>OW028645.1:8775000-10025000 GCA_932294365.1 Diachrysia chrysitis
AAAAAAAACAATGACACTCCGAGAGTGCCAACAGAAATGAAAACTTGAACAATTACTATGTCGCGAGTTCAATTTTATTTTCCCATCTCAAAACATGCCTAACGCGCCTAAAGAAGTTTAAATAAATATTTTATAATCTGTGTAGAAATAGGGAAACCTATAAAAAAATATCACATAGGTGCGGTACGTCTTCCATCATGTCTTACTCAACATTAAAGTCTGATTCGCAAAACACCTTTTATAGTTCCCAGTAGTTTCAATAATAAACGAAGTTGCGTATACCTACTGTGAATGTAATATACTACTGAATTTCCTCATAAACTGTTCCAGCTTGATACGAACATCCTCAGCTTAAATCTATGTGTCTTGAACAAACGACATGTTCCCTCGGTTTTAGTGTAACAACCTGTTTTATATGTAGATTCCTGTCACCGTACTCTCTACAAACTAAACGTAAATTTGATTCACGGTACGTCAACTTGAACAAACTAGGGTTTACCTGCTCGAACAGTTCCAATTTATTTGAGCATATTCATCGTTTTAGTACGTATGATATTAGTTACGAACAAGAATATATTAATGCAAAAGTATCCGTGCATTTTGTTTTTAGTTTTCATTATAATATAGGTATGTTGTAATATTGCGTAAGCTAGCGGCGATGTGCATTTGCGGATTGGCCTGTGCTTCAGAATAGCCATTTTTTTTTTGTGAATATTATATGAGTATTACATGAATATATAACAGTTCGTACAAGTATCGACTCACACATTAGACCATATATTACGGTATGCACGTGACGCTAGCCGGGCACTGTTCCAAACCGGTTCGCCAAATACATCGCCTTTACCTTCACATGACAGTCAACTCACATGATCCCTACGTTGTCGTACCTAGGCGACTCAACAAGTTACTTAAATCACACGTTTTATGCATGAGTCTGATTTTATTATTAGACATGCGAGTTCAAAAATTTAAAACAAAGTATTTTTATGAATTGCTAACGGTGGTGATCATATTTTCCTTGGTTATTTTTAGATTATATTGTTTGTATAACAGGTTTTAGTCAAATAAGCCACAAATTTATATAATACAAATTCGTGGACATGTATCGTTAGAGACCTAATATAAAATGTTGTTGTTTCTTCTTGTATGGTTAGTGCGTGAGTCGTGACATTTATTAACACCGATTGTCGTGTTTGTAACTTATTTACATTTTTATAGTCTAAATATGGTGGGTGTTGTAAAATTATACGCAAAATTTAACTAAAGAAAGAAAAAAAAAATGAAATACAGAAATAATTCTGAATAGCCTAATAATACACACATTTAATCCCACAATTGTGTTATATTCGACAATTGAAACGAAGTCTTCTGGGATAAATTGTTAACTCTGCTCAGAATTAAACAAAATTTGGTACATCTGTCTCTACAAATTGCTTTGCGGACTTTTTAGTCGACAATATACATTATGCATGCGGCAAGTTTGCATAATTAGTGAAGTAATATCAAAACGTGGATATATCCATTACATATCACAAACAAGGACGATTATTAACCGCAACACACAATATGCTTATTATATATATAATGGTTTGAATATCGTATACCTTCATAATTATTATATAGGTATTAAAATGTGTTTACATACTCACTTGAAATTTACAATTTATTTGCATTCCCTAATGTAATATTCGAGATGTATCCATATTATTTACTGTGTAAACAGAGTCGAGCTAATTTATCGGGCGATCTTCACAAATGACGCTGAAATGTTATTTCTTAATATCATCGCGTATCTCATACACTCGCCAACGAAAACAAACTCCCGTCCACCGTCTCTAATATCCCGAAAAGTATCTCTTCATACATATTTTACTCTCATGAATAAATATTCTATATTTTTCGAACAAATATAAAAGCTACATACCCAGTAGCCCGCGGTAATATTTAAACGTTCAGCTATCATTGTATTAGCGATTCGAAAATGTTTTGCAAGGGACAACATTTTATTGACAATGCTTTTATTTGGTTTATAGCATAAAGGACAACTATTTGGAATTCTCGGAAATAACCATAAGTATTTGAGAAATTCACGAGGTAAAAGTAGTTTTACAAACAATATTAAAAAAATGACAGCATCAAGGATAAAAATGAGGTAGTAGAACGACGAGGGTCCCATTAAATTACACGCGAGTGCACACCTGTTTACACTCGAGTGCAATCCACCTCAGTGTATGTTCTTTTAAATCGGCATAACTAAGCTAAATACTGCGATTTGTAACAAACAAAATAATAAACATTTGTTTTAATAGCTGTCAAAAATCATTACAAAAATAAACAATAGAATGACAAAAATAATCACTTTGAATGTTTCAAATCATGTAAGAAAAGCAAACGTTTAATAATTTATTGTTTCTCTATCAGAGAATATTTACAAACTCGCTACACATTCCATAGTTCAATTAGATGTGATGAAAAACTTACAAACGTTTTTATGGCCTAAACACTCATAAAATAAGATTCAATTTGAATAGATAGTACGCAGAAATGTTGTTGAAACATAAACATTCATTTATCATGAAACTCTCGCTAACATCTGGATAGTTTATTATGTAGAGTGATTAGTCTTGCGAATATACAACTAACTTGAAGCGCTTTCAGTACTTTATCAATCTATATCGCCTACCTATAGGCTTTGTGCTTTCTCGTCTCAGAGTAGGTGTATATATATTTAACGTGTATGTGTTTGTGTATGTAGTGTAAACACTAAATAACGAGTAAGATCTAGTTTAAACTCTGCTTGCAGTATTTCGAACGACTGTGTTTGCCAAACTGTAATGTAGCAGTACACACATTGCTTTCCACTTTAAGCACATTTAATATAAATTACAATTTCACTATTTTTTAATACCTACATCGGTTTTATGGTTTCTGTAATAGTATTTGCTATGTAGGTACTAAATAAACGATATGGCTGTATACCTAAGTAAAATTACCTAATCCATTCAAACTTGGTCTATTAAACGTTGGATTGCTTCCCGGTAAAACTTTACAGGTTAAGCATGATTAACTTTTGCTTTGAAGAAAAGTAATTTATTTTCAATAATAAATTGAACATTAAAATTTGAAAGTCCTTTAGCTTTTTAAGCAGCGGCATGTTCTTAACTCATAATTTTTTAAATCAATAACAAATTTCATATTCTTTCGAGATTCTGTGAAATGTGGTTTTTCTATACAAAATTTTGTTTAAGGCGATGTGTTCTTGTTATTTCTTTTACACTCTGTAAGTATCTTGTAAAGATAAGCCCCCTGTATAGCGTGCCCACACCATTCTATAAATAAAATAAGTAAAAGCTTGGGAAAACGTTTTCTCAGAAGTAATAAGTTTGTCCAGATCTAGTCGGCAAATCTCCAGAGCTCTATATTGTTCGATACGTATTTCACCAACATTTTACAGTTACGCAGCTTTGATACAAAATATATTACTTTAATATGACCAAGATAATATTAAGGTACAATGATTATGAAATAAACATGTGAACATAAATATGATTTTTATTACTTTTCTCTTTTATTTTATTTAAAGGTAAGTTGAACATATATACGCTGTATTTATAGACCTATTATGAATTATTATTTAAAACCACTTAAGACTTCCCTTTATAGATACAATTCTAGCAATAATAAGCTTAATTTTACTTGGTACTTTTATTATCTGGTTTTATAAGTTTGTTGCTTTTTTTTTCTTTTTTTTTATGAATGCTTTAACTATTAAGCTTTTTATGATCTGCTTGGATTTATCATTTTCAGATAATAACAGTTGTAATTAGTTTAATTGACGACCTCCGTGGTCGAGTGGCGTACACACCGGTTTCAAGGTGTCGCCAGCTCTGAGGTCCCGGGTTCGATCCCCGGCCGGGTCAATGTAGAAAACAACTTTTCTACATTGTCTCGGGTCTGGGTGTTTGTGGTACCTTCGTTGTCTCTGAATTCCATAACACAAGTGCTTTAGCTACTTACTTTGGGTTCAGAGCAATGTATGTGATGTTGTCCACATTTATTTATTTATTTTAATTAGGTACTCATCTTTGATTTATTATAATATTAGCGATAGTAATAATTCTTATTAGGTATAAATCATTGACTTTTTTTTTATATTAAACCCTTATTTATTCACAGTAAACAATATTCAATCTATAAGTGACAATATTCAAAGCCTTAGAACATTGCGAGCGATGTCAAATATCCAGCCTCAAAACAAAATCCTTTTGTTAGCCGCCTGTAGCTCCTTTTATTATAGATTTGCCTCATGATTTGCTCAAAAGATTTCGATTTGATTTTTACCTTGGACGTATATTTATAAGGTTTATTTTTGTCCGCAGCCACGGGGAAGACTTGATCGTGACGCCCTTCGCGCAGGTCCTGGCGAGCCTGCGCAGTGTTCGCACCAACTTCTTATGCCTCACCAACGTGCCGGCCTCCAAGTAAGTATTTCTTTTGTTTCTATTCAGTGCTCGTTGACGCCTCCACTTAGTGCCGGCGTATGAAATTTTAAATCCCTTGCGTCATAAAGAACACTAAGTTAAGTAGTTATGTTAAGAAGTGTTATGGTATACATCACTGAGATAATGTTTTATACTGTTAGGTAGAGTACCGTTAATAGCTGTTGACTTGAACTTTGAAAGCTCAAACACATGTAAATACACATATTTGCGTTACTGTAACAGTCAGGCGCTCACACCCTACACTAGTTTATACCGCAATTCATCTTAACACAAACAACTGAGCGACTACACTTAATATTAATTAACATTAAGGCAATAAATTAATTAAACAGTTCAGCTTGTTTTCGTTTGTGACTATACAATGTACGTACTATTTAGATTACCAACGTAGTAACTCAGATATCGGTTTCTCCTGGAACTAGAAGCAAAAGAAAAATTGAATAAAGGTGAAATAACTTAATTAGCTGGTAGAGAAAAATCTTATTTGATCTTAACTTGCATGCGCGTTCAAGGCAAAATGTTCGGCCTGGAATCGTTAAGCTAAATAAATAAATAAATAAATAAATGTGGACGACATTACATACATTGCTCAAAACCCAAAATAGCTAAAGCACTTGTGTTAATAGAATCAGAGACAATGAAGGTACCACAAACAGCCTGACACGGGACAAAGTAGAAAAGTGTTTTTTTTACATTGACCCGTCCGGGGCTCGAACCCCGGACCTCAGAGATGGCGATACCTTGAAAACATGTGTGTAAGCCACTCGACCACGGAGGTCGTCAAAGCTACGATGTTGTACCTTTATAATATCTATCACGGTGCATTTATTAAATTCAATAATGGTTATAAACAAAAATTAAATCTTGGGCAGGGACAGGGCGTAAAACATTGAACATTATTCATTAAAAAAAAGTCATGTTACTAAATTTAAATGAAACGTTTTTATGAAAATGACTAACTACTTCTTACCACAGTTACGCTTACCCATCGAATGATAAAAAAGTCTCTGACGTATGGGAAATATTACAACTACGGACTTTGCATTCATTTGGCCGATAGTAACACAAACTGGTAACTATACTTGTAAGATTAACAAGTAATAATGTTTTTTTCTTATTACTTATAACTATTTAAATAATAACTAATCTTTTTGTTTTTGCGACCAAAGTGCTTTGGTAAAAACGTAATTTCCGAAATAATCGTGGTCATACAATATAAGTTAGCTAACTTTACAAATTAAAATATTATCGCCTAATTAATTAGGTCTTTATATTTTTTCAAAAAAGAATTTAATGAGCTTATATGATAAATAAATTCATTTGATACCATATAAAATACTGGAGTCGGGGAATACAGGTTAAACATCTATAGAAAGACCTTACCTATTCATCTGTCTAGGATATAGAGCACGTCAGCATACCCGTATCTACTAGCATACAGTACAAACTCTTTGCCATAAGGTTCGCACCTCGTTAAGCTTCGAGCAACAGTATAAAGTTGCGTCAAATCTTCTTTGTTCTTTTCTAACAATTTTCTGCGTTTTCTTGTTTTTTTCTTTTTATTAAATGACGGTTTAGATTTTCTTCTGAATCTACTTCCTAATTAACCTCAAGTTGAAAGTTATTAAAAATGTCTGTTATTTAAAATATATAAACTTGAATAAACTACAATAGCCTTATGGTTAGGGTGACTTCCTTGTGATCGAGAGTTCGCAGGTTTGAACGTGGGGTTCAAACCTCACCTTTGCACTATTAAAGTGAACCCACTCCAGACACAATCATATTTAGCTTAGTTAGAGAGGTTATCAAGATGAATGTGAATTCCTCCCAAATTGCCAACATTGCCTTTAAAAATTAAAACAATATCATATTAAAAGGAACGATGACAAACGATGTACGTACCTATGCTATCTACAGAATTATTCGAGTGGTTTTCTTTTTTACATCACTGGGTAATACAGCCAAGTTCTTGCCCATGAATCATGCAAATCAACCCAGTACAAGAAACAAATGAATAAATAATTACTTTCAGCTTTCATTTTAATTATTAGAATAATATTTAGTCACTCGTTTTATTTAAATGCCATAAAAGTAGCTTGTTTTTTCAACAAAGTCATGTAGCCAACTCACAAACTGTTATAATACTTTAAATAATTCCTTTGGTATAAATTCCCCATTATACCAAATGTGACTTTGAGATAACGTTACTAGCTAAAGAACTACAATGAAAAGATGTTTTCCATTGTATTATGACATTGTTTTCTTGATCACAAAGACAGTCTTAACAATGGAAATATGTCACGATATTACTATAAAACATGAATAGTTCACGAGCTTGCACTTTAAACATATCCGTATCGTATCTCTTACGTATGTACATCGTCATCAATGTTGATATTATCTTTGCGCGAGCATATCCAAGGCCTTCCTACTCAGATGTATGAAACTCTGGATGCGCTAAACGACTGTGCTCAAATAATTTTGACTAGTATTTAAATTCGCTCAATTTAATACTCAATACCGTAATATTGTTGTAATAATATTTAAGTATATAAATATACTACCTGTTGTAAATTAACTGATAAGTTTAGCTTATCGCGGCACTTGGTGTGTGATTAAAAGCTTTGGACAGGTAGACATAGATATGGCGATGATGTGAGAAACCGCAGTTGTTTAACACGAAACGAGGAGGTGTGTTTATTGTCGTACAATAATATTTGTTTAGATTGGTTGTACATAATATTACGTCGTAATATATAAATACTTAGTGGGTAAATATAAGGTCTCTAATCCGTCTCTATCTGAAGCATCGAAGCTATCTATTTTATACTTTTTTTTATTACTTATTCGCGTCGTTTAGGGCGTCGACATCGTTTTGTAAATAAGCTTTAAGTCCTAAAGAACAAACATTTATTTTTGTCTGAAAAATCAAATAAAAAAATTAGAATTACTTATAAAATTACAAGAATTTTTACTACAATTAATTCAGTCAAAATGTGGTTTAATTAATATAAGTGGTAGTCATACAATTTATTAGTAAGTCACCCTAATTAAACATGTACCTATCAACAGTTTCCGAAATATTCATGACTCAATTATTTTATCTAACTATTCAGTAAACGAGTCATTCTTCCTACAACAACGGACCTTAGACGTTATAAATTGATGATCGTTATAGTAAAGTTAAATAACGTCACATAAAATGGCTTATCCATTTATTATTGGTTGCGATGACGCGTGTAGTGACGTAGTTGTGTCGTCGAGTGTCGCGGTGGGTGACAACACGACAGTGGCAGTAGCACGCGACAACCGAATTAGGCGTTCGGCGAGAATTGACGTGCCATCCGATCTCGTCACATGTGTACCAACCAGATGACAGTGCATATGAATCATACGAGTAATTATTGTACTGAATTTTCACTTTGAAATAACGGTTACCTACGTAACGTGTTAACTTTTGTAACTAAGTACAATTATATAAGATGATATTTATTTTTTACTTGGGCCTATCTTTTACTAAATTAGTTTCTGGATAGAGTTGCAAATTATTTAGGTATTGTCTATAATAAGTCCTGGATAAATCACGATGTTAAATATAATAATGATGATGGAGGAAAACTAATTAATCATTTGATACCTAGGACAAGTTTTTTATACTATTGCTGTGGTTTTACGTAACCTAAGTTACGCACGATACATGACCACAAAGATTTATCTTGTTACCCATGCTTCACAAATTTATACTTCAACTTACTAATATTGTGAATGCGAAAGTTTGGATGGATGGATGTTTAATCTCAATTACGATAAACCGGTCGAACGAATTTAAATTAAATTTGGTACATAGATAGTTAATTACCTGGAATAGCTTATAAACTACTTTTCATCATCATCATTACCACCATTTTTCATCAATACGCCGGTGAAACCGCGGGGCACAGCTAGTAGCTACATATTTTGCTGAAGGTATATATTAAACTAGTTTAATATTAACAAAATAATGTAAAAACAACATTTTAATTTGATTATAATGATGTTATTACCCATCGTTTTGCGAGTATTCCTTATTTTTACATTTTATTTTAATGCGTAAAACCTTGACTAATACAGTGGATAACCTAAAAGCAATAATCTTCAAACATGAAATAGAGGCACAGAACCACACAGGACCCAATGAAAAGGTTACGCTTGACGTCATTTACGGGACCCTTAACCTTTACAAATATGGAATTCATATAAAGGTAAGCTAAGAACCAAATCATACACAACTTAATGTTAACTGTCAGCTAATGATTGTCTGATTGCCTTTTAAAGTTAAGAAAACGCTTGAGTGTGTATAAAACCATTAAAATAATCACATTATGGAGTATTACAAATAGGTGCGTATATTACAATACAATTAAGTATTGACATAAAAAGGCTACAGATTCTAGAAAACAGTTTTAGCGATGAAATTCAATGTATTATCAATAATTAATTATTGTACCTCTACCAACACCTTTTTATAGAATAACTAGTGATCCTCCCCCGCTTCGCTCGAGTAGACAAAACATTAAGGAATTATAGATAAAATCCTTCCTCTTGAATCACTCTTAACTATTGCTGAAAACCTTATTAAAATCCGTATTGCGTAGTTTAAAAGATCTAAGCGTACAAACGGCTGGAGGAGTGACCTTATTTTATACTATACTCCAACATTAGACAAAAGAGGCTCGCAGAAGCAGCAGTACGAAACCTTTTATTTTCAAGTCAAGTTCGCTCAATTTTAATAAATAATGTATGTGATTTTTTTGCACGTAACAATGCATACAATAAAGCATATTCTAATTATCTACTCGTCACGATGCTTGGTTAGGGACATGAAATAAAAAAAGTAGTAACAATTAGTTTATTAAAAACAACTTTATCACAATATCTCCATATTATATTACCTATCAACAAACCAAATAAGTACGACGCTAAACACCACTTAACAATTTAGTCACTGCTACCATCAGTCACCACAAATGATAATAATTAATTGACATTTGTGGTAACAAAAGTCATAATTTTAATTATAATAATTTAGAATGACGGAGGTACAACAAAAATACACTTTCCCAAGCTAAATACCTTATGAAGTGAATAGGTAACATTTTAGATTTTGTTGAGTTATACTGATATGAAAAACGTTTCCGATACTGTCCGCCCCTGCTTCTTTTAGATTTTAAACATTGACACGATATTATTTTATGTAAAAACTAAATAATATTAAATGAAGGCCTTGTAATTTCAGAAGGTAGATAGGTTAAATAAGTACGATTAAGTGTAACAGCTGATATTTAAATTGATTATATTTAACTCCACATCAATCTTGACTATAATACTGTTTGTTGTATTTTTATTACTAAGTGTGCACCTAAAAGAGCCTTTTTTAACTTCTGTCAAATGTGTCTGTTCCGTTCTGTTAATGCTATAGTAAATGGAGTATATGCAATGATGGTCCAAATCAGTTTTTTTTAATAATCATATACTATGTTGAGGATAAATACAATAAGTAAATAATATATATAAACACATTGTTTCGAGAAATCGATCGCAATTATTAAAACATCATAATGATTTAACCACAAAACAGCGCCGTGTCATAAGCGTAATGCGATAAATATTTGCTGCAGGATTATCTTACAAATGACGGTAATTAAACGTTGAACATAATAGAGGCAATTAATTTACGTGATGAACGGAAAATTCTATTTGGAAAATCTCGTTAATTTTATTGCAGTGTGTATTTAGGGTGTGTGCTGGATTTTGACTCTAGAACATGCATAATTATAGATTAGTTAAATTGGTTAATATATTACTATAATAGTTTGCTCTTTTACTCTCCATTACTGAATATACATAGGGTGAAAAGGTTTATCCGTTTAGACTTATAACCTTTTTGCTATCTATCGCCTTATTTATAAAAATCTTGACGGTGTTTAGCAAATCTGATCAGGAATTGCTAAGCATCGTCGACATTTTTATAAGTAAAGCCAATAATTGTATACGCAAATATATGTATAAAAAAAATAAAAAACATATCTGTGTAAGCGTACCTCTACCTCAATTTACGAATTTCGAATACTAGTAAACTTTGAATTCTCTCAAATTCTCTCAAATCTTCATTAAAACACTATATTTATCGTATCAGTGTCTGCTCTACACCTTACGTTATTCATATAATACACTAGCTGTTGCCCGCAGGTCCGCTCGCGTGGGTTTAGGTTATCACGGCAAAAAATAGTTCTTCTCTGTTATTTTTTTGAGATCCAAAGTAATCATTAGTTTCATGAAAATCGGTCCATCGGTAAAAGCGTATTGGACAGACAGAGTTACTTTTGTATTTATGATATAAGTATGAAAAACTTATATACCTTTCGCATTTATAATTTTGGTATGGATAAAATATATATACATTAGATAACACACTGTTCATCTGAAACATGCGGACTTGTAACAGCTACTACATACTTTTGTCAACGAAACAAACAGTTGTAAATCCCATGTGTCGTATCGGGCCTTGACTTGACCTCACTACAGTTATCTAACACATGTCTTGAATGCTATAATTAGCTTACAAGCAACGCAGACAAAACAACACTAAACGCTTTTTCTAATTATAGTACTGTTGTTGTAATTATCTGTTTACGATCAAGAATGATTTTACAACTGCCAGGGTTGCCAACGGACATTTAGGTCATAAATTTCACGTATTTTATTATGTTTATAGTATGCATGTTTTATGAATGTTCGGTTATTTCATGTATGTAGGTTAAATGATCTTTTATGATTGCCCTAACATAACAGGCGTTGATCTCCTTATTTGATATTACAAACAAACTAATGTAAAAATTAGGCAGGATTTCCGCAGTCTTGTCTCTTAAGAATATTAATATATTTCGGTAAACGGTTAAAAATGACGAATTTTTACATTTATGCAAATATTTGTGCATCAAAACCCTTATTCAATGTTAAAAGCTCTTAGTACAAAACACTTTATCTAACTAAATCAACTTTAATTTTCTTTAAGGAATCATGTTATAAAAAATAGATTACTTACGTATTCTTCTAAAATAAATAATAATATCAATATGTTTCAAGATCGTGAAGCTCGTATATTTTTTATAAGCGTAAGCTCTCGCCCTGTGCCCACTCACAACCATCAAAGCTGATACACGAACAGAATTTAATATCATTAAATGTAAGAGCTTTTTCTCAAAGCAAACATTTATAAGAAGGTCCTCGAGATCTTCAGATGTTCAAGCTCCATGGTTAATATATACGTCCTTCATAAGCTCAATATTCTAGACTTAACATAATGTAGGTTTGAAGTGTAATTTTATACAAAAAATTCGAGATGGAATATGTAATGGAACAATTTAGATAGTTTTAGCTGATTATTTCTAGAAACACTATATAAGTAGGTACTCATGGCAGTCTATTATTCTACTCTATATGAACCAAATAAGTTTGAGGCTTGGGTCCTTATGGGACAAAGGAAATGTGTAATTTATATTTATGAAAGTGAAGTACCTATGACTAACATTATGCTGTTATCGTTTCAGATCGCGAAGGTCTTCGGGCGCAGCTTCCGCTGTTACACCACAACCCAAGAACTTCAATCCCGGAGGTAAGTTAAAACCCTTTAGAACCCATTTTTATTATTCGAACGATAAATCAGGAAAGATAATAAAATCTTAATAGCAGTTAGCGTTATCATAAATTGTTAATTAAGACATGTTTTAAAATTATTTGACATTGATTTGTAGCCGATATGTTATGACTTGTCAATGACACGACATAACCTAGACAAGTCCAAAAAGTGCTCTTGATCCACATAACGATAAAATATTACTTTATAATACTTATTTCTAACCTTCTTTAGAGTATAATATACAAAAAAGGTTTTAGGAGAGAATTAGGTTACATAATTTTGAACTAGTATAGTCTAAAGCAATAAAACATGGCCGCTTACACAACCCATTCAACCGTAATGAACAGACCTTGCCAGCTAGAGAATAGATACATTAGTTTGTGGATAGACTTAGGATTTTGATGAAGGGCCACCTCTACCCTTTTCGAGTACGAGAAAGCGATTTAGCTAAGTCTCCTCTTTGAGAAAGCTCATTTAAAGGGACAAACGACTGGCCGTCCGTCTTCGAGGCACTTAATAATCCCATCACAAGAGTAGTTTTCATAAGCGGTCTTTGGGGAATAAGTTACTAGGAACTTTACATAATCATTATGAATTACACAAAATTTAACTAGATAGGTATTACTAAATTACAGTTTTTGTAGGTTAGTGATACTATACAACAGATATTGTTGTATGAGGTTTGGAAGAAAAACAATAATAATGTTGTGAATTAAGACTTGCCTGTTGGTCTAGTGGTTAGTGACCCTGAATGCTATACCGAAGGTCGTAGGATCGATTCCCACCCAACATAAATCGTTGATCGTGTTTAGCTCCAACTTAAATGTTAAATCATATTTAAAAGCCGAGTCGATTTGACGAGAAGATTAAAAAATTAAGTAAAATTATATTTCAATATTGCTTTAATGCAAAATGTAGGTGGATGCTTGCACTTAAGTGATTATAAGAATTTTCTATTAGCGCTTAATGTTTTCTTTGTTCAGCCGAGACAAGTTTTAGATTGACGCAAAATAGTTTTACATGTTTATAATTTATTTATTCAATTTTATGGATAAGTAATTTACATACATTTTATACTAGTCAACACATAGCACATCTTGCATTTACGTAAAACGTAAATAATATTTTTCGTACAATCCAGCTCCTACGTCACGTTGAGATACCATATGCAATAAATTAAAATTAATTATTAGGTAATACTTAAGTATATATATACATTTTATACAATAAATCCGTATTACTTAAGTGGTACCTACTAATATGTTACTATAAGGCTTAGGCTTTTCTCATGTAGAAAAGGAGCCACGCTTGCTCTTTTGAGGGTTTTTTAGTTATTAAACCGTTAGGACACCATGACGTTATCATCATTTTAACCATCTTATTAGAAAATCGTCCATTCTTTTAGTATAATATAACAACCTTGATGTTACAACTTCACCCTGAAATCAAGAGACTGTCGACTTCGTTAGTAAAATTGTTAACGTAATAAATCAAAACCGAACTAATATTCTCTACATTTGTAATCTTTTATGAATGACAGCTGCAAAGGTACAGTTCTGAACTCTCCTAATTGGCTTGTCTGAGGACGCTTCAAGCCTACTATCTTGAGGTACAATTGGCTACTCTGTCACTCTCTCCAAAACGAATGTATAGTCCACTAGCTAAATCTCGCAGCTCCGCCCGAGTGGATTTCGGATATCGCAGCAAAAGCCTATGTCCTTTTTTAGTGTTCAACCTAACTAGATGCCAAATTTTACCATAATTATTTATGTATTTTAGCCGGGAAAGCAGATTATACAGACAAACAGAGCTACTTTCGCATTTATGTTACTAGTATAGATAAAGATCTGTCTTGAACCTTGCTAGTAAAATTTGCTACTAACATCATGTATTTTAGTTTACTAAAGCAAGTCTACTTGTAGTTCTATATTATTCTGTATAAATATTATACCTTTACTTAGCATCTAAATTACCTACATACAAACTTGAAGGAAAGCCTCCCTTGGTACCTCAGAGGTAAACTCTTGAATAAAAATAAAACGAAATACATTTTACTAAGCTGATTATTTCGCCGGAAAAAACACAAACTTTATTACATTTCCGTTTCGTCGTAGGACGGCCTAAATGCGTTGTACAACGTAGAAAGTAGGTGATATATATATCTCTACAATCTACATATAATATGTGCATGTCTCTGAGAAAAAGCCAACGGCGTAGATATTACACATGCTTTGTTTACAATATTATCAGCAACGTGATCAATATGATATGATGTGATTACGAAGAACAGTTGTGTCATGAGCCAAACTGTCACATAAGCAGTGTAACTTCCAATATTCATACCAGGAAAAGATTTCTAATAAACATTAAACTTGTAAGGTGGTATGATTTTATAAAGTTTGAAGTGCACATTTATTTATGTTATACTAGCTGTTGCCCCGCAGCTTCACCCACGTAGTTGTCGGTTATCGCGGCAAAAGTAGCCGATGACCTTTCTTAGAATCCAAGCTTCCCCCATACTAAGTTTCAACCAAATCGGTTCAGCGGTTGAGCCGCGAACGTGTAACAGCCAACCACAGATATAATATGGATTGCTAAAAATACTGCAATGTAATTGTACAATTTTATTTTATTTCTTATCCCGCTGGCAGATGTTTATTTATTTCCCTTGCCAGTAATGGGATCCATAATCCTTCGTGATTGGATTGTGCGCTGCCTTCAGTAGAAGCCAGACACGGTAATCTCTCGAAAACTTCCTTTTCTCTATTCAATGATAGACGACTAAGTGAATGAGATTGTTTTACAACGGACTACGTCAATTGAAATAAATGAGACTTAAAAAAACATACATTTTCTCGTACTTTTCTCTCAACTTGTATTTTGTTTACATTGATAAAATTGGATAAGCCAAAATTTCAATTCCCAGAACAAAATTGTTTCTTAGTCTTTCTCACGGTTGAATGTCAACAAAGTGACAATCTTTTATTATTGTGATAACATTATCTATAGCCAGACAGTTTCCTGTTTAGGCCCAGTAATCATATGTTAAGATATACGATTTAAATAATTCGGTAAATAAATTAACTAATTGCTTAGCTAGCCAAATTCTAAGTACAAACAATATTATCCTTTGATCTTTATATAGCGTCAGTTTCTTTAGAATATATTATACTAACTAGATCTAGATAAGCGATTATATAAACAGCTATACAGTATTTTGTATTTTGTCTTCTATAACTTCACATTAATTTATCTACATACTAATTAATCCTTTATTTGAAGTTCTTTCTAAAAAGTTCTTGATTATTTTTTTACCCGACTGGCAAGTGAAGAAATTGTTATGTTTTTTGCGCGTATTTTGTATGTATGTTTCTATATATTTGTTCCTTGCTTGTAAAGTTCGTTATAACCTTGTATCTGCCAAACGGCTGAAGGGATTTCGAAAGTTAAGGTATCGTTTGATTCGTCTCAAAAACCCAGGTTTTGATTCG
Source organism: Diachrysia chrysitis (assembly GCA_932294365.1). Lineage (NCBI taxonomy): Eukaryota > Metazoa > Arthropoda > Insecta > Lepidoptera > Noctuidae > Diachrysia > Diachrysia chrysitis. The sequence goes on from OW028645.1 coordinate 8,790,675, forward strand.
TCTTAAAAAAACTTAAATGGTGGTATTTTGGCAATCAATTGTAAGTCGTTAATATTGTTTTTTAGGGTTCCGTACCTCAAAAGGTAAAAACGGAACCCTTATAGGATCACTTTGTTGTCCGTCTGTCTGTCTGTCTGTCTGTCTGTCTGTCAAGACCTTTTTTCTCAGGAACGCGTGGAGGTATCAAGCTGAAATTCATATCAAATACTCAAGTCTATGGTCTCTTGGAGCTGTGAAAAAATCAAACTTCTAAGTCAACGCGATCAAAAGATACTCCCGTTTATGCCGCAAAATTCCGCAAATTTTCGAAACTCGCACGGGAATCAAAACCTACAGGGTACTTCCCGTGAACTCAGAATCTTGAAATTTGGTACGAAGTAACGTCTTATAGTACAGATAAAGGAAAAATTGCGAAAACCGTAAATTTTTAGTTACATCATATAAAAAAAAATATTTCTGATTTTTTTTTTTTTTCATTTTGCATTTATCATACCATAACTATGACTCGATCGTAGTGATGGGTGAACTTTTACTTATATACCTACAGGTGTGTACGGAACCCTCGGTGCGCGAGTCCGACTCGCACTTGGCCGGTTTTTTTTTTTTTTTAACCAAACCTATCGAATAAAGTATCAAAATAAAGGGTTTTATAAATGGTTTACAAAAATATAGGTATGTAACAGTAGGTTTAAATGTAATTTGGAATGAGAAATGCTCGTATAAATAATTATTATAAAAAGACCTGCCCTGCCTTAGCAGATTTGAATGTTTCTTAGCAGGGCAGTCGGGTTTGTTTGTCAGTTTTTATGTTTTTCAACTATACAACTATATTAATTTGTCACTTGTATTTATTTAGGTTTATGTATCGTTTTATTATTTATTATTATATTGAATTAATGAATAAATGGAATAATTACAAATCCTGATGGAAAATAAACAACCTAAGGGTTTGTATATTTCCTATGGCACTATATTCTAGAAAACGACCTTGTCCTGTGAGATGACATCATTATTGTCCATATATATATACGCAAAGAAATATTCTGCACAGTCATAAATGTATTATCCTTTTGCGCATATAAACGTCGGTATAAAATAGGAGAAACAATAAACATCGTTTATTATCATTATATATATTATTGAAACCATAAATTAATAACGACTGGAAAATGACCATACTTCGTGATCATATAATTGTCACCTTCAGTGTAGTTACCTTTTTGGGCACGATCAAACTTCTTCGGCAGTTCCTACGAAAAGTTCGCATCGGATTGTTTCTGCGTATGTGTGTGTTTATTTGTTTAAATTATAGTGTAAGATAAATGCCACACGAATCTCTGAAGTGTTTAAGTGCTTCTAATAATTAATTACAATGTGACTGCAAAATCTGTGTGTCTGTGATATTAATTAGGTGTATTTATAAAATAATGAACTTGTATTCGGAGCTCGGTATAAAATGTGAGTAGTGCAAATTAAATATTAAGTAAAGATTTCTACCGCAAAGGAAAACTTTTGAAAACTACTTTTTACCACAGACGTGGTAAAACCCTTTTAATAAACCTAGATAGAATGGGCATAGTAATTAGTCACTAAACACGTGTAGCTAATGCGGTCTAGTAGTACCTACCTACCTGCAGTGTTTGTATTTCGTCATTAAATCCTAGACGTAATAAATTTGTCGTATACACACAGAGGTGTGTCACTGTGCGTCACAGTGTTGACAAAATACATAACTAATTACTTACTATCATGCATTAATCAACTTTTTTACCTTAAGTTTTTATAAATAGATTATAATTATTGGTTAAATTTAATTGACGTAGGATGATTGTTTGATTGTAGGTATACATAACAAAATAAAACAAAATTTCAGATTATTTTTTTTTGCACTAAATTCATTACACTAGTCCTACACTAGTCTTACACTAGTCCTTATCGACATCGGATACGTAATTTGAGTACGCCGACATAATATGAATACATACATGCTAAAAAAGAGCTGTATAACAAAGAATTTTGACAAAAATTTAATAAACGAGTGAATCGTGCCCCTCGTATTCGGAGCGTGACAGGTACTAATGAGCGCCGATGTTGGTTCCCGTCGTGAATTGAAATCAGGACGCGTGCTGTCACTGGCCGGTGTCTGCTTCCAGGAAAATGTCACATGTAGGCCACGGTCGGTGTGAGTGGCGGACTGGCGGCTTCAGACACACTCACCGCCGACGAACGATCACACCGGCGAAACATTACCGTTGAACACCAGACCTTACGGTGTACAGTAAGGGATCTTATACAGAATTGGCCACTGTCTTTTGTATCTGATTGTACTTGTTGTAAAAAAAAGGTTCATGTACCTTCGATCTCAAAATAGAAACATGATTAAAACTGAGACCAAGGTTCTCTAATCGTGTCAGAAAATGCAAAATAATGAATAATGCGGAAACGATAACTTATTTTCGTAACTATGTCGCACCGGTTTTTTGTTTCCTTTGTTCGAGATAAATGTTAATGGAAAAGTATACAATCGAAATTGTTAGCACGGTATTGCAACTTGAGCGTCTTGATTGACGCTTACAAAATAACAGATATATAAAGAAATTTCACCTTCAATCATATTGTATTTTAGTTCGCATATCCTTGTCATATGCAAAATGATGTAAATTTATAATACCTTCATACTCTTGATTATCTTCTTTACGCTTAAGTTCGTTTAACGAAGTGCTAGCTCATTTAATATGCTCCACTTTCCACGGCGGTTGGAGGCCGTTACCATGAGCTATATCGCTTTCAGCGGTATTTAAAATTTAAAACAAGTTACACAGAAAGTGATTTTTCCCTGTCCCAGACGGTTTTACTGTATTACTCAGTATCAATATGTCAAAAAGCTTTAAAGACAGAGTGTTGTCAAACAAAGATTAGTTTTTGCGTGATTTTCGGAAATCTCAAGGTTTATACAAATTGAAAAAAAAAGATATATATTTCATACTAATGAATCTATTTTTTGTAAACTATAGTTGTTATAAATATAAAAATTACATGCGAAATCAATACTACATAATAACAGTCGGGTTCTTTAAAACCACAAAATATGTACAAAGATCATAGACCTTAGTATATCTTAAGGTCAATGTCTCATCGTATTTAAATCAAACTCTATCAACTTACGGGTCGCGGAACATTTATATAGTACAATTATATTGAAATTATTTAAACAAATCCTTATAAACTTATTAAAAACTGATCCAAAAAATATTATATTCAAAATATATTTAGCATATTGATAGAATCCCTGAGAAACATAAACTCGATATAAATTAAATACTAAAATACCGAACTTTAAAAAAAAGTTGTTTATTACTCTTAGGACAAATAGATTCGTGGCAATCGAATCAAAAGTTATAATGGTTACTAGAAACTACATCATTGCAAAAAAAATATGCCAACATAATTTATCCCTAGCAAACGTTCAACATGAGCACAAAAATGATAATCTTTTCCTCTCATTTGTTACTCTTACATCTACCAATGTTGGTAGTTAGTTGGTAGCAGTTTAGGTATTCCTTATAGGTCTGTTTACTTGCAGCAAGGAAAATATTCCATTTATTATACCTATTTAAATGCCATGCATATATTTTTTTATACACTGTTATAAAACTATATTGAACTGTCTGTACATGAAATCACATTGATATCAGCTCTGAACACAAACGAATCGAAATCAGTTTGACCTTTTACTAAAACTCATCATCTATACATAAAAAAATATTTGTCCAGAATGACTGACTGACGGATACACGCACAGCCTAAGTCGCTGATCTTAGAGACCTGCATCATGGACCCTAAAGGGGTGAAAACCGGGGGCAAAGTTTTTATGAGACAACGTAATTCCTTGGTCCAATCTACTTCAAATTTTGCATAAACATTTTAACAGAATTGATGAAAGACGCGTTTCGTATTTTATTGAAACTCATCGCCTAACGAGGTTAAAAAGGGGTAGAAAGTTATTTTAGGTGTGATTTGCATCGAAGTTGATATCGATACTCCAAAGTGCTTTTGATTTTAAATTACATTTTATTTTTGACACATGTTTGAAAACTCAATCCGATTTTATACAAAAAACGTTGAACTCACATTAAAGCTTAGTGCAATGCAATACTCTTTAAAATTATAATGTCAAAAATCATTTTCGACATCTACGCGGACGAAGTCACGGGCCAAAGCTAGTCGCTTTATATAAAAGTGATTAGCATTATTATTCTCAGTAACTACTCATTTTAAGTCTGAAACTTTACAGACGAGGTCGCAGGCTTTAGTTAGCGTAACAAAAACATGATTAACTTTGTTTATTTTCTTCATTGCCATTGACATGTAAAATGCAGCTACATCCAGTTTGTACCAGCTGTACCAAAACATATGAAGATCATATCTAAATAACATTTTTATTAGGCTGTGACGTAGACCATGTTTCATCTTGTAGTGTTATTTATTTTTCGTCGAGAACTCTAATTATTGCTTACTGATTAATGCCACCTAATGTGCAAATTTGTCTTTGAATCTGTCTATACCACCAGACAGCTCGTCCCTATCAGTATTATTTACAATTTAAATAAGGTCAAAACGAAGTCAGACCTCTTGTTATCTGATGAGAGACCAATTTGTGACGCACGTGATCACGATTTCTTACTGTGATCACTACACATAAACAACGTGAAACTAATATCATGAGCATATCCATAACAAGAAAACGTTATTATTACTGCTATTGTATACAATCCAAGGTCTAGAAAAAATAAAATAAAAATAATCAATCACTTTTACTTGAAATAAATATAAAATAAGAGAGCATGTATCAAGACTCAATCGAAAAGTAATTACATTTCAACTTTGTACATAATTAAGTTTTTTTTCGTGTTAATACCGATGTTTATCGATTACTAAACATCGTAATTGTTGTGATTATAATCTAAAAGGATAACATATTTTTTTGTAATCTTTCTTCGATAGAATCATGTACGAACTATGTATAGAATGTAATAATAGTAAGTCGCCACACTGTTATTGAAAGGGTTGATACAACCTTTTTCTCGTAAATAGACCATGTACTTACGTATTCTTTGTTAGTAAAACATTTGAGATGATTATTTTGTGGTAATTACAGCACAAGTTTGTTATTATTTTATAAAAGCATCCTACTCACATTTTGATACTACAGCGCTTTATAGACTTTTTGTTAGTAGGTGTTAGATTTTATTCATAAGTTTTACCGTTTGGATTTTAGGTTATTCCTAATTGTGTATTTTGTTTGTTATAGACGAAGCCTACATGAAGCTAGCGTTAGAAACTGTGGAGGAGCTGGACTGGTGTCTGGACCAGCTGGAGACCATACAAACACACCGCTCGGTCTCCGACATGGCTTCTCTCAAGGTCAGTTCTTACGGAAACATATAAGGATTCACGTTTTATCATCACCGACACTAATATGACATTCAAAAGATATTTCTTTACATGCATCGATTATATTGACATAAGCAAAAAACAGGTGATTGATCTTTACTCAACAACACGTCACAATGGCTGATAAAAAGCGATCGGCTGGTTAAAAGTAAAAATTGTAATATTGAATCTTTTTGCTTGTAACGCCTAATGTACGAACGTTGTCTCTAATAATGACGCACACGCACTTTTTACGTAACTATAGTTTCTTGACTTTACTGTTAAACGATTTAAGCGTTTATAATTTGGTTTAAATTTATTGGTAGCAGACAGAAAGCCAGCTTAGTAATATTGAACCATATTCGTGTGCTTTGGTAATGTAAATAAGAAGAGAACCGTCCGAAAGGTTTACTTCTATTTATGTAAAATATTAAATAATATTAAGTCGTTTACGAACTCTATGATAGTCTGACGAGTAATAGGATTGAATGGAAGAGGAAAACACTGTGCGACGACTCCAAAAAAACTCGAAAAAGGCAGTAAGAAGAAGAATGTTAAGTCTTCTACATAGTAGTAAATAGCAGTTCCTATCATACCATCTTATTAGCTACTCTCAAAAATGATAAATGCGATAATTCGGGAAAATGTAAAAACATTCGCTGTGCATACAATTATAAGATTAATAGTCATGGAATGTATGAGACATAATTTACACTCTTAAAACGTCTTATCATGATTTATGATGGTGTGATGTTGCTGACGATAATTCCCTAGAATTGTTACGACAGTTTATTGAGAAGGAAAAATCTCGGCACCACATATGGGAACCGTGAATTCCCCTCAAATTTTTAGGAATTCAAAGTCAACGTCTTCCATTTTAATGCATTGAAACTAACGGGAAAAATAACAGGAAAACAGCAATTATTTTTTTTTAGCTTACTCAGTCTAGGTCACGGCTTAGTTTTAGCACCTATCACTATTATTCCCTTTTAAGCCGAAGTAAACTTATTCAGCATTATATTACAAAGAAAATTAAAAAAAAAACTAGCCGTATACTTATTGAAAATTGCAGTGTTTGCCATTTAAGAGGTAACAATTAAAATGTAATAACTCACGTAGGTAGACATTGCTAGGATAAATCACAAGAATCATGAATGAGCCGAGAATGTGGTTCGTGCATGTATAACGTGATAATAACATGAATCAATGATAAATAAATCTAGGGGATAACTACGGAAACTTACCGGTGTAATGGTTTGAAAGAGTACTTGTAAATCAATCTATATTCGTTTCTCAAATATCGCTAAGGTGTGATAGTTAAAAATAAAGTGTCGTAGTTTGTTACGTTGACGAGTTGTGCTATCCAAATTGCAACTATTGGGTTGATTTAAAAATCCTTTAAGACCTATCTTTTCCATTTTGTAAGGGTTTAGGCTATTACAAAACGTTGCAAAAAACATCTATTCAACGAACAAAATCAGCATTTCTTTTAACTTTTATCGAAAACATGAAGATTACATTACTAAGACAACATGTTTTGTGAGATAATTTATTTTTGAAATAGCAAATCTCCATAAAAATCAAAAAGCAGGAAAATTTTTATTAAGAATCTTTGAAAGTAGAAAAACGTGTCCATTTTAATAATTCAGCGTCAGTACTAATATGGAGTTAAAAATAATTACGCGTTGGTGGAACGTCCTGGTGTATATATGCATATATAATATGCATTATCAATTACTCCTTAATACAGATTAGGTTTTTTTTAAACTTGCTTATTAGATACAGTAAACAACATTGCGAAATATATTAGAAGCAGCAATATCAAAGCTTTCTACATTTATTTTGCGGGAAATACTCTAGTATGAATAGGAGTTTGACGGACTCTTACCAGATAAAATGACTGTTTCGTCTACCAGGGACCAGTCGAAAATGCATTTGAAATACACAGTGAGTTTTACTAACAGTGTTTTCTACCTTACCCATGGGACATATTATTAGACAAAACATTAATGAAATCCTTGTTGAAAGTATGAGTCACAAATGTGATTCCAGATTAGATTTCGTCATAGATTATGACAGGGTTTTGGGATTTTTATCTGACACACCTCTTCAAACATTCAATAAAGCTACGTATATGCGCTTAAGCCTGACTGTCCAATAAGCGTGGCCTAACATAATAGTTTACAGTCATAATAATGGAAAGCCCGCTCTCCGATGGTAGTAAAGAACGCTGTTCTAAGAATGTCTTAATTTATTTGGAATTCTTCTTATCAGTAAAAACAAATATTCAATGATGTAACGTACCTATATTGTCTTAAGGACATTTATTTGTTTACTTGTATATAGATGTCAATTACAAATCTGTTGAAATACTGATAGCTTCGATTACTAAATTATTATAATTATTATTTAGTATAATTATCATTAAATGGTTTATTTTATCAACATATTCCTATGTTATACTTTATAATTATTATATAACTAGAACTTGTTAAAATTCTGCAAGTAAAATATATTTTGTTCGTTTCTTAATATTTTGGAACAGTTCTCAAGTTAAATATAAATTTCTGCGCCTTCGAGCGCACGTCAACGTTCAAAGCTTCTTTGAGTTGGAAAAGTTTTAATGATTTCGAAGTCCAAAGACTTACTATTCATGTATATTTTTCCAATATTGACTAAATATTAGTAAACTTTAAATTATTTAGACACCACTTGATACAGGAATGATTAAAACACCTCACTGCACCTAAGTCGTGATATTTTAATATCAAAGTCGGCTGAATAAAAGTAGTCTCTCGTGTGTGGGTGTCGTAAGTCTGGCGCACCCCATCCACTCAACCCCGTTATAAATCTGTTGAGTGCTGAATAATTCCACCATAACCTACATTAAAGAGTATAATTGCAAAATTAAACGACTGACTAACAGAACAGTTATGCCTAACTCTTCTGTTAGCTCAAAATATATGAGAGATGAATATTAGAACTGAAATAAATTGGAGTTTTAATAAATGTTCATCCTATTTAGTTAGTTTTTAGTTGTAGACACCTTTGTTTTCTGTTTCAATGGCATAGTTGTTTAGTTAGCGAACAAGATAGAATACGACACGACACGGCCGGCTAGCACTGCACTGAGCTTAATAAAGAGTGAGTTAGTCGGATCGATGCATTTGACGTCACAATGACACGAACATATTAAGAATTTTTTGCTACTTCACGATTTAGAGCTGTGTGAAAGCTTTTTTATTAATGACGTATGGTGTACACGCATTAGTAATACCATGACGCTTGAAAAAAACCTGATACTAGATAACAACATAACTCTTTACTTTAATAGATTTCATTTTATATTTAGTGATAAATAGACATAGGTACATTTTACCAAAAATAGGGAGAGTAACGAAAAGTAATCGTTATTTTTGCTAAAAGTCATCCTTAACACGCTCATTTCGAACCAACCAGCTGTGTAACTTTAACCTCAATAGAACTTTCCTTTAGAAAATGCATGTAAATGTACGGACGGTCCTGTGTGACCTTTGAGAGCTTTGTATAACAAACTAATTCAGCCATATGAGTTTCCTAACGAGTTTGCCGATGATTACTAAGCTCCGGACAACTTTGTCTAAGCGTGTATAGTAATCGGGCACTTGGTAGTAACATGTGTGCGTGACGTCGTGTCGTTAAAACGAAGGGCAGACTCGCCGTACCCTCGTTGAATGACGCAAAATCAGAGTCCGAAAAAATAATAAGTGTACGATATACAAATGTGGTACACGCGATAGTTCACAGCCAAACCATCATCTATTATGGATGCAATAAATACACGCTTGTATATTTAAATTATATTATTGATTCCGATTTCATTTTTAGATTAGTAGAACTAATCCGTGCCTCCGTTTAACTATGTTTTAACCAGAGAACTAGTCCACTGATCACTTTGTATCTCAATAAATAAATTGCATCATTGAAATAATTTACGACTATCACAAAGAAACAAAGCAGCGGTGTTCAAGACCTGTCACACGTAGACCCGTTGAACAACATCACCAATTCGCTTAACTATAACGGGAGGTTGTGCGAATAACGAGCTTCATCATACAATAACAAGAGATAAATAAAATATGTTGTTGCGTACTATAGCGTTTTCCGGCGAAGGTCCATGGATGGTGCGCGGTAGTCCCCTACGCTCACGTAGTCACGTACGCAACGCTTGCTGAAGCGCGGCGCGCCGGGTAGATCGGCCCGCCGCCGTGCCAGATGAATTATGTCACACCCGTATCATGACTTCTTATCTCAAATGGAACTGCAGATGTACAGATTGCAATGCATTTATATCCGATCCACTTTAAACAACATAAATCAAACGTAAATAGATTATCTATCACCACCGTTGAAGATAATAGACGCCTACAATCTTTAAATCTCCAAGAATCTGTAAATAAAAGTTCGGAACAATAATGCGTCACGTTAGTACGACGCCTATTATTATCATATTTACCTGAAAAGTTTTCCTCTAACATACAAAATGTCTACATCCTTCACAATTCTCATGAATCGTAAGATTTGTACGATAAATAGAATGAAAATTCGCTGAATCTCTCACGGCCCCGAAATATATGATTGAATCAATATGCAATCTTCAAAAGAAATAAGATTTTTTGACGTGATTCCCGATCTTTGGTAACCTTCGTATTTCCATAAGAGTAATACCACATGTAAACCAATCTTTTGTGGGAACGAATTCTATTGAATAGATACCTATATAATTTTATTAATAATGAAACTCTTTGAGATTTGCTTCACTTTTTTATTAATTTCCAATGACACTATCTTTTTTCATTTCGTTTGTTATTAACTTTTATATACAGGTGCCTTCTAAGGTTCGTAGTTATAGTAGCATACTTACTTTCATCGCCGTTACTGCATTCGACATAATGAAGTTGACGCATAACAATACCCTTTATTTACTTTCAAGGTTAGTTAGTATTGTCAGGACCTAAGAGAGAGCTTGAATGGCAATTAAACATGTATGTTATGTAGGTCGTTAGATTAATAGGTCGCTCACTGTCTAGCCGACATTCTTGTAATTTATAAAGATTGAGTATGTTTATAATTTAAATAAATAGAAACAAAACTGAAACTTCACATCAAACTTTAAAATGGGTCATAGTGAATCTGTTTTTCATAGCCTGTTTTCAGCGCATCGTTTGACTCGTGGACTATTATATCCTCTTAAATTGTATATGTAGTTTTCATAAAGAAACCGGGCATCTGGCAACACTGGTTACCCATCTAATGACCCGGTTAAAGTATGACGTCTATACCGACCTCAGCGCGGAGCACCCGCCCGCCGCCGCGCCAACCACATCAAGGTTGACATGAGTTTGCCGCCACAATACACCAATAGATATATATTAAATACGATGCAATTTCTATTTAAAAATCAATTAAGTAATAATAAAATATGTTATTTTGGGGGCGCATCAATAATACTTTAATCAGTGAGAATTACTGTGTGTACTAGGAATTTAACTGCATTCAAAATATAAAGTACTAGGAATAGGTTTATTTGTGCTTCGTTGAGGAAATGATAGTAATAAATGCTTTTTCAATAAATTCAATTTACTAAGCATTTAACTGTATTTCAATTCTAAATAAATACCGTTCGTCACACAAAAGATCTTTGGACACCACATAATTATCTTTTGTGTTTATACAATGAATCATTCGAATGCTTGTTTATTTAATATATTAACAATTTGTGTAATATTATTCTAGAAGCATATTATCGTCAACTGATGGAGTACCCTCTATTGCACAAATTTTTCAAGCACAAAAGTATTTACTTTATAAAAAAAACGAGTGTCTACTAAAATTTAGAGGAAGGTACTTACTATTTTTAGTTCTTCATAAGTTTCCCATTTTGGTTAAAAATAAAGACAGTCTCGAATAAGGGCTTAGTTGAATTTAAGGGTCAAAAGCTCATAACAACTTTTGAACCTAATCAAGGAGTTTTTGCATTTTATGTTTATTTATAAAATCAATATCAGCCGGCTTTTACTGAACTCATGTATAATTTATTAGATACGGTTGTTTTATACGTAATCACGCAACTCGTCAATGTAACAAGCGAGATTCGATAATATATGTTCACGGTCAACTTGACTCTTAAACTGTACGTCATTATGTAATATTTTTTAACTGCTAACATTTATTATAATAATAAAGGAATTGACATTGATTTGATTAAATGAGTAGAGGTTAGTTTAACAACATACAACGTTAAGATTACAGTCGAAAATCAAAAAAATGTTATTACGCTTAGTTTTTTTTAGCTATCATTTAATCGAAAACAAATAAATTTAGTACAATCGACTCAAAAAGATTTTGGAGACCTAAAAGTAAGAGTCTCTTAAAAGGTAAGCTCATTCTTATAGAACTGTACAATATATTATCTCACTTAATTTTCATCTTCTTCATCAAATCAAACTTTACTGTACCGTTATCTCTGTTTAGTTATGGCCTATTCTAGAATTTTATTGGAAAAATCGATAAAATCACAACCAAAAAACAACACAGTACAGTACAGAACCTTTTTAAAATCATTTAAATATCCTTCGACTACTGTTAATCAATTTTGGTGTAGTGTTAAATAGTATTAATATTCAAATTAGAATGAGGCGTATTATTTATTTACTAGGTCAGGGTTGCCCAGTGTAAAAACATCTGAACATACAACTTTACTTGTTTACTTCGATACTATCTATCGTACATCTGTATCTTATCTTGGCACATTTTACTCAGTTCTCTATGGTATAATTAATATTCGGTATTAGATCTTTTTTTCCATTTATCAAGCACAGTAAACATATTGACTATTTTATTCACATTCGTGTCTTTACGATATTACCGTAATACAGAACAATAGTATGTCTAGATAATTTTTATCAATATATTATGTAATGCTTGAAAATTATTAGTGAACCAACACTTCTTTTTAAATATATATAGTACTTTTTAGGTATTTCTTTTAAAAGACTAGCTGCCGGCTTCTGATTCGCTGATCAATTTAATCTGTTCTCAAATCTACTGTTCACGACTGTGATTGGATGACCAAAAGACTTACAACCAATTACAGCAGCTAACATGAGATTTGACAGATGATTGTCATTTTTTTGTGTTGAACAGCCTTTTAGAAACCAAGCAAAATAATTGCATTCATATTAGGACTGAGATACTAAGTAATATGGCTAAATTTTCTTTTATTTTTCTGTTCTATGTTTTTTGGCCCTTAGTAACAAAATAATTTAATATGCTCTTATGAGATCTATGTTAGTATATTTTTCCTTAGGACTCTTGTAAATACCACAATGCGTACATATTTTCCAAGAAGAAACACAGGTTATAGGTATGAATCTAACCGCAAATTTTAACCGCAGACCATAGAGATTACCCAAACACCATTACTATAATTTATGTCAGATAAACAAAAGGTAAAATAGTTTAAGGTTCTACTTATTTATTTTACTATATTCGAAATCAAAATCATGTCTGTAATAAAAACTATACCTATCTTGTCCGGAAAATAAATTAGGAGAAACAAAACTTTCCAACGCCACAAATGTAAATGAAAGAAAAGCAAAATAGTGGAATTAGCCACTCTGCGCCTGCTCTGTGTTGTATAGAAAATCGTTACATTTAATGATTTCGTGAAATTCGCGGGAACACATCCAAATCACTTTGTTGCGAATAAATATGTACATTATTCTTTCACGTATTGTTTGCTTACCTTTCAACCAAACGAAAGTTACATTCTTACTACTTCGAAAATACCAGTCGAAACAATCGTGTTTCATTCATGAACATTTCATAAAAACCAATGTGTTCCAATAAACATTTTACACTTTCAGATTACGATTATTATTATCATTGTTAGTATTTTTATTTACTGACGATTAGTTTTTAGAGAAGAAGAATCATAACTAAACAATATAAATTTAAAGTATCGAGAAAATCAATAGCGATACAGAATCTCACTTTGATAACAATATGAAGAAAAAATATTCGGATCCTTTAGGTTTTACGAATATAAACGCGGTAATATAGAAAGATGATTCAATCGTGACAGATGTGATTAATTACACACTTTCGATTTGTCATTGAAACAGATTGATCGCGGTATCAGGCGATCACGCACCACGCGTTTCCCCGTCATGCCTCACATTTCCGATCCGTTACTACCATAGACACGTGTGTTAAACCTTAATTGAAAGTTCGCTTCATTAGCGCTACTCTACGTATGTCATAATACGTCAATATGTAAACGATATGAGTTTTATCCGTCTTCCCCAATATTAATGTAAAGTTTACCTGCTCCCGTGTTGCTGACCGGCGAGCCTTGACGCCCGTCTGGTGACGGTATAACCAGCTCGTTGATACGCTAGATGGACCAGAGAGGCGAGCCCGCTAGCTACGAGGAATAAATACATTAGGGATATTCCTTTTTCCCTAAGTAAACTACGCTTGCTTGGTTATGTACGTTAATTTCCATGTCACACAGTCATATAAGTTTAGGTATTTAACTATATTGTTACATATCTACACCCTCACAAAAGTCAACGTCACAGGGAAATTGTGCGCTATATTTTCTACAAAAAACCTACACAGTATCCTTTACAGCACATGAAACAGGAAATATGTCTAGAATTTATGTTCGTAATTCATGATACCCAAATATTGACTATTGAGGTCAAACAAATATCCTATATTTCACTTTTGTTTGTAGGTACTTCTAGTTTCAATGCTGACATATTCCGATTTAACATATGATACTGGGTTAGTAGCATCATTCTCAATCGGTATATCCGTACGCAAGTGTATCAGTAAACGCAATATATAATTTATAGGGAAGCTATCAAAATGAAGTACTTAGTATATTTCATAATCTCCAAGTACAAATTTGTTAATAGTTCTCCTGAATTTCATTACTTCTAGTAATCTATTACCGGATTTCGTAACAAACATACAAAGTCTCATCATTCCAAGAGTTGAACAATATTCAGCATTCTGGTTAAGTAATAGGTGAATCACGTGAACTAGTTTCTTGAGAGAACGTTTTATCATATCATCGCCACGTTTCCCCACTAAGTGACCCGCTGGTATGTTCTCGTTCCTCACGTTTTCAGGACATGATTTACGATTGTCTAACTCACACTCATCTTGACTCGTGCCGTCTAAGTTCACGCAGTTCGTCGATATCTCCAACATAACGGCACTAATTGAAGTCTAAAATTATAACAGAACTTGTTACGATAACAGTAAAGAAAATCTAGATAAAACATACCTACATGTTCTATGAATTAACGATTGTGTACACAAATTGGTTCCATTCAGTACAATTTGGGCAATTTATCGACCTAATTGTGTCCCAAATCAAGTGGCAGTTTATATGGCCGATAACCAGTTCAAAGTCAGTTTGTACTAGTTTCTTAATCTACCTTTACGAACTTTCTTTGAATAATAAATTATTTACATTGGTTTTTCTAGATGTTTCGATTCAGGGTTACCTCCCTTAGATGTTAAATAGTGTTCTTATAATAAACTAGCGACCCGCCTCGCCTTTCTCAGCTAGACAAAATATTTATGAATTATAGACACAAGCCTCTTGAATCACTCTATCCATTGGTGAAACCATATAAAATCTGTTCGGTAGTTTTTGAGTTTATCGCGTTCAGACACACAGACAGACAGACGCGGCGGGAGAATAGGTTTTATAATATGTATAGATAGATGTACTCGGCGATTTGGATTTATTTTACACATAAATCATTTAACACATAATATATTAATGTTATTTTTTTTGATGCACTAGAATGTAAATCATTACGAAATTAGATATCAGAATTCAGTGAAAGGTTGTTCTTTTTTTTTCTTTTAAAACTTTATTAAATAGTAGAGAACTCCGAATATAAATATGCCACACATTTTCTGGTATAAAACCCGTGCTCCTAGCACAGATAGACAAAAAAGATCCTTCCGTATTTCGGATATCTTGCATTACAGCGACTACCGGGGATCAAGATTAGGCTTACATACCGATAAGAAACTATGTCAAGAACATATTGTTACCAGATTTACATGTCGTTTCAGGGCTAAAAAACATTATTCTAAACTGCTAATAACAATGAAAATACTTCCCTTCAATATTTTCTTAGTTTAATACTATTGTGTTACTAGGAGATTCTGACATTGATATAATCAAATCATTAACGTTTACCGGCATTGTATCACGAGTCAACATATGTATTAAATATCATAAACTCCATGTCCTGTTATTGCCACATAAAGTCGGCTACGATCGGACCATTTAAATAGTTTAATTCAAAGCATCTAAATTGGCAAAAACACATTCGAGACGCGCGAAATTGCATCTGGATAAAAGCGACTTGGACGAGACACAGATAGACTAAATAAATCTCGTCATACGCAGTGTTATACAACGAAAGATTTTATAGCTACATTAGGTTAGATCCATTGTTATGGTGAGAGCCGCCTTTCCCTATTCACTGTGCCAAAGGAAGTGCGAGAAGCTGGCTGAATGTAAATTACATGTAAAGCACATTACCGAGAAGGCGGTATTTCTGTAGTGTTCAGAACTGTGACGATCGCCGCGCTACGTTTATTACGAGGCCGCGTCGACTCGATGCTTCAGTTTGACGATAGCGCTCATAGATAAAAGACGCTCTAACAAAATAACGTGAATTAAATAATTATTTATATTCTGAACACGAGCTTAGAAGTTCTGTTTATAATTTTTTGTGTGTTTAAAACTTTTTTGTGTTGTAAAATGCGCGTGTGCGCCGAGAGACAAAGCGTTCGTTACTCCCTGGCCCGGTGGGTGCGAGTTCGCGGCGTAGCAATGGCCCGCTCAATGGATTTATTGCACTTGCAGTTCAAGCGCATGCTGAACAAGGAACTGAGCCACTTCTCCGAGTCCAGCAAGTCCGGCAACCAAATCTCCGAGTACATCTGCTCCACATTTTTGGGTAAGTTTTTTTATATAGTATATTTTTTTTTTGTCTGATATTACGGACCTTACTATTTGTATGTAATTTATCATGGACGTTCTTCAAACCTAGACGGCCTTTAATTCATTCACTCGCTGAAAAATATGTACCTAAACGCGTTAGCTGGATTTCGACATGATTGAGTAATTTAATCTTGCAATTTTTGTACGTCACCAGTACTTAGACTAGGGTCGGTCTAGGTTATGCAATGTTATTTTATTACAATACAATAGTTTAGTTTAAAACTTAGATTACGAATCCAGTACTACCTAAATATTTTAAGAACACGAAATTTCTCTAAATAATAAATGCAATATTAATACTCCTACTGCGTACAAAAACAAATATTTTTACATATTTGACCCAAATTTAGGATAGCTCTTGCCAAAACTCAGTGATTACCAAGTCTTTTTAGTTTTAAGTAGCCACAAGTGGCCACAAGTTTAAGAGCAATTTTGGAGGACGAAGGCAAATTACAGCGACTACATACTCGAATCTCTTTCTCAACATCGGAGTAAAATTCAAATAGATGTATCACATTTCTAAATAATGAATAGAAAGTATGAATTTATTAATTTTACTTTATATAATCTTCGTGGAGTAGAAATATAGTTTACGTATATCACTTTATACTGTTCTTTTCTAATTACCTATCATAATAAATATACAATATGGAAATGAAATGGGTAATTGCCATTATTCATTAAGGTACATATTTATTAAGGTGACCTTCCGCATAATGACTTTCTTTCTACGTATTTTATTTCTCCCTGGAAAACCCCAGATTGCCGTTACAGGTAATAGCATAATACCCACAGTACACAGATAATAAATTCGTGTCTTAGCCTCAGTGCCTCATAAAAAACATAAGATTGCTTATTGATTACCCATGCCGCCATATTCTTATCTGAAGTCAGATCACGAGACGTCACTGCGTGAATGTAAACAAATAAAGCTTGCATTATTTAAATCTCAACAACAGGTTTATAAAGCATACAGGATAATAAATGTAAATAAATTAGTTATCTGCACTGATAAGCGTGCCCGATAACCCCTTGCCACGCGCTTGCTCTTCCCATTGTACCTACTTCTGTGACAATCTGTGTTATCGATTTAGACCCAGTCAAACTAGATACGATTTTCCACAATAATTACACTCCTCGGATACAGCTCTACGTAAATACTTCCATCCGCATATCAATTACTACTATAATTTACAGCGGCTCAGATTTTCATAAATAATTTAATAGAACCATCCTCAATTTTCCCCAAACATTAAGATCCGGTACCTAGCGAAGTTTTATTAGAACACCTGGGCAGATAAGGTTATAAATATTCAATAATAGATTAAATTATTATTGTTGGGAAATTCGGGCCCTAGTTAAGTGATAGACAATTTAAACCAGCTTTTATTGAAGCAATTGTTAAATGAGGTCATACAAACTTTGCGATACAAATGAATTTGTTTGCGTTCGACGTCCGTGACTTAATAACGAGAGCCAAATAATAGCTCATATTTACAATTTTAATTGCTATTCATAATGTCGGACACCTCTAAGTTTTATTTATTTTTATCGGTCTTAAAAACTATAAAATATGTTGAGGTACATTTCTATTTTCACTTGATAATATTTTCTACTGTCTATTTTTAGAAAATTACTAAGTCTTTGCTGTTTAAATTGTCGTCAGACGCGTAGTACTATATCACACGGATAGATTATCATTTAATCCGTTTAATGTGGTCGGATTATATTTATATCGTAGCGTTCGCTCACATTTGTGATAAACACAAAAATATGAGATATTAATCTTATAGCACCATTACCACTGTTGCTATGACACGATATTATAAGGCTATAAATATTATTTACAACGACTGTAAATTATATTGAAACAGAAACTGTATTTAAAAAAAAACTGTTCTACAGACTATTGAAAGAACACAAAATATTTTATATTTTTTTATTACTGGCCACTAACGACACATTTTGAAAAGAGCGGTCATTGTTTTACCCTAAAATTCCAATTTATTCTTTACAAGATTAATGAAGGTCGGCCGACAAACGAATGATTTTATGTAAAATATTATATCAAAGCCATCTGCATGATTGATTTCTTATCTATAGCTGTAGGTAATATAATAAACGAACACTGACCTAGTAACGTATCAATCAAGTGTATTAATAGATACTTCATAATTTCACCTACTTTTTCGGCATCATTACCCAATAACACTATTTAGTGAAAGCAATATTTATAATAGATAGGTAATATGTAGCATTGTTTATTATCAAAACTTTTAACAACTATAGAATGTAAGAAAAATAAAGTCAACCATAAACACTAGTCTTTTATTAAAGTCAGGGAAGTCATTACTCCATATTGAATTTTACTAATTTCCTTACAGACAAACAACAAGACATCGACTTACCGTCATTACAAGTGGAAGAGACTACCGAGCGCGCTAAGAAAAAGGAAAAACCACGTCATGGCGGTCCTGCTACCACCATGTCACAAGTAAGCATGATTAATTAATGTATTAAAAATACCTTTCTATTATTATCTAACTTTTTATAACAATATTAACTTGCTTGTTGTTCTTTACTCAGATATCTGGCGTTAAGCGGACACTGACGCACACCAACAGCTTCACTGGGGAACGCGTACCAAGATATGGAGTAGACACTCCTCACGAGGAAGACCTGGGCCGTCAGTTGGGAGAAATTGATCGATGGGGTGTGGACATCTTTCGCATCGGCGACCTGTCTTGTGGGCGACCTCTCACTGCCGTCGCTTATGCTGCGTTCACATCCAGGGAGCTGCTGGGCACGCTGCAAATTTCAGCGCGCACGTTCCTAGCCTTTGCTATAACTCTGGAGGAGCACTACGTGCGTGACAACCCGTTCCACAACTCACTGCACGCCGCTGACGTCACACAGTCCACCCACGTGCTGCTCAATACTCCGGCACTCGACGCAGTGTTCACACCCATTGAAACATGCGCGGCCTTGTTCGCGGCGTGCGTACACGACGTTGATCATCCCGGCCTTACCAACCAGTTCCTCGTGAACTCAAGTTCGGAGCTCGCTCTAATGTACAATGACGAGTCAGTTCTGGAAAACCATCATCTTGCCGTAGCATTTAAGCTACTGCAAAACGAAGGTTGCGACATATTTATAAATCTCCACAAGAAGCAGAAACAGACGCTTCGCAAGATGGTTATAGACATGGTGCTCTCCACAGATATGTCTAAACACATGAGCCTACTGGCAGACCTAAAAACCATGGTGGAAACCAAGAAGGTAGCAGGCAGTGGCGTGCTATTGCTAGACAATTATACTGACAGGATACAAGTGTTGGAGAATCTCGTACATTGCGCCGATCTGAGCAATCCCACTAAACCGCTGCCGCTCTACAAACGATGGGTGGCATTACTTATGGAAGAATTCTTCCAACAAGGAGACCGAGAGAGAGAGCAAGGAATGGACATAAGTCCAATGTGCGACAGGCACAATGCGACGATAGAAAAATCTCAAGTTGGATTCATCGACTACATTGTCCACCCGTTGTGGGAGACATGGGCTGATCTAGTACATCCAGACGCTCAAGATATATTGGACACTCTGGAGGAGAACCGCGACTATTATCAAAGTATGATTCCACCGTCACCGCCACCAGCGCCCATCCAGACGCATTCTTTGCCCGATGATGACCGCCCCGAACAAATACGCTTTCAAGTAAGTTCAAAACTAAATGTTTTGATATAGAGACTATGCTGTATTTGATAGACCACCATTTTTTTTATAAATAAAACCACGATTTTACCAATTAATGTTTTTACAGGTGACGCTAGAGGAGGGTGAGGGCTCAGAAGACTGTGAAGGTGAGGGCGATGGTGGGATGTGACGGAAACTACTGGGAATCTGCAAGAAACTCACTGAGAAGATGCAAGTGTGGTGGAAGCTCTGGCAGTAGGGCGATGCCGGCCGGGCCGGTGCGGGATCTTGTTGGATAATAGTAATACTTGTTGACGCTTACCCTCGAAATGGAACGATCCAGAAGCATCGTCACATTTCGATCATGATTATTTTATGTGATTATTACGCAATGTTGTTTAGAAAAATACCTAACGACTAAATAATTATGTCCCTCCAATGACTGTAACGTTCGATTGTCTAGTATTTTTACTATTGTTTCGTTTTGTCTAACCAAAGATATATGAAATGTTCTTTCGTTCACGGAGACGTTCGATAATCCCTGTAAGTAGTTAGTATTCGGTTCTTAATGAGTCGTGTAAGTAGTTATAGTCATCGATGCCGCATATATCGGCTCGACTAAGTAAGGACATTGAAAACGCTTATTAATTGGTATGAAAGGGTAATTTATATTGTCATATCATCCACGTTTCTCATATTTAATACGGGTTTGCGATAATGATGTTATTCACCAAAATATATTAACATAATAGATATCCTAAATATAAAATCTATTTTAAGGTACATTTTAAAAATTGCCTTTCGGAGTTGTTGTTGTGTCTTTTCTCTGAATATAAAATATTCGGCCGACCTCTTACCGCGGCAGTGACGGTGCCCAACAGCTCCCACACCGCCGCAAGCCGCCAACTTGTAGTGTCGCCATAATGGTACTGGCCGGTGCTCAGTACGGTATTATTGGAAGGTCGAATTCATTCATAGGATCTCTCTCTTCTTATTTGGTCGGGGGTCAAAAAGACACTCACCGAATTCATCCTATTAGAAAGCTTTACTTGATTTTTGTAAACCTAAATGCACCTCATTACTTATGGAGGATCGCTGGCGATCCGTTTACTTTCTCTTTAGAGTAATGTATTATTATTTTTGTAATATTACCTATTTTATTCTAGTTATCTTTTACCCAAATACAAAACAAAAAAAATATAGTCATGAATCTTAAAGTTTTCGTGTACGCAACTAACGGCTTGAAGTGTTTGATTAAAATGTTAAGTACTAACAAATGAGTGGTTTGCGACTAAGTTTTATTTTGAGTGTATTCAAATATTTGCTGAATTAAGTCCAAACTTAACGGCGCGGGCCGGGTCTTGCAATAGTAGTAGGTAGTTCCCGAACACTTCGCACAATCTGTTTCTGCATCATCCATTTCATGCCAAATATTGTCCTCTCATTACTGTTAATCATATCAAACAATATCAGAATCGCTGTGCAGATCTGATTTCAACGATTACATTATTTATGTACCTACATAGGTTCTCTTGTAAGGAAAAGAATGTAACTGATACTTTTTAAAATATATGTAACACCCACTGTGTAAAAGATGTAATATAAATAAGTAGATGTCTGAAAATTGTACATTGGATGGGAAACCTAGTTGTCTGTTGTTCGTCAGTTGCGACCTTTTTCATGTTTGTGACAATGTTATATCAATTATTCTTCAGCATTCAGCTGTAAACATATAAACTTCGTGTAGGTACATTTTCAATAGTATAAGGAGGGTGTAATACTTAATAAACCTGTATTATGTTTGCATTTCATAATCCATTCTTTTATGTTTAATGGACGTTTTAAGAGCTGGTCTCTATTCCTTCATGTACTCAAAAGATATTTTGTTTTAAAACTGATTAAATTATTTAGTTCCTCGCACTTCACTTGTTTTGTATTTCTGTCATAGTTGATGTCCCCTAGTATTATTATGAAAAGTATTTTCTAAGTCATCGTTTCTGTCATTCATCAGCATCAAGAAGGAAGGTCCAATGTACATTATTTTCGTAGATAAATTAAGATTTTATCGGCGATCAAATACTACGAGCATGTGTGCATCGCCTATCTTCGAAGTGTCTGATTTTGAAACTGCATAGATTAGAACTTTGGTACCTACGTAAACGTATATACATACATACCTACTACATAAAAAAATTGGATACGCTTAACTACTTGTGTGTTATTAAATAGAAACATTACGCTTAGAATCATTTATTTTCTAATTAATACATACGTATTGTAACTTATTGTGTTGAATATGATATTGATATTCGTACTGCAGTAGATCTGTGTATAACGTACGTACCCAATCTTCGGTAAGTCACATAATGTGAACATTTGCATGTACCCTACCTTGTAACTTTACTGAAATGTCATAATCATTACTTTATAATAACTGTACAATAAACAACATGAATCAGAATGTATATGTATCTAGATAATATACTCGTTGTCTCATTCTCGTTTCTGTGGATTTATCTGTAATTGCCTACCGAATGAAGTAATAATAAATTGTATCTATGTAATAACCTCATGATATGTCAGATGCGCTCTGAAACTGTGCTGTGCTAAATAGATCGCAATTCTACTGTGTACCAAAGATTTGTTAGAAATGAACAAAGCGATACCAACGCCATCGTTAGCTTAGCGCATCGGATGTGTCATGCTACAATAGTAACATAGGATACTTGTTTTCACCAAAGGTTTTCAGTGTTGTGTATATGTTTTATCACTATGGTGAACTATCGCTAATCTAGTTAAATATTAATACCGAGTTAAAAAGTGTGCAATGCTGGTCATTTGCATTACTTATTATTTATGTTTAAAATAAAAAAATAGCTTGTAATAGTTTAAATGAATATTTGAGTTGAATTCAAGAATATTAATGTATTTAGAATAAAAAGATATGGGAGAAAACTCTACACTGGTTTTATTTTTACATAACTGGATATCTAATGAATAAGTACCTTTAAGTATCTACCCTTTTAATTACTGTCTTCAGAGTCCTGAGGTCCTCAACCAACCACCACGGAATAGATAACTATTCCATTGTTTCACAATAGACCGCCTCGATGTCTTGTTGACGAATAGGTAAGACTGCCAAGCATAAAGACCCGGGTTTGATTCCCAGGGAAAGAAACTCTTATAAAATTAAATACTTACCTACCTAAATTTACTACCTGACTCAAGAATGTGTAAATATACTGTACTGATAGTAGAATGGCTTGTGGCTAATACTACGTGTATCTGTATACATCAACATTAGGTATAAGTAAAAACACCACAGAGTTCAGTGATACATTATAAGAGAGAGTACCTTTACATGTGTAAACCCGAGTGTCCGAGTAGGTACTAGACATTTTGAGAAACACACTATAATTCAATATATATAAACACACAAGAAGAAGTACCTAATAACTAAATAATGAATGTGTCGCAATAAGTGTCGCTGTGTATACGTAAGTACCTAGTTGAAGTAAAATGAGTATCCCATCAAAAACATAAATGTAAAAATGAGAGCCAAGTTCAATATTATTATATATGCCTTGGTTGTTGACTACAACGACAAAAGAAGTGAGATCTATATGGGTGCCAAGTTCAATGGCCAGTCCTGAAATTTATTTATAACAACATAAAATATCATTTCTTTTTATAACTTAGGATAATATATTGTAGCCTAAGGTCTGACTTGGCTAGTTTTCATATACGAATTATACACACATTTGACACGTTTAGGTTAAATAGTTTTTGAGTTACGAGGGGGTCAAAAGTGGCTCCAAATGGTTCGTGTAATATTACACACGGTGCTGATCGCCAGTTCTGTTACTCGAACTAGGCTTGATACGCTACCGCTTGGCGTGTCTAGATGTTAGTGGCTCTAACGGATGGCCAAACCCGTATCTCAAAAAACACGTTCAATTCAATTCAATTTTGCTCGTTATGGCTCAGTCGAGTTATCGATGAGATGTCAGTTCAGTTCAGTTCAGTTTTTGTTTTTTATGGCTCCGTCGTCGGGAATACAACGATGAGATGTCTATGAGCCTTTCGTCTAGGATGCCATAAGTTGATATTTGACAGTGAAACGTTCAAGCCCCCAATGCTCTGACACAAACAGGGGAATCTGTATCCCGCAGGAGTCGCGCAGAGCATGCGCGAGCGATCCCGCGACTGCGGCCAACGGCCAAGGGCTAGGACCGGGATGTTTTTTAGTCGGTGAAAGTCCGACCGGTATTTCGTATGCCTTGACCTCGGCGTGTGTTGAATACAATTAGCATTTCACCAAGTAAAGAATTCTGTATATGTAGTAGCAAAAAGTCAGAGTTACTCCATCCACTGGGTATTCAGTTAAATCTGGTGTGACTCAAAACCGAATTCAATTGCAGTGTAGTTCTGGTAAAGGCTAACCAAAGAGATAATGCCAAATAACGAGATGCGCAGTATACGCACAGTGCAGGTTAACGATGAGAACTATATCGTGTAGCTCTTTTTCGACACGGCTTATATGGCTACAGGAACTTACACTTGTAATTTATACTACAAGCTCATTCCCATTCACGGAATAGAATATGACATAAAAACACGGCCATATGGTTTACTGCGTATTCAAGTCACACTAGATTCAATTGCTAAATGACAAATCCAGACGACCTTAATGATAGTAAATAACGTTAATATTATAATTTGAAATTATAAATATTAATATGAAATCATCAAATGATGGAGGGGTAAGTGAACCTACAAAAAAATATACTAGACTGTGTAAAATCTTGTAGGTTACTAGTAAATGTCGAGTATTTGCATAGCAGCAATAGGGTACATTTATGTAGAAACTAGAATTAGGATTGAATAAAACACGAAAAAGGTAAAATATTATTTTGGAAAGTTTCTAGAAACGTCAAACGTCAATGAAAGAAAGCAATTATGTCTAATTAGGTAGTCATTTAGGTTCATGGTTCAAATTTGGCTTTTATAAAACATAGTGACATAGGACAAGCTAGACGTTAGGTATAAAACGTAATTTAAAAAAATTAACAATAATTACTCAACTTATAATCACATTAATTCCGTTCCATTTGTGAAACAACCTAGCTCCTTTATTTTTGAATACAGGATGGGCCAAATACAGAGATCACTAACACGTAGACTGCCAGCTATTTGTAATTTTACTTGTAATAACATACAATATAAATATATACTAGGAATCCGTTTTATTTAGGTTCTCTAAAATGTAATCGACTATAACTAAAAAGTAATATTTTATCTGTAATGAAAACATCACTAATTTTATTTACGCAGGTCACACTCATGACAGCGTAGTTGCACAACATTTAAACATCTCTTTCTTGCTAACACGTTTATCGTATATTGCTATCCTGCTGTCATTTTCCAAATTTACACTTCTCATTTGTGGAACCGAAGAGAGGTTAAAAACCACTTAGAAGTCGCATGGAAATTAGCGCCCACATTATAAATTATTTTTGTTTTCAAGAATAATCGTTGCAATGGCCGCTGTTAAAAAGGTAGAAGATTTAGATAAAAATGAACTACAAAATGGTGATGATGAAGATGACCTAGACGCTGTAGAAGAAGGGGAAAGTAAAGATCCCGCGAAGAAGAAGAAAAAGAAAAAAAAGAAGAAGAAGGCAGGTAAAGAGCTAGTAATATATAAATTAACAAACGAAGTTATCACTTCACAACGTACATTACCCTCGGAATGTCTATTTATAACTTAAAACGCATAGTAACGCGGCACCTACGCTCGCCGACTGATATTACGCCGTTTATAATGAAACACATAATTTATGTGCCGCGTAAATACACATTTATTATGGGGTAAACATTATAGTTGTTAATTAGATTACGTGTCTTATATTGTAGCTTAGAATTTGTTTTAGTTCAAAAATGTTTCTAAACGTTAAAACAATAAGCTTATATAAATAAATACAAAACATAACTATTATTTTTATATTATTAACATCCGCTATTGAATAGCTTATCAAATTAATTTTAATCAGGCAGCCCTCTTTGTCTTAAAGAAATGTATGCATGCAAAAGCATATTAAAGATGCATAAGCTTAAGGAAATCTTTAGCTGCCTAGCAAAAAATATAATCATAAATTATGTTTAACCTTAAACCACCTGTGCACCTGGCCCAATCAATACCTGCCTATATACAACTTGTTATCTTTATACATATTAACACCTGTCTCTATCAAATTGAAACAATAATTGAGACAATGATGTTTTAAAAAGTATGGAACAGTAGTGGTCCTGTACAACTGTATGGGTTGTTGTACTAGAAAGCTGCCAGCATACTGCAATATGCTGAGTTAGTAAAGAAATATTAAATTAAAATATTATAAAATTTTATTATTTACAATTTTAAATGTTATTATATTTTATTTAGAAAATGATGGACTGAATTCTGAAATCATAAATATCATGGAAAAGATAGAGTCATCAGCTGTTGAAGATGGTGCAGCCGAAAGTGAAGAAAAGAAGAAGAAGAAAAAGAAAAACAAAGGCAAATCTGGCAAAGGTCCTTCAAAGGAGCAGACCAATCCACCCACTATACCTATTGCTGAGCTGTACCCCGATGGTAAGATACTTGCAAAGAAGTTCATTGTCTATTATTCAAAATTATTGAGTTTAAAATGTCTACTTCACTTTTTATTAGCAAACAATTTCTTTTATATCTTTGAGTCCTCAAAAAGATAAATTGTTTATAAATTATAATGTTATGCAGTTGGTTAAAGGACAATCCAAACCACCACCCACTGGTAGCTTTAAGGATGAATCAGTTACATTAATAATGCATGAACGCTATAAATGATAATTTCATTAAATAAATAGAAGAATCATCATAAATTACACTTTTCTTTGTCCAGGAAACTTCCCTGAGGGTCAAATTATGGAGCATGGCCCTGCTGAAGGCATTGATGAGAGAACTGCCAAAGAACGCTTTTCAAGTGAAGAAAAGAGGGCTCTTGATAGACTGCACCAAGACATCTATCAAGAAATCAGACATGCTGCCGAAGCTCACAGACAAGTATGCTATTATTTTTTTGTTTCACAATTTTAGGTTCTTATAAATAAAACCCATATATATATGTTTAAATATGTTTGCTATTTCATGAGGGTTTTACAATAATAATTTTTAAAACTTTAATATTATATTTCTCTTTTAATCTTCTCAACCAGTCTGGTGTTGGCCTAATACATATTGAACCATCAACATTCCATTTATATTTAAATAAGTTTTTTTTTTTTGCTTAATCTTTTAAGAGCTTGAATAAATATCTATTGCTATGCCCCTTGCGGCTACAAATCGATAAAATTCGATTATTTTTGTTTAAGCTTTTTCAATACTTAGAGGTACAAGATATAATTTTGTAGTAATTGTTGTAAATATTATCTCTATTTAACAATGGTTTTACTTGTACCACACAGTTAATAGGACGAAAATAGATCGAAAAAAACATGCATGTTCTATGTCGCAGAAATACGACATGAGTAGTAGGGGCACGGAATTATGTGTCGCATAAATACATCACAAGCAGTCGAAAGGTTAAATTTTTTTGGTTTCTTTAGACACGGAAGTACATGCGTGACTGGATAAAACCAGGCATGACCATGATTCAAATCTGTGAAGAACTGGAATCAACTGCACGACGTCTTATTGGTGAAGATGGACTCAAGGCGGGGCTGGCTTTCCCAACTGGATGCAGTCGCAATCACTGTGCTGCCCATTATACTCCAAACACTGGTAAATACCTGCTTCCTAAATAGAGTTATTTTATTATGTTTTGTCACAAGGTAGTCTTTTCAAAAAAGTGCTTAGATTTTTACTTTAAGTTTTATGCCTACTTAGTTCGTGTATTTTAGATGTTGCTCAAAAGGATGTGTTATTTTGCCAAATATGAGCTGATTTAAATATTGTCACGCAGGGCTGGTCGCGTTTGTCTTACTAGCTATTTTCCGCAGCTCCGCCCGCGTGGATTTCGATTATCGCAGCAAAAACTAGCCTATGTCCTTTCTCAGGCTCTAGACTATCTGTTTACCAAATTTCATTTAAATCGGATCAGTAATTTTAGCGTGAAAGCGCGACAAACAGACAGATAGACAAATTTACTTTTGCATTTATAATATTAGTAAGGATTATTTTACAATTGTAGTCTGTTCTTGTTATGTATCATTCTCATGCACTCATTTAAAAAAGTTCCCACCTGAAACTCTAAAGTTCATTGTGTGTTGCTGGTGCAATTAAATGACCAGCTATTTCTTGATTACATTTTCATTTTGTTAGGTGACACAACGGTCCTGGAATACGACGACGTCGTTAAAATTGATTTTGGTACCCACATCAATGGGCGTATCATCGACTGTGCCTTCACTCTGAGCTTTAACCCGCGCTATGACCCTCTGGTGAAGGGCGTGCAGGAGGCTACTGAAGCTGGTATCAAGGCTGCTGGCGTGGATGCCAGGCTGTGTGACGTTGGTGCTGCCGTACAAGAGGCGAGTAACATTTATATACCAATAGCTATAGCAGGACTCCGCCAGAGTGGATGTCGGCTGACGCGGTCTTAAAGTAGACCACCTCCTTTTTTCTAATTTAAGCTAGGCACTGTTCTTTCTTTGAGTTCAAGCTAATTCCATACCAATCTTTTTTAATCGGTTGTTTTAAATCATGAAAAAGTAACTGCCTTTTTGAATTTATAATATTTATTGTAACCTTGATTGCGTGATGTGTCATTATTTGTTAACAAAGCAAAAATTATGTGCTGATAAAATGGTACGAAAACAAAGTAAAGTAATTCAAAGGTTAGGTATTATCAAATTCAAAACCGCTATATATCCTGTTGTGAAACTGGCGTAATGTTACGCGATATTTATGCATTGTAAAATTTTAAAAACTGCGTAAGTTTTATCAATATGTGAATGATGTTTCAGGTAATGGAATCACATGAAGTAGAACTAGATGGTCAAGTGTATCAGGTGAAACCTATACGCAATCTCAATGGACATTCTATTGGACCCTACAGTGAGTCTATGTAATAACATCAGCAGAAACAAATACACAATAATGATTTGGATAATATTAAAGTAAAATTCTCGTGTTTTAGGGATCCATGCTGGTAAAACAGTGCCAATCGTGAAGGGCGGTGAGACAACACGCATGGAAGAAAACGAGTTCTATGCTATCGAAACCTTCGGGTCTACTGGTCGTGGACAGGTCCACGACGACATGGATTGCTCTCATTACATGAAGAACTTCGATCAACAGTTCGTCCCATTAAGGTAATTGCATAATCAAGGCACAGTTTATCAATATTATCATTCGGCATTCTTTTCTCCACTCAGCACGGTCTAAACATCAACAATAATGTTTCAATTTCAGACTGCAATCATCCAAACAGCTGTTGAACTTAATCAACAAAAACTTCGGAACTCTGGCATTCTGCAAGCGGTGGTTAGAACGTGCTGGCGCGTCGCGTTACGCCATGGCCCTGAAGGACTTGTGCGACAAGGGCGTGGTGGACGCCTACCCGCCGCTCTGCGACATTAAGGGCTGCTACACCGCTCAGTTCGAGCACACCATTCTACTCAGACCTACTTGCAAGGAAGTCATATCTCGCGGAGATGACTACTAGCGATAGTAGGTGCTGTAGCTGCACACTGCAGCTAGCTTAGCCACTTTAAATATTTTAAATAAGTCAACACAGATTTAACAGTTTTTAACAATAGAATTTGTATTGCAAAACATAATTACAACTTTACATAAACTTGGTTGAATTGAAGGCAAAACATTAGAAAGTCGTGATGAAATCATAATATGTAACAACAAGCAATGCAATGTCTCATGCATGTTTGTAAAATATTTGTTGCTTTATACTTTTAAGTTAACCGTCGTTTTTTGACACTTCTCGTCACCAGCGACAATAAACTACTATGTTGTAACAGTGTTATTTCTTTACTAATCATACGTTAAGTGGTATTTACACCTGTATTCATAGCAATTGTGTCGATATCAACGTATTTGAAATAAAGTTCTACTTGTATTGGGCCCAATATTATTTCAACCCAAATGCGCAATTAGACATTACAGCGCCTCATTATAGGCCTAATTGACGAGATACATGGTAGTCGATTACCAGACGCAACCTTGTCAATTATCCATAACATCCGAATTTTATTTGACGCACGTTTATGTCGTGTCTAGTTAAATCTAATTAGTATCCTCCATTAGCCACACGTGCCGGGTTAGGTATCACTTTTACACTGCGTGTCTTTCTCAACGTGTAGGCCTCTTGTTACAATAAACGATTCAAGCGTGATCAACTCATTTTTTTTATTATTATTATTTAACACGCGTTCTTCACCTCAGCTCAACGACCGTTTCGTCTGACATTGTGGAATTAACTTAATGTTACATTACAGGCGAATGCTGGTAAAGTCACGTAGGCATTAGTGTAATTAATTAATGACCACAATTGAATCTAAAATGTTGCATTACATTTTACACACTCCAGATGACAGAGCTTATTGACCAAATATTTGTGAATAAATACAAATTGTAAAAAGGAATAATTTACCTCAGACAGGACTCGAATCCGCGATCATTGATCTTGATCAATTCATTTGTTGAAGGTGGACATTTTAAGTTAGAATATTATTTGTTGTAGGACGAAAAAAAATACGGCACTTATATTTCAAAACTTTATTTTTTAGGAAAACGCTAATTTATTACTATCGCAAATATAAACGATTACATTCATAATTTAAGTATGTATTACATAATATCAATACAAAATCTTTCGCCAATAGCGGATTTATAAAAATGTATAAAACTGTAATGACAACTGAATATATTTCACTAGCATTTTACCCAATATTTACTCGTCAAGTTCTACAAACACCTACTCATTACTAACTTTGCGAATACTTAATACCTCTAATCTTCCTGTTGAAGGTATATTGCTTATTTATTGTAAACGAGACTACTCAGAAATCAACATTCAGTCTCTTCTAATCTGTCTACATTATTTCCAAATGCTATACAAACACTTGAAAGGCCTCTTAATCATTTACTAATAAGATACGTGCCGATAATACATAATCTCACATGTGCAAATCCTTAACATTGGTGATCACGAGATTCCGGAAGTATGGTAATCATATATTTAACTACTATGGTTCTATTATATTGAAGTAGGTACATATACAGTGGAACAATAAATAAACTAAGTACAAAAAAATATTAAGGAAATACATTGTTTTGTGATCGTAGTAAATGTAATGCCTATAATGACAAGTATAATAAGTAATACGTGCGCATATATTTCATGTAAATTATAGCATTTACTAGCTAACAATAAAGCGACTTAGCTTCCACATACACAGACTACAAACAATATAAACTTAAGGCCAATAGCATTAGAAATACCTATATAAAAAAGAGGCATACTTATGTTAATGATTGAATGTCGTGAATGTTTTAACTCCGAACCAGAGAATACACGTTTTATTGCAAGACATCCGTAGATGTGGAATGAGTTTTCAAAAAGGCCGGGTAGTGAGTACCAAACAGACCCCTACCGCAAGTCGATCTACTACTTAACCTATAATTTTTATGTTGAATCTTAAGAGGAAACGTGGGTGGTATTTTTTCCATAGGCGCTCGCCTATTTTCTCACTGATTTATTACATTAAAGCAATGATTGTTTACAGTAATAAAAATATTAACTAGTTATCTGCCCGTTCGTTTTTTTTGATGAAACGTTATTTTTGAAAGCTCTAGAGCCCTTCTAATATACCTAATTCAATGGCTGTTTTCAGAGACGTAGTGTACAAATTTGACAACTATTGATACTGAAAAATAGATAGGGGCCTTGCTTATTTTCTTCTTATTCAGTGTATGAAATATCTTTTAAATTGGTTAAATATTAAAGGAGAAAATATTCGAGAGCCAAACCTCGAATTATAAATTTTTAATTAGGGTCTTCAGTCGGATCTGTAGTTATCCTAGTATATATCTGTAGTTATACTTGAATAGATGGCCCGCACGCCGTACGACAGCGATAGTTTTTCAAATATCTAATTTTCGTAAGTCTCTCCGACCGCGTTTCCTCTTAAGAAAATCTTGTTGATGAAATGACACCCTAAAGTAAATACCTACGTAGATACAGGATAGAATTGTTAAAATATTAGCTCATCCTATGTTATGGCTTATGGATGACTAGCCGAATTTTATTTTATCATTTCGTTCACACTTGCAAGTAGCACCTAGTAGATACAATATGCTATAATTTATATGATTCATAAATATTATATTTATTTAATAAGTAGCTACCTATATATTTTCGATAAATTTACTTTTACAAAATATTTTATCTACACCAAATAAAAACAATTCATATAAATAATAATACATAATGTTAAAATATTACATGAGCCAGAATTCTAAACTGTTACAAGTACGTGAACCTGTTGGTCTTGTTACGATAACCAGGAATCCAAACTGATATTATAATATTGCCTTATACCAAATCGGTAAAGTATCACAGAAATTAACCATACCTAGCTAAACTATGATGTCTTCAATAATACACGAACATTACTAAACACATCAAGATTTGGTCAATGTACACTAAAATATTACGATACTGAATACACTATTCTCGAGTGCCGAAATACAAACAAATTATACGTTAATAGATAGACTTAGGTAACACTCAAAGCTTACCAAAGTATATTGAATACAAGGCCAATTAAAATAATTATGATTAGGCCTGGAAGTATTTAAATTTAATTAACTAGAACGAATATTTACAAATTTATCAAACCATAAACACTGGTAATGGTACAGCCATCACTGGAAAACGTCTAAACCTACTTAAACACTATCTAAGAAAAACCATGATAACTGCGTTTAACTGACTTAACTATAGGCTATATTTATTGAATGCCAGAATACTTACATAATTATACTACCAAAATGCGGGCTCATTATTTATATTTATAGAGCTATGATACTCGGTAATTTCTATTAAAAAAATTAATTAGCCACATACCATGCAACTAAAATCAATCATTTTCAGAACAATTAATTCTATTAAAAAAAGGTATAAGCACTTATCATAATTTCTCTTCGACATTGCAATATAGGAAGACTAGAAAATTCATACACAAAATACGTTTTATGAGGTACTCATTAGTTCTACAAAGGGTATAATAGAAAAATAACTAAGAATTATTAAGTAATGGAGGTGGCTTGCTATCTTCATTCACTTTCATCGTGTAGGTCACAGCCGTCGCCGTTGCTGGCGAGCGTGGCTGCGGTGTTGGGCCAGATGTAGATGGACTGCAAGGGAACATGGAGAAGTTCCACTAGGCACTTATAGTGCGGTTCTGAAAATAAAATATTAGGATAAATAAATTCAAATTAAAGGATACGTAACTGATAGATACAAGTGTAATGTTTGAATGAGGCAGGTATACTTTAGCTTCACCATGATTGTCACCTACAAAACTTTATTGCCTATTTGTTATATAACATCTTTTCTATAATGGCTGTCCTAAGTGACATTGCGTAAACCAGTCTCAGTACAGCGAAAATCAATGTTCCTAGCATATCATAATTTGTGATGTAAGTTATATCAACATATAATTAACCTTATCAGCAAACATACTGTAGCATTTGTGATATGAGACCTTAATAAAATTTATGATGTTTATTATACATTTATTTATTTTAAATATATAAATTACTTCTTTTCATATGTAAAATAATATCCATTCGTATTGACTGCCCTGAGCTCCACGGACTTTTCTGGCACCTATTCATGCCTGACAAATACTTTGGGCACCGCCAAAGCCGCCGTCATAATCTGTTCGCACCTCCGCTATTCAGATCTGTTGCTAGAGCCGAATCCCCAGTATGTCGAACCCTAAGGATGCTAAACGCCCTCCTGACTACCGACCCTGAATGTATTGTGTTTGCTGATGAATGGAACAAAATAACGCGCGCTTGTCTGGTGTTCTGTGAGAGACAATATAGGGTGTCCACTGTTACATATTAGTTTAAGTTAGTTTGTGATGTTTTTTATTTACTTAACCATTTACACTAATAATTATTAATCATTTTATCTACGAATTGTATATCTTGGAATTAAATTTTTGTATGGTATGTTATTTTAATGTTTTTCATATAATTCTATGTTAATTAATGTAATTGGACCTGTGCCGTTTTAATTAACTATAAATAAATAAATCCAGTGCTCACAAGCAATTCTAAAAGTTTAAAAAAAAACCTGCTGTACATTAAATTTGTTTCCTTTTTATGGGCAATATATCTCTACAATGTAACAAACAGGTAATTTGTAATGATACGATAAATTGCTGACTGTTGTATCAATCTACGCAAGCCAACTACTTTAAATACGGAACCCCTAAAACTTACCATTTTCTGGGGTAATATATCCTCTGCGAATCAGAAAATCGATTAGTACTGGGGCACTTGTTGTCTTAAATTGGGGCGTGAGCGCCCTCTGAACACACTCTTCAGCAGTTAACAGTTCAAAGTTCTCAACTTCGCCATCAGCATTCTGAGGCATAAAATCCAGAGGCAACTCAAGATCGTATACATATTCTGTGTTAGGGAATAAGCCCCTTTCACTTTCAAAATAGAAACTGAAAAATGTTTAAAAATTGAGTTAATCAAATATGAACATTATAAAACATAAAGAATGCTATATTTATTTATTCTTTTTAGTCATGTTGTTGATTGAGCATGTTTAACGATAACTACCACTAGTAGAATGTACCTTTATAAAGGAACAATATGGGTGACCTATTTCAGTATTTAAATTATCTGCATCATTAATACATTTGAATAATTATTTTATACCTAACACAGCCAGCCGGCACAAACTTCTTCACAAGGTCACCAGAAACAGAGGCCTCCTCAGCAGCCTCTTTTATCGTTGTCTCCAAAACTCCGTAACCAACAGCAAGGCCTCCACTAACAAAGCAATCCCACTTTCCTAAAAATATAAATCAAATCAAATCAAATCAAATCAAATCATTTATTTCGCTTTAAATATGGGTACAGACAGATGGTTGTATTAAAGTCATTCTTTCAATAATTATACAAAACAAATTTGAAATTATATCTCAAATAGACCTTATAAATAGTATATTCCTATAAATAGTATATTCCGTTACTGCAGGATAGCGGAGTTGATATTCTTCTTATCTTCAAATATATTATGTTTTACCTCTGTTACCGTCGTATAGAATGGTGAGGACATTACATTAAAAAAGGGTTGTTTGTAGAAGTATAAATGCTAGATAACCTTTTGTAAAAATGGCTTTTACCAACTATTAATACTCATTAAAAATTATATTTGTATGATTTCATGAAGGATAATATTATTTACCAGGCCAAGTTTGTTTTGTGAAACTCCTTTGCTGTAGCCAGATGCAAAGGCCTTTGACCGGATGGTTTACATAGCCAGTGACACTGACACCATAGTTCCTAATGCCAAACAGACAAACAGCACTCCTATCCATTTCCATGAGGTTCTCAGGATAAAACGGTGTTGAGACTCCAAAACACTGTAACATATATATATATAAGTAATTAAACTAATTAATTACATGGAATAGGAAACTCCTATTATATCTTATAGTTATTGTTTATTTGTATTAAATTACTTGTTTTCCTGTTTAAATGTTCTAAAATTATAACTTCAAGTTCAGTACTAGATAAGGTACACCACTTCATCACCAACATACTCCATCAAACATTATTTGCTCAAAATTATTTTTTTAATAATACTACACTAGATGTTTGATAGCTAACATTATTTTATAACTTTGTCTTTATCTTTATAACAATTTCACTAGATTGTCATAATAGATATTGGCTATTATCAGGTATTGGAGTCTCACTTACCTCATCTCTCCATCCTTTTAAAGCACATATCTCATTTTCTTTCCTCAAACTCTGTAATACATCAGCAACCTTCATTGTCCTCTCCTTATAATCTCGGAAAGCTGGATTTAATTCTACAAACTTACAAGTTATTCGAAATACCTGGAAATCAATAAATTTATTTAGTACTTGTTTTATAAGAAATATGTTATGCTGGCAGTGATCCCGCTGTTTTACATGCAAGATTATTGAAGTATTTAAATTTTCAATACCAATCATCGATTAATGTCTTAATCAAGTCACAATTTAGTGTAGGTTTACATTATCTCATTATTTAGTAGTATTCTAAAGAAACCAAGATGTACCTTAAGTTTTGGACTGTAAATTTTATAAGAGGAAAGACATCATATTTTGTTGTTTTACAAGGCAATGGTGGTTTCAAGAAGCATGAAGAATGTACACATCTAGTACAGAATATATGTGGAATACATTAAGATGGTTTATTTACAATCTATGGTTTGATGGTTTAATACAGAATATGCAATCCCCAGGATAATTATCAATAGATACAATTACTTACCTATTCAAATCAAATTGGTTTATGTGGACACAAAACTCTTAGGCAGGCAGTATGAAAAATTCTTAAAAATTAAAAGTATATTGTGTATGTTTTAAAGGTTAATAAGTAAAACCTCTGTTTTTTTCATACATGTGTAACTAATCATAATGTACAGATATAGTAATTAAGTTAAATAGTTAAAGTTGGATCACATGTCGGTAAGACAGTAATATAAATACTATTGACCTAAATGTACACACTTTTAAGAGTATAAACTGTGTATAAAAATCAGATAGATTAGTTGATTTATCAGATCTACAATTTTAAAGGAAAAACTTAGACAATAATAGAAAAACAATATTATCTTAAGAAGAAGATTAATAAATATGTAATAGGCACAAAATAATTGCGTAAACACTACAAGTGCACAAAAATCTTACCTCTGGGAATCTTGTAAGGTGTTTCATTACATCAGGACGAATCAATCCCACTTGATATCCGTCTACTATAAACGGTTTACATACTCCCTGATGCAAGCCTTGAACAATGCAAAATATGTAAGCAAACAGTACAGTTGCTTCTTCGACGACTTGTTATTACAAACACAAGTTGACTACCCAAACACCTACCCGTGTTTTCCTTATTTAATTATGAATTGTCAATTTCATTGAACAACATATGAAAAAAAATATTCACGTACCTGATAGATAAAAACAGTTGAATTTTTTGGCTAATTTGAGTAGGTCGGAAATGTTGTTCTGTGCAGACGAGTACATATTTTTCATATTATTGTTCCATGCGGCTTCCATGCAAGTTATAAGTAGGTACTACTTATATTTAAACCTAAAATTATATTTAACAGCAACAGGAACGCTGGAGTCGTTTAAATATAAAAACGCTTTAATATTGTCCCGTCGCTGTTCAGCAAATTCCACAATGTCTCTCTGACTGATTGACTGACGCACCGACAAAAACAAATGACAGCAATAGTGAAGTGGGTATCGATATATTTCACTCTTTGTTCTATGCTTTTACGTTCATGACTGAATTTAACGTATGTGAAGCTACCGTTCATCAGTTTTCCCTCTAGTTTCTACTAAGCTCAGTTGAAGCTCGTGAATGTGTATTGTGTAGTTGTGCACCTTCAAATCAATAAAGTTCATTTAAAATCGACTAAATGTAATCCTCTAACAGAACTAATTACAATAAAAGTGTTTGTAACATGTGTGTGTGTCTACATGTATCATGCCTGACCGGGCCAGTAGGCTTATTTATGTAGTTGGTCATAGAAGTTAGACGATACGATATTTGTATTTTCAGTGTTTTTTTATAAAGCAATTATTGCTTTAGTTGACAACCACCATAACGAATAAGCCTGCAGATCTGTAAAATGTAAATCCTTACTTTTGGTTGTGTGTTGTGTACAATTTATAATGGGTATGGATGGGGCTTGCGGGCTTAAAGTTTACATAGACAAGTTTATTTCTAATATGAGTAGCTTGCTTGCTACTTATCTGTGTTGTCAAATAATTGTCAACTTGTCTATGGAAGTTGTCATTGTCATTAATGTCATCTATTTAATAGATCTCTGTGTTATTATTTTTATTGTAAACTATACAATATTAATTTATCATAATACATTGGAACATAAAATACTAATAAATATTAACATTTACACATCACAATGTCTTCCGAAAGTTTTGGAGTTATCAATGATTTGGCTCCAGTGTTTCGTCCATACGTACAAAATGTATATCAAGATTTAAAACTTGGTAAGTTGTTAATGTAGAATTAATACAAGTTAAATCTGTTTATTAATTATTCAATACTCATGATTTTCAAAACTCTTCTAGGTTTATGTAAGACTAAAGTTGACTTTGAAAGAATATCTGGAAATTTAGAAGGAGGTGAATGCCAATTTCGAATTGTGTTACCTTATTGTTCGAAAAAACTTAAATGGGAAGTTATATTTGACAGCACATCACCTTGGTACGCGCCGGATTTTAGATTCGACGATGATACTTTTCTGATGAATATAGATGAAACATTTTTAGAAGAAAAGGTACCAAGTTTGTCGAAATGGAATGAAAATGATCCCAAGGCACTTAGTGATGTTCTATCAGAACTCATAAATCTGTATAAGCTTCATCAGGTAAATAAAATTCATTATTCTTTGCACAAAACTATATTTTATTCATTTATATTCATTTATATATAGGATGTCTTACAAAAAATACACAAGAATATAACTATATCATTGTTGTTGACAATTTAAATCTAAAATATAAATAAAAGATAGCTCTTTAGTTACCTCTTTAGTTTTTAACGAACTTTCGATATTTAACAACTTTAAATTTTATTTTTATTTATTCTAAAAGTTGTAATTTATTTATAGATAAAGAAATTAAATGAAGATGAAAGTTCTAGAGCATATTTTGAATACAGTGCATTACTAGGTGATGCATTAACATCTGAAAAAGACATTGAGGTGTGGGTTGGAAATCATGTTGTTGAGTTCTTAATAAGGCTTAATGTGGACACATCCAGATTACCAGAATTATATTGTGATGGGTAAGTTATTTAATAAACCAAATCATTAATATATTATCTGAAATTAATTGTAGTTTTAATTATAATTGTATAATTTTTTTATTTATAGAACAGAACAAAACCCTGCCATTGACACTGCATTACTGTTAGTCAGATATCCAAACTCTACGAATGCTGAATTGATAATGTCACCAACACTCACTAATTCACTTGGCAATATCACACTGCCTTTGTAAGTAATGTCTAGTGATTGTCTTTTATTAGTTTCAATTTAGTGATAGTATGATCATGCTTAATTATTTAAGTGAAGTAGGATAGCTATGTAATGCCTAAATGGTACATTCATATGTTTGATTGTAAACATTTATAGAAACTTTATTAATTCAATCTGAGCACATAATAAATAATAAATCTGAGTAAATAATCAACACATTTCTTTTAGAATGCATCAGTCTGGAGTTTTAATGGATTATGTCCCTATGGTGACTGATTTATTAAACAATAAGGTATTGTACTCTAAATAAATATTTTTTTTTTTTTTTATGAATAAATAATAATTAAATCAGCCTGTTTTTAGATTCGAGATTTGCTTAATAATGAAAAATTAAAGCGAGATT
Source organism: Diachrysia chrysitis (assembly GCA_932294365.1). Lineage (NCBI taxonomy): Eukaryota > Metazoa > Arthropoda > Insecta > Lepidoptera > Noctuidae > Diachrysia > Diachrysia chrysitis. The sequence continues at coordinate 8,830,586 of OW028645.1, forward strand.
TACTAGCACAATTGATTGTGAAATATGAAGGTGCTGTGCTGGAACATGATGCAAATAATGCAGCATTCTTATTTGAAATGAACAACTTTCATTGGATTCTACAGATTGATATAGGTTTGTAATTCCATTTTTATTATTATTCTAAAATCATCAACAAGTCAATTATTGGATAGTATACTTATCATGTCATATTTTTCAGGGGTTAAGTTTCCAGAAAAGCCTCCAGTATTAACTCTAAGATCAGTTTACCATTGTTCTAAAGGAAAACCAATGTACAAAGTTCTACCAGGCTGCCCCTACAATAATTTTGAGGGATATATTGAACAACAAGTAGAAATATTTAAAAATGAATGTTTGGGAACACCATCTATTAACCAACTTGTTAGTATAGATAACTAAGACCTTAAGCATTTTGCTTTTAATTGTAACTATTATATAAGGAATAAACAAATAAAAGATCATCATTTATTTTAACTTTACTATGTATTTTATTTTAAACCTTGTTAGTACAATATACTTCTACAAGGATTTATTAACATGAACAATGTTGCAACGTAAACATGATTATGAACAAAACTGTCATTCCTAAGACATCTAGTTTAGTATGAATTCAATCCAAACCTTATGGTTAATATGTTGGTAGTATTATTTACTTTCACTAAAATGTTAACTAAATCAAAATAAGTACTCAAAACTGTTCCTAAACTTTAACTCTATCATAACAGGAACAAACTATTATATAAAGTACTTATCAAAAGATCTAAAAGGTACTATAACTTTGTGAATAATAATTTAAAGAAAATATAATCACAAAGAGTTTCCACAGTGACAAACAATTGTCGACAGAAGAACCCCACGAAAAATAAATACTTAATTATTAGAAATTTATCCATTACATTCTGGTGGTAAAGGAAATAATCTAATTTGTCAACTTAGTATTTTCCTTGCTGCCAATAAGTTCATAGCGATATCTCATATACATGACTTTCATTCTATCCCATACATTATCAAACGAGTCCAAAGCTGGCCTGACATCAAGCAAAGCAAACTGATACTTGTTGTCAACTTCTCCTCCATCATAATAGTCAATGACATAGCGGACATCTTTTCCACACCTATCAACAATCCAGTCATGTCTGTCAAAGGGTAGTTCATACCTGAAAACAAAATACAACTTGTTATTGCATATTCTTCTTTTATCAATACTTCTTGAAAATAAATTGGTGGTTTCACAACAAGTCAAATTTTGTGGGTATTATTATTATATTATTAGTATTTATGTATAGGTATTTTGCTTACCCCAGCCATGATCTTATGCGAGCCCTAGGGCTGTAATCTGAAGCTTTGCCTCCAAAGCTTTTTAGTCTTGGGTGTCCACACTCCTTCGCATGCAGAGCTTCCCATTTTAAGACTTCCAGCCAGGCCTGAGACATCATAATAATTTGATTAATGTCATAAAATTATTGTGTAAGATAATAGAAAATTGTGTAATTAATTCATAGTACAAATAATGTTTATATTGTCCTTAAGGTAATGTTTATTAATTTGTAAACATCAAATATAGATAAGCAGAAATCCTGCATATGGAAAACCTAACATTAATTACAATAAATAATAATTAGTAACCTGTTCATTGTTAGCATTGTGTATTTTGATGATGTCCTCCATATCTTTCTGCTCAATGTCCTCATTTTTCCAGCGCCAGCCTTTACGCAGCATAGCATTCCAGAACATTTGCTGGCTGGGATATACCCAGAATTCTGTAGACCCATCAGGCATGGCACGAGGAATAGAGGATACTTGACGTTGAGTAGGTAACTCAAAAGGTTGGTCTGGTGCTGGCTGTTGATTGGCTGGTGGCATCTACAAAAATAACATTAATAGGAAATATATAAACTTGGATTCAGTAAATTAAAATTGCCTTGTGTTTACTGCATTCTCATAAGTTGCTAGGTTGCTACTATGTTCTTATGTTACTGAACCGGAGAATGTTTTTTTAAGTGTCTGTACACATTGTTGTATGCACACTTTCCAGATATAGTACTTTGTATCATTACTTGTATATTATTAGTTTAAATATATGTTATGATATATAACGACACAAGGTCATTTATGTGGCACATATGATATTGTATAATGTGTTTGAAGGTTATGTTATTTTCATAATTTTTTACTGAAATCGTATATCTGTATTCTTAAAGGGTTTAGTGTCGATCTAGGAGGTTCATATGCGTGAAACTTACCATGTTATAAGGGTTGATGTCATTGCCTTGCTGCACAGGGCACTCCGAAACCTTGGGTTTTTCAAGCGTTTCTTCCTTTTTCTTATGCATTGGACATTCTGGTGGCGGATTTGAGCCATCGCTAATGTTAGGCATTTTAATACTAGCCTCAGCTGATACTGTGTTTCCCATTTTGATATTGTCTTATGTAATTTGTAGGGATGAGGTTAGTAGATACACATTAGTATTGCCCTTATAAAACACTAATCAAGACAGCGAATGCCGCAATCAGTACAACAATGAATTAATTCTTTATGAAATGGTATTGTTTTCTTATTTGACTTTGGAAGTTAGACTATCTAATTTAACTAATCGTTTTCGTTTTACGCTAATTTACACTTGTAAGTTAGTATTACACCCACAGATTACACCATGCCGCCCTCTATCCCAACCAATCAAAATCAAATCAATGATTGAATGTTTTGCCAGGTTACCACTTGCCAGACAAAAAAAACGTTTTTATTGTATCGTATTGAGTTGTGATACATAAAAACAAATATTATGTATATATAGCAATAGCATGTTTACGAAAGGTTATGTGATTTATGTATCCAAAAGGGGTAAAGAGTAATAATTATATATGGATTATACTAATTTTGATCTAAAATTTTGTTAACTGGTTAAACCAGATGTATGAAGAGTACCTTGTTCCCTTTTGGATCTAATATGTACATATAACCTTTTATATATAAGTTGGCGAAAAGCGCTGACCGCTGACTCTGGCTTCTTAATATTATTATGTGTATTTCTCAATAAATCTATAAGGTTAGGTGTAGAAAGTAGGACAACAGGGCAGAAGAAACAGTTGTATGAAAATCAAAAAGTATTGACCAGCTCCAGGATTACTTGGTTGATAAGTAGTATTTTATAAGGAATATGGACGATTTAAAAATCGTGCGTACATATCTAATTAAATGAAAGTAAATTTTCTTAAGCACATAAAATAAAAATCTTTCAATTGCAGTGGACATCAGCATAACATCCTAAAAAAAAAATATTTACAATGTCAAACAAATCATTAATTATCACTTAGGAAATACAGCATTTGCCATCTTCGCTGCAGTGCACTTATGCCGCTTATTAACGTCAAAATAATATCAGAGTCGTTGTCAACCCGGGAAATCGTTGTCTTCCCGACGACGGAGACATACAAAACAAAACTGAACTGAATCAGAGGTGTTCGTTATATTTGACCGCGGATAAAAACAGCCTGTAGCATATTTGACCTATTTTTTTTTACCGCTGTTGCTTAATGCTATTATTAATTTTTATACAACAATTCCATAATATACGTGTAAACACTCTTAATCGTTAACAACGCCATCTGTTGATTTTTTTCAATAACGCTATGTAAAAACCGCAAATCACATTAACTAATGCCCCTTGTATTCAAATAACGAATAAAGTGGTTGTACGACTATAATTTGCAACCTTAAATTTCCACGATGAAGTCTAAAATCGAGCGTATTTATATTTATTAGAAGACATCAGAACCGCAGAAAAGAATTCGCCGTGACTCTGACTATCACTTGCAACCTAAATGTTCTACCACGATAAAGTCTAAATTAGAGCTTAGATTTAAAAGAATATATTTTCGTAGGCATCAATAAATTGACAACTCGCAAATTTGAAGTATTATGGTTTGAAACCATTTTAATGTCATTGATGGAAATAATAAAACAGCGGAGTGCACACACACGCACACACAAAAGCCCTTTCATATAGAACTACATAAACAAATTTAAAAAAATCATCTGAAAAACTAGAAATGTAGTACACCCTATAATTATTACCGGTACTGAATATCAATAGATTTATCTAAAACCGCAAATAAAATCGATGCGGTGATGATATTTTATTAGGTGCAACGTAACAACTACTACGCGCGCGTCGCACGATGCGTCATCGCATTTTGTTAAAACACTAAACGCTAGGTATCTTATTAGCACTTGCGCTGGGCGTTCTAACAAAACGCCCGTGACAGCGCTGATAGCGCGCTTTGCGATTTATGCGATTTGCGTCTTACTAACATAATATTATAGTATACTATTAGGCGAAAAAAAGTACGCATTTCGTTGTAGCGCGTTTTGTATTTGTAGCCGTTTTGCACACGTCTAACACTAATGCAGCGCGCACCGTCGTATTTTCACCGACCAATGGCGTGCGTTTTGATATGGCATAAATCCCGCGTTAAATTCGCTACCTATTTAATTTTATGGTACTTTATTGAATTATGAAAATAAAGTACTTTGTGTATTATGAAGACGGTAGATACTGTGTTTCTGTGCCTGTTCTCTCAGATCCATTTGCTCTATAACGATGCACGAGTGTTGTAACATAACAAATACGGTAATTTAAAACAGCAGCTTGTTATAAGGTCTTTAGAGACAAGCTTGTGATAAGGTCTTTAGAGACAAGCTTCTAATAATGTCTTTGGAGACAAACTTGTTATAAAGTCTTTGGAGACAAGCTTGTCATAAGGTCTTTGGAGAAAAGTTACTGTAATTACTGGAAATTGACTGCAAAGAACAATGTGTGATTTTCTTAATATAATTTCATAATTTACTACAACCTAATAACAAAAGTGCTTAGGAAAACTACTTCTTTTTAATGTATTTCAAATATTTGTTGGCATTGAAGTCATCATCAATATCATCAGTAATTTTAACTTTCTTCTTTGGCTTTCTCTTCTCCAGTCTCATTTTACGTTCTTCTTCAGTTAATTGTGACAAATCTAATGGAAGCTGAAATAAATAAAGTACAGGAATTATCATCATTTTTAGTATGAGACAGTTATCAATGCCCCGTAAGACTAGATTTATTTTAGCAATCACACTAAATGACTTCACAAGGCAGGTCTGCCTTGTGTTCTTTTTCTTACAAATCATAATTATGTATAGGTCTGGAATTTACAAAAAAAATAGGATGTACAGAATCTCACTACCAGTACCATAAAAAAATCATTACACTAGTTCCTTCTGACATACTGTTACAGAAAACATTACTTAAACACCAAGATCATCTTCTACATCTGAAGTAGCACATAAATTTAACTCTTAAATTCCTATTGCCAGTTAAATCAGGAATAGTATCAGGAAGCGGAAATTGAACCTGCTGCGAAGTAAAGTGTAGTAAACCAACTAAGTTGCTGCTGGCATTAATTCCGTTCGAGGATAATTTAAATTTATTATAAATTCGGTACCTTAATAATTTTCCTTGGTTCATGATATCGGATATTAATGGAAGCACCATCAGGCAATACAACTCTTGTAGGAAACATTCTTGAGTAAATGTCTCTGTGTATCTTAGTAACGCTTGCTACATTGTTATGTAAATAACTTTTACAACACAAATTCACTAGAGAAGATCTTAGGTCTAATAGAATTCTAGTATTCATTATAATGATATAACAAATTATGACAGCAGATTTTGAAATTATTATTTTGGAACAACAATTACATAACCTACAAATCAGAGACACCCATCAGCCATCTAAATTGTTAAAATGTCAAATGTCAATGTTTGTTCGCTCTTTGTTGGTAATAGCCATAGACAAGCATATAGCCGTAGAGCATGCGCAATTGCGCTAGCTAGCTACCTCAGAGCAATAACTAAAGCATTGCTCTGAGCTAGCTACATATTACTAATCTGTGAATTGCGCATAATAATAATAATAATAAAATCATTTATTTCAGGCCGCTATGGCCCATAGATAAATACCTTACAAACTAACATATATAACATATTACAAAATTTGTTAGTAATAGAGCTTAAAGTTATGTTAGTAAAAACTTCCTTGCACTACGTCTTAGTGCGTTCCGGTGGCACTTGTCCGCGGAAGCGACGGAACACCACATCCTGAGGCCAGAAGTCTTCAGTCATGACGTGATGCAGGTAGCAATTCGGCACTCGCACCACAAACGCCTTGAAATTGACGTTTCGGCGCGACTCCAGCTCCTGCACCCTCGGCGAGTACTTCAACTTCTGGCGCACGTACTCAACGATGTTCTCCGACTTAACAGAGTGGTGTAGGCGGGAGATGTACACCGGCGTGTTCGGCTTGGCGGCACGCACGAGCACGTTGGGCTCCAGTGGTGCTTTACCGCAGCGGTTCTGGACAGTTCTGGGACGGCACCTCTTCCTCTGCACCATCACAAAACCGTCTTCATCCCGTCGAGGCGCCTGCGCAGCAGGCGCGGGCAGCGGGGCGGGGCACGGAGCACGCGCGGCGCGTGGAGGAGCCGCGCGGGGTGGCGCCGGGGCGGGCGCGGGGACGGGTGCGGCGCAGCTAGGTGTACGCGCTGCAGCCCGGCTAGCGACAGCGTCAGCATAAACGCGTCGAGGTGTCGACGCGGTTACACGTGTCGCAATCGCTGGGGCATTGCACTCGACGACAGCCGGTGACGCATCGGAATCCGCCAATGCAAAACTGCAGACGGAGGCGTTTTGCGCCCCGCGACGCGTGTTCACCTTAGAGGCCTCTTCAGGCGACCTACTTACCGAAATAGTGTTACGCAGTAACACTACTTCAGCACGCAGCTCCTGAATAGTCCTGTCAGAGACCTCCAGTTTGGACTGCATTTCTGTCAGGCTCGACTTCAGGAAGATGATGTCCTTCAGGAGCCTGGTAACGTCGACGTGGTCGAACGTGACGGGGGGCAGCTTATGCAGCTCCTTCGCCACGAAAGTCGGCACGTCGTCCGGGTCGGTCACCTTCAACAAGGTGATGATGTCCTGGACGCTCTTCTCAGTTCCGTCCCTCCGTCGAGACGGCATCTGGTCGAGTTTGCCCAGACTCGTGTACAGCAGTTTCTTCCCACTGCAAATGTCCTCTTCTTTGAAGTTAGTCTTACAAAGTTGTAAGATACTAACCTCATCCATCGTATCGATGGCGTTCTGTACAAACGCCAACAGTTCGTTGGCTATGAGTGTTGAACTCATAGCGACAGTGGCAGGCAGCGGCGCAGTGCCGCGCTGTTCGCGAAATTAAATTACTGTACGGTGCACTATGTATTAAGGCACGTCCGTATCCGATGCGCGCTGCAGTCGGACTGATAGGTAGCATATACATACATAGTAGGCATAGCTAGTAGGCCTTAATTGGAGACAAGTGTGACTTAACCACTGCGTACGATGAATGCCGTGAGCATTGAGCTATCAGCAATTCCATAATATGTGTATAAAGTACTCTGTGGAGCAATGTATAAAACATAAATGTCAGTAAAGCTAGCTTTATAAACTTTATAAACACAGACTGTTTAGTTATTGCTCTGAGATAGACTGTAAAACCATAGATGTTGGGTTATTATAAAACAGTTTACACATCCAACCCCTCGCTAGAGTATAATGTATTCTGTACCCAACCCAAGCATAGACGTTATATACATACTTACAACTTACTGACACCGATACATAATACATAATACAGATTTAGATAGCTAGACGTAGACGCCATGAAAATAAATATTGTGTACGCCGTACGCCCGGAGTAAAGCCAAGTCTTAATCTAATCCGAAAATGAGGACGTGATTTAAATGCGAGGCTATCGAGATTGAATTAATTAAACATATAGGTAAATCATACAAATATGGGTTGCGCGCAAAGTGAAATATCTCCTCAAAATGAACCTACTCCTAGAAAAGGATGCACAGATGTGTTGTGGCTCATTATTTACATATTATTTTGGATATTAATGGTAAGGATTACACAATATTTAAATTTAGTTTTAATATTATATCTTTTTGTTTATTTAGTTTTCATTTCATTTATTTAGTTCATGCAAAAACAAATGCAGATTGAAGAATTATTATAATAATTGATAATTAATTTTTAATAAGCACAGTTGATAACTTATTATTTTCAGATAATCGTAGCTGCTATTTCATTTGTGTATGGAAATCCACTGAGAGTCATAAATGGGTTTGATTCATTTGGCAATACTTGCGGAGTAAAACATAATCATAAGCTAACACCAGCCCCAGTTTCAGGCATAAGCACTGTTGATAAGAAATATCTCTTCTTTATGGACATTAAGGAACTCCAAAGATCGCTTAAAATATGTGTCAAAGAGTGTCCTAACAAGAAGTTAGAATCATTGATTGATATACAAAACTTTTACAAAGAAACTGGGTCAAATATTTGCCGTTATGATGTCAACTTGAATAAAGTAACAAGTAACAAAGATTATGAACACAGCTATGTAGGACCTTGTCCTACCCTACCAGTGTATGGTACTTTCCCCCTCCTGAATAGATGCTTCCCGAAGTCAGCCCATGATCTTACTAAAAAAGTCTTTACTGATTTTTATGAATTACTAAATAGTTGGGATACAATTGAGCAGATGCTCTCAGATCTCTACTCCTCATGGAAGGAAATGATAATATGCATAATTGTAGCATTCAGTAAGTATTATAAAATATATTTTACTAAGTAGATTCTAGAGATAGTATTTTTTTAATAGAAATTTTTTCTTTTGCACTGATACAGTTATTTGGTGAACACTAGAATTATAACCAAATTGATCCAATTCTGTAGGTCTGTGTTAGAGATGCGCAGAATGTGTCATTGAATTGAAAAGATATGTACATATCTTTTGACCATAGTGAAGTATATCACTCTTTTAGTTCAGTAGTTCATTTAGTCCAATGGCTCAGGTCTTATCTCATCACTGGTTTTCGTTGGCTACTTCATCGATCAGTGCGATGTTTTCGACTCTTATAGTTCAGTCTGTAGTTCATTTAGTCCAATGGCTCGTGCGGTGTTTTCGATTGCTGAGAACTGCGAACAAGATTTTGTCTTGGCTGCGACGAGATACATATTTTTTTTATGTTACTGTGAATAACAGATTTCCCTTCATACTTTTATTCAGGCTTAGGACTGACAATCTAGATTATTTTTATATCTATTTAAATATTTATTGAATTATGTACATATAATTATTTTAATTTTGTAGGTATTTCATTTTAATTGATATAGATAATGAACGCTAATTAAATAAAAATGTCAATCTAGACTGGCGTATTTAAAAATCTGATATTTACAATGATTTGAATATATACATATTATTTACATGTTTTCGCTGTATTTCTATTCTGCATTACAGCTGATGAAGAGCAGCTGCGACACTTTTGCTGCCTTCAATTGACTACGTTTGGCGTTCAGAATGTTTCCTGCCTTAGAAAAAATTCGTTCACAGGGAACAGATGTGGCCACTATATTGAGTCTTTTCTGCATGTACTTAAACAGCAACGGGTATATGTGACGGCGTTCTTCCCACCACAGAAAAGGATCGCTCGTCCTCTTTAATAGTGGCTCTTGCAAATATTTTTCTATTTCCACAATACCAGCCGCTGTGGGGTTTGTAGGAGTCAGTTTAGCTACCTCCTGATCGAACTCTGCCCATATTGATGTTGATGTGGACGTCGAAGACACAGATGTCGGTGGGTCCTGTGGTAGCACATTTTCCTGGGGTATACGGTGGGAACCAACTTTTAATCTTAATTGGCTCACTACCCTTTCAGCTGCACTTTTGCTGGAAAACCCTTTGTCCTTGAACCGCGGATCCAATAACGTTGCTTCAGCGTGCATCGGGGAATGTTCAATGGCAGAAAATCTTCGTTCAAACTCCATACGAAGTTTTTCTGCCATCTGATTTATAGCAGGAATGGTCTGCTCTTGCTGCTCGCGTAAGTGTCTGTTGACATGCATATGCAGGATGCGGCACAAAGGTATGACCTTTGATAGTGTGATATTTTTCTCCGCACTTACTTCGACAGTTACGTCATAAAACATTTTAAGAATGGGTATTGCCGCCTCAATAATAACCCAATCATCAGTGCTAAGGATTATTTCAGCCCTTATAACGGCAAGAGTTGCCGTAATAGCGTCTTTTATTTCTACCAACCGCCTTAACATGTCGTACGTAGAATTCCAACGCGTCACAACATCTTGCTTTAGTTTCAGCTGTGGAACATTTAATTGGCCCTGCAGTTCACGTAACCTTGCTAAAGCTTGCGAGCTCCTCTTGAAGTATTCCACAACTTGTTTGACCTTTGCCGTGGTTTCTGAAATCGGCACAAGTGCATTCTGGACGCAAAGATTAAGAGTGTGGGCGAAGCACGCTACATGACGCCAATTCCCGGCTCTAATTGCGGCGACAATATTAGCACCATTATCACTGGCTATAGCAGTGACTTTTTCTGATATTTCCCATTCTTCCATAACATTCCTCATGTGGCTTGCAAGGTTGGCAGCAGTTGCCCTGTCTGGATACTGTACGCAGCCTAGCATCGTCGCATGAAGTTGAAAGTTTTTAATATAGTGCGCTGTTATAGCAATGAAGTGTTCGTTGTTTATCGATGTCCATCCGTCTGTTGTAAGACATATAGATGAAACACCGGCTACTTTAGCTCTAGCTTTTATTAATTCTCTGTTATACATTTGAGGTAACAGGTTGTTCGAGAGTGATTTCCTGGTAGGTAGCGAATATCCACCACAGAGCATTGCCAATAACTTTTTAAACTCTGGCTCTTCAACTATGGAGAATGGATGGTGGCCTTTTGCTATCATTTTTATTAATTGTTCGTCGACTTTCTCAGATCGTCGCGGTCCGATAGGTTTCATGTTCGTTACAAATTCCACCATCGATTGTTGGGTTGGAGTAGGAGTAGGGTGCACTGGACATGCACTCTGCATGGAGTCTGTTGAAGTGGAAGGAATCGGAATAGTTTCTGTGGCTGGTGGTGGTGTAAGCTCCTCCTGACGTGCCGGAACAAGTGAGACGGTCGGGTGTTTAGTTTTTAAATGCCTATTCAAATTACCGACGTTACCACCGGTAATGCCTATGGTGTTTGAGCAATAGGTACACCTAGCCTTTTTGGGATCCACTTGTAAAAAGTGGTTCCAAACAGCACTTCTCTTCCTTGAAGACATTTCTGTCTCATCAAAGTTTCTTAACAATATAAAACACTGTACACTAAGTTTAAATACACTATTTAAAGTATTTGAATATACACTTAAAGTTTATAAACACTATTTATATACAAAATTACAGTTTATATATTTACAGTTAAAAATATCCAAAATAACATAAAATCAAAACGCGCAAAACTTTAAAATGAAAAATTCTCCTAGCCGTTTGTTTACGTTATTCGTATTATTAAGTACATTTGCCATTGCGATTGCAATGCTCATAAACTCGCTTCGGGAGCATTCGGGAGCGGTAGGTAAGACGGAGTCTGCCGAACGCGGCCCCGGCGGCCGCGTTCGGCAATCTTCGACTCGAATCGGTTTAGTTCGCGCGCATCGCGTCGTCCCCCGCCCGCTGCGCTGCGAACTACGTGAACTAGTGAACTAAAGATATGTTTGTATTGGAACTGGACTAGTGAAGGACGAACTAAACGCAACTGAAGTAGTCCAGTTGAAGGATTCATTCGCGAACGACACATCTCTAGTCTGTGTCACTGTTATAAATATACTTGATGTGGGAGGTCACATGTTAATAAAGGCACTGAGTCATTGTTACCGATGATGTCAAGTAACTATTAATTTTTCCCACAGTTGCAGATGTGAAGATGAGTCATAAACTAAGAAAAACATAATGATAAGCTTAAGTGCTAAAGAAAGATAATTACAATTATATTTTGTAAACTTTTGTACCTATAAAATATAAATGCAAGTTTTCAAACATCATTAGCAATATAATGTAGACAATGGGTTTGTTTTTTGTTTAATATAAGTGTAGTCTAGTCCTTATGTCATTGTTTAGTCTAATATTTGAACTGAAAAGTATTTATACTAAAAATATATATACCATTTTGAGTAGCTTGGTAAATTAGGGTATTCTAAATAATGTACTTACTGAAATTCCAATTAATTACTGGCCAATTAGTTTAGACCAATAAATTAATTATAAACAACACATATTCATATATATATATAGACGCCTGGTAGACAATGTGGGTTCTTCCGCTACACTTTGATGAACAATTTCAATGTGATGCTCCGTCGGAGCCCTTCTGACACGACAAGAAACTTTTACCTGTTACCATGCCAAGCTGCTCAAATTTATTCACTAACGAGTTATTGTTTGCTGCGAGGTAAGAGATTTCTACCCAAAATTGGCCGCAATTTTCTTATTTTCCGCAATACATGATTAGTTTATGTTGAATGTTTTAATAAACAATCACAAATTTGCCGTATTTACTATCTCAGAATACAGAAAGAACTTCTTTCTGTATTCTGAGTTTACTATTTAGACAAAATAATATTTATGAAACAACTGTCATATTTGACGCTTAGTCGAACCCTGTATTTCTAATTAACTGCTGTCTATTAATTTTTAATCCTTTATTTGTAATTAGCAATTTAAATAAATATTCAGTTACCCTTAAATAACAAAATAGAATATTATAATGTATTTTGAGATTGTTATAATAGTTAAATAAGTAACAAATTTGTTACAGAGTATCCTTTGGGACATTATACAGAATAGGTAAAGCAATGCCATGATCAAACTTATTTAGCCGGCAATGCATTGAAAATTACACAATACATTTAATACAGTTTACTATTCCTAAAAGTTGTATATACAACTTAAGTGTAATATAATTTTTAAAGAAAGAAAAAAGTTTTTTTTTTCTTTTTTATATATTTTCCAATAGGGAAGGGGAGTGCAAGGGCTCCCTCTTGCACCCTGTTTCCACTTTCCAGTTGCCAATGCCATTGCAATTCACATTATAACTACTCCATTAGCAAAAGCTATTAAAAAATACTAGGTACTTACATAATTGAATATAAAGTAAATATAAAAATATCAACTTCAATTTCTGATAAATAGTAAATATTTTTTTATTACATACCGTTCTATTAACGTTATTCGTGTGGTAGCTCCACACGAATATCGTTTTACTAAATTAGATTAAAACTAGATTGTATTACTAATTAAGTAGTTATGTAAAGTAGCTATTGTGTAGATTTAACCCAGAACCAGGATTGTAATGAAAATTATGTTACTTCAAAAGACAACATCATGGGGCTACATTAAGTAATGAGGAAGTCGGAAGATAACATAATTTGTTCACAATCAACTATTTTTTATTAATCATAACTCATGTCTATTTCAGTATGTTCTCTTATTATGGTCTCCATTCTTCATTTACTGGCTACTTTGGTATCGTGGATATTTATGATATTGGTATCAATAGCTAGTATTGCTGGAACTGCACTATTATGGTACACATACCATGAACTGAAGGCAAAACATAAGACGTTTGATACTGCTTATTTATCTGTAAGTTTCGTAAATTGTATAACTTCAATAAACTAAAAACCAAATCAAATAATTTACCTATATTTATTCTTTTTTTTTCAGGAATCCCTAATGAACCAAAACGCATTTTTAGGGTATTCAATCATAGCGACGATTATCACTGTGAGTATACCAGAAATAATCAATTGCATGTAAATTGTACAATCTAGGTATGTAGGCACTAGCAAAAGAATATCACATTATTCTTGTTGGCCCTATACTTGGTGATCCACTACCAGTAATTCTTAAATCATTGCAAGACCAGATTCCGTTTCATAATAAATTTCTGACTATTACCATTTGCTTAGTAAAACTTTAACAACCTATTTATTTATCTAAAATAAGTTTCTAAAGTTTTTTAATAATCCCTATAAAACTTGTAACCGTGTTTCACCAGGAACTTCATACTTTTATTTAATTTGTCTTTTTCAGGTAATATTGTTGTTGTTGGTGTTTGTGATGCGTTCCCGAGTATCTTTCCTGGCGGCCTTATTCAAGGAAACTGCTCATTGTCTTGGTTCCATTCCCGCCTTGTTTTTACAACCAATAATAACATTTTTCTTCCTCGTACTATTTTTAGCATTTTGGTCGACAGTCGTGGTAAGTCTTTAGTTTCCTATTATGAAGTAAGTCTTTAGTTTCCTATTATGAAGTAGAACCAGATGTTTAAATTATTTACTGTTAATCATTCGATATTCTCTATTTCAGGTATGTTTGGCAACAGCTAATTATCCTGGTATACCATTCCAAACGAATTTTCTACTCAATGGAACATCAGCATCAGAACTGACTCAAAGTAATAAAATAGCTATAGACGCACAGAACAGTACAACAGGAGGAAGCTTAAAAAGTAAAAACACATATTTACCAAAAACTTGACCCTAGTCGCAACCTCGAAAATAAATAATGATTGGGTTGAATTTAAGCACCCTAAGATGACCTTTAAATACATGGTGTTTTTTACATTGATTGATAAATTTTAGCCCGATTCTGTTAAATACCAACTTAACTTATTTTAGCTGTCAGTATCTCTTTCACTTATATACAATTAGAAAGGACAGACATACAAATTAAAATTTCATACAAATCCTGACGACACTCAAAGAACCCGTTGTTTAAAACATGTATAAGGCGTAAAGCAGTTTGTCGTTTCTAAGTTAGTTCTTATTAGTCGCCTCAAGTTTTTCAAGCTTCATGTTTATAAAAGATAACAATGCTTTAACACGTTTATGAACAAGAGTCAACGCCCTACCTTAAGATATTTGAAACTTATTTTTTACTATTGCTTTCAGCTTTCACATTGGAGAATATCGAGTTCGACCCCATGTGGGTGAAAAGTATGTGGTGGATATGTTTGATATGTTTAGTGTGGGGTAGCGAGTTTATACTTGGATGTCAACAGATGACGATCGCTGGGGCCGTATCACTTTGGTATTTCAGGTATGTGTTATCAACTCATGATTAGTTAGTTAGTTCTGTGACTTTAGTAAGATGTCAAGTTTGTCGCAGAAGACCCTTACTACATTTTATTTGGCATATAATATAATATTTTGTATATAATATCAGTTTAATGTTTCGCAAAGATTTTAGCTTTTAAAGGTGCGGGTCTATCTCCTTTCTTATATCTATCTATCCTATCATCTATTCTCGCATCTTTGAAAGCCAAAATCTAGTTTTTTGTTATAAATGTAGTTCTTTACTTTATTTGTTTCAGGGGACCGAACTCTCATCCATCGCCTGTATTATACTCGATTGGGAAGCTTATAAAATACCATTTAGGTTCAGTAGCAAAAGGATCATTTTTGATAACACTGTTTAAGATACCTCGTCTCATATTGACGTATTTACACGCTAAGTAAGTAATGAACTCTTATCGCATTGAATACCACTTTTTTCCTTCGTTTATTTATAGGAAGGTAAGCTATTTCTATTGATCAATAAAAAAAAATAGGCTTTTGGCCTGCAGAGGGACAGTGCAGAATATTCATAATTTTGCCAACAGCTCCACCGTTTCAAATGATTGCGTGCTGTTATTGTATAAATTTATGAAAAAACTAGCTGTCCCCGGCGACTTTGTCCGCGTGTACGGTTTTTTATGGTTTGCACGGAACCTTAATTCTGAAGTAAAAGTAGGTATGTGAAATATAACCTCAGCTATCTGCTAGTAAAATCTGTCTGGTAGTTACTGAGATTAGCGCGTTTACGTGGTATTTTAAAACTACGATATCTCCTAATATTATGGTTTTCTATAGGTATTAAAATCAAATTCCGTAAAGGGCAATATGTGATATTCTTATGTATAAGCTATATCATTATAAAGTTTCATTAAAATCCATTTAGTAGTTTTTGCGTAAAAGAGTAATAAACATCAATACATCCTCACAAACTTTCGCGTTTATAATATTAATAAGGATAGCTGTTTCTTTTTAGATTGTCGTCCAGGGCAGAAAAAGGTTCAGAATGCGCAAAGTGTGGACTCAAATGTGGTATATGCTGCTTCTACTGTCTGGAAAAGTTTATTCGGTATTTGAATCATAATGCCTACACGATAATTACCATTGAGAGGTGCCACTTTTGCAAGGCTGCTGCTAAGGTAAGCATATTATCAAGCCTTTAAGTTCTATAACTTCGAACGTCCTTAGTTAATTAACGAACTTACTGCTAAAAAATAAACAATTTTATTAGCAACAGATTATATTTTAGAACGTAAACTTAAATTGAACACCGTATTATATATAAATATATATGTATTGAAACATCTCAAAAAAGATTTATAAATCGAGAGACTGATGAAAAAGGTTTTATTTAAAAAAATAACAATATTAATTTATTTTGAACATCATTTTCCAGGCATTCAGTACAATCGTGAACAATGCGCTTCAAGTGGCTACAATTAACAGTGTGGGTGACTTCATACTGTTTTTGGGTAAATGTATAGTGACAGCAGTCACGGGCATCGTTGGTCTACTACTTCTTAAGCGCAACAACGAACTGCAATTCTATGCTGTACCGACGCTAGTGATTTGTGTATACTCGTTCTTTATTGCACATTGCATACTTTCTCTTTATGAGGTTTGTTTAACTATTATTTGTTAATAATTTATGCCCCATGGCTCACTATTTCTTGTATGTTGTATTTTGAATATCCAAAACATCTAAATACCCAAAATTTGTTTAGTCAGAATGGCAAAGCATAACTTCATACCTACCGTATAATGGACCCACAAGTATTCTATTTTGCAAGAATCTGACATACAAAAAAACTACTAGTACTCAGTCAACTTGAAATTTATTAAATTTTCAACAGATGGTGGTTGATTCACTGTTCCTTTGCGTCTGTGAAGACCGCAACATGAACGGCGCTGAGGGTAGGTGGAAAAACTCGAGGCTGGCGGAACTCGGCGACCATAAACAACAGAAACTTGATGACGTAGATGGCACGGAGCTGCAGGACGTGCCAGACAAGTATTGAACACCGGCCTATAGAGCATGTGGGCTTGTGCATGTCCGTCCAGTGCCTTATTACAGATATCGGCTGCTAATGTAATTGTTTATGCTATTTTTTGGTATTTAAACTCTGTACTCACTTGCGGGGAATTATCTTTCTGGCTACGTATAACCCTAACATTTTTCATCATAATCAATTTGAAGTAGGGTTGTAGCGGAAGAGTTTTTACGGATGCAGAGGTTATGGGCTTTTCCTCCGTTGGGGCGGAGGTGGAGAAAAAGTATAATTTATAGACAATAGACAGAAGTACAAAATTACTGCCATATTAGATCTTTTCACTTATTTTCGAAATCATCACACTATTTAAATATGCGCGATAGATCATGTTCTTATCACGCACTAAATCACTTCAAAG
The DNA here is from genome assembly GCA_932294365.1 of Diachrysia chrysitis. Classification (NCBI taxonomy): domain Eukaryota; kingdom Metazoa; phylum Arthropoda; class Insecta; order Lepidoptera; family Noctuidae; genus Diachrysia; species Diachrysia chrysitis. The sequence continues at coordinate 8,848,039 of OW028645.1, forward strand.
AATCGAACCTCAATCACAACTAGGCGCGACCCAGCAAATAGATTGATGCCATTCCTTATTTTACGTTACAACTTCGTATATAATTGACGGATTCGGAGGCGTTACAACCCTAGTTTGAAGTATCATTGACTGAGCCCAGAGGGTTTGATAAAATTAAATCAATAACGAAGACTAATTCTTGCAAGTGCGTACTGGGCCTGTGTGTTTAGGTGAAGTACCAAATTAAGTTACTAATATGTATTATGGTGCTTTGCTAGAGGGTGTTGTATAATATTTAATAATTTGGAATGTCGGTGTTATGATATAAAAAAAAACTAACCAATTTTAGGAATGCCTGTAGGTGTGGTCTTTTTTGTGACTTCTTTTCGAATGGGTTGATTAGTTTACTGCATCTAGATGTTTTTTTTCAGTCTTGTACTTTTTTCTAAATTATTGTCATATTTACATGGTTATGGACCTCAACAAAACAAACCTGTGAAAATGTCTTATGGACACATTATTGTAGGAAATGATTTTTTTTAGGTGTAGTTGGTTGTTTTACTCAGTAGTTAATTTTTTTTAAAGACTGAGTGGTGTATGTTCTTCTTATCTTAGTAATATACATATACCTAATTCAGATAAATAAACGAAATATTTATTTTACAGGTGAAATTGGCGGCTCTTAAATTAAGAAGAATTTTAAGACGCTTTTAATCAGTAATGCATTTTATTATTTATTATTAATGTAAGCACAATATTACACCATCTTAAATCAAAATAACTTATATTAAGATAATTAGGATGAACAGTTATGGAATAACTGTTTAGCCGTGTGAGAGTAAATGGCATTTTATGCGGCATAGAATCACACATGAATGGTTAATTTCTCAAAAATGGCAATTTGAATGATCTGTTTGATTTTTTAAATAAAGTTATATTCAATTTCAATTAGTTTGTTAATACGGGTTTCTAAAAAAATGTCATCGCAACCTCAAGAACAAATTCAACCAATATGTGGTTGGTGTGATTTAATGTCGCAAAGCGTAAATGTGCACTATACATGCAAAACAAACAATAATAATTATGTTCTAAGTTAAAGAAATATTTTATTACCTAGTAATCCAGTGAATTAGATCAATTTTTAACAATATTCGTATTTTTCGGAGTTAAACTATATCTATCTGAATGTTCTTTATATTTTATTTATTTATTTTTACAGCTTTAACTTGATATGTGCATAATTGAAGATGGTGCAATGTTATAGGTATAAGATCATGGTTTTTCGTGTTTTGGCATAAATGAATATATTTTGAGAATCTCGATGGTACATAATATAATCCTTATTAATAATATAAATACGAAAGTCTGTCTGTCGCGCTTTCAAGCCAAAACTACTGAACAGATTTAAATGAAATTTGGTACACGGATAGTCTAGAGCCTCAGAAAGGACATAAGCTTTTTGCCGCGATAACCGCCATCCACGCGGGCGGAGCCGCGGGAAACAGCTAGTTATTTATAATATCGATATTTACACGTTTTGATAATGATGTTAGATGTTATTCATGTTACACGACTTTCTATCCACATGCTTTAGTGTTATTCATATACCTACATGATGGACTTTTATAGCATATGTGTATATTTTGGTTACGTTTAATTTGAAAATAATGAGATTAATGTTTAGATTCAGTGCAATAAAATTCACGTAATCTCCGTAAATGAGAGAATCTCACAGTACAATTTTTACTCTCTTTATATTGGATTATGTATCCTGCAATTTTTTTATTATAATAATGAAAATGAAGCTATCATCATCATAATGAGAATATTAATTTCATAAATCAAGACAAAGTATTACTTATATATTTTAAGGCTATTTTGACGTAATTTTTTATATTTACTATATTCAACATTGTTTTTAGAATCTCTAGCAAAGACTTATTGTCTTAATTAACTAACATATAGGTATGTTAGTACACAGATTTTTTTTATTCTATTTAATGTTTAGTTTTATTATACATGCTCAATTCTATTGAATCAAGCATTTATTTTACAATTTCTAATAGTATGTTAGTCGTTCTCATAATATTTAAGACATACTATTTATTTAAATGTGAACAATTAAAAGATATCTACACTTTAAATGAAATAAATATTAACCGTCCATATTTTATTACCAGTTTTTCTATAAAATACGCATAGTTTTTAAAAGACGGAAAAATAAATTTAAATTTGTTTTACCTCGATGTAAATATTGCATACATATTGTGTTACACCTTTTAGCCTTGAAAAAGGTAACTGAATATTATATTGAACAATCCTAAGTTGATTCTTAAGCCGGGTCTGCTGTGGCAGATTTAAAAATTAACATTGTAAAGAAAAGTCATAAACTAGTGGCGTGGCACAAAGGCGAAAAAGCCCAGTGAAACTAGTGGTGTGGCCTTAAATGTTTACTGTATAAAAACAGTCGAACATGCTAGGCCACACCCCTAATGTGTTTTCTAAAAATGTTTTGTTAAAAAAATGGTGCTGCAGACAGGGCTTTATGGTTGTCATGTTCAAAAGTATTCAAAGATTGATAATATTGTTGATACCTATTGTTTTAATGGTGTATTTACCTCAGAAGTTCTTCCACTACAACATACATAAAGGTACAGATATTGTTGTATTTCTGTCAAACATGGTTAAGGAATAAAACTCACTTGTGTGAACAATAAATTTTATTATTACGATTTACCAGGTTTTTTCTTTTTAAATTGCTTCCTCTTCTTGATCTGGTCAGAAATAGCCTTACTCTTAGCTTTAAGCTGTTTGCGCCTTATCGTTTTGTCAGGGTTTGTTTTTGACTTTTTAATCATCATACTGAAGACAGGCTTTTTACCCTTAGCTGCAGTATCATTTTCTTCTTCCATAGAGTCATCTTCCACAATCTCTTCTGCAAAAAGTATAGAACGTAATATTTTAAATGCGCAAATGAGACAACAGTTTCGTGTAAAATGTTAGAAGTAAAAACAGAAGCTTTAAAATATTCCATTACCTTTAACAATAACTTCCTGTGCTTTCTCCATAGGGTCTCCTTTGAAGAAATCGGCTCCTTCTATATCAGGATACCCAGTCTCAGGTTTGGTGGCTTCATAAACAGCTTTCTTCTCAATTCTCCTCTCATACTTGCTGCCAGCTTTCTTTGATGCTGCTTGCCTCAGTTTTGCTGGACTAATGTATTTAGCATTTTCCCATAATGTTGATCCACCAAATGATCCCGAAAATATTTTTACCTGAAAAATTTATAACTATCTAATTGATCTACTTAATATTAATGTTAGATTAAATAAAGGCTTGAAATTTTGAATGTTAGAACAGGTATGAGATTTTGAGATAGGTCCGTTTTGCCTTGTTGGAGGTATGGGAGAAGCGGCTTAACTATTCGTGGAGCAGGCCTTAGGACTAGAAGCCATTTGTCCAGTTCTCCAGTGCCCTTACTCGTCATTTTAATTCTAATATAATGCCAATGAAAAATTGATATTAGTTAAGAAGACAGGAGATTGTTTTATTAAAAAAAAATAGTACTGACTGCAATCTAAACATTGAGATGGCGCATGCGATGCTTCCGTGCGCGTCTTTATCAGCGAAAGAGAAGGCAGAAAACTTTCCCCTTCTCTCAATGTTGCAGTTAAGTAAAAGGAGCCTCCCTACTGTGTAAAACTTACAGTGGTAACTTGGGTGGTAAACTTACAGGATTAAGTACAAATCTTGGTCCAATTTCAGCCAAAGCTCCATCTTCAGAAAGAATTTGGTAATTCCGGAACCAAATCCTATTATCTAAGATCATGAAGGTATACACATGATCAAAGAATGGCTGACTCTTTGGGTGGTGTTTGGGCACCCCAAATATCTGAGTAAGTAGTTCTTTTAGTAAATTGTAGTGTGGATCCTTAGTAAATTGGGGATCAAATGATAAAAGGGGCCTTGATCCTCTGAGGCAATTTCCAGTCATTTTTAGTTCACCCATTGTATAAACTGCAACCAAATTTGACATTATTATAATTTTATGATTAAAAATATATAAAAACATATTATCTACTCATTAAATAATACATACTGTTTTCAACAAGGAATTTCACACTTGGTCCATTTGGTACATTAGCCATCCACAAATATAGGTCTCTCATCTTTCTGCCTTCAAAAAGTATACACTTGTTGCAGTTTTTCATTTCACTGATCTCATTGACAACATATAAGTTTTTACTTCTCTCCATCTTTGACTCTGTTTTATGATGTGGCATCAATTTTTTTATATCTTCCATCAGATGCCTATGGCGATGGTTAATACCACGTGCCGCAAAGACTAATACTCTTTGCCGGTTAATCCATTTTACCTGAAGTAACCAATGTTTCATTATTACACAAATTATAATTATTAGTATTACCTTCATTACATTCTTGTCTGTATATTACTTATATCAAATAAAGTATAAACACGGATATAATTTAATATTCAGCTGTTTTATTATTAAAGGTAAAAAGGTAATATAAAATGTTATAACCTGTCTTGGTGCGGGATCATCAGACATTCGCACCGGTGGTAGTACTACGACATTTTCATCCTCTTTTTTAGATTGAGGTACTACAGCTACCTTTTTCTTTCCAGTTTTAGCCTTAACTTTAACCATATTAAATACACTTTGATAAGAATATCCACGTGCGAAACTCAGTGTTACAAACAAACGTAAGTCTCGTCGTCAGTCGTCAGTTGTCAACCTCAAACAATTCTGTCAATTTCAAATGACAACCGGCAATGAATCACCATAGAGAAAAGACAAAATAGAAAGACTTCTAAATAAACCTGTGGTAGTGAAAAACCTTAAAATCGTTGAATGAGTGTCTAAAAAACTAATATTACCATAATAATATCGGAACTATCAATATTTTTGCTTAAACGTCTGTCGTCGCACGGAAAATCATAGCGCTCTGCAGAAGGGGCTACATTAGCGATGCGTGCACTCTATGCTTGTCTATGTTTACTACGAAAAACGGAAACTGAAAGAAGGACAGATAACTTAAACTAAATATTTAAAAATATTTTGTAAAGCTAAAAAGTGCGCTTGGGACACGCAGGCTTCAAGAAATAGTTTTCAAATTATAACACAACACAAAATGTCTGTGTATCTTTATATTATACATAGTACAACAAATAGTCCATGTGTCTGTCGAAAAATCTCTAAGTAATCTGTGAGATTATATTCGACGACGTTACGTAATCTCAATGTTACGCTTACGGACCCGTTTAGAATACCTACATTATTCTTTGCTATGAACTTACTGTCTTACTGTATGGTTTTCGCTCCCTCGGCATGTTTTGATTATATAGATCCGCTTTTACTATGATACTTAAGACGTCGAAATGCTTAGGTATTTCGCACCGTCATCGTTCGGTGTAGCTAGTACCTAATATTTTTGTTTTGAGATCTAGCCTAAAGTAAGTTTTGGTAGGTGAATGTCTATCAATAGACATCTCATCAGTATACATTTTTATATCGTGTAACACGCTACTGTTCTGTGGTTGAGCGTTAAGTAAACAAGGTTGCTGCGTAAATACAAAATGATCAAACCACTTACGACTTTAGTAAGGTTTATAAACAAAAATAAATTAACAGAACAAGTTAGAAATGCGTCGCAGGCTTTACCTCAGTTGTCTTCGGTAAGATTTTAATTACTTTTTAAATATTCAGTCACTAATTCCACTTTATTGAATTCTTTCTATGCATACAAATTATATTCTGATAGTAATCGACTTAGCAAACTTATTTGCATTTTATTATTTGGAATGGCTGTTATTGCTTTAAGTGCCTAACTGCCTACCTACTTGTTTTGTTAGTAAACACTAAACAGTCTTGGTAGGTACTTACTTATCTATTCTTTTTGACCTTCCCTTGGTTATTATAAAAAAATATTGTTTTTTTTTGGAATTTTTATATTATTGTATCCAACAAATAGCGCTTACCTACCTAAATGAATACCTACTATTAACAACTAGAACAGTAGAGGTACCTACCTATACACGGATTAGTAATTGCACATCGAACATGTCGTTTTGGCTTCGATTCTCCGGTTGAAAAACAGTCCGTCATTGGGTTTTATATCCAAGTTTATAGGTTTTATAGCTAAGACCTATGATTTGGAATAATTTAGTGTAGTAATTGGAATAACTTAGTGTAGTACTTATTTCTTGATAATTATTTGTAATATTTTAATGTAAGTATAAAATGGTAAATACTTTCGTGCTTAACCATATTTAACGTGTAATCAATAGAACAGAAAATGGGTTCTATTTCATTGTTATCTTATCTGGGACATAGCATAATATTATATTTTCTTTTTGTTTTGATAAAGCATTATTACTAAATAAACAACTAGATTTATTATCTAGAATTTTCTATAATTCATTTTATTTTTGTAAGTAGGTAACCTATTAAAATATCTATACTTACTAATATTATAAAGCTGAAGAGTTTGTTTGTTTGTTTGTTTGTTTGAACGCGCTAATCGCAGGAACTACTGGTTCGAATTGAAAAATTATTTTTGTATTGGATAGTCCGTTTATTGAGGAAGGCTATAGTATAGGCTATATAACATCACGCTACGACCAATAGGAGCGGAGCATAAATGAAAAATGTTGCAAAAATGAAAACCGTTGAAACTAAAACACGCGAACAAGGTCGCGGGGGACAGCTAGTATTATATGTGTATACTAGTATTTATGACAAAATACAGTATGTATATGTCAAGTACAAGTAAACGACGAATTGCTAAGTTGTTAGCATATAATATACAGGATACAGGTACTAATATTGTATCTAATGTTTTTGATAATGTTAGTAATAGTACTAACAGCTCTCTTATTATTTTTGATAATGTTAGTAATGGTACTAACAGCTCTTTTACATCTTGTAATTTAAACTACAAGATAGGACAACGGGTAGGCTGCATGATTTGAATGTTATTCATCAAAACATGCAGGGTCTCTCTGGCAAGGAGTTAGAATTAAGTTTATTTATTGAAAATCATAGTGTTCAAGTTTTATGTTTAACTGAACACTGGTTGAAAGGTCATGAGGTAGTAATATTTAATAATGATAATTATTCCATACAAAGTGCGTTTGTAAGAAAGTCTGCCATTCGGGGAGGGTCACTTATCATTGTTTCAAACAATTTAAAAAGTAAAGAACGTCCTGATATTGTTAACCTTTCTATCGAGCGCACTATTGAGCTGTCTTGTGTCGAACTAGAGCAATTTGTAATAATTTGCGTGTATAGACCCCCTTTAAGCGACTATAATTTATTTGAATCTGTTATGGAAGATTCACTTTCTAAGATTAAAACTAGTAAGAAACATATCATAGTATGTGGGGATTTCAATGTAAATATTTTAGAAGTATTGCCTACATCTATCAGACTTCTTAATCTATTTAAGTCCTTTAATTTAAATAACCTTTTTAGCGAACCAACTAGGATTACGGCCTCTTCTGCTACTTGCTTAGACAACATATTTAGTAACTGTGAAGCGAATAATAAATTAATCCTAACTGAGGTGACTTCTGACCATTGTGGACAATTTGCTAGCTTTCCACGTTTAGTAGTAAACAAACCTTTAAAGGTTGTAAGTAGGCCATACACGACGCACCGGTGTACTCAATTTAAAAACAACATCATGTCCAAAATACGGCCATCTATTTTGGAATCTGATGATCCTAATGACGCTTATGGAGCATTTTTTGATGTTGTTAAAAATGAGTTTGAATCTACTTTTAAGATTAAAACTACACAGGTCAAGAGTACTTCTGCCTCATTTAACCAATGGGCCACTGCTGGTATTTACAAAAGTAGAACAAGGCTTTATGAGTTATATGGTATGAAAAAATATAAATTTGATGTCAAATTTTTAAGTTATGTAAAAAATTATTCTAAAATATTCAAAAAGGTTTGTTACATCGCTAAATCTAAATATATTAGTGAGAAAATTAAAAAATCATCAAATAAAATTAAAGCAACTTGGAATATTATTAATCAAGAAACTGGTAAGGTTAAGAAACGGGACAACAACCTAGAGATTATTTCTAACAATAAATTAGTAAATAGAGCTGATGAAATCGCCCTAATTTTTAATGAATTCTTTGCAAACATACCAATAACTACAACTTGCTCTTTAAAATCGTCATCAGTTGATGCAGAAAACTTATTACGCGATAGTGTGCCAGAATGCGATGCCAATTTCAGTTTTGAGCATGTGACTCCTTTAGATATAACGAATGCTTTCAAGTCACTTAATGAAAAGAAAACCGAAGATTTCTGGGGCTTCTCTGTAAAACTTTTAAGTAACATAGTAAGCATTGTAGCACCTTCTTTATCTATCATATTTAATAAATGCGTGGACGTAGGCATCTTTCCAGACCTTATGAAATATAGTAAAGTCATACCGTTATTCAAGTCAGGTAATAAAAGTGATATTAGTAATTTCAGACCAATATCAATTCTACCAGCATTCAGCAAGATTTTTGAAAAATTGATATTAAAACAACTTTTAAAACATTTCAATACGAAAACTCTCCTACATAGTGAACAATATGGTTTTACAAAAGGACGTTCAACTACCGACGCCGGTGTCGCTTTACTAAGACATGTTTATAGTGCATGGGAGAATTCTCAAAACGCTATTGGGGTGTTCTGTGACCTTTCCAAGGCTTTTGATTGCGTTCATCATAATACATTAATACGCAAACTCAGGTATTACGGAATAAAAAATAGAGCACTCGACTTAATACATTCTTACTTAAGTGATAGGCTCCAATGCGTTGATGTTAACGGTAGTAAGTCCGCCGGACTACCTGTTAAGCTAGGTGTGCCCCAGGGTTCAATACTAGGCCCGTTTTTGTTCCTAGTTTACATCAACGACTTACCATTCTTTTTAAAAGGCAAATGTGACGTCGTACTATTTGCAGACGACACTTCTTTAATTTTCAAGGTAAATAGAAATAGAGATGATTTTAACGAAGTAAATACTACACTCACTCAGGTTACACATTGGTTTTCAGCTAATAATTTAGTTTTAAACGCGAAAAAGACCAAATGTGTTAAATTTACTATGCCGAATGTTAAAAATCTCGGTCCAAATATTATTATAAACGGTGAGGTATTAGAGACTGTAGACTCAACGGTTTTTCTAGGCATTACCATTGATACCAAACTTAATTGGTCGGCACATATTGCGTATCTGGCAAGTAAGCTCAGCTCTGCAGCTTACGCCGTTAGAAAAGTTAGACAAATCACTGATGTAGACACTGCTCGTCTTGTTTACTTTAGCTACTTCCATAGCATAATGTCCTATGGTATACTGTTGTGGGGTAAGGCGGCTGATATAGAAACCATTTTCATTCTTCAAAAACGAGCTGTTAGATCTATTTACCAGCTAGGCTCTAGAGTTTCTCTTAGGGAGCTATTTAAGGAGATAGGTATTTTAACTGTAGCATCGCAATTTATTTTTGCTAATATACTTTTTATAAGGCAAAATGTTCACCTTTACAAAAAGAACAGTGATATTCACAACATTAATACACGTAGTAAACATAAGTTATGTGCGACATCACACCGCCTGCATAGAGTACACAATTCATTTATAGGGCTTAGTATTCGCTTCTATAATAAACTCCCTCTCAATCTGTTAGAGTTACCCTACAACTCATTTAAATCTTATATTAAAAATAAACTTTGTGAAAAGGCCTATTATACTATTAATGATTATTTAAATGACAAATGTAGTTGGTCGCCGTGATAGACACAAGACGGTTCTGTGTGGTATATTATCTTATTTACTACTGTACGGTACTATTTAATTTGATAGGCATACACTCAGTATGTAACAATATGTTACCTATTTTGTTTTATTATTAGTACGATTATACGTATGTGTATTGTATTTTTAAATTCTTTACATTGTTTTGGAATGTATAATTATATTAATTATAAAATTTCATTATGTAGCTATCAATTCCTTCTTTTAGGGGCAGTGCAGTAAATCAGTGTTTGGAGTATTTTCATTCAATGCATACTTTTTTATCTTTTTAAAGCCGGCAGCAGTTTCGTCATGCTCCCTTAGTTGTCATTGCCTGCGGTGGCGTCTTGGGTCGGGTCACCTCCTTCCCTCTAATATGGCGAGGGAGGTGATGGCTGATCCTTGCGTCATACTCGTGAACGGGTGCTGCTTGCGGTGACTGGTCGTTCTGCTGACTTTGGGCTCTGTAGATTATACTTTTAATTTCATAGTACCTATTGTAGTACCTATCGACCTCAAACACTTGTTTATTTGCGCAGTCCCTAAATTATATAACTATTATTATTGTATTCGAAATGACAGCGTGCTGCTGGGGAGTTTGTTGCGCCGTTTCTTCTCCACAGCCAGAGCACTTAGGAAGCGGTGAAGGGTGGGCGAATCAGGGTGCTGTCCATTGTATTGACGTTCTGAAAGTGCTACTTTGTAGCCTAGTTGGAATAAATGAGTTTTTGATTTTGATTTTGATTTTTGATATAAAATAATCGAGTTATGTATATACACTTATACTTCAGATGCTCACCGAGAACAAGATAATATAAGTATATATGTATAAATATAGTTAGTATAACGATAAGAGAAGATAACTGAAGCACTTTCCTCCCTTGCAGGAAAAATACAACATAAAAAGAAAAGACTTCGGTACAATAAAATCGTCCGATGTTAGTTACTTTAAATCAATACTAAATGAAGGAAGAGTATTGACAGATGAACATGATATAATACCCTACAACATAGATTGGATAAAGAACTGCAGAGGTATTGTAATCTTTCACAACATTGGTATAATATAAGTACCTATACTTACCGGCAACTTATCGGCAAGTAATTTGAGAAAAATCATAACTGTGATTGTTAGATTTTGTCGACTGAAAGGGGATTGAAGAGAGTCCGCGTAATTAAACGCGAATCTTATAAGTTACGTTACGTCCCGCTACCCTTTTGCGCTTTAATTCAACTTGCTTTTCAATACTACATCTTACTAGGACATCGGCTACATTAGGTATGTGAGCGTTTTGCAGAATATACTTTGTGTTTTCAGGCCAGTCAACTGTAGTATTGAAGCCTACGAGTACAGAAGAAGTATCAGCTATTCTGAAGTATTGTAATGACAAGCGCTTGGCTGTCTGCCCACAGGGTGGCAACACTGGCCTTGTCGGTGGATCCGTGCCTGTCTTCGACGAGATCGTACTCAACTTTTCATTGATGAACAAAATCGAAAGCCTCGACGATGTTTCAGGTTATTAATAAAATATTATGATTCCAAAATAACTTTATACAGTAAACTGGCCTAATTTGGCAAAATTTGAGGGGCAGAAGTCACAATGAGACGAGCTTTTAAATAACGTAGACATCTACAAATAAAATTTAAAGAATTTTAAAGTAAGAATACTAAGTAGGTTAATAAGCAATAATCGCATTAGATACTTACCTAATTCCTAAAAAGTATAGTTATTTACTTGTCTACTTGTGTTATGTATGCGGTAGCAGTCTCGTAACGTACGGTAGGTACATAAGTAATGCATGTAAGAAAGTAGGTATAGTAATGTATGAAAGAAGAATCTACAAGTAAATAAACAGGTACCTAGGTACTCTGAGTACAAACCGTTCCATGTACCTTCACAGGAGCTTTAGTTTGCGAAGCCGGTTGTATCCTCGAGAATCTGGACAACTATGTACGCGAGCGGGATCTTATCATGCCATTGGACCTAGGCGCTAAGGGTAGCTGTCACATAGGCGGTAATGTCAGCACAAATGCCGGGGGGTTAAGGCTACTGCGCTATGGTAATCTACATGGATCCATATTGGGAATTGAAGCAGTAAGTCTTAACTAGAATAATGTTATTTGCACGTATAGCCGAGTGGTATAGCTAAGTCACAACGCTGAGTACCACTGTGCGCGACGTGCCACGGGTTCTATCCCCTTACGGGACAAGCATTTGTGTAATCCACAATAATTGCTTGTTCTGAGTCTGGGTGTTCTCAGTGTCTGTGAATTTAATGTTTGTGAAGCCCCCGCTAAACAATGATTAAATACAAGAGTGCGGGAATCCTATTAAAAATAAGAGAAGAGAAAGAGAACATCACATAATATTTTACAGTTTGTACTTATAAGTAGGTAGTAGCTGTAAATCTGTAGTATCTGCCAAGGCCGCAAAGGGCTTGCGTAAGCGACCCCGCGGCTCCGGCAAAGGCAAGGACGGAACTAGGGTGTTTTTTAGTCAGCGCAAGTCCATAACGACGTGCCCTCGGCGTGGGTTGAAGTCATTAGCGTATAACCTACCCCGACAAAAAAAAAACAAATACTAAGAAAAAGTCGAGAAAATTTCGTTATCCATTCGCACATACTCTGGACAAAATAAAGAGAAAGCAGAAGAAGAAGAAAGTTTTATTAATTGTAACAGATACTTACTGTTACAATTAATAAAGCTTTAAATTAAAATATGTTTTATACTAATGTATCTACTTACTCAACATTGAGCGTATTGGCATTCTAAAACAACGGCCAACAGGTTTGATACTGCGGCCTACAGTTTAGTATGAACTACTTAAATAAGATAAACCGGTTTCCGAACATGCTTCAAAGATGCAAGAGATGAGCCTTATTTTAATTCGTTCTATAGGAACCTACAGATATGTTATTTTGAGAAATACTTTTATATGCCTAAGTTACAGTCGGTACAATAGGACAATGTTTTTTTTTACTATAGAGTATCTATCCAGACTTAGGTAACAGCTATTATTTTTATAGAATTGAAACAGAGTCTTAAAACATTTGGGTAGTTTCCACAACATTGACTGTCGTATTCACAGAACAAATGTACTCTACGAGTCGTATTTGATATACGGTAGGTATGTTTATCAAATATAATACTTAAATATGATTACTTATATAATTATTATGTATGAACCAACGTTATCACAAAGATAAGTTTTTTTTTTATAACTGCAACGATATTCTTTCGTAGGTGTCGTAGATATTTCAACAGGGCCCTCCCCCGTTATTTTTCAGGTAAAAGCTGACGGAACTGTTATAAACTGTCTCAGGGCACTGAAAAAGGACAACACAGGATACCATTTGAAGCATCTCTTTATAGGGTCTGAAGGAACGTTAGGACTCGTCACAAAAGTCGCTGTACACTGCCCCGTGTTACCGAAAGCTGTTAATTTAGGGTTTTTCGGTAAGATGTACGATGTTTCTGATGTTCCTAATCAGATACTACTTAATTATATAATACCAAATTACCTGCATGCTTTAAAGTATTCGCTATCTACACTAAGATTTTAAATGATAAGATTGGAATCGTGTTAAATATGTTTTTAGGTGTTGAGAGCTTTGAAAACATTTTAAAACTATATAAAAGCGCAAAATCCTGTCTGGGTGAAGTTCTATCTGCTTTTGAGATGGCTGATTATGATGCGATCAACTCTACTGCAAGAAATTGTAATCTACCGTAAGTATCTTTTTAGTCGGTACTTACTTACTTACTAAGGTTATTTATTTTAAAATATTTCTCTGAGGGATATCCCCAACGTCGAATAATAATTATGTAGGTACTTAGATGCCTAGATAATTAACTATAAAACACTCCGAATAACTTGCAACCCTTTTCTTTAGAAACCCAATTTCAGATTACCCGTTCTACGTGTTAGTGGAAACACATGGCAGTGATGATGTCCATGATAGCGAAAAACTGTCGAGGTTTTTATCAAAAGAGATGGAATCGGGCCTCATTGTAGACGGCACTGTGACGTCAGAGCCATCTAAAATGCAGGTATGTATAAAAATAACGGTATGGCCTGGTTTTACCTACCTGGGCCTTGCCCTGTGGCCTACTTTCTACCTCTTTCCTTGTTGCCTTCATGAGTAAAAATATTGTCATTATTATTTTAGACGATCTGGAACCTTCGTGAAAGTATAGCTGGTGCTGGATTAGTCGTCGGTTACGTCTTTAAATACGACGTATCAATACCTCTGAAAAATTATTACGATTTAGTGCCGATATTAAGAAAGAAACTTGGTGACAAAGCCCTTACAGTCTGCGGCTACGGGCATGTCGGTTAGTAACAACTTATCATAAAAAAAAGTGTGACGTCTTTCTGCCCGGGAGTGAAGTGGTAAAGGAACGCACGTGTCGTCGCGTAACCACGCTACCAAGTCACGTGTTTACTAATTCTTTGATACAAACATGCCTATTTGTGTTTATTAAACTTCTACATTAAGATATCGTATCAACCGAGCGCTCATTAGTTGAGACGTTTAATTATACTGTTTTTAATATTATAGTATTAATTATTATGTATTATTCTAGGAGACTGTAATATCCACATTAACGTCACAGTACCACAATACAGCCAAGAGATAGCATCTCTACTCGAACCTTACATCTTTGAGGAAGTTAGTAAACTAAACGGTTCCATCAGTGCTGAACATGGCATCGGCTTCAGAAAACCTAAATTTATTCATTATAGCAAGGACAAATCTGCGCTTCAATTAATGAAGGATCTTAAACAGTTAATGGATCCAAATGGAATTCTTAACCCATATAAGGTTTTACCAGATACTATATAGTGATCTGTATTGTTATAAAATAACTGTATAGGTATACAGTTATTTTCATGTACGTACATATTTGTAAACACTTACAGTTAAAGTTCAAGAATTTGTGTGATATCGTATTTATTAGAGATAATTTGATTGCGTCACATAACATAAGACAATGCAAGCAGCAGAGATAACACCGCGTGTGATAGGAGTAATAAAAACACAACATTATTTAAATGACTTTTATTAAAATATCCATTTATTCTTATAACATTCATAATATCACTGCAACAAAAATACAATGGAATATTATAAACATTTTCCTAATTGCTTCAAATAAATAAATGTTGTATTCCATAAATATATTCGAAAAGGTTTTCATATTTTATTTAATTAACAGCACAAATGGTTTTGTATAGCAGGTAGCTTTATTTATTGCTATGTGTATTGTAATTAGCGCTATTAAAGAACACTTTAGTCTATCAAACAGAAATTAAGACATTAGCTAAAATCTATTTCATACAAGGCAACTGTCACGCCGTTTCACTCATTTGAAATAGGCAAATATAATCACAAAGTACGACACAAGTGTAACGAATTTGGCAAAACATATTGTTCGATTGAACATAGACGAAACCATTCGAGTCAAGAGAAAATGCAACTGGAAGTATCGGTAGAACACCTAAGTGCTCTACGAGTTGTTCCTAATTTGTAACCTATGTACTATTTTATAGAGTAATAACGACGTAAAGTTGGGCAAAACGCAAACAGCGTCAAATAATAAATGATTGCACTTAAATTGTGAACATAATGGTTTATCTAAACTACTCAGATTTGTGCCAAAGAAATGTATTATGAAATTAAAATTGTCATTTATTTGATGTGTACACCTCATAAGTTAATTAATAATAACAATTATTACAATAATTAATTCATCAGTAAAATGGACATAATGTCATTTAAGTAAATAAAAAATTTTCAGCCTTCTAACTTATGCAATATTATTATGTAACATTTTTCTCCAGTGGGCATTGTTTTCAATGGAATGGAAGTATTTAGCCTTATTTTTTGCACACAGAAGGTTTATTTATTATACTTAGGTTTATTTCGACATTTTCTGTAATTTGTAAGTAAATGTGAAGAAACCCCAAAATTAATGCAATGTTTTTTCCTATATAATGAAATAGAAAAAAATAAATGGAGAAATCATGAGATCACTAAACATTAGATGATAGACGAAATGTAAACAAGAAGAATGACTAAAATATGGCCATCAAATTTAGTGGTGGGTACTAGTATACATAAAATATATCTGCAGCTTAACAATACGAAAAACAACACTACTTTTTATTAAATAAAACACTTAGTTACCTACACTTGTTTACATTTAGTCTATATGATGCAAGTCAATGACATGTGTTTACGTATAATATTGAAAAATTAAACTGGGCAATTTAAGACTTAATATAATTAATTATAACAAAACTATTTTACTTATACGTAAACACAATTTAGACCCTCCGGAACAACAGACCAAAAGATAAAATATCACACTAAAAAATATAAGATGTTGTTTATACTGAAAGTATCCTATTTTGGTCATACATAAAAGCATATGAAATCTAAAATTAAAAGCTTTAAGTCGGTACATATCCTGATACTTAAACCACTACGATGGAGCACCTAAAAGTAAACTTGGTGTTGTCCTTTAAGTAGGTAAGGTGGAAAACTGTTAGTACAGATGCTAGTAACAGTCGGCATATCATCTCGCCAAGCGGACAGCTAACACGCGACACGCCGGTGTCGGCGACGCGATGCTGTGATACGCGCTAAGGTCTTAAGATCGAACTCATATTTAAATCGTCGGTTGATCGCTCCCATTAAATCTTTTTTATAGTTTTATATATTTTATATTTTTTTTATAGTTTTTCACCATTGTCCTAGCATAGTAGACGCAGTTTGGTCTGTGCCCCGCGAGGGAAGGGGCGCGTCGCAACGTGCGGTTATCGTTTGATTTGATTAGACATCTTGAGGAACTCAAGGAAGCCGGCCTGCATCTCTGCATCCATGCCGGTGTCCCACGCGTCGTTCTCCAGCTCCTCACTATAACATAATTATAGATACTATGTATCACAATCCTATACCCTACATACTTAAATATTTGCGATTCTAAGTTCACTTAAACGTAAATATGTAATTAACCCCTATAGCAAACTAATAGTTAAATAAATTATTACCGTTAGACTTACTATGTTTAGAACTAGATGTCTTATGACCATAAAACTGCTAGTATTATTAATACGTATAAAGTATTTATTAAAGTCACTTACAGGATGTCTTCGTCGAGTGCGACGTTCTTGCCGGGCGGCAGGTTGCTCTGAAGGAAGGCGCGCTCCTCTGCCGTCAAGGTATGTCCGTCGGCCAGGTACCCACCGTCGCTCGGACCGCTTTCCATTTCACCATTCATTGCTGTTACACACATCGTTTATTACTTAGACTTAACGAAAGTAATAACTCACTTAACTGTTTTAGAAAATGATCAAAAGCAAGTGGAATAAATTATATCATTGAACTGTTTCATGACAATTCTAGTCAAAATAATGTGCGCAGCGTAATTAGCGAGTAAAAGAATTTGCGTGAATTCAGGAGTTCGGTGCATGTCCGGTACAGCAGTAGGTGTACCTAGACCGTTGTTTGGACATGCGATTCTATTTGAACATAGTTACATGCGACTGACCGGCGTAGTTGTGGCGGCGGCGCGGGTCCATGGCGGGCGGCGGCTGCGGCTGCGGCGCGGGCTCGGGCTCGGCCGTGCCCCAGCGCGCGGCGCGCAGGGCCACCACGCCGCGCACGCACGCCAGCTGCGAGCGCCGCTTCAGCCGCTCGAACGCCGCGTGCATGCCTGCCGGGCAGTCCGCGTCCAGCGCTATGCCCGACAACTGAACACACATACATTAATATCTACGTACTATGCACTCACCCTGTCTCATTAACCTTCCTATACAATGGCGAAGTCATTTTGTATGAATACCTAGAAACCGAAAGTCAACAGCCCATAATTATAACAACCTGGACATTATTTCTCTCTCTATTCAAATATAGTTGTAGTTTGCCAGTGACAATCATAATGCAGTTTTTATCTGAGAAATTCCTTAGTAATTAATTATTTGAAAATTATACCAGAATTAATATACCATAATATACTATTGACTAAAAGACGACTTAAGGGCTGATGACTAAGGTATTAATACAATTTTGTAAAGAATCATGTGGTAACATAAGATCATTTAGTGCAGAATTAGACAACAGAAAACTGTGTTATTAATTATTAATATGCTGACCTACATAATGTGCAGTTAGTAAAAATTCGACAGTTTTAGTAGTAAAGTGAAAATAATTATGCAATGACATCAATTATTTAAAAATTGTTAGTCAAGATAAATGTTTTTCTATTGAAGTCTGCAGCAGCTTGTTTCAAAATATGGTGATTAGTATGCACATTCACTAGCTTAATTTACAAAGTAACCACAATACTTAAAAAATGTTAGTCAAGATAAATGTTTCACTGTTGAAGTCTGTAGCAGCTTGTTTCAAAATATGGTGATTAGTAAGCACATTCACTAGCTTAATTTGCAATGTAACCCCTACAAAAAAGCTAAATACATTTATGCATATGATAGGAATAAGTTCACCAAGTGCAGTGGGTGGGGTTCGAACTCACGACCACTCGATCGCCAGTCCGATGCGTGAGCTGTGGGGCTATTGTCGCTTTAACAGAGATATTATGTTAAATGTGGCACCAACAAGTGTCGGTGTAGATTTTAGATTGACGGACGCCAAAATGTTTCTTTGAATCTCGCCATTATGTAGGGCCGAAATAAATACATTTTCTAGCCCTAGCTTTTTTCATATTACTACAAATTCACGTTAATTATCAAATATTTTGTGAAAGCAATCTACAAGAGAAATATAAGATACTCAGTAAATTTTTTGTACCTTGACATTGGCCGAATCATCCATAAAACGAAGAAGTCATTAAACTATGTAATTTGAAATCAAAACCGTTATTTATGACTGCCGCGAACTGCCAGCGAATTACACAATGCAGGTTAACGCTCGTCGACGCATAATAACAAGTTTTACTTGTTTGCTTTTGAGTATTAACATTTAAATTAAAACTTTCTGTCTAACACTAAAATAACACATCATTATTTTGGTACCTATGTTTTGCAATAACCTTAACTAGTATAAAAAAAAGTAATGAACTCTGAAATGTAAGAAGGTAACTATAAATGTTAGTACATTGGTTTTTATAGTAATTGTTGTACTTACTGTTGCATAAGTAATCAACGCTGCTTATAGCATTGTTTATAAATGACTAATTGTTCAGCTTGAATTAATATTCTGATATTGAAATAATGATTGTAATGACTCTATTTTGCTTTAACTGGTTATTTAGCTATCCTGTTAAGCTATTACATGGTATTAGATTATACTGCATATTTAATCTGACAACATCAGCTAAATTAAACGAGGCGACGTTAGTGTCGATTTATCAGTTTTGCTTACATTATAATCTACTAAGTTTGATGAATGCTATAATCTGTCAAGTAGTTTACAAAAATATGTAAATACATAATAATCGGCGGATTTACATAAAATATTAGATTCTATAAATCAGATCTGAATATTTTAAACCTCATAATCAATTGTCTTTTCTTATAAAGATGGTTTCAATTTCAAAAAAAGGATGTGTGATGAGGTATAATAAAAAAAAAATAACACCTATAATAAAAACATATGGATAAAAGATATTCTCTTACTTTAAGCAGTTGACAAACAGCTTTGATGTTAACTTCCTTGTCGGTATCCAGTAAATGGAGCAGCACTTTGCACAAACTTTCCCCTAGAGTTTTGATTCTTCCTCCCTAAAAAACCAATTAATAACGTTAGTCAATAATACTTTCTCGTTGTGTAAGATTTGAAAGCAAATTATTGAATCTTATTGAATAATTTATGTAAAAGTTAAAAAGGTTATTGACTTGTGAATGTGATATATACCCACCATTTAATTCTCTTATCTTATCACATCAAAATTGATTACAATTTAAATATTTTTGTTTATAGTATTAGTAGTACAAATACTGATAAATTATGACTCAATTTCTCAACCCTAAATCTAAGAAAACAAAACTTTTATGTATGTAAGTACCTAACTTACATAAATAAAAGTTTCGTCAAGTTTTAAGGTTATGTTTTACCTGGCTATCTTCCAGTTGGGTATAAATCTCAGCGAGGAACATGGCGAAGCCGCGCATGTTTTCCTCAGAATTCTCCAGGCCGCTGATGATTTTGTTCTCTTCAGTTGAGCACCGCTCCAACAAACACGCACGGAACGTGGACTCCTCGGGCGGCGAAACAGAGTCGTACATCGAACAGAGACGCGCCCCATTGTAACGGAAGTTCGGCTCAGCTATTGACTAAGTGTCGGAAATATAACAAACATGAGAATATATTTCCATTCTAAAATGTTATGTTGAGAACACCTGTAGAATGTTTATGTCTTTGTAAACAAATTTTACAGATTTTTTTATTTTACTGTAATAGTAGTACTGCAATAGCCTTGCAGTGAAGGCTACATCGCCAAATGTTGTAATCTGAGTTATTTGTACTTAGAATTAAAAAGTTTATGGAAACAACCAGATTTCCATTTTTTTTTGTTTTAATGTGATGTTCAAAGAATTTTGTTTTTTTTTTTCAAGTTTTTGGATAATAAATGATCAATGCACCTGTTCAAGTACAAAAACTAAAGTCTGAGTTTGATTGTAAACAGACAGTGTCAGTTTCTTGACATTCTACACATAATGTGTAAGTGCTCTTAGTCTGTAAACAACCTGACACTAAACACTAACTGTGCTTTATTGAACAGGTGGAGGGTAAACTATGTCAATGAAATTCAATGCATCCCACATAATGTAAAACTGAAACGAATCTAAAAAAAGACCCAAAAAAAGGACACTCATTTGGGACATTGAAAGTTTTTATAACCTCACACATACCATAAAAGAAATACAATTACGACTTAGGCAAAAAAATATAAGCAGATTTTCTATATTATTGTTGGATATCTAATCTGTTGCTAGTACAAAGTTTATTGGCTCTAACCAAATAAATAACATGTGATAATCACATGTCTGGCTTGTTAGTTTTAAACATGAAAAAAAAAAATTGAGTTGGAAGAATTATTGAAATAAACAGGTTTACCTGATTCACAATAGCTTCAACAAGAGGCCTAGTGTAGCTGACATCATGCAGCGTGGTGGCAAACGCATCAACCAATGGGCCGCACAAGGTATCAAACTTGCCAGGATCAAATGTTATCTCACACATCACTGTTATCAAGTTTGCTATGTTCTCCTGTGGAACGGCAGACTGATCAATAAAATCAAATTAATAACTTGTCTATGTGTTAATATAAATAATTTAAATCAATTTATGTTTAATATCTACCCTTAATTCCATATTTTCTGCTTCTTCAAGAGAGTAGGACATTTCCTCTAATCTGTAGGGATCTTGATCTTGAGCTTGACGAAGACGGTCCTGCACCGAAAACCGGTGAGGCCTGTACGGCGCCGGATCTGGGTTGTATGTGGGTACTGCATGCGTGTAGTTGGGTGGATACCATTCCTTAGCATCAGCCGACAGGTTTGATTTAGGAGGATTTTCAACTGAAACAAAATGTTTTATTGAGTATGAGTAATTTCCATTACATAAATAATTTTAATGGCATACCACAAGCACAGCTAGTTGACCCAAAAACAAATTATTGCATCGTAATCGATTTACACCGCGGCCGGCTGAGTTTGTCAAACTATAGCAACGTCATTAGAAATGAAAATCCTAACTTTCACCTGAAGTATTATAATTACGAAGAACGCAGTTAAAAACTGGCCAAGTATGACGACGTCACACCGCATAAGTTTGGTTCGTGAAAGTGTGGAATAAATCAAAGTGAACAATATACTTGTTACCTTTTGATTCCTCAGCCACGATCCTCGGTCTACGAAGCTCCCGTGGTTGATTATCGGATTGCTGCCATCCGCGGCCTCTGCCTCTTGGCCCACCACCTATCTCACCGTTATTCATTTTAACGCTTACTAGACAACAACGACTCTATATATAGTTTCCTCTGACTTAAATCCATAAATCGCCAAAAATATATTTCTATATTCCGTACGCTTTTTATAGCTCGACAGATTCGACACGTAAACAAAGAAAAATATACTTCGCTACTAATTTCACAGCACAACCTCCATGTTACTTTGAACGAGGGAGATAGATAGTCTTTTTTACAGTTTCTGTGTTTCGGTCAAGCAAAGGTTTGTTCTATACAGCCAAAATAAAAAATTGCTAGAATTATTTTTTTATTGATATTTATTCTTGTAAGTTTTTTATATCTATATAATTACTATTTATTAGTGATTATTTAATATTAGTAAGACATATATTTTTTAGTGTAAGGTTTTCGTAAATGAGCGATTTGCAAAGGGTGGTTTACGACACGACGACGTCCACGGTACATTATTATAAGTATTTTCCTTAGTAAATATTTATAAATTAGGGTATTATCCATGAATTCTTGTACTACTCATATTAGGTACTGATATAAATATTTCGTTGTAATTGGTCAAATATGGAACGTTAAATAACTGTAATGAATCACGAAAACCGGTTTCAAATCCTTACTTACCGGTTTGGAACTTTGTTATAGCTGTTTAATAGGTGCCTACCTTGCTGGGTTGCCCAAACAACACCAAATTGTAAAGTACTATGCACCAAATTCTTAAAACAATACATATTTTTTGAATGAAATTTCATTAGCACTCATGAATACTCATGATAATGCCACATGCATAAGTCTGATATTGGGTCATCTTGTTTACTTACGTATCTACCCTGTCCTTGAGGTTCAACATATTATTATTAAGTTATACAGAAATGTTTTATTAGGTACTAGCTGTCCCCCGCGACTTTGTTCGCGTGTTTTAGTTTCAACGGCTTTTCATTTTTGCAACATTTTTCATTTATGCTCCGCTCCTATTGGTCGTAGCGTGATGTTATATAGCCTATAACCTTCTTCAATAAACGGACTATCCAACACAAAAATAATTATTCAATTCGAACCAGTAGTTCCTGAGATTAGCGCGTTCAAACAAACAAACAAACTCTTCAGCTTTATAATATTAGTATAGATAAAGGAAAAAAGGCATATTATTATACACATACGAACGCAACTAATACCTACACAGTATTAAAAAAACCGTCCTATCTATTCGCTGTCGACTTTTATTAGTTGCTTAGCTTATGTCGACAAGAAAATAAACCTGCCTTTAGTTTAGAATTTTTGAACACGTTTCTTAAATTTAAGACCGAATTGGCGAGCTACGAAAACCATATTATTATGTTTTAGAGCGCAGAGGTCTTAGTTGAATGGTTGCTTAATAATTGGTTATGGTAGTTGCCCAACATAAACACAGTCTCGGGTACCGCTTTTATTATCAATTCAGACTGGAATCGCCTTCAGGGTAGAAGGCGATTCCAGGCTGAATTGATACTACTGGTAAAACCCCTTGTTGGATCAAGAACATTTTGTTTTCTTTAACATTGTTTTTTTTTTAAATATGCATATTAAGGTTGTTATTTACTATACTTTATTTCAACTTCCAGGAACACTAACTTGAGAGAGAAAGCAACAGTAGCCATGAAAGTCCATGTCACCTGATATAATGAGATAATAATATCTTGGGACATCTCACACACGGTCACCTGATACCAAACTAGGCAGAGCCTGTGCTATGGCAACCAGACAACTGATAAACATACTTATATATTTCTAATTACATACATATTATAGATAAATTACACCCAGACACAGAACAAATGATCGTGCTCATCACACAAAGATTCGTCCTGGGTGGGAATCGAACCCACAACCTCTGGTTTAGCAGTCAGGGTCACTAACCACTAGACCAACAGGCCCGTCCTGTCGCCCGTCCGTCATATAATGAGATGAAAAAATGTCTCCCTATAAGCTGCCTTAGGGTATTTTGCAGGTATTTTACAATGTTTAAACAAAGTGGATTTTTGAGTCTTTCTTTATTTCACCTCGGACCTTTCACCCAAATGATATAAGTAGAAAAAATTGTGTAATTTGTTCATTTTGGAACTATATCGCCAATATACCATTTTGCTTACAGCAATTTGTAGATTTGTATTGTTGCATAGTGAGAATAAACTACAAGTTAGTCGTGTTTCTACTTCCCCCACAGCAGGAAAAGCCTCCATGTTCTCATTACCAATGTCATACTAAACCAGATTTTTCATTTTTACTTTAGAAAATTCATGAAAACTGCAGATAACAGATAAATCTTCTATATAATTGCTTAAGAGTAATAAAAAAATAGCTTAAGCATTTTGCTCACTACATCAAACCACAAACATAATTTTTATAATTATATTAACTATACACACTATTTTCTATTTTATGTTTTACAATTTTGACAATAACACCCTAATAGTAAACATTTACAGTTAAGACAATTTTTCAAGTTATCTATCTATGCTGTGGTAGATATCTTCAGATAAGAGTTGCTGCCATAACTATAAAACATAATTCTATTATATCACAATCTTTTTACTACTATGTAACATTTTTGGTGCCATATTGATTAATATTCATTTGCAAGCAATTTGTAAGAAGTATATTTGAACAGGTGCATAGGTATTTTATTTTACTGTATGTGCCAAGATGTGAATAAAAATATAATATCTATATTGGTAGCAACCACATCAATGATCTAATTATTTAAATATTATAGACTACTCAACAACTAAGAATTTTATATACTAAAAGATTCTCCACAGCCACATGTGCCTTTTATGTTAGGATTGTTGAAAACAAATTCTGCTGAAAGTTTGTTTTCTACAAAGTCCATTTCCGTTCCTGAAATGAAAATAAAAAAAAGATTAAACTACACAAGGCAAGAATTAATTTAATACAAGAATAAAGGCAAGAAAGCTTTTGAAATTACGGGTGACTATGTATTATTCCAAATAAATAAGTTGAACATGAGGGTATCAAACTCCTATTCTTTAGTAAGAATGTAGCTCTTATTTATTATAAATGATAAATATATGCTTCATTTGAAATCCAAATAACAAACTGCAAAATAAGGAATTTAATTTCATCATATTTTTATAATACCACAAAATTTATTTTTGGAATTGGCATGATGTTAGTTTTGGAATTACCTATATAGGTAAAATAGGTACCACTTCACAAAAAACTTACCCAGTAATGTTAGTTGTGCTTTCTTGTCAATTATTATGGTGACCCCATCCTGTTTCACTTCTTCATCTAATTTACCTTTTTCTTTTGCATAATTTAATGTGTATGATAGACCATTACAGCCTCTTTGGCGGACTCCAACCTTCAAGCCCACAAATCCTTTTGCTGCTTCTTTCGACATTATTTCTTTAATTTTTTGTACTGCGGAAGGAGTTAAGACTAATGCTGTCCGAGAAGGTAACAATCTTTTCTTAACTGCCCTCACGGTCGCACTTGCAATAGTTTTAGTGGCCATCTGAAAATGAAGAAAACGATAAATTATTTGTAACACGTACTATATACCTTTATAAATTCTGGATTCAGATGTTCCTTAAGTACGCAAAAGACCTCAGAACATAACAAGAGTAAAAGATTTAATAAAAGTCACAATTTTGATGACATACCGTAATTATATTTACGCGCAGTTATTATTTTTCCGTTCCATTAATATAAAAATACTAGGTATTTCATAACTACGATTTAGGCTGCCAATTTATTATCTTGTCATAATTGTCAAAGTCAAAGTCGTTATGTCAATTGTCAATATGATGTTTATACCATAGAGAAAACAATAAGTAAAAAAGTAATATAAACTCTAAAAAGTTATATAAACTCTATGTGTTTATACCTGCTTTAGTTATTGTTCTGAGGTTTACACTCAGGCTGGTTTTATAGCTACGCGTTTCGACAGCGCGGTTGAAGCGCGCGCGTTCGGATTTGTTCTGGGTTCTAGTTTCGTTTTATAGCCACGCGCTTGAGCAGCGCTGTTGAGTAAACGCGCGCTGTTCGCCGGCGCTGCCGAAGCGCGCGCAGCGAGTTACGATACGATCAGTATGCGTTTTAGAGTGACGCTGTTGAGACGCGCCGTTAAGTACAGTACAACATGAATTATAATATCGATTTTATTTCATTTACCTTAGAGTGATCGCCAATTTTTCCTCTGGAGATATGGGGATGCGAAATAAGCTGGATCGTCGTAAAGAGGACTGTAACTTGCAGAGTAATTCTTCAAAACTAGTTATTGATAGGCGAAAATATTTATAAAATTTATGACTATTTTCTCGTAAATCGCAAAAAGATCTTACGTGTTCATCTCTCACTAACCTTGTACTATTATAAGGATCAACAGCTAGTCTTCTTTGCCTTCTTTTCCATAAGAGGTAAATAGCCACTACTCTAACCGCATTAATGTTCATTTTGTAGACGACTGTACACAGCAGCGAAACGCGCGGTACTAATCTCGTTTAACAGCGGACCGTTGTTCAAACGCGCGCTGCTAACAGCGGCGCTGCTCAACGGCGCGTCTAACAGCGTAGCTATAAAACCAGCCTCAGAGTACACAAAAAGTAAACATAGACAAGCAAGTTACAAGTTAACTTGTAGTATAATCCTTGTGTTTACATAACTTTTTTGTAAAATTGTTGTTCATATTCATAATAGTTTTATGTCCTTACACTTGAGAGCATAGTCATCATCCCGACACAGAGCACTATTCAACAAAATTGAATTCAACGAAGCCGTCATTAAAAACAGCTGGTTGTGCTTTAGTCGATTAATGAAAAATGTTTTAAAAGAGCATACCATTATAAGGTTGATTGAAATATTAGAATTGTAACTAGAAGATATTCATTGAAGCTAAAACCAGGCTAAACCAAAGGCTTGGTATAATTCTGCGTACACACAGTTCGTTGGGCCTGCCCTCGCTTGATTAATTTGTTTTTTTGTGGGCCTGCCTGAGCGTACGCAGCATCGGTTGATCTCATAATGAGAGGTACAATAATTGTTGATATGGAATCGAATATATTATTAACTCCTTTTAAAATTTAGGGCAATGCAAGAACACAAACAATTTATTGAAGGTTTTGATTCTGAAAGTTGACTGTTCTATAAAAACAATCCTAATTTAATGCTTAATCCGAAAAATCCCTTCCCATCTCACGACCAGACTTCTAGCATTTGCTGATATGTTTAAAATTAAAACTTCTTTAGGCACGCTAGGTATTTTTCGAGAGGGGAAAAGAGCCATTGAATCACACATTGAATTCTCGACACTGTTACGATTACCGTTACCGCGACCGACACCTTTTTAAATAAGTATCTACATATATCCAAGATCCACATTATATTGTGTTCAAGACTTGTCAAGTCATACCTATCATTGAAATTGTTTTTTTTTTGAGATGGGAAAAACAATTGAACTCTCGACACTTACCGTTACCGATACCTCTTTAGATGAGATTAGTTTAAAAATGGAGATTTATATTTTATTTTAATTCGCCTCAGTACTTAGTTTTTGCGTGAAAGCGCGACAGACTGACAGTTACTTTCGCATTTATAATATGAGTAATGATTGTTCAAGAACCAGTTTTTTTTTCTTTATTTAAACGGGTGAATAGAAAGTCCACAAATCCCCATGGATTGGGAAAGTCTATGGGGATTTGGGGAATAACCCGTGCAATATTGTTGTTTTAACACATGTTGTTTTTTCTCACAGACCACTGAAGTCTCTCTTGTACTTTTTCCGTGAAAAATATCTGTGAGATAACTAAGACCCTACAGCTGAAGTGCAGCTATAACAGATCATAGGCATTGATGTCATTCAAAATTTGGTGAAAAGAACAATGAAAATAAATACACATTTCTCTGTAAAAGGTTGTTTTACTTAACATAGAATTGGTACTGGAAATTGTTTCACTTTGTCATAGTTTATATTTACTTAATTTATATCCATTGAGTTTATCACTGAAGTTTTATTTATGATTTTTGGTAGATTTCAATTTATTGAGTCTTAATTTTAAAATTTGCACCTCTAATTTATATTTATTCATTTCCATTTTGTTTCTATTAATTAAATATTTTGTCTCTAATTTGACATTTTTTAATTTTGTCATAAGATACTGGCGATAGATTGTGTTGTATTTCACTTTTTCTGGAAGAATATAATTATTGGCACAGTTAAAAAAATATTGTAAATAAAGAATAATATATATATTACTAGTTCAATATCACTAGGTTCATAATTACCAGTTGATTTGGATGATGGTATTTTAAGTCTTCTCTTATTAAGGTTCTCTTTTTTAGCTTCTGGTTCCTCTATCACAACTATAGGTTCACACATGTCACTGATGGAATCTACAAAAGTAGAGAAATTTGTTAAATTTAAATATTGGACGGTGGAAGATAGTTAATGATAATTCTTAAAATATTTTAAATTGTTGACAAATTGTGAAAAGATATTCAACTAGTATTATTAAGCAAAGTTGACAGTCTTTAATAAGCATATGTAATCCTTATTTAAATAAAAAATTAATGAAAGAAACATTATATTGCATTTTAAAAATCAATAAATCTTCATAAGTGAATAACATAAGGGGGATAATTACCAGATGTAACTGAGCAAGAATTACTACTATTGGCACTTAAGTTGTCTAGGCTTGTCTTTTGGTCAACTGAAATAAAATAATTTAGTGATATAATATCTTTGGACAACTCACACACGGCCATCTGATCCCAAATTAGGAAGAGCCTGTATTATTAAGTCTCCTCTGTTTTTATCATTCTAGCTAGAATAAGCTTTACATACCAATAGTATCAGAGTCAGATATTATTGCTTTGCATGGGGCATCACCATTGTTCTGACTTGTATTGTTGTAATGCTCAGTATCACCTAAAAATCAAATGTTTATTACTAATGTAATTATTGTCCAGTTTGAAGGCAATTAAAATGGCAACTATCTATTAAGTACCATAATAAAATGCATTATCAAATGGGTTTGATAAGGGTTGGATTTGCGGTACAACCATTGCCAACATCTGATTGTCTCGTTCCGAGATACTGCTTTCATAAGGCAAACTACCAGTGCAATTTACTTCTTTCTGTAAAAATTAAGAATATTATTAGATAGAGCATTAAGTTCCAAATAATGAATAGTGGATTAAAACAAACCTTTTCCATTGCTGCCTTTCTTTGAACTTCTTTAATTTTCTCGTAAAATTGAAGACGCTAAAAAAAAAAAAAACTTTAAAATAAAGCAGAAGTACTCTAGTGCTTTTAGAAAACTGAAAAATGTAGAGTGACATTACATTCTCTTTAGCAATATTCTTCTTCGACCTCTGCTTGAGGTTTTCGTAGAGGTGGCGAAGTTGATGCCATGTTCTGGGGCCACTCACAGCTACAACATTATATTGCTGGCAAACAGATTCCCAAGCTTGTCTTTTTTTTGAAATCATGTGGGCATTGGTCTCCTTATTTTCGATTATTTCGTGATACCTGTTAGTGTTACATAAAACAACATGAACTATGCTCGAATGAACAATGTGAAGACGAGTGATTCTTCCTTGTCGCATTTTATTGTCTAAGTAGGTACTTACTTTTTTACTAACTCTAAAACGACATCTCTTTCTTCCGCTGTATAATTACAACCCCGTTTCTTCTTTTCTTCCATAGTAATAGTCCTTAATATATATATAAAATATACAAACACTGAAATGCACTTTGTTTGACTGTAGAAAACTTTTTAGTTTCGCGCTTCAGCTGCAAAACTATTCTATGACAACAAACATTCCGTTTTGCAACATTACCTATATAGTCTTGTTTGTTTGACATCTGTCAAATTTTAATAATCCTTTTACTAAAATATTTTATACCTGAAATGAAGAAGAAAAGAAACTAGCATAGTAACAAAGTAAATAATTCGGTGTACATATGATGTACAATTTTTAATACTGTGTAAATTTACACTCAAGAATAGTCTGTGCAATCTGTATGAGATAATAAAAAATAAATAATTTGTAACCTAAAACAAACTTATTCTTGAGAATGTTGCCATGTAAATATATAGGGGACGCTTGGCTTATCTCATCATGGTCATTCATTCACATGGCACTATATGGTTTCATGGTTTGTAACTAGGTACATGAGTGGTGTTTGTTTAGATTGGACTGTTTATACCATTTTAATGTAAGGGATTCTTAAAATCGTCACTTCTATTAATTAATTGAGTTTTGTTTCAGTTCACTATTCGGCTGTAAATGTCACCAATCACTGTAATATTTGCAAGGCATATAACTTTTTCACATTTCTTCGAGTAGGTACTAGGTAGACCTCGTGTTCCGAAAGAGTTGATAACAATAATATTGTAAACGCATTTGGAAACTGCTTGCAAACGTCACTGTATAAATTTTATTTAGGAGACCTCGCGACTACTCTCAACTATAGGAGCTGCTCAAATCAATTTGACATTTCATTTGACAGCTACTTAGCGTTAAGTGGCGTTTCAATAAAATATTTTTTTTACTGAGTGACGATTACAAAACACTTATTGGTACGATTTGAATAGATAAAACTTAGTTTGTGATAATTTAAATTTAAGTGCTGAGGGCTACTAACTTTCAGCTAAATCTTGACCTCACGAAAACAGTCACTCACGAAGTCCTGTACTATCTTTTGTTCGCATTGTGTTGTTCGCGAAATTGTTAGAGTAAATTAATAAGGGAATATGTTTATTATTGGTTCTGCTACGTTGTTGTTTTGTTTTAGAATAAAGATAAAACTTTATGAGAGCAGTTTTTGTACCAACCAATATGGGTCTCTTTTTTTAATATATTGCTTCATTGCTTATTTTCATATTTTATATATCGCTTCATTTATCTCTGTAGAAAAAAACATTAATTGATTTTTCAATTATTTTTGGTAAATATTTTTAATTATTATTTGTACTTTCAATTATGCCATGTAACTATTGTCATTCATATGTGCTCTTTAAGTGCCTAAATTGAATAAATGAATTTGATTTGATAATAATTTCTGTAAGTCTGGCCTCACATGGACGTTTGTTGATCCGATTTTCGGATTCGGTTACCCGATCGGATAAACCCCGCATATGCATGGTTATTTTCATTCGGTTTCTACGCTCCCCAGTCATGCGCCAAGCACTCATTATTTTCTATCGTGCGATAAAATAGGCGTTGAATTGTGAGAACATGGTTGATGACGAATTTCTGCTGTCGATTGCTTTTATTCTGTCACAACAATCGCTTAAATCTTGTGATGTAGTAGTTGTAAGTATGTACTAACAACTTCGCTATCTCGCGCCAGCAATAGTTACAATCTCTAAAGTCGTACATTTTTTTGAAATGTGCAAGTAATGCGCAAGTAACAAAGTCATGGCGACGTGAAGCACAATCGAACAAGTGACCCGGACGGGACGTGAGCGGCAGTACACAGAGAATGTATGGTATGGCCAGTACGTTGAATCGGACGCACTCACCATACATCGAATCGTGCGTGTGCGACGAACCTTTTGGCTGGAATTGATAGCTGACGGGTGCGGCCAGCTTGACTCATTTCGTTCCTTTTCACGATTGTTTTTGATCCCATTCGAGAACAAAAGTAATAAAGTGATAGAGATTTTTGAGTTCTGCTCGCAATTTAATGAAGTTTACCATTACCAACTATTACTTTACGCTTTACCGTCTTTGGTAAGGTAAATTGTCTCTGTCATGAAGGACAATAGAGATGTTGACTAGGTATGATAAGTCAAAATCTATTTAGCCCGTAAGTTAGACAATAAACATATTATTACGCGTATTTTTTGATTTTTCAAAATATGTAAAGGAGATAAAGCGAATCAAAGGTTAGGGGTGGTGGCTAATTAACTCCCATGTTGACAAACGTTCAAACGACATGTGATTGCAAATCAATCTGTTGTCGTGAGTTTTTGGTTTTCGTAAAATAAGATAAAAAAAGTGTAACACTTATTTTTTATTAAAACATATGACATGTGTTTAATTTAACACATTTCAGTCTTAAAATAAATACATTATTCTTAAATTAAAGCACTAGTATTTTTTTCTGTGGTCTGTGGTCTGATGATAATGTCAATTATTTCAAATCGGGCGCATCACTAAATGACACGTCTTCTACCTACCATTCGATTCGTACTTACTTGTGTAGCGTGTAATGATTTTTCATTCTCAATGTATTAAAAATTAACAATGGGTGGCCAAAAATTCGAATATGATGAAAGTGGATCTACATTCTTTTATTTTGTCCTATCTTTCCTCGCTTTGATACTTGTACCTGCAACATTTTACTATTGGCCAAGAAAAAGGAAAGAAGGTAAGGCATCATGTTTTATTATAAGATAATATTATTTTGCCTCTCTAATAAAATAACCCGTAAATGATTTATATTCCTAAATACATCAATTTGAAATCTCCATGTCCATATTCTCCTTACTTATGTATTTACCGTTATAAGTCAATGAATTTCCTATGACGATGCGGCACAGTGTCGCGCCTATCATTTAAGACCACATACGCACAACCAGGACAATGAATAATAAGCTTTGAATTTTTAGATCCAAGGAAACGTGCGGAGCTATGTCAGTGTCCAAATTGTGTAAACAAACAGATCATAATAGAACAATCACAACCTTACAAAGGTGTCAAAAATTTCTTCATAAAGTTAGCAATAATATCAGGATGGGTACTACTTGGATTCTTGGCATACAAAGTGTCACAGTTTGATTATGAAATGTCTAACTTTGATCCTTATGATATATTGGGCCTACCACCTGGTGCCACCCAAGCAGAAATTAAAAAGTCATACCGCAAGCAATCACTCATCCTCCATCCTGATAAAGAAACTGGTGATGAGAAAGCCTTTATGAGGCTAACAAAGGCTTATCAGGTAAGCGTTGAATATAGGATGTTATGATTATTAGATTTCAATGAATTATTCAAAAAATATTGTTTGTAAAGCCTACGGATTGTGTGAGACTGTATTAATGAACTGCTTTTTATTCAGGCTCTTACAGATGACGAGGCTCGGCGAAACTGGGAGAAGTATGGTAACCCAGATGGTCCTGGGGCTATGAGCTTTGGTATTGCCCTGCCTAGTTGGATTGTTGAAAAGGAAAACAGTGTGTGGGTGCTTGGACTCTATGCTCTAGTGTTCATGGTGGCATTGCCTACTGCTGTAAGTTATTATTAATATACATTATGCTCTTAATAGATAAAGATAAATTGTAATTTCACTTTATATTCTATTAGTATTTATTATTGATACCATTACAAAATGAATAAAATATAGTACAGTAAGCATGATAAAAAAATTGATAGTGGTCTACATATAGAGCCTATAATTAACATTAATCATCATGATTTTCTTGCATGAATTAGATCATATTTTAATTTTGTAAACATATTTTCTGATTAGTTTATAAACATATTTTCTAACACCTAATAATATAAGAAAGCTACAAATGTTGCATGCACACAGTTAAGACAACCTCTATGTCTTGAAGTAGGTAGATTTTGTTTTGTAATTAAATAAATTATAACATAAAATTAACATCTGTTACAATGAAACATAATAATAAACAGAACCTTAAGGTCTTTGAAGGGTATTGAGCATTGTTATGCAGTTTGTTTAGCTATACTTATAAACATGCTTACAAAATAATACTTAATGAGACAATGGTTATAGGTACAGTTATATCAAATTATATGTGTGACTAGAGTATAATATGTGTCTAAGTTATGAACATAACAAGAAAATTTGCAATAATAACCAGTTATGGCTTCATAGTTATACCATAATAGTCATACAATGTACAGCCATAGAATATTTTTTGTTAATAAGGTGTAACATGTTATTTATTTATCCTTATGTTATTTACAAGCACTCTATATTTGGTTTTTTATGATTGCCACTGAGCATTTTAGAAAATAAAACTGCAGGTTTAAAATTGTGAAAGTCATAAGAAAATTAGTTTAGTTGGCTAATAAATTTCCAAATTTTCATTAACTTAGGTTCTAATAAACTATCAGAGAATTACGCATAGTTGTTATAAAATATTATTTTCTGCAAATAATTTAACACCATGAAATCCTTTAGTTTTGGAGCTTGTTGCAGTAACATAACTTTCATACTTAAATTATTTTTTTATTTTATTTTCAGGTTGGCACTTGGTGGTATCGTTCTATACGATTTTCAGGGGAACAAGTTTTGTTGGATACAACACAGATGTATTTCTATTTTTGCCACAAAACACCTTCTATGCCACTGAAGAGAGCTATCATGATCCTTGCTGCATCTTGCGAGTTTGACAAGAGGCATAATTCTGAAATTATTGAGAGAATTACTGATAATGAGGAAGTTCCTATGGTAGGTATTTGCTTGATTTCGCTCTTGTATAGCAATGGAATTGTTCTAATTATTTTGTATCAAATCAATTATATTGTGTTTTATTTTTACATATTGTGCGATTATCACTACTATAAAAACAGTATTTGTTAATACTTGAGAATCCATTGAAATGTCAAGATGTATTTATAAGTGTAAAAACCATTTTAATTGTCTAATGTCCATTAGTTACATATCTATAGTTGGTTATAATTAATATGGCTCTTAAGTCTTAATTATATTATTAGTATAAAAAAACTTTTGTTATGTTATTAATAATGGGTGTAAGAAATTTTTACTGAAATTATATTTATGCATGCTTTATCTACAGTTGTTGCGCGAACTTCCTAATCTCGGTGAGAAAAACAAAGAGCAGCCGCTATGTAGACCGTATAGTATCAAGGCGCGAGCATTACTTCACGCCCACCTCTCACGCATGCGCCTTCCTCCTGAGACACTTGAGTGCGACCGGAGGTATATCGTGTCGCGATGCCCAGATCTTATCGTGGAAATGGTCAACTGTGTCAATCAACTTGTTGCTTTGGCTTACGCTAGGAGAAGTAAGTACAATTTCTTAGAAAATTGCGTCTTAGACTGATATAAATGCAGATCTTAATGCCTGAGCTATTCTCTACCAGTCAGCCGTGGTTCTCACCCCCGAATCGCAACTTAACTTTAAGACATTTTTAAATGTCTGTCTGTTTCTAGTTTATTTACACCTTAAAGTTACAGAGACAGCATAAGACGTAACAGCGACTTAAAACTGATTGTCGTTTCAGTATTCAGCCATTAATATTACAATTTAAGGCATAGAAAACTTCTTATAGTTTGTGGTAGGAATAGCTAACAAAGAAAGACTTAATATGATATGACTGGATATTAATAAGCACTACTTTTTTCAGTACCACGCCTACCGACCGTTGATACAATCGAAAATTGTATGAAGCTCTCTCCAATGATCGTCCAAGGGCTATGGGAGTACAAGTCTCCCTTGCTCCAACTGCCATACATAACGGAGGATCACTTAAAGTACTTTACGAACCGCAAGAAGCACATTAAGTCTTTGCTTCAGTTGGCTCAGTTGCCTGGAGATGAGAGGCGTCAAGTACTCAAGTTTTTGAATGACAAGCAGTATGAGGATCTTGTGAAAGTGTTGGGCAACATGCCCTACATTCATTTCCAAGTTAATACAGAAGGTAATATAAATATCGTGAAAATAGTATAAATATATTTTTTTAATGATAATCTACATAAAAAAGCACGCTTAATTCATTATTGTAGTTTTGTGACTATATTAAGTATTAATCAAACTTTTATGACTAGTCAATAGCTCATTCTTGGATTAAATAGTTATTGCTGTAATGTTTCCATGATTCATTTTTTTTTTTCTATATCTATGTATTAGAAATATCATCATTTTTATAAAAATCGTTCACTTGTGTTTTTTTAGTAATTGACGATGAAAATTCAACGGTTGTGACAGCGGGTGCTATTGTAACAGTCACAGTATTCTTACGACGTACCAATATGAAGGAATTATTCGGGGATACAACTGTTAAAGAAAAAACAATTAAGTGAGTATTAAGCAAATTATTTTAAAACTGTAAGAACCTGTTTAGTAATCTGTAGTAAGTGGCCTTTATTATCAAAGACACAACATTATTTGGCAATGAGAAAGACCACAATTCACAAAAGGTGATTTACATAATTACTACATTAAGTAGCTAAGTATTTAAATATACATTATGTCCAATAAGATGCTATTAAGGACCGAAAACACGTACTGTTCTAATCATAACTTGCGCAATATTTAATTTGTATTTAAATAAGGGACAATGTCACTGTTTTGTAAAGAAATGACATGTAATGGGCTCTGGTAAAGCTTATAGAAAGTTGTCGCTAATCAAAGTATGTTTGTATTAAGATGTCTTGGGCTTTTTATTTTCTGACGAAATTAAAACACTAGCGTCATACTGTTCTATCTTGGGTATCCAGTATAATTTATGCAAATCATCTACGTCACTTGACATTGTGCTGCTTTCATTCCAAATAAGTTAATCAATGGCACCATTACATTTATTACTGTTCGCGACGCGTCATGCCGCTATACTGCGTCATCGCTGTCGTATTCTCTTACTTCCACCCATTAATTATCCATAGCAATGTAAATGTAGGTAAATACAAAGGGAAAATCTAAAACAAAAAAACAGGTTATCCTGTATTTATACGCATTTACCCAATAAAATATTTATATTATTAAAATGCTTATACTTTTAGTATTATGTAATAAAGTAAGACAAAGTTTTAAGGGTAGAAGTAGATATCAATATTTTTAAGTTTGTTTGGTGACATAGACAGCAAGACTTAACGGCGACTTAAAACTGAATGACGTGTTAGTATTTGGCCATTACTTTTTTAATATCCTTGTTGAATAAACTAGCTTATTTTTTTATCCATTCTTATTAATGTTGTTACAAAGATATTGTTATAGATATTGTAATGCCTATATTTTCATTAACAGGGAAGAAGACGAAGCGGCGGGTGAAAACGGCGAGAAGACAGAAAATGATAAAAATGACAAGAATGATAAGAAGGAAACGTTTAAGAGGCCAGTTTGGATGAAGCAGGCTAAGAAGCAGCCGCAATCTAAGAAGTCTAAGAAGCCTGTAGCGGCGAAGGCCCAAGCCAAGCCCGCCGCGCCCGCCGCGCCGCCCACCGCCACGCCGCCACCTGCTAACAATGATACCAAGAAACAAAAAGAACCAAAGAAAAAAGATGAAGAAGGTATGTACTTAATTAATTTATTATTATCGAAGTATCGGCAAAGTGTGCGTGTCTTTAAAGGACGCTATAAGTATGGATAAGGTTCTAAATAAAAATGCTTCATAAAACGTACAGCTAATGTAATGCATGTAAGCGCATGCGTGTGAAAAGAGCTAAAAGGTAGTTTGAGCGAGATGAACATGCCTAGTTTTAAGGGCATATTTTTATAGAAGTCCATTATCTCGGGCAAGTTAAGCCCACAGAGCTGTGGTTGATCTTCGGATAATCAAAACTAGCAAAAAGGAAATAAAATGTGCGATAATCCATGCACCAGAATAATCCAAGTGCAACCAAACGAAATTTAAAAAAATAGAGTTACCACTTTCCATTCCCGGTATATCCACAATAGTGTCTAGGAACATGTTTTATGCAGAATTTCTGGATTCGATTCCTGCTATGGCCACATTATTACATGTTTAATTTGGAGGTTCTGGGTTCGATTACCAAAGATTGTTTTCTTTTAATAAACAGTAATGATGTGAAAGGAAGAAGATAGTTATTTTTTTTATATTTTCTCACAAAGCTCAACACATTTTATTTTTTAATACTTGTTTCTGCAGGTACACAAGAGGTACCAAAATACTTAAACAGTGTTCTAAGCTACATATATTATATTGGTTAACAGTAAACCCGGAGTTCTCAGTTTATCTCATTTTTTGGTACCTAATATTAAAAATATCATTTAGAGGAAGGAGGAGGAGAGGAACGTAAAAGTATACAGAAGGTGCTAAAAAACTGCAATAAATTTAGCCCAATCTAAGAAATACACCCGCGATCCTGATACACACATAGTTTTGGTATTGTTATAAAATTTTCCCACATAATTACAAAACAATTTTACAGCCTAAATAACTACGTTACACGTAGGTTTCAAGCGAGTTTACCAAATCTAATAGACTACATTCATACGGCCAATGTATATAATAAAAGATAAATATGTTGGCAATTGTCTGCCGCGTTATATTTTATTTCTCATCATTATTTTATTATTTATGTTCATCTAGGCGAAGATTCCGAAGTGGGGAGCTCGGACGAGTCCGGGTCCCACAGCGAGGCGTCTGAAGACGAGTCTCGCGACAAGTCGTCTGCGGCTGAAGACGACGACGATCAATGGGAGAAGTTCCAAAAGAGATTACAGAAACGGGAGAGACTGGAAGGACGGTCTAAGAGTTCGCATCCAGTACATTGTCCCTACTTCCCATTGGTATGTATGTTTGATGTGCCTACTTTTTGACTAATATTTAGCTAATGTTCGAAGGAAGTAAATTCGGATTCTTCTACATACAAGAGCCAGGCTTTTGTTGGTTCACCAACTTATTTGACTTGCCTGATGCGTACTTGGTTACATTAGGCAATTTTCAAAAGTACTCGCCTCATTTTAACATTCTTTCACTGATGGATCGTTACGTTATTATTGAACGACATAAGGCAGGCTTTGTTTTGTACAAAATATGTACAAGGGGCCGGGCAAATCCTACTTCGACGTTTTTATTCTTCGATTAGAATTAAAAATATATTATGTCGTTCCACGCTCTTAATTGCTTATAGTGGGTGAAAACATGAATTGTTCATGCGTAAAGTCGACACTTAAAACAATTATCAGAAGGTCATGCAAATCCCGAAGAAAGATTGTCGTTATTGAGCAAATAAAATGTTTAGGTAATAGCTGGGATGTGATGTGTAATATACATCTGCGCTTTGTCAACGCGAGGGCAGTTTAATAACTTACAGTTATAATAATTTAATAGTAATTTAACTCATTTGTGTGATAGTGAATGATATATATATAATGCCGACACAAGTTATGATTTATAGAATAAAAATTTACAAGTGTAGTAAGTTAACAAATTGTTATTTAAATAAACAAACATGTTTCTTTATATTCTTTAATTAGGTGAACAACTAACTTGGGTTTTCAAAATAAAATAATTGATCTGTCTGAAATATACGTGAGACGAGTATTTTTAATGTGTAGTAAGATTGATTTTCATTAAATGTAATAGTTTTAGCTTTTGTATAACGACATCTTGGGGAATTTTGTACCTGTTTAACTTTTTTACCTTCGCTTTCAACAGATGGCAATATTAATTGAATGTTGACCTATATGATAGGAATTCCTAACCTTGAGATAAAGTAGTGCAAGTGCTGACAACTTTATAAGCTCGGATGTTTATGTCTGCGGTATAAATTCTGCATCTACAAAACTATATTTCGATATATATAAAAAATAATATTAGTGTTAGGTCAAACGGCAGTCTATCCGTGTTAATACTTTCACCTTTTATAATACATTAAAAAACGTATATATGTACATATACTAGTGTTCTAAATTTTACGTAATTGTCACGAAGCTTCCACCCACGCGTGCTTGTTTACACTGATAGTGACGATACCAGCCTAATCGCGCCATTTAAATGCAAAATATTTCATCGTGAGCTAAGACTCCTTACATAACATATGACTAATCATGAATGCAGTGATTTCGATGCAATCTCGTAGATACATGTTTTTTATACGAAGTAATCAACGGAACGTGATGCGGTCTAGGTTCTATGTCTAAATATTAGTTTTATTAAAAAATCACGCATGAAATAGCTTATCTTATCTTTGGCCAAGCTGAAATCTGTACGAATATAAAGGAACTCGATAGGGTCCATTACAATATTTTTTATGACATCTTACTATTAGGAAATCTAGACTGATGAGTCATTTTTCCGCATGCCAAAGAATTTGGATATGTATAAATGCATAAATTTTATTACTTTCGTATTATGTTAAAATATGCAATATGTTTTATTTATGTTTGATTATTTTTATAGCTTTTCTCAAATGTGTTCATTAATGACAATAGAGATATATTGGTTACCTAATTAATTGCTGTTTATGTATTACAGTAAAAAGAGGAATGATGAAATCAAGTCTGTCTCAGTCCGACAATTTATTCTTCGTAAAGCTTATATTAATCTCATTGTTTATAGATTTTCTTTTGTTCCGAAAACTTATTTACACGTTCTGTCTTGTTTTCTTATTTTTTCGTCGGAGCTTTTCCGAAATGTGTTGAGTGACTTTGACCTTGCCGTGACCTTCATCTAGACTTCCGTTATTTTGCTAACCTCAATTACAACACGACATGTATACGTCAGGTGTGAGTAGTATGTTTATATAACTGAATGACGCACGCGCAATGGACGATTCTAAGTAGAGGGTAGTGAAAATTAGCTATTATTCGAAAATAAAATATAAAAGTTAATAGGTTTATTAGGAACGGTTCCCGATGTCTCAATTTGTGAGTAATCAAATGTAGTCACTTCAAGGTTGGACCCATAAAAACGTAAATTGAACCTTAAATTCATTGAGACATCATTTTAAATTATTACACTTTGATACTCTGTACATACACTATTTGAATCAAATAGTGCCCTTATGACATTTCAATATAGTTGATTTCCGTAAACCTCGGTTACCTCCTTACTGCGCCACAGCAATAAACAAAAGTTATTGTCGTTCAACTTGTAATAAACGTACTAATGTTGTTACTGTATAAATAATAATAATTTAATTGCTCACTGATACGGTCGGCGAAGCATGAACATGTTTTGTACGACTGATTGGACAGGTTGATAGGTTACTTGTAGAGTATCCATTAGACAACTAATTGTAGGTGATGACCTATTGATGTAGGATAATATAGGTTTTAGACAAAGTGTTTCGGCAAAAGCAAATTTGTTTTAACTGGTAATTGTCCTTTCCAAAGCCCATTTAATAAAAAGTTTGAAAATTTGTTTTCATTGTCCTGTCTTTTTTTCTGTGCAGGCAATTCTCAATTCTTTTAGTGTTAATTTCCAGTTAGCTCAATACGCCTACCTATCAGACCTCTTATTTTATTGAGTACTACAATGTCCCTTGGGAAGACTCGTTTTTGTTTTAACGACTGCCAAAGATCAACACTCATGGACCGGCTCACTCGGTCACAGCCACTTTCAATAGGTCACCTGCTTAATGGGCTTCCTAACCGCTTCACATTACGTTTTATTTCGTGTATAA
This sequence comes from Diachrysia chrysitis, assembly GCA_932294365.1. Lineage (NCBI taxonomy): Eukaryota > Metazoa > Arthropoda > Insecta > Lepidoptera > Noctuidae > Diachrysia > Diachrysia chrysitis. The sequence continues at coordinate 8,889,109 of OW028645.1, forward strand.
TAAATTTGTTATTTTATTTGTTATTATTAGGAGAAGCAAGAGTACTGGTGGTGCTACATATGCGACCGCAAGTCGCATACCTTGCTGACAGCGCCTGCTCACGTCACAGCGCTGGTGGATTCACATGAGCTGCAATTGCGCTTCACGGCGCCGCGCTGGCCTGGGCTATACACCCTCGCCTGCTGCCTGAGATCAGGTGTGTATTGTGATATCAAATTACACTGCATAGCTAATGAGAATAATGTATATTTTTCGTCAAATGATTTGATACATATAGGCTAACCATATTTCTGAATTCCCTCTTAAGGATGGGATAGGGTTTAATTGCCTACATAACAAACCTAAAAATAAAACGATTTATTTATGGCAACCGGACATTTCTTAACTTAATTAAATCTGATCACGATCTTCGTCTTAGACAATGCGTTTTTGCACACCTCGAGAATACTATGCATGCAATTGAATAGGACATCTAAATAAATAACAATAGCGTCTTAAAGGTTTTAAGGAAATTTAGTACTAAAGCCACACTTTTGCGAATCTTTATTTATATTTTTCTTCTAGAAATTAGACATTAGTACCTAAACATTGATTGAACACTTGAATCTTCCTGGTTGCTAAGTAATACTTGGATAAATATTACTTAATATTATCTTATATAGCTATATGCGAGGTTAGCTTGCGATCTGTTCTTTATCGAGTAACTTCCTATATAAGCCTCCAATAAAAATATTATGACAATCTTTGCATATATTCAAATCGGAAACCAATGTTCAACAACCTTGGAGGAAAGAAGCTTTAGTCCTTTGTAGACTTATGTTTAGGTAGCTAAGTATTATTCCCCTGTTCCTTAATATTCTGCATTTTCAATAAGTAAACAAATTGTTGGCTCAGTTTATTTTCTTCGACCTTTAGAAAAAGCCGGTTTTCATTATGAAGGTCTTATCTGATAGTGTTCGCAATATTTAGTTCTTGCGTTATTAAGATTGTTAGCAACGCCTTAAGTCGAGGTTCCGAACCCCACAGAGTGCCCTTAGTGCACGTTGCTGACGTAGTTAGTTTTTCTATTGCGCTGGCTGGAGGCCCTTAAGGTTCTCGCCAGAAGTCAGCATCAAAACCTGCGCTCTTGCAAACTGAGTAGTTCTCCTAAAAAAATATATATATTTGAAATCCATAAAATGCTTGTCATGAAATGTGCAGTCCAGCTGTGCCTTATTTTGGTTTGTTATTATCCTAATTCAGACATTAAATGTTTTTATTATTATATTAATATTATGTTTGTCGTATAGATTCCTACATCGGCATGGACCAGCAGCAAGACGTGAAGCTGGACGTGAAGGAGGCGGCCGCCGTGCCCGCCGAGCACCCGCAGTGGGACCTTAGCGACTCTGACACCGATAATAATGATCAGGTGAATTAAGTTCACAATATATTTTATGTTGATCACCTAACTAAAAAAAAAACTTTTCTTATTTTCAATATTGTATCTACTATTTTTTTATTTATATGAAGAGTTTGACTTAATTTTTATGCAGCTTCAATCAAATTTAGTTATAGAGTGCCACCATAACCCCTTATTAAAAAGATAAACGAGCAGGATATATCTAAAAACTCTGGTTTTGGGAATGTTCATATGCTAATAGGCAGCGGTGTTCACTTACACTCCTGTGAACTGCTTACCCTGCAAAAAGTTATAGACACTCCTTATATTTTTAATCCTCGATCAGCCATATCAGGTCTATATGGCTTTATAAATCATATATATACGATAAACATAATACATAGCATGTTAGTATTGCATTCGAAAACATTGCATTGCACGTGACAGAGTGTTATCACCATATTATTAGTGGTAGACCTTGTTTTCTCTTTGCAAAAACCTTCATGTGTTTCTCGCTTCACGATTTTCGCCTTCCCGATATACTATACAACTTACCTTTTTGACAATAAAATAGGAAAAATCTTTATATACATGTATAAAAAACATGCCAATGTAGGCTTTGACTATTTTGACAATAAAATAGGAAAATCTTTACGTGTAAAACACGACCGTGACCACTTGACCTAATTGGCACAATTATCAAGTGATCGTATAGCTTTCCAGATTGCGGGATCCCCGCGCGGAACTAATATGCGTGTGGTACGGGGTTGCACGCATGTGATTATAATTCACATCAGAAATTAATATAAACTTCTGAATAAAATTTCCTTATGCAGAGTTTTTATCCTCTGTAGTGCAAATCTACTCGCCTATTTATCCCTATCTATAGTTGTTAAGAAACAAAATAATTTATTTGTTAGTACCTAAATAATGTTTTCTTTTTTCTGTTTACACAGGGAGGCAACGAAAGCGAGTTCACAACAGATGACGAGGTTGAAGAGGAGTAGTCGAAGATTAACTAAGTTATTTTTATAGAGTTTATTATGAGGTGTTTGCGGATCGGTTGTTGTATGGTCTGAGAGCGAGTGAATATAATGTTTTATATCCAAATTTGTGTTTTTAATTTACCTATTTCATATGAAACCCGATCCTTTATAGTAAGACAACTATCAAGGAATATCTTTGAGCAGCTATAAGAGTAATGTATACTTTGCTGTCTTCTCTATTGCCTATACCTGATAATGATAGCTAGATTTGAATTATCAAAACCAACATGCCAGTGGCCAGCGTTTTTTTCCCCACTGCACCAATAAGAGGGCTATTTCTTTTTTTAGAATATACCAATATCAGACAGTTTTTTTGCTAAAACTTACACTTGTACCTACACAATAAAGCGTATATGTATGCTGTATAAGTATATACTTCTTTGTAGCTGGAAATGTTGGAGATACATGGGCCTCGGGTAAGGCTCGGGGCCTGTGGGCACAGTGTTAAGTGTTCCATGTAGCGCTGTGTCAAGCTACACGGCTACACAAAGGGATGTTAGCGTAGCTGGTTTGCGAGGGTATCGTCCTCGGAGGCTGCGCGGGCGGCGGCGGGAGGGGCCGGCCGCGCGGCGTCTGACGTCTCACTCGCGCGCCGCCGCTCGCCACAGCTCCACGATCGAACGACTCACGTCCGCGCCCGGTGTCGTATTACAGCTCTAAATATAACTCGCGAGCGCGATCGCCAATTTAGAAACGGTCTTGCGCCGTGTTTTGAACCAGTGATTGACAGTGCTAAGTGAAGAATACTACCCTGATCGTCGAGCTATCGGCCGCCGAAGTGAGTATCCTCCAGATGTAGTCTAGAGGGCGAGACGACCCTATATATTATATTACCGCATCGCGGTTTTAAAATAAACAGCTGTTCTCGGAATCAATAGCGCTGGTAACGTGCTAAATTGGGAGTATGCTTCCAGCACAGTTTTTAGGAAATTTGAGATGAAGAAGCTCCTGGTTTTTGTTGAATGTTCTAAACATATTTTATGGTGTGGGATGATCCTGACAATTTTTATGCGATGACTTGTTGAGGGTCGTGCTCCTCACTATATTCTATTTTTATAATTTGCGTAAAGATTTAAGTTCAAGGAGCGCTTTTTGCAACTGTCAAATGACATCTATGTGCCAGGATTTGAGTAGGCGAACCAATGCTTAGCGTAGAATTTAGGATCAGTATAAATTATATCTAGTGTACCTATATATGTTAGTTAAATTTTTATAATATAAGTATAAAAATTTAACTAACCTCACAAAAATACCCAAATATTTTTTTGATGCCGAACCAGACAGTAAAATTGAGTGATTTTATTACTAATGGAATTTAATACAAATAAAATAATACGAATTTAATTGTAACCGAAAATGTGATATGTAAACAAAAAGAATGCTATCGAATATCTTAAATTCCTCAAAGGTCAAACTGTCCACGCCTACATTTGTATACGGCTGACTTTTATGTTTAAAATCTAGACCCAAACTAACCAGTGTTGGAACCTGGTCAATTGCATAAGCGGCAATTGTTGGCCGGGTGTCGCAGCCAGTGAGTCAGTCCTGCTGGGTGCGATTGTCGATAAAAACTTACTAACAGTTGTTGGCACCTACTGCAGAACTAATTGCCAATTACATAGGGTAGCCACAACTGGAAATATTGGAATTATGGCTAAAGTCCTCTCAAGCCCCTTAAATATTATTCCATCTTTGTTTCATTGTAAGAGTAATTAACTATGGTTCAACAAACACGATTTGATTTCCTGTATACTTAAACAAACGTGAACTGCAATTAAGTTCCGTGATGTATCTTAAAATTAAATCTACTCGTCTCAATGCAATTATGTAAATCACAAACTTATTCGTTCTTTTTTGGGGTAACAGAGCTTGAGAATAAATGATTTTTCATGATAAAATAAACATCCTCTTGCAAAACTAGGCAAAATAATATTGATCTATTTTTAAAGAGACGCAGTAACGCCGGTAATGCGATAGCCTTGAATATATTTATTTTATCCTATGATAACGTGGGTAGTTTATGTTGGTACTCAAAAAAAGAGTTGCGTCTTAGTCTCGGGTGAATCCATATGGGTCTTGAATATAGCTACTTACAGAAGACGAATACTGAGCTATACCTAATTTGGTTTAATAGATTTGTTTTTATGTAAAATTAAAACAATACATTTTTGTCCATATGACAATGCGATAGCACTTTTTTTTCTTTAATTGCTCAAGCAGAGTCTAGATAATGTTAATGAAAAATAGTATAAATCACTGCAAAATAAGACTGGGCCTAGGGTTTTGACCATTTAGGTACTTCGTATCAGTAAACCGGGCAATAAAGTAGGTACATACTAGAGGAGCATTTTCATGGTAGTGAGTTTGAATATGGCCTGCAGTTACGATTGGTGATATCCCAGCACATTGGGCACGGGCGTGCGCGCGATGAATCGAACCGCGGACTGATAGCGGGCCGGTTAGACGAGTCCAGCCAGAGAGTGCAACGGCCCAAACTAAAGGGAATTTTAAAACGTTCATACTTGCAAGCCCTTTGATTTTATAATGCAAGGCTTTGCAGCGTAATTATGTTCTTTATCCCATTTACGGCTGCATAAACATAAAACATTATTCGGTTAAATGATTCGCGTTATCATTACTGACATCGGATCGGTGGGCTAACATGAATATTGATAAGCAATATAATATTTGCTCTTTAATCAATTTCTCCGTATAGACAGGCAATGTCTATTAGTCAGAGGTACAGTAATATTATACATCAAGTAGGCACTTGAATGAATTAAAAAAGTATGAATTAACAACATCATCCAGAATCTAAAAAAGTTTACATAATGTAGGTACCTAAGTTCATAACTGTATTACCCATGTCTGTCTAAATGTCGCTGTAATTATTTTATTTACTATAAAAATTGCCTTTTGTGATTTTTATTGAATATTTTCGTGTATTTTCCTTTATGATAAGTGCAATGAAATCATCGCCTGACACTAACTATTGTCATAAAAATAGCATCGCAAATTACTGCATAAGAGTTTACTATTAAGTATTTTCCTGTTAAACCCGTTTGGAACGTATCTACTACCTGTTCTACTTGACCAACTTTTACGAATTAACCAATTTCCAACAAATTTGCGTACCTAGGCATTGAGTCATTTAATGAAATGGAAGGAAAATGCAAAGTCTTTTTATAGGAGGTTGACAATTCCGCTAAAAATGTTTTTACATTATGAATAGATCTTTGAATTTGCTCCGATCATGACGACCTTTTCTTTCCTTTGTTTTTGTGGCGCTGACTTCACTATATATATTTTTTTCACACCATATTGTTTATTTAGCATTTAGCAAAGAATTTGCGAGAATCGATCGAGGAAAATATTTGTTGAAGTAGTTGTTAATGTAGAGCTATTTATAATGATGTTATTTATGTTCGCCCTGGCATTATTAGACCAAATGTGATTAAATGATGTGTGCACTTTAACTTGTTACCTACTTCAAATAAGTACCTAGAATATTAGATACAAATATTAATATTATATAAACTACATAATCTTTTCGTTTTTTACAGCTATTTGCGAACACCTTTTATACGGATTTTCCACAACAATTCGTAAGCAAAATTTGATGTCAAGTTCATTTACTTATTCGATAGAGAGTTTGTTTACTTACATTTAAGACTAAAATGTAGTTGATCAGAAAACAGTAGAATACAAGGTAGACTCGTATTGTAGTATGTGTAGATAAACAATGTTTTTCCATTGTTTAGGTATGTGTTTATATTTAACATAAAGGAAGTGGAACTGTATTATACTTTTTAATCTTTCTTAATCGTCCGTTAGTTTAAAATGTTAAATTAATAATACTCATAGATAAGGCGAGGTCAAGCGTTAAAGTAATTAAAATATTTTCGACACTACGTCCACAACATAAATATTTTTTACATGTCTGACATTCCTCAGGGGACTTTTATTTTCATGTTTTTCTTTAATCCTTTGGGTCTTAAGCGATGAATCACAAGGGTCGCCTGTCTGGGTAAGGTTTAGATTACTCATAGTTGATCGCGCCTTATTTCTGTTCCATCACTGTTTGTTCTGTTACAGTATTACGTAGTAGGTACCATCATATTTACATTTTGCATATTTAAGTTTCAGTCCAAGGTGTTCTTTATACTTTACACAAATAATTTATTTGAAATGAACTCATCGTTTGAGAACTTATTGTCTTACGTTCTCATGTAAAATTATCTTTAGCTCTAAAAGAATGTGTCTAGTTATTCGTTATTCGTAGTTTTTGTTACCACAACTGACCAAAACAATAAAGCATTTTTTTTATCCTTTAGGTACCTATCTGTAACTAGCTGACCCGACAGCACAGAGTACCTACTTTGTATATATCCCGACAGTCGTTGTCCTGTCAATCTATACAAAATGTGATGTCACTTTTATTTATTCTTTCGACATTTACCGCGTATTTTTCGCCAATTTTTGTTTATACTAACGTTGTCCTGACCATTATAAACACAACAAAAAAAACCAGCCAAATGTTTTGAGCCGTTCTTACATGATGCTCTGTTATACATGTTGCCATTGGTTTTTATCTTATATAGATAAAGTTATTTGTATTGAATAAGTAATGGTGTTTTAACAAAGGTATGTAGAAACCTACCATATTGCTGTGGAAGCTGCACAACAGATCGTGGATTTAAAATATCAGACGATATCTTTGTTTAACATAAGCGCGGCTGTAGTTTCATAAGTAGGTCGAAAACAAAACTTGTTTTATGCGTATCGATGCACAATTAGCCTCAATTAACCTTTGAACTTAAAGAATAAGTATTTCTCCTCTCTTCGTCGTTTATAAGACTGTTTGTGTGTCAGTACGCGATTCTATTGCTCTATAAAACTGTATGGGACTTTCACTAGGTGGATCGGGATTATAGCTGCAGGCCTCTTGTCGGAGGATTAAATCTAATTCTATCGACTAAGAGATGATATTTTGTGAAAATAATTATTTGTAAGAAACCAAAAACATTTTTATCTAGGATGAAGAATTTTAAGAGCTAGATTGTTTACTCATGTATAACAATAGCTTTCTTCTCTTTTGCTTCGTTAAATATGCGTCTAGTTTCAGATATCTGTGAGATTCGTACTGTTATTCTTATTGAATGGCACAAAGCAGTTTGTGATCGCAATAAGTGGAAAGTAATATCGGGAACTGTATTTTCTGTCTGCAGACGAGATACAAAACTTTTTTGTCTCGTCCGATGTGGGCTGAATATTGTGTGTCATTCATAAAGATGTCAATATGCCACCGGGATCAGTCGTGCACATCCGTTGCGATACTCATACATACACTATGATATATGAATTAGTCTGGAACAATAACGTAGCTATTTATTTCGTTCAGAATTACTCATGTGCTTTGAACGAGGTGACGTCACCAACAACCCATACATGTACGTAACTTCTTAGAATGACCACAAACGTTCGTAAGCAGATATCGCAAGTAATGCAATGAATCTGTGCCACGGCTTCGAGATCATGTCGCTGCTAAGCAATGAGGAAAATATGGCTGAAATACAGGCTTCAAATTGTCAATTATTTTCTTGGATGAATAGCTACGACATAGGCCAGTATATTAATTAGGGATATTGATGACCGACAAACAATTTCATGGTTACGCTCTACGGTACGTACGTCTAATTCGGTAGACTCTTGGATAGAGACAGTTTTATATAATTGGTTGTCTGCCAAAATTTCATACTATCCTCGCATATTATGCTATTCATAAATTACGTAAGAGGTTGCTATTCTAAAAATCTTTGCTTTTACGATATGTAGGTATTTTCAATGACACTTAGATGTAATTCCGTAGCAATGTTGTGCGTAAAGTATTTTAAGCACAATAACATTGAACTTGCTGTTCGCATCAATGAATGTTATTTTTACTTTATGTATTTGAATACGTGTTGCCTACTTAAGTGGACACACGTCACGAGCCGCCGCGTTTGTTATGATGTTAGGCTTTACAGAAATGAATGAACCGAAAGAAAATGTCGAGTAAACATATAATAATAATTTAAGTAGTTAACTTCTTTTATTTACTACTATTTCTATTTAGTCTATTTCTATTTTTTTATGCTACTTATCTAGTGAGAAAACACTAGAAAATTCGCGCATGCTTGGTTAGATATGTCTTCAATTCTTCATATTTTTGGTAGTTATCTAAGTTATTTACAAATATCAATACCCATAAATATTTCATATTTTCCAAAATAGTATTTCAAGTCTAGGTACGGTTTTAGATCTTTTAACTTAAAATACCGACGGCAATACCACTTATGGATGAAAAACAAAAAGAAACTAGGTACGTAGGTATGCAGTCCTCTTTAGTCGAGCATCAGCAAATTTGGCGCACATATTTTTTGCCCGGCCACAAAACATCGCCAGATACTTAGATAATTTTAGAATTTGATAAATTGGTGTAAAATTTACAAAGTCATATAGGTATTCTCAAATATCTTCGTGTGTTAAAGGTTCAATTGTCTTAAAATATCTAATAACTTATCATAGTAAACTGACTTCTGCTTAATGCGTTCACAGTGCTGTTATCAGTTTATGCAGTAGTGCTATCGTGCTTCGTGACATTATATCAATAAACTAAGGTAGAGCTGTAAACGAAATGTTTTCCCTTATGTGAGAATCGATTACGAAAATTGATGATGATTAGTTGTTGTGTTATCAGTGAGGCGAACGGGCCCGACGCGATGGCTAGGCGCCAACTCTTTCGCAACCACTCTATATTTACTCACCAAGGTTCTTACATTGCATTTTGGGGGTTATTGACATTAATACGGAGTTATACAACCAGTTACTTCATATTAGCCGTAAGATGTTGAATCCTGGAGTAAGATGGGCGACGTTTTGTTGACAGCCGACCGCCAGAGTGTTAGTGCCAAGTTTACGCCAGTGCGCGAGACGCAACAACCGACACCAGGCTTACAGAAATAACACGAGGCTAACTAAAATTAAATACAGAATGAAAAATACTTTGAAATCCCTGGAAAGTACTGAACTAGCTACTCAAATAAAATACATTTTTGAAGTCTGAGTGTAATTTCTAGTACATATGTAAATTTTGCTCTAGAACTGTTTGCTATTAAAGTTTGCCTGAGTATTTTAAATGAACTGTAGGAAGATATTATGGTCAAAAGCCTGTGTGGAATTTGGTTAAAAAATATGGATTTTTTATTTACAACATTTAGGTGTATCGACCTGTACCTACAACTGTGTGGTATCGACTGTTGTTGACAACTTGACACCCGTATGGTGTGGCGTATACTTAGTCGATAACTAGTACTTAAAGAGGTGATTATACTTAATGTTTTTACATATTAAAATATTGTAAAATAAAATGAATATCTACAGTTTCTCATAAAAAATATTTTTGACATATTTTTTGAAGGTTTTTGTGTTTGTAAAATAATTAATGTCATTTATAGACATGTAATATTTATAGAAAATAACTCTACTAAATATGGAAAATTAAGAATAAAGTTGGCAGCCCATATATGAATGTAAGGGCTGAATGCCAAGATAAGACAAATATAGTGAAGTGTGAACTCATTGTAAAATAATAAAAAGTGCAACATCTTTCATCAGGCTGTGTAGTGTCGCAGTACATGAGCACACACGATTTAAGTGCGGCGCCTTGTCGCGTCAGCTGGTTCGAATAGTTAGCAGACGCCAAAGTTGCGACACTTCGCCACCTCGGCCTGACCGGACTCTGCTCTGGCATGCAATATGCGTTTGTCTCACACGCAACCACGCAAGCCGACGCGACATCCACCTACACATTATATTGATCACGCTTTTAACATTATCTTTCAGTATTATCGATACCTATCGATCGACTTCTGAACTACCGTCGACACTCGACAGCATGACCTCGCAAGGCCACAGCTGAGTAAACAATGTTGAACACACCTATTCATATTCTGTAATTACAGCACAGAAAATGGCAACTCGTAAATAATCACTTTCAAGATAAGCAAATAGTTTTAAAGTAGTTATTACCTCACCTCCGAGTGCCTCCTTTTTAATTTATTGATGTTCCAAGTAACGGTAGATTTATAGGTACTCTATTTATATTGTGAAAAGAGACTCCCACGCATCCCACATTAGTTCCCGCTATCCTACATGCATACAGCATAGCTAGGTGTGAGAACTTTACCTATGTACCTCTACATGACAATTACCTACTGCTATAAGTTAATAACTAATAAAAACAAAATACACAAGGGGATTGCATTTTTCTTATGAGCTCGTTCCAAATACGATCCTGTAATTAATCTCAAGTATATACGTAATATGTGTATAAAGTACGTAGGTTTTACATAAGAAATGAAAATATGGATTAAAATTACCGGTCTCGCGAGGAATGTAAAAAAAAGAACAGGTTTCGAAGATTTGGCAAAAAGGAAATGATTTACAATCAGACCTACTTTCTCTATATTTTCCATATATAAACTTGCGGCGGTCTGTGATATTATCACTTATTATATTATATATTATATTATCCATAATTATTTAGGCATTAATCTAACAATATAAAAAATAATCTCATGATAACAATTAGTTCAGTGAACACGAATAAAATAATTATTATAATAATATTTTTAAGAAAATATGCTATTATACTAAATACACAATTGAATTACGTTCGCCTGAGATAAAAACCTATATTAAAGACTCCATTCCACCTCAATACCGACCAATGGCTTTTGTGACCGACAGCGGTCGACACTCGCAGGCTTTCGGGCTTACTCATACGTAGGTGACGTCACCGATTAACGCATGACTAACAATACGGTGAAAAAATCAAAAGTGTATAATTTTAACAATATGTTTTCATATTGGTTCTCGGAAGTTGTACGAAACATTAGAGGAAATCATTAAGTCAGACTCTACAAATAGACAGGCTGTCTGAGTGTGATATCTTGACGGCGACTCATCAAAGAGCTACTAGCAAGCAATTTATTTTTACGTTTATTTAAGAACCTGTTTTCAGTTTGTTTACGAATTTTCTTATATTACGCAATTAATTTGTTAGGCACGTTAATTGGTAATCTTTTTCACTCTCCATGTAAAATGTTTATTAATTAAGAGTTTAAATTATCGAAACATTTAATTACCATTACATTTACATTACAGTGACGAATCACTCGGTAATTTATTGACCAACGGAAATTCTTTATCTATAAGAATTATAATTATCATTAAAATTGACCAACACACGTTAAGAGCCTTTTGTGCTGCCAATCGTTTACTACCTTAAGGTATAGTCTTTTTTTATAAAAATTAAATGTGAAAATACATTAAAGCCTGTCAGGGTCGTAAAGAAGTTAAGTATTATAATTATCATAACTAGCATTCTTGAGATAAGGCAGTCAGTCGCCTGTAAGCCGCGTTCAATCACGAACAAAGGTTTCGAGATGACATTGTAGAGGTAGCTACAACAATAATGCGGAGATGCTAGATTATTACAGGAAAATCAATACAATACAACTTATTTGAAAGTATAATGAGAAAAGCAGACCATTATATGTTTACTTTATTATTGAAAATATATCCAACTGGACATAATCTTTCTATAAACATCGTGAATTCAATAGTATATTACAATTAGTCATCTACCAGTGGCGAAATTTAATAAGTAGATAAGTACTTACTAATACGGAAATTATTTATAATTTATATTTAAAGTGCAATTATATTCCAATCATTAATTATTTGTTTCTCTAGTATTTTGATTATTATAAATAGCACAATAAAATTAAGTATAATATTCCACACGAATTGTAGAAGCTATTAAGTATTAGATATCTACTTAATTAGAATAAATAGTGTACACGACCCTGAGTAAAAGATCAAGAACCAGCATTTTAATATGAAGACATTTAAAAAACCAAGATTCTGTAATGTTTAGTATAAGTCTCTAGCAAAAATGTAACTGGCAAGAATGTTAATTCAATATTGTGATTATAATCTCCACCTAACCATAAAAAGGTAAAAATTTATTGCGATGGTCCGATTTCTTATGTATTTCTTTATGCTGTTGTGAAATCCGTGCCTGAATGTCGCCTCATTAGCAACAAACGGCTTGTTTAGTTCGTTACTTACCACTTTTTATTGTGAATTGAAGCGAATTGATGAAGACGTAAGTGTCCGCTGAAGAGTGTCGCGACCTCTTGATTGGCGGCGATGCATCGGACAAGGTTGCGGATGCCAGAACATTATCAGAGAATTATAACTGATAAAAAACAATTGCATAGCGTTTTCAGTTGTTTATTATAATGTCAACGGCTTTGTTTTTGTGAACGCGCCAAATAGTTAAAAAAGTTTAATTTCTTTACGTATCTTTTGAAGATACTGACATTTAGAGTAATAGTTGTGAAGACATTTTGCTGAAACGTGACCGGCGGCGATTCGTTTCGGCCGATGTTTAAGCTTCCTCATAAAATCACGGTTGCGGCCGTACCATAAAGTGGTTAGTTTCAAAATAGAAATGCAGTAATCATTTGTGGAATATTTACATTAATATCAGTCACAAAGCGGCGCCGCCAGCGGTTATCATTTAATTAAGTTGTATTGCGACACGGGGGCCAAAGGTAATATAATAAGATAGTGATAGCTCAACATGATTAAATTAACATAGGAAATCAAACGCTTGTACCTACCTGAATAATAGGAACGTGTTTTCTTAGCAATTGCGTAGTTGTCTGTAAACAAAGAAAATTCGATAGCTTTTTCGTCAAATAGGCTGGAGTCAGTTCAAACGTTTTTTGGACTTGAAAGCCAAAAGTAGCGACTGAACCTGAACATCTTTGAAGCTGTGATTAAATCTACAACCAACTTCTAAGGTTGCTGACAGACATCAAAAAGGTTTTAACATAGGTAACGCTTAAACTGCTAAACAATAGTTGTGCGAGATACGGAGATACCAATATTAATGATATTTCATACGAAGTATACGTATCTACCTACCTACTTCTTATTCTCACACCATAAAATACAACAGTATCATTAAAGAACCGAGATACAATCATCATTTTTAATCAAATTTAAAATATCACGGAGAGAAATCTAAGACCTTTGAAAACCGATAAATGATTTGATTATTGTTTATTCCTTGTATAAATAAACGAGTTTCGCTCTCAGCCTCCTTTCACTGATGTCTTTTGGTTTGCACTTAGATCTTGATTGAAGATAAAATAGATCGCAAGATGTCTGCATACTTACTGCGCGGTCAGTGAAGTTCGGCCCGAGAGAAAATAAATCTTCAATTGGGTCAATCAAATGCCAGGCTAATGGTATCTATCTACCGACTATTAGTTACTTAATCATTATTTGTATCCACTTTCCAATTTATTTCTTTTAGAGATAATTGCTTTTACCTGGCGCACGATGTTTGCCAAAATATGTGTTATTCTCTTGTTAAATGTGTATTTTAGTATTGACTTCATCCCAGATAAATGCGATTTTCGATAAAGTTTCATAACTATTAGGGGATACCTAGCTCATGTTATATCATATCTCCTTGGTTATGATCGGTTGTAATTCAAAACGGATGACGTTTGATTTTTATTATTTGTTGATAGTATTTAACTAACATGTATGTTTTTGTTGACAGATGGCACAGTTAATAACTGTGCGGTTAAACAAAGCCGACCAACAGCCCCTGGGTTTCCGTCTGCAGGGCGGCAAAGACTTCGGCACACCTCTTGTTGTTCAGAAGGTTAGTAAATTAATTTGAAGAGTTATAAACAAGTCGAAGTTATGACTAATTCATTCCTCGTAAATCCTTTGTACTTCTATCGGGAATTACAATCCATCGTATAATAATTTCAGTAATAGCTCTACTGATAACGATCGACATTGCACCGGATCTTATTATAAAATCATAAAACTGCAAGGTAACTTTTACTTCTCGCGGGATGAACAAAGCTCTTGCATGCGGCTATAGAAAAATATAGTAGTCGCTATAATCGACCGCACTTCAGAGGTACATAAAGCTATATTGCTGCTTGCTATATTGACAGTGCCTTTATTTGGAATCAAAAAGATAGGTTTACCTTAAAACAGTAAGGTGCAGTTGACCGTGCCTAGCAGTTAGAGTTATCTGCTCTACTTCTCTACAAATTTAGCTAAGAATTTTTATTAAAGCTCTCAGGGAGAATACATTAAACTATAAAAGCAGTAATTTAAACACACATTGTGTATAATGAAAGGCGATCTGATAATATCTGATCTCGTTTTAATGTAACAATAAAATATATAACCACAAAGTCTACAAACGAGTAGAGATATTTGCTCTCGTCCACCCACGCGTGTTCGTGCGTCGCACGCCTGCGGTCGGGAAGCGTGGCCGAGCGATAACCAGCCGACAGGACAGTTTTTAATAGAAAGCCATAGAAACATACTTATCCCACAGCAATTCAACGTAAAAGGTTTTTAATAAATATTTAAAGACCTCATTTCATTGCACCCATAAACTCCAGTAACCGCATTAGTTTGTCCTATATTGATTTCCTGTTAGCTTGTGCATTTGAATCCATACTCTACACTATTTTTAGACGATTGCGTTGTATGAAACACAGATATTTATTTTATTATTATTATGGTTGTTTTATAGGCCTATTTTATGCAGATAGGCGTATAAAATATTATTAAACTAAATTTATAATAAATATACATATTATAAAAATACAGGTGTGGTAATTACGTACATATTGATAAAAATGAGCTATAACAGTAAATCACTTTTACATATTTACTTTTAGTCTAGTTTTGAGACATTTATTAGTGTGAAACCGAACTAGTAGGTCTACTTATGTGTGTATCAGTACAAGATACATTGTTAGTGCACGATTAGTTATCCGAGGAGCTTTTACCAGCTCATTAACTGTTACCTGACCCCGTTGAATCTTAAGTTTGACACTCGTCACTAAGTAACAAAAAATATTAGGGAAATACTAAAAACACTTATCGATGACATTCCTTTTAAACATAAATTAATGTAATAGGTATTTCAAACGTCAATCTGTTAAAAATGTTTTCTTAGTAAAAGCACACACGGATTTGATTAATTAAAATGAAGAATCGTGATGTGATTTGCTAAAAGTAATTTTATTGAACATATAAAATATCTTTATAAGATGTAACATAGTGTAATAGGTTCCTATTTATATCCTTGTTTAAATTGAAGTGCGTCTTGAAATCACCTATGATAGATAATATTTATTGAACAATTGCGTTGGAAGTTAATGACATGTTTCAACTAAGAAGTAATTTGAATAAATATAGATAGAGCATATTAATGGACTTTACAATTACAATTTGCTGTTTTTTATATAGATCCTAAATCTAGAACGTAATTATTTTAAGGTATTTTTGAGATGCTCATCAAGGAGAAAAAAAATTGTATGCGTATCGAAATGCAACATAATATAATATATTAAGTTGCTTTTCGTTTTGCTTTGATGTAATGTACGTAAGTACAGTACTGTGATATACGTGTAGCTACTATATATTTTTTTATAAATCGACCATCGAGTAGAAACTACGAAACATATTGCAAAAAGTTAATCACATTTGATTTTTTAGGGTTCCATACTCAAACAGGTCCCTATTACAAAGACTCCGCTGCTGTCCGTCTGTCTGTCTGTCGCCAGGCTGTATCTCATGAACCGTGATAGTTAGACAGTTGAATGTTTTACAGATGATGTATATTTCAGTTGCCGCTATAACAACAAATACAAAAAAACAGAATAAAATAAATGAAGGAGGCTCTCATACAACAAACGTGATGATTTTGTTCGACAATAATAACGGCAACAGACGCTTGAATATTCACATAATATTTAGATAATATTAAACGTAATGTTTTTGCCGTTTATATAGATAATGTTTCACCTTTGTACATCTGTTTTACTATGTTGTTTTAAAACTATTTTGCGTGTAAAATAATGGTACGGACCCCTTCGTGCGCGAGTCCTACTCGCACTTGGCCGGGTTTTTTTGTTTGCCATGAACTGATCGGCCGAATACATATCGGGTATGACTTTTGGCAATGTCAATAGTAGATAGCAAAAGATGGTATTTGCCGGTTCGAACCCAACGGTACTTCTTAAATGTTCATCACGTTACTTATGATGTTGTGTGATAAGTGTTTAGTTTAGCTCATGTTGAATTAAATATATGTCAGTCGAATCATGTCTGTCGGTTTATTGAACCTGTAGAGAAAACGTCAATGATTAATTTGATAAGAATGAAACACTGTTATTTGTGCCTACTTTTTTTTTCAATTTTGTTATACTTATACTCTCTGATGATTAATGTCTACGGAACTATAAGAAAACTATATGTACAATTTTAAAAGGAGTATTGTTTATATTTTTGGATTTGGCGATATCTAGAAAATTACGTAAAGCACTCAATAAATCAATATTTTATGAGTTTACTTTACGCGAAGTACCGACGGAGTATAAACGATTTTCAGTTACCGTGTTATTATGTTACGTGGATTCGTTTTAAGTGCTAAAAGAAAAAAATGTATTGACCTCCATCCTTTTATGACGGGCTGGAGGTATGTTATTTGTTTTCCTGTGTACTGTTTACGGTTGAATACAAAGAAATATGCGGGTAGGTATCACAACTTTAGCTCTCAAGCATTAAGATTAATGTGTTGCATATTATAAAGATCTTTTAACCCCATAAACGTTAAAAGATAAGTATATGTAGGTATATGAATATAACGTCGTTTACCTATATTCTTTCAGTTTACAAAAAGTATTTAGTCAAATGTACCTAATACAGCAATTAACAAGCCAAATATAGGTGTAACAAATGGTCGTTAAGCGTATTGTCCAAATGTCCAACCTAATTAAGTAGGACACGAATGTAAATTTGAAATATGATAGCTTTATTTGATGTTAGAGTGTTTGATAAAAACATGCATATATACCACAACAATGTTTGTATTTCATAAGAACTGCAGATCTGCAGCAGCCGTAGAGGTTTTTGCTGATGTTTATGTCCCCGACCACGTAGCAGTTTCACTCTTATTAACCGGAATCGCGCAGAGCTTGCTGGGCATTGGTCGTTGCGTAACTATTCGGGTTCTGTCGTTTATATGGAACACAATCTGAGTCACGTACTGGCAGGGATTTGTTTTGAAATTGGAACGGCGAGCAACGACAACAACGCCTTCTGTGGATTATCGCTATTTGTCTATTCTAATTACATGCCACACTGGTTCTTGCGATAATGGGTATAAATATGCTTTGCATTTAAATACGCTTTAACACGTCTAATATCTAGTATCCAGATAAGCATGTGTACCTATTAATGAAATTCAATGTTGGTTCATTATAAAGTTGACATCTAATTAATCATGAACAAGTAGATATCGAAAGCAATAGATACTGTGCCTTCTTCAATGCCATTGACGACACGCTAAGAAAATAAGACCGACCAATATAATCAGTGCTACCTAATCTCCTTTTTTAGCTTATTCAGTTCATATTTTCTACCAAACTAACTTTGAGAATGAGAAATCTAAAAGGAATTGAATTTTCATACGTATCTAAAACTCTGCCAGTTTAGATTTTTAACTTTTTGCTGTTAATTTCAAAGTCTATTTGTTTCAGGACTTTCAGGGTATTATATTTAAGTGCAGTAAGTAGGGCTACACATGGCTTGTTATTGTGTAGTTGTACATATTGTTTAAAGGACCACCTTTTAAAATAACTTGACTAAGAAGTCTTCATTGCCTTCAAATTCAATTTCTATGTGGGATACTGGCTTTCGAACAGTAGACGTAAGATAGACCTAGCTAGTTAGATTTCAATATCCTCTAAAAGCAGATGTAAGTCAAGCAAAACATTAAAGTATGATAATAATCGTGCAAGTCGTGGTGTTCAACGGCTGCGTATTTCGAGAGAAGAATGGAAGACAATAAAGAAAACATAATACGACGCGGCCTCGGCCAGGGCGGCGGAGTTGCATTTAATTTCTTGTTCTTGTACTTCTGATGCCGTATATGGAAGGCGCGCGTGCGGCGCCGCACCGCTCAGAGGACACATGCACTGCATACAGTGTGTATGTGTTCATGATCAAATACTGAAAAATATTTATAACGTCATTCAAATGGATCTTCTATAAGTATAACGACAGTGTTCATACAAGTTCAAAGAGATTTAAGTTTGAAATTGTTCTAAAAATCACACCTAACTACAAAAACCAAAACGACATAGCTTTCAGATACCTAAGATTTTCTTTTTACTTTCCATTACCTAGGTAACTTATTTCAGAACACACCACATAGGGCATCACGTCTTAATCAGACATAAAACAAAGCCTAAATTTTAATGTTAGTCTTTTAGTACAATTTCTCTACAATAAAATATTTCAAGACAGCAACATCAACTATTCATTATTTAACGCAGATGACATAATTATTACATTTATTATAAAATAGCGAAACAAAAAATATATAGGCCGGACAATGGCAAGGTGGCATGCAGACAGAATGAAGTTACACCTGGCTAGCGACCCTTTGGGAAGAATGCACGCTTTTTGCGCGCACAAATGATTGCAAGGCATGCGCCGCGCCATGTAGGTATAGCAGATCTATAGTGTACGAGCCGGAAGGAAACCAACTTTTGTAGGGAGGGGTTAATCACTGAAATGCCTTGTCAACTTACGTATAAGTTGTAACATGTCATATTTTTACCAGTTGCGGTTGTGGTTTATACGCGAGTGATTGTTAATCTAGTTTGACAGTGTTAATTTTTTTTTATTGTGTTGTTTCTTCTTATTAATTGTTCTGGTATGTCTGAAGTAATTACTTAATTCTGTATAGATTATAGGAGGATAAATACTTTTGTAGATTTTCATGTGACACTTTCGTATCAGGAGAAACCTGTCTTGCAGTTTTCGAAGCTGTCACAGAAAGATTGAGAGTTTTTTTAAACAGGTTTTATTGTTCTCTACTTCTACGAGTACGTTCAGCAATGACATTGGACGTAGACTCGGCATCACGGGGTATGTTGACTATGTTATAAATAAAACAGAGTTAAGTGTCGGTGTCTTTAGTGACTCAGTGAATACTTAAGTATTTATTGGTTTTTACGGTTTCCAAACTATTTTGCGTAACGACGAGTAGGGTTGGTCAATAACATTACCATGTCGCACCATGCGTTTGTAAGCATGCGTGTCTGACTCACTTATATATGACCTAAATAGTGTTTTATAAGAGAAATAAATTAGCGGGACCTACTATAGATTTGAATAAATACTTTAACGATTTTGGTATTAATTAACTTTTGTTCAGGCAGACCTAGAGCATAAATTAAAAAGTCAGTAGTTTTGTAATTTGTATCTATCAATGCCTAACTCCGACAATTCTATATATTATAGGTTCTATATCGGTAGGTAGATATTAGGTATAATAATATGTATGTCTCTGAGAACTAATAATTTCTCTCAAAACACTTTTGCATTCAACATACATCTCTATACATATGCAGTATTCCCAACAAGGAATTCTAACTCTTCTTTACGAAATAAGTAGGTATCACACTAATCAATATAGTATTGGTACCTTGAGCTATGAATCATGTTTTTCCAAGGTAAAATGTCCTAGGTTAAATCGGCGATGTTGATGTTCCGATCAAAGATGACACCGATCTCCACATGGCCTATTTATCACTACCAACGGAAATTAAAACCAGCATCTAAACTTTAAAAATTTGTAAACTCCGATAGCGTTTACATGTTTATAAAAACTACATAGGAGGTTCCAATTTTCTGATCTACTTAGGTGGTATCTATAAATTAATGTTAAAACTTAAAATATAAAACGTCAACAAAAAAATGGAAATCTAAGTACTTACCTAACTGAAAATTAAGTAACAATATATTTCATAGTACTTAGTAGGTACAAAAGCAGGGTTGCAAAAAGTGGTTTCATACTATTTCGAAGCAGTTCGAGTTCCGTTATTCTGTTTCAAAGTTCTCAAACTGCACCCTGTTTAATGAGGCATTATTTTTTGCTATGTATGTTAATACCTGCAACCACACAGTACAAAATGGCTGAGAATGCTCAAATTGTTTGCTTGCACAAAATTAAACAGTAGAACTGAGGAACTATCGACTAATTTGTACAGTTTAGACTCATTTGTAATTAGGTTAAAATTCGTCTTATCTCTTAAGCTCGACCACAGCCATCGGTGGCCAGCCACAGCGACTGAAAACACCGACCCTAAATCATCCCATGACTGTAAATTAAAGTTGAACTGTTTAAAATTCGGAAGCCTAAAAGTTAAATTTAGAGCTTTACTAAATTCTGCTTTTGTCCATCTGGTTGAAATATCTTTCCTTTTATCTTAGGAACCATAAACCTCGTTTCTCTAAAATTGTTTACTAAATTTCATAATAAACTAGTTCACATAGTCTATAGAACAATGTGAACACATTAGCTGGACACCAATAGAACGAACCATAATTATGTTTCTATGTGATGTTCTACAGTTGGTATTTACACATTTGATCTCGAGATGTCAGTATTTTTGACGCTTGAAACCGTTTATCATCTATTTCTTTGGAATGTATAAACACATCTAGTCGGAATTTAGCCTAGTTGTATGCAGTTATTTATATACGTGACATTGGTCAAACTGTGCCATGCGTATTCAACTCACAAAACTAAACATTGGAAGCAGCTAAAGCTAAGTAATAAATCTTGGCATGAAGGCTAGACGAACAAATAATTATATAAACAGCTTCTAAATGACAAACACGATTTGCATTATTCTTTCTTTTATGTAGGTACAGATAAAATTGTAACAAAAGCTATTTACCAATAGGTAGGTGCATAATTTAAGACCTAACAGAGAAATAAAAAAGTTGAACTTAAACAATGAGGTTAGTAAGTATAGAGTAACGCGTCTTTCTTAAATTCCATAAAAATAAAACGCGAGCACAATGCTTCTTAAATACTTACGCTGACATTTAAAAACCAAATATGCTACCGTGGCATTCAACTCACAGCTGTTTCATTTAAATGTAACTTCACAAAAACTGCAAATAACATCACTGTTTGAATTTGCTGGTAAAAGCAAAAAGCATTTAATTTACGAGGCGATGGAGACAAGCAACGCATTCATGATCTCATGATGACGTCACCACAGCTTCCTTCCGCACCTCTCTTATCCCTGCATTGCATATCCAATATCTTTTTATGTGATAACTTTATATGTAACTAGGTATTATAACTTTATAACATAATATTTAAGTAGTAAGTAGGTCTGTGTGTTTCCACGGGGTATAACGTGCCTATGCTGTAGTTACGGACCGTGTATTTGCGGCAATTAATTATATTATTTACGTAGATACCTTTTAGATAATTGGTTACTTCTTAATAAAAACATTATTCAACTGTCTATTAGGTATGTAACACATTTTCCATTCCATTCCACGTTCTAATTAATTAACCCATTAGTGATCATTCGCGCACCACACACAAGAAATGTTATAGATAAATTTCCAACCAATTTAAGAGTACCTATAAACATAGAAACTATAAATAACGATGTGTTTAGGATGAGGTTGGGTTTGTATGCATTTAGTTAAACATTATAGTTAAGTATTTTCCTGTTAACCATTAAGACCATTAAAATATTCGTTCAAATTAATTCACATTTTGTCTTAATGAACGTGTTAACCTAATTATAAAGGTCGCTTGCCTATTTTTGCTACTTATGAAGTCGATGGAAGTATTCCTTTCTTCGATCCTCAATCTTAGGTATACTGTTCCGACGATTCTAGGAAATAAGATGTAAAATCGACCGACATGGTCCGTAACGATAGCATAAGAATAAATTATAGACCGTATTGGCTAATATTCAGACCTATTAGCATTGTCTTCGTAATAAAATTGATGAAAATGAAAAAAACTGCTGTCTTTTGCGAGGGATTTTGACAATACTCAGAACATAAGAAAAGGTGCTATTATTTTAGAAAACCCCTATAAGTAATGAAGGCCTCGCTTTTATCAATATTGACAATATAACATTTTTGTTCATAGGTTAACGGTGGAAGTGCAGCGGAACGTGCTGGTCTCCAGGCTGGCGACGCGTTGATCCGCGTTAACACCACTGACGTATACCTGCTGCGTCACCAAGAGGCTCAAGACGCCATCCGTGCTGCTGGAGGCAACCTCGAACTCACCGTACAACGGTAAGAGCCATTAGTACAAAAAATATTAGGGTGATAACTTTCTTTTAGGCAATCTTGGTAATTATTTTAGGTAAACTGTTTGGGTATCTTATAACTGGTTCTTGCAATTTGACAGTGGAGGCGGCACTTGGCGTCCGTCTGTCACTCCGACGGGCAGCCTGCCGAGGCCCGGCTCGAGGTCTATCGGCGGCACCCCGACTCTCGTCACCAACACCTCGCTGAAGGCAACACCGCAACCATCGCGCGCTTTTGGTTCCGGGCACAACAATGTCGCTAAACCCTTTGGCTATGTGAGTATTGCTATAATTTATTGTTGTCTGTCATTTAGAGGCATGTGAGTGATCATCAGAAGTTATCTACTAGCCTATATCTGCTATTCGACATTCAAAAGACCAACATAGCTTTTGATCATAAAAGTTACTTTGATTTTGGATTGATAGTTAAATATTTTGAAGTTGAATAAGTTGTAGGCTAAACTAAATAAATTACAGAAATTTAAAAAAATCTGACACGTCAAGGTAAAACTCACATTATATGCTACGAAATTTGTGTTATAGATGAACGGCAACGACTCAGTAAAGAGCATAGTAAATAAACAGTACAACACCCCTGTCAACATGTACAGCGACAAAACCATCGCGGAGACTCTCTCGGCGCAGACTGAAGTCCTCGCTGGAGGAGTGCTAGGGTAAGTAATTATGTTATTACGTCATTATTTATTTACCTAGGTTGATATTCGTTTCAGAAATAAATGAAACTCTTCTAAAATCATCAGTGAAAGCCCAATTGTTGATTTACTTGAATTGTTAAATACGATTCATAAACAATTGATTAATCGTTGAATTATATTAATTGACGTAAACAAACAGGTGTTTCATAAATGATAAAAACAATAAACATCATAAGAAATCATTAGACACGTGAAACTACGCCTTTGAAACAAAAAGCTTTACTGAAATTGTTGACATAAAAGTTTTTCCTAGAAAACGATTACATAAAACCTAGTTTTTAGTATGTTTATACCTATCTACGTTAAAAGTTTGTACATAGATGTCCTCTCTCAGAGATGGTGCCTATTGTGGAATATATGCATACCAAAGCATTTTGAAGAACTATGTATGTCATGATGTAAAATTATAACATTGCTAACGTAAGTTTTATCCTTTCGCCATAGCATCTAACACATACCAATAATACATGTACCTACATAAACTGTGTACCTACTTATATTATATTGTTTAATTGGCAGAGTGAACTTTAAGAAAAATGAGAAGACATACGATGCAGAAAAAAGTGCCGTTTTCAAGGTTCTGCAAGAGGAACAGAATGATCCTGAGCCAGGTATAAAGATTAATCTTATTTCAGTGGTATCCGCTCATTATGGCCATCCGTTTACATTTTGTGGCAATTTGGAGCCATCTTCAATCAGGTTACTTGATCAGTTATGACAATTTGGGAATCTGGATTAAAAGATTATCGAACAAAGACATCGGCTTATTTTGTTTTTATCTATTTAGGCGACATGCCGTTAATACATAATGGGGAGTTATATCATCATTTATACTTTCCACAGAGTGTTTTCCGAGTCCCTGTACCTATAGTCGTTCCTACTATACCATATATGATATATCACACACATAAGTGAAAATTATTATCAAGGTATACATTAAATACAAATTAGTACAGGTTGCTTACTAAACAAAACCCTTGCCTTTGCTGACTCGCTAGAAAGAATCATTGACCGGTATTAAAAGAGGTCTCAGAACCAGAGTTATTCAGTTTGAGTAATTGCTAAATCAGTAATTATCAAATTTTTAACAAGTCTCCTAATTGGCATAGTAGTCGAACCCGTGGGCCCAACAGTCGCCCCGGCTCCGGTGAGCGGGCTCCGCCACGTGCAGGCGCCTATCACGCGGCCCGACGCTCCCGTCAACAATACCGGAGGCTTGCCCCCCGGACAGAACATTTGCGAGGAGTGCGAAAGACTCATCACGTAAGTCGGACGATAAGCGCGGGCCGACACGGTACAAAGCACAAACTAAATTTCTCCTTGCGTTTGAGAAACGGTGATTTTGGATATCGTCAACGATAAGTATAATGGTTAGGTTCCGCGCGCTGTTGCTACGGATATTGTCCCGGGATTTTGCACATCGGAATTTCGTTAGGGCCTCGGTTACCCTGGTAAACTATGTATGTCATCGAGTATAGGAATAACACAATATTGCGGGCCAGCAGAGCCTTCTCACTTTTACTCACGAGCGAGTGTGGCGCGCGCGGGCACGCCGTGCAGCCTGCACCGCACGCACCGGTCGCGCTCGCGCACGCCGCGCGTGGCGAGCACGCCGCAGCCGCCGCCGTCCGTGGCGCGCGCCAGCACGGGCACGCAGACGCCGCAGGAGCAGCTGGCGCCCGAGCCGCCGCACCGGCCCAGCATCCCCATGGGCTGCCACGAGGTGCTGCCGGACGGCCGCATCGCGCTCGGCGCGCCCGCGCTGCCGCAGCCCCGCGACGCGCTGCCGGTCGTCAACGACACCCCCTATTGCACCGATTGTAATCGCTACATTATGTAAGCGACGCCCCACGGAATGTCTTGACGTGTTTGCGACCGTGTCGACCTGTGCACTAGCTCTATCGTGTAGATTAAAATAATTCAATGTTATTCCTTCGTGTTGCGATTGCTCCCTTTGTAAAGTTTATGTTGTAAATATTGAACGGCATCGTAGGGAGACGTGACATGTAAGTTAGTACATATATCGTGTTTTACGAAACGTCCTTATTTTCCATTTCATATTCCGTTCTCGTCACGATATTTGTGCTAAAAAGCGCAATCATTTATCATTAATTAATTATCTTCATCTTTTCCTTCATACTTTGTAGTTAGGCAGAATGATATTATGTATCAGCACCACTGTATATCTTCACTCAGCATGTCCTCACTTCGCTATCCATATTACTTAGATAAGCACCAGTGTAATTTTGCAACATTGGTGGACAAGCACGAGCAAGTCGGTGAGCATGATTGTAGCGAGTAACAAGTATGATTGAATGTATTATTCTATCACTACACAAAATATGTTAAAAAAAATATAAAATGTATGTATATGTATACAAATGAATTTAAATAAGACAAATATCTATATCATTTCAACTTGAAACTTCATGCTTAAGTAGAGTACCCACACAACCTAAGTACATGTTGTTTGGTGTGTTTGTTCCCCGCTGACGACTGACCAAAGCTTCTGTGTGATAGCGGTGTGTTCGTGCGCATCAAGGACAAGAACCTGCACGTGGAATGCTTCAAGTGTTCGACGTGCGGCACTTCACTCAAAAATCAGGGCTACTACAACCTGAACGGAAAACTGTACTGTGACATACACGCTAAGCTCGTCGCACGCAACAACCCGCCTGCGCCAAATCTCGAACCTGTTACCGTGCCTCCGTAAGTTTCATGAATTTTTTCGTTTCATAATGTAGAGGATTACTTTAACTATGTAGGTACCTACTATGTTTAGGTCAGCATTTTGTCAAAATTTTGACCTTATTTAATTTTCTTTTTTTTTTGCAAATCCAAGTACCTAAGTATGAATAGGTTGGCTTGCATAATCATGTTCTCATTTACTCATGGCATTTTTTGCGCAGTGGTGCCAGGATCCCTACCAACACATACTCGACTCCTCTGCCGCCTCTTGCGACCAACAACTACACCAACGGATCGTCTTCTCTGTTCAGCGTAAGTAGTTTTAGTTTTATAATAAACTAATGGAAAAAATTAAAGGATCAAAAAAAAATTCTAAATTTTTAGGCGATTTTCAACAGGCTCTAACTTTGAGAGAAATGGTCGTACAAGAAAAAAAAAAAGGAAATTGTAGCTCCAAGTGTCTACTTTTTGGATTAGAACTTTAAAATTTTTTAGCGTCAGCAGTTTTTGAGTAATCTTGAAAAAACCAGCGACAAAAAAATTTTCAATTTTTTTTAATTTTTATTTTTTGGTCTACGGGCGTGGAAAAAAATATTTTTGCTTAACCCTTATAAGGGTCGGATACTTTCATTATTCAGCTTTAATTTCTTTTTTTATGGACCTTGATACGTCCACTTCTCGCCGAGATATCGATCTTCAAATGGAAAAGGATCCTTTTGTCTTTGATTATCGATATCTCAGAAACCAATGATCGCACAGAAAGTTAATGGTGGGTTTTAAAAACTTGAATAAATTCCCTTCAACGATTAGCCATTGCTTTTTCGAAAAAAAAAATTTTTCCTATCGTCACATGAATTTAAAAATGCAACAAAAAAAGGGCTTTTTGTGTTTTTTTGGAAAATTAAGCGCTGAAACGAAAATAATGTGGAAATCGATAATGTTGACTGTGCATTTTACAGTTCAATATGTCCACAAAAACCCTGCAGAGAGCCAGATTAATCCAACCAGCCGTTTCTTTGTTTCACGCGATCAAATTTAAAAAATAAATTAAAGGATCACGTTTTTTGCTCTGAAAAGCTCATAATCTCTGACAAAATGAAAAAAAAAAAAATTTTCGAGCTTTGTCCACATTTTTATTGTTTAAAACTGTTTAATTGTTTAATCGTTGAAGGGAATTTATTCAAGTTTTTAAAACCCACCATTAACTTTCTGTGCGATCATTGGTTTCTGAGATATCGATAATCAAAGACAAAAGGATCCTTTTCCATTTGAAGATCGATATCTCGGCGAGAAGTGGACGTATCAAGGTCCATAAAAAAAAAATTAAAGCTGAATAATGAAAGTATCCGACCCTTATAAGGGTTAAGCAAAAATAATTTTTTCCACGCCCGTAGACCAAAAAATAAAAATTAAAAAAATTTGAAATTTTTTTTGTCGCTGGTTTTTTCAAGATTACTCAAAAACTGCTGACGCTAAAAAATTTTAAAGTTCTAATCCAAAAAGTAGACACTTGGAGCTACAATTTCCTTTTTTTTTTTTTCTTGTACGACCATTTCTCTCAAAGTTAGAGCCTGTTGAAAATCGCCTAAAAATTTAGAATTTTTTTTTGATCCTTTAATTTTTTCCATTAGTGTATCTTAATGCTTTCTCCTAGAAGTTATCTACTCGAACAGCAGATGCTATATGGAGACACGTAAAGAGATGAATTTCTGTTGATTAGCGACCCAAAAGAACGGTTTTACAAATGGGGTAGATGACTGGGTTTGAAAAGTCAAAATCTAATAAGCCCGTTAGTTCTACTATAAAAAAATAATTAACAAATAAGACAACACTAAGAAGATAAAGCGAATAAAAAATTAATTTATACCTAATTGTCTATCTGAAGGACATTAAAAACCACTGTCAAAGAAACCAGTTATTTGTGTTCCGCTGTACATAAAGAATTTCGGTGCAGCCGTCAAGCAACCTGTCTGGCCCGAAGCCGTTCGGTTCCTCCATCGGGTCTGCGTACTCTCCGTCGCTGTCGCCGCGCTCAGCGCCGATGTCGCCAGCCCGGCCGGTCACCGCGCCCGCACCGGCACCGGCACCGTTGCTCACTCAAGTCCCGGCACCTGTTCCTCCACCAGCGGCACCATTCGCGCCCAGTAAGAGAGTTACTTTTGCCGTTTAATTCAAACTTCAACACCTAAGACTATCACAATGTATGTAATTTTTCAAGATACATTGCTATGGGTAGGTATCTTGAGCCAGAATTTTGTAAAACTAAAGCCATTTAAAATTTATTTTTTTAAGAAATAATTATATTTCTCACTAACACAGTAAATTGTGAAAGTTTTAAGTGTAAAGTAGGTACATAAATGTACCTGTTAGACATAATTATAGGTTTAAGTACATACTTATTTATTTTTGATAAATAGATAACTTATTTTTATAGTAACTTATTTTATGGAGAGAAACTATCAAAGATTAAAACCATTTTTTTTTAGCACAATTAATATTTTTATACACTTTATACAATCATAGTTTATGTTTATTCACATCAATGTCTCGCATTCATAAAATGATATTTCATTGTTTATGTCTCAAAATGTGTTTAAAAGTCCTGGGCAAAATACAATTAACTTGCCGATGTCTGAACCTCACATGTAAAACATTATATCAATACCTGATACACAAGGAATACGTTAATGTATTTACCTTTCTGTGTCCGCAGAATAATAATTAACAAATAGAATTTCATTCATGATTTTTACAAACATTTTTTTTTGTAATTATAAAAGAAGGTATAATTCATAACTAGGTACAAACGGTTACAAAACTGAAATTTAAAACATGAATTGAATGATTTAAGGCAATTATTTATTTTCGACAGAGACCCCAGGTTCACTTTTTAAAGGTAATTTATAAATAGGTGCAGTACAGCTTATTTTAGCTATTATTTTTAAATTGTACATAATATAGAGCATAGTGTGAATGCGCTACGCGGGCAGCCGATGTCTAATAGCAGCCGTAGCAATGAAATAACTACTGCCCTGGCACTGTCGATAAATGCGTCACTTAATAAAATAATAGCATCTAATTACTATCAAATCAATCTTAACTTTCTGGCTTCTTAAAACAGTTTGTAATTAGTTAATTAGTTCACATCAATCTACATTAAGTGGCTTCTTCGAATTTACTAATCTTTACTTTCATCTATTTTCTTCCCTTCAATAACCTTTCTAACACTGTAACTGACTAACAGCACAAAATGTAAAAAGCGTTGTGTGGCCCCCACCCGCCAATCCTTCTGATGATGAACCGCCAAAGTATGACCCGAGTATGAAGCCTGCGGAACCAGCTTGTGGAAAAGAAATTATATCGCAGTCAGTCAACAAAATTATCAAAGACACAGAATCTAATATTTCCAATATTCAACAACAAATGGAACAATTTGTAACCTCCTCAAAACAAATAGAAGAAATTTCATCAAGTGTTTCTTACGCTTCTGCGGCAATGTCTTCTATGACTGCCACTACCAAATCCGAATCTATTGCGCAAAGCAAACAATCCCAAATAATGCAAGAATCAACTAGTCAAACTATTCAGTCGTTTTCACAGGAATCCTCAAAATGTCAAAGTAAAACTGTCTATGAAGCACAAACTTGCGCTCCAAAAGAGCTTAATAATCCAGTGAATACAATTGAAAAAGTGCAAACAATTCAGTCTAAAGAAGAAATACAGGCAAAAAATTCTGCTGAAAGCAAATCCGTAAAAATATCGAACCCTCTAAAAAATGAAGATAACAGACAAGTTGTAAATAATACTGAAACGAACATTGAATGTGCTACTCAAAATATAAGACAAGAAGCCATCTCTAATAACCCGGTAGAAAGTCATGAAGTTGTTAATAATAATGAACAAGTTAGTCAGACTAAAAGCAGGGAAACTGTGGTACAAAATAAACTCTTTGAATCGCAAGTTTCAGCTCAGGTAGAGACTAAAAACACTGAGCAATTCAATACAAAACCGGATACTTCTAAGATGGAAACATTGCAAACCAGCAGCAACTCCGTATCACATCAAAGCGTTGCAGGGTCACTCGTAGACGCATTAACAACTGCACCGGATCGCCCATATTCACCACTTCCTCAACCTTCTCAACCTATTAGTATCACTGGACAACTACGATGTGATGAAAAAACAATTCAGCATTTACAAGAGCAACAGTTTGATTCACAAGAGACTGCCGAAATAAATAGAATGCAGTTACCTGCACAACAATCTCCGATGTTTATGCAAGAAAAACGTGCTGTTTCACCAATACCTCCTATAAAGACGTACAATCCTCCCGAAAAAGTTGAACCACCAGTCCCAATGCCCGCAGAGACAAAGCCATATATACCACCCGATTTTAAAATCATTATGGAACCTAAAGTGCCACGTGAAGCAGCGACTACGCCCTTAGTAGAAGCTTTGACAACGGCGCCTGATAGACCATTTACGCCGATAACTACTTACGAAGAAAACCACAACCAAAACCAAAATCGAAATCAATCAATATCAAGGGGATCGCTAAGAGATGCCCTAACTATTGCTCCAGATAGGCCTTACAGTCCTTTTGGTACTACAAGTACTAGTCAAACAAATCAATATATGACCAGTACTATTTCAGTAACTGAAACAAATCTTTCAGATATTGTCAAACCAATTGCAACTCAAACATCTACTCAAATGACTGATCATATGCATTCTGAGTTTTCAGCAATGCAAAATACATGTAAATTGCAGTCATCTTCTGAAATGTCTGCATTTAGACCAGTTCCTAAGCAAATATTTCCTCCTCCGCAACCTGAAGAGTTTTGTATGCTACAAAACTTTCCTCCTATTAGTAATGAATTGAAAACCAGTTTTACTCAGGCTACCAAAACAAAACAAGAAACAACTTATTCAGAATCAATGATGATGCAACAGTCCTCACTTTCGACTAGTATGGCCAGTCAAGGGTATTCTTCTGTTAAAACGGCACAAAATTATTTTGAACAACTAGATAAAAAGGAATCTCTAACTTCAACAGCAGTTAGGTCAAAATCTGGATTACATAAGCCAGATAGTATTCCGCCATACCAAAGAAACTTTGAACAGCTACCTTCACAAAGAGGTATTTCGCCAGACATGTATAATGCTCCCGCAGTTTTGCAAAGACCGGTAACCCCAACAACTAACCCACCAACCAGGCCAAAAGAAAAATCTCTTGAACCAAATCCACCTTATATCACTTCCCAAGTACAGCCGCCAAAAGTTCCACAAATAAAAACGCCGGTTCAGCAGCCTCCTATGCAGTTTCGTAAAGATACTCCTATTACTATGACATTTCAACCAGTTACCGATGATAACTTTATGAGAGTTTCACCACGTAGTAGTCGTCCAACAACTCCAAGTTTAATTAACAAACCGGCGCCTATTATTCCACATTATCAGATGAATTTAGTAACTGTAGAACATTTGGCCCCAGAGAGCCATTTATATGAACCGTCAAGTCGAGAAGGTAGCAGGTCACCTACGCCAAAACCTAGATCCCGATCACCTGCCCAGGGACCCCCTCCTAACCCACTAAAAGCACAAGCACCACGCATAAAAGATTCACAGCCTCAATATTATTCATCGGATTCATTCGTTTCTCAAGATGCTTTAAATTTGCAAAGACAACATGAAATGGATCAAAGAAATTTCCAAACCGCAGCTGAAATATATAATACTAGTGGAACTAAGAGTTGGGGACAAAGTCAACCTTGCATGGTCAAGGAGCAGAAGCATTCAAACGTCGGATACAAAAGCGAAAACTACACTAAGGGTGATATGAAATTTAAAGAGGACTCCGTAGTTCAAGAAAATTACGATCAAAGACAAATGCAGTCTCAAAATGTTATTGAACAGGGAAGTACCACCGTACATACGACTAGAAAAACATTTGAAGAGTTTGAAAGAAAGCAATCAGCTAAAGTAGTGGAGATCAGAAAGGGAGGTTCATCATTTTCTGGGGCGTATGAGGAAAATGTGGACTCTAACATTAGACCTTCCAACATTAACCCAAATCAAGTGTTTCCACCACCTATGATGAGTTTACCAACTACACAACAGAGTTCATCTCTTAACCTTACTAATCAAAATATGCAGTCCGTTAGTAGAACAATAGACAATTATGATCCAAAGCCTTCGATTTCTGGTGCTAACCTAGGTCCAGTGTGTGATCCTACCCCATCGACAGGTTCGAGTGTAGGAGCTGCCGCTCGTGGCAAAGCTTTTGGTGTATCTTCCGCCCCAAAACGAGGAAGGGGAGTTTTGAATAAAGCTGCGCTGCCCGGCTCCCGTGTCCCACTATGTGCTTCCTGTAATGGGAATATTAGGTGATTGATACGTAAAAGATGGTGTAGTGTTTGTGTGTTGCATGAATCAAAAGTTTGAAAATTTGTGTGATGTTTGTATGATTCTAATGATATTAGGTAGGCAATTCTACAATTGTTTTGCACTTCTCTTGTATATGTTGTTCGTGTTTAAACAGTGTTTTTTGCACTAACTTATACATTTATAAGATTAATTTTGCTTATAACGTGTTTGTATATGTGATTGTTTTGATTTTCTAACAGCTAATGACCAGCTCTCTTCAAGCAGCCCAATTAAAACAGAATACAAAAGTCCAGCAGAAGAGAGACTAATCAGAAAAATGGCTAAAATGGCTCTTAATGGTTATGAAATCGGCATTCAAAGAAAAATTAAGCCTGCTGACCATATCCAATCAATGGCAGATAAAATACAAGATACAGTGGTAACAAAGCACCCGCTTAATTCAGATAGTATACCTTCAGTAGAAAATAATTTTACTAAGACTTTAGAAAGAGGCTATAAGACTCATGATAGTATTCAAAGCATTGGTGACAAAATTAAAGACACTATCAAAAACAATCATCCAACAATTGAAACCATGTCAAAGCCCAACATCTTAATTCCACCACCATTGCCAAACTCCCCTATACCTACATTTAATGTTCACAGTACTCCGATAGGTCATCCGTTAAATAACAGTGACGATAAAAGGAAATACAACACTATACCTAAAACTCTAAACGCTAACCTTGTCATGGATGACCGATTAATTATCAACATTGAAAAATCCAATAACGGCAGTGGCTATTCTAGTAGTGAGGATTCACTAAAAGATAAATCTGAACATAACTTTACGGGAACATTGCGAAAAACTGGAATAGAAAAATCTTCTTTTCTCAACAGTATGAACGGTTTAACTAATAATCATGCAAATCATGAGATCAAACCTGAAGTAAAGTTCGATGGTGCTTATTCTAATACTCTAAATAAAAGAAAATTATTTGAAAAAGCTGACAATTCTTACAATTCCACAAGCACTCTAAATAAATCAAGCGACATGGTAAATAACGTAAGCGACACAAATATTTGGAATAAGAATAACTTTGACCACGTTTCTAAAGCTGAAAGTACTAAAAATATATCTGCCCATTACGACGAAGATTTCGCTAAGAAGAAAGAGCTACCTAACAACTTACTTAATAATTCACTGTATACCTTCAAAAACTCCGCAAACAACTTTAATGGTCATGATCAATCTAACGATTACACCGATTACGTGAATGCTGATGAAACAAAGAAATTATCAATAAGTGAAGTAAAACAAGAACAGCAAAATACAGATGAAGAAGTAGTCGTTAGACGTAGACAGAAGAAGACGTCAAGAGACGATGACGGTAGAAGGGACTCGCATATTATTGCGCGCCCTCAAAGTACAATAACTTGCGCCGATGTAGCTGACGGACTCTACCCTGTATGCCACAAATGTGACAAAGCCATTACCAGGTAATGTATGCTTTAATGACAGAAAAGTATAAAATGGAATAGTTAAAGTAAGTTTAAAAGCAAACCAATCAATTATTTTAAAATGCACGAGTGTTGTTTGATTTTCTTTTTAACATGATTAACCCTTTGTATAGACAAATAGATAATTTATATATTTTACGACTGGCATATTAATGTATTTTAAATAAACAGGGGACCGTTTATTACGGCTTTGGGCCGCATCTGGTGTCCTGAGCACTTCATTTGCGTGAACGCTACGTGTAAGCGCCCGCTTCAGGACATCGGTTTCGTCGAAGAAAATGGTCAACTTTACTGTGAATTTTGTTTCGAACAGTACATCGCGCCTGCCTGCGATAAGTGTCACGCCAAAATTAAGGGCGTAAGTATAAATTGAATCTGCTTTTATTCCAAAATATGATAAATACCTACAGCCGAAATAGTCGTAAGAGGCCACGTATACATATTTATATCTTATTTACAATTTCAGGATTGCTTAAATGCTATCGGCAAGCACTACCATCCGGAATGCTTCAACTGCGTATACTGTGGAAAACTGTTCGGAAACAACCCCTTCTTCCTGGAAGACGGTCTGCCATATTGTGAAGCTGGTATGAACTTAACAATTGTATGTGTAAATAACTTTAAAATTCATGGGTAACAATGTTTTTGACTTAATTTTCAGATTGGAACGACCTGTTCACAACAAAATGTTTCGCTTGCGGCTTCCCCGTGGAGGCAGGCGACAGGTGGGTCGAGGCGCTCAACAATAACTACCACAGTCAGTGCTTCAACTGCACGGTGCGTATGATGAGACTCCTACTAAAATACACTTGTACACAAATTCCAGTAATTAATTACTATGTGCAAAATTTATAATTTTCAGTTACCTACATATCTCCAATTTATAATTTTCATTTCTATTAATAAAATAGTCAAAACGTCTTTATCCACACGCGCACTATACATGCGATAGGAATGAGTTTGGCGACACTTCATGCACAAATATCCAGAAAATTCATGGCATATTTTTTAAATTGCGGTGGTCATCTTTTGAAAGTTCAAACCACTGTGCACATACTAAGCGCGTTTCCTTATACATTTTATTTTAGCATCTGCCCTTTAACCATTCCATATATATCCAAGAAACTTATATCTTTGGAATCCATTCAAAGGTTATTTTACTTTGTATAGTAGTGAATTCAATTATTTAAACAAAATGACATAATCAAGTTCATTATTTCAGTAATGGAAATATGAAACAACGATTAAAAAAAATAGATCTACCCACGTCTCTATACAAAGCTCGTCATACGTTGCCAATATGCTCCCTTTTACCATTAACTGTGATCTTGTGTGTGAATTAAAATTGTATAATTAATTAATGTATGTTATAATAACAGAAAGACGTACCTACTGTACATACTTATTTACTTATTTATTCAACTTCCCAAAGTTCAGGAAGATATCATAGCGTGTTTTAGCATCCATGTACATGTCAACCTTACTCCGCTTGTAGAAATGCTTTCATGAACCGGTTTGAGTAGTTCTGGCTATTTTATTATTTTTATGTTTTAACGTATTATATTATCATTACCTACTTGTGTTGCTATGTTTGTTTGCCCATAGATGATTAATACATACTTAATTTTTATTACATAGGGTTTTATGAAATTGCATAATGCGAAAATTATGAAGAGGTCATAGCAAATAAGTCGTGTTAATGTATACGCGACTATTATAGTTTTGAATAAAATATTATAACATAGGTATGTATTCTAATAATTTTATAACGATTTTTATTTACAGGTGTGCAAAAAGAATCTCGAAGGACAGAGCTTCTTCGCCAAGGGAGGTAGACCTTTCTGTAAAACTCACGCCCGCTAGAAGTCCTCAACGGTTAATGTATAACTCCGACACTGTTTACACGACTACTACTTTTAGGCCTGTCTCTCCTTCACCTATCACGCCTCCTCTCAGTACGCCTTCTCCTAAGAGAACAAGGAAGTTGGAAACGCCCCTCCACTTTGATGGAGGACTGTTTTCCGACATACGAAGCACTGATGGCAAGTTACTCAGCAAAGTCACCGTGGATAGAGTTCAAAGTTCGACACGACATGACACTACTGATTCACCGAGCATCATCAAAAAGGGAAATAATTACATAGACGACATCGTCAAAACTGAAACAATCACAAACGAAAATGTAATCACAGTAAAATTCACTCCAGTGCCGCCAGAACTCGATTCACCGAGGTTAATGACGCCGTCCCAGATGTACAGGATTCAGCAGAAGAGTCCCGTCGAATATATTAAAGACACTTATGAAGATTTACAAAGTTACAAAATTGTAAATTTGTTATGTAAGGATAAGTTATTTGATAATGATAACTTGCAATCGATGTATAATGGGGACAAAAACTCTATAGACAATCCTGTTGTTTTGATACATTCGCTGAGTAAGGAAAATGTATTTGATAAAGATAGCTTGGAACCTGAATTAAACGTAGAAGGCAAAATCTTGGACAACCTCGATGCGTTTGAGCCAATAGTAAGAGCTCACAGTCCACTTGCAAATCTTCTCATTTCAGAGCAATTAACTAAAATAGACCATTATCTGCAAGAGAGTTTAGAGGTTTGTTCAGGAGTTAAAGATCGATTTACTCCAACACCAGATCTTACGAAAGAAGGGTTAGATGAAATCTTGCTTCAACCTACATTTGAACGAAAACAAGACGAAAAAGTAGTAGAATCGCAATCGACGATGAATTTAATTAGTGACGAACACAAGAAAAGCTACAGTACGCACAAAGAGGATAAACTCTTTGCGAATGAAGAAGTTACAAATGAATTTTCATCCAATAAGGACACCAAAAAGAGTTTATCAAAAGTAAACAGTGTCAGTGACCAAAAATCTGGAGTGTTGAGTGCTATTTATAATATGCCAATACATTATCATGCAG
The DNA here is from genome assembly GCA_932294365.1 of Diachrysia chrysitis. NCBI lineage: Eukaryota > Metazoa > Arthropoda > Insecta > Lepidoptera > Noctuidae > Diachrysia > Diachrysia chrysitis. The sequence goes on from OW028645.1 coordinate 8,926,075, forward strand.
CAATTCTGTGTTTCTTATTAATTATATACAATCTTATTTATCAATATATAAAGCAAAACTGTCATGGTAATAAAAATAAATAAGATTAAATTTTAGAAATTGTATGCATATTTAACTAGTCATTGAGTTCAGGGACATTTTGTTTCTATATTTTTACCAATTTGATTAAATAAGTTGTAAATAGTCACAGGTAACAAATCCTTCTTGAACCCTTTCGTGTCTCAATAATCAATAATATTTTATATCTAATTAACAATTTGGTGCTTTTCACTATTAGAAATTGCTGGCAGTATTGTGATAATTCACATTTAAAAAAAGGCTTTGTATACAGCTTCCGGAATGTTGCAGTAAACTGTTACTAACATTAACAGTAGTCCTTAATATTTAAAAATTGAGAAATCATTATGGTTCGGTTATTTCCATTTAAATGATTGGTGCACCATGGTCATACAAGACAATTAGAGTATTGATGTATGTAATATGTATACTCATAAACATTTTAATAAAATTGTAATGTTATTATCATGCGTTAGATTGTTTAATTATTTTTTACCCTTCTGTATTTAATAAAGTATTAAAGTAAGTAGGTACCTATACTTACTTAAATAATAAAAATTTTGAAATCTTATTTTTACTGTTGGTAATAATCTTAATTTTAAGAACTATTTATTTAGAATAAAGTGCAATTAGGATAACACATAAATATTATGTGAGCTTAAATAAAGTATTTTATTTTAAGAAATTGCTTTATTTCCACCTGAGAAATTAATAATGTGTCCAAGAGTACCTAATTACTCTTTCATTTTTGCTTTAAACAAATATGACCTTATTTATAAAAATCTCGACGGTGTTATTCAATGCATACGGTGACGGTGTTATCAAATATGCAATTGCTAAGAAACTTCTAAATTCAAATTCTCTGAAGAAAAATTTAAATAAGAATGTGCTAATCAATTGCTAACCATCGTCGAGTTTCTATAAATAAGGCCATTATTGTTCCGTTGTCTGGTTTAATAATTTATTATCTAGATGTAGACAGAGATTCAGGCAGGCCGGTTTCAGTGCGCACTTTAGGTAATTTCGGATGGCGCGCCTCCCGCCCTTATGCTGTTGCAAGCGAGCGACAAGTCTAACTCTACAATTCTAACGCGCCGCGCCAGACTGAGTTACGCGTTGGAAGAGAGCAGCAATTTTAAGGAACTGCAAACGTAGTATAGATGTATTCTATACCAGATTATTCACGGGGCTTCGCGGGTGTCGGCAAACTAGCTAAATCGCACGCAAAATTTCGCGAAGTGAACTTTCTGGGACTCAGTACTAAAAATTAGTTTAGCCCACTAAAAAGGGTTAGTGAGTATAAGTAGGCAGTATGACAGACAAATACAGAGACAGTAATTACATTTAAACTACAAAATATCCGACTATATTTTTATATCAATATTTAGGCTAAGCCATAGTTTAACCTAAATTTGGATATCTAGCCGAATCACCGTATAGAAAAACCCATTTTTAATAAAAGAATGGTCAATTCAAATCAACATTTTATTTAAAAAAGAGACTAAGTATATAGCTTATTTTTGAAAAGATAGATGTCAAATATTTAAATCAAGCTGCTAACTAACAAGTACCTTTACAATAAACATTGTCCATGTAGCCTGATCTTTCAAAATAATCAGGAGAAATTTTCAAAAAACTATGACTTGATTTAAAATACCTGTACTTACAACAAAATAATTATTAGAAGAAAATTGACAACCTTATTTAGTGCTTTATTTTTAAAGATCATCATATATACTACCTACATTATCTAATATAACTAGTATGTACAACCTGGTAATTCTTACAATAATTCAGTTATTCATTGAATGGGTCCTTAACTTGGATTTCTTCATCTCCAAATATAAAGTATTTTACTCTGGAATAAAGAAAACAATTGGTCAATTTTGCGAAAAAGGAGTGTATCTTGTATTTTTGTTTAGTAATTAGGAAACGTTGTGGAGGCCTAGCGGAGTAATCAAACGGTGTTGTGTGAACATGGATGCTGGTTTGAAATTGCTACAGGCAAGTACCAAATTCGACTATTAGAAAGTTGTATGTACTTTCCTAATTATTCTAAGACATCATTGACAATCGGTCAGGGAAAACATCGCAAATAAACCTGCATTCAAAATCAAATAATAAAAAAACCGCATTCCACAATGAGCAAGTGCTTCAAATCAACGGTTATTCCTTTTCTACATGAAAAGAGGCATGTGCTGCGTAGACACATGAATAAGCCGGTATTATTATTTAATAATAGGAAACATTACACAAAACAGAAGAGCAATTTATTGATATTTATATCAAATTTTAACATAAAGGTAGGTAATAGTAATTTTAAACATATCTTACTTATCCCAGTTAATCACTAATCCCATAAATGTAAATGTTAAAAAACCATGCCACAATGTAGTAAATATAGGTATAGGTTCTCTTTTATGTCCAAAATTTTTGTAAGTTCTTTGATTCACTATTGCTAATGTTTTAATATGTCTAAACATTGTTAATTTTTGTAGTTTATTATGGTCGGTATTATGAAGCTATAAAACCTGTCACAGACACTGTGCTCATTTAATAACTAACAACAAAATACACAAGTCAATCAAAACTGACTCGTAATAAATTAATGTATTTGTATGACTCTGTGAACTGATCACAGGAACTGATTAACTAAATACTCAATATTGTACGATATATAATATAAAAGTACTCTGTGACACAGAACAAATATACTCTACCGAGAAGAATGTCAACTTAGTACATAAAATTTGGGACCGACTGGCACGACTCGTAGCGTACCACCCATAGAACTAAAACTGACAATTTCACCGTTCGCGGGAATTTCAAATTTCATATTCCTTTGTATTTAATAATAATTGGTATTGAAAGGGTAAATAAAGCTAATAAAATAAAAATAGTATTAAGTACAATTATAATTTATTTTTGATAAACTTAATTTAGAATATAAAATAATCAGAATACTTAAAAAATACGATTGAAATGAACAAAAATACATTTTATAACATTCATTGTACTGCAGCTGTTACGTAAAATTGTATATATTATATTATATATACTTTTTACTTAAATATTAGATGGTATATTATAAATATTCTTGAAAATGTATGACGAAAAAATTTCTTTTATACATTTTAAAGATTTAAGATCTATTGTAAGAAAGATTTTATTTTATTTTGTTACATTCTTTCACAGCAAAACAATTTATGTAACTAATACATTCATTAGACAGATTGAAAAGAATTTTTGTTTATTCAAAACAACAATAACAATTGGATTTACCTGACACATAATAACTAAATTTTAAGATTAGGTGTAATAATTAACCTTTGGCAATTATTGATATTTGTATGATTTCACAGGACAAGTTGATTCTGAACTATCACCTTAGGTGTCTTGATAAGGTAGTCTCTGACAGCACACTGCTTGCATCGAATCGACATAATATTCTGTTTATGGCCTAAAAAAAGAATAACAATGTTAATTGATGATTTAAAAAATAATTAATTCACAAGCGTACAATATAACAAGACAGTGCTACACTAAAGTATTTTATGTATGGCTACAAACAATTATAATCATTTACCCAGATTAATTAAGGATATTAAAGGAGGACAGATATTTAAGTTTAGTTTAGGAACCAATAACATCATGCAATATTTATTTAGAAATGGTTTTGGATGTTAGTACTTTAAACAATTATAATGGTGGGAAGTACCAAACATAGTTTAAGTATATGGCACGATTTTATTGGTTCTTAGGCCTCCATACATTGTTGCCCGTCCTCCTTTAGCAAATATTTATTTACAATAGTTGGAATTGTTAATAAAGAAAGTACTAAGTAGGTACTATGCTGTTGTTTAGTACCCATATTCCCAAATAAATAATTTGATTAAACAATAGGTTTATACTGACCTTCTTAAATCCTTCAGGATGCTACTGTTCATACTGTAATATTATAATGCTCCTCTCTTCTCTATTAAGGAAGAGTCCTTCACCATGCAGTGGAACATTTACAGGCCAATATTACTATTCTGTATTTATTGTAGTACTTAATATTTCGGGATGAAAAACATACGCGCCCATAATAAAACTGTAATAAATAAAGGTATTTAGATACACTGAAATATTTTTATGTTATCCATTGAACAACGATGACTAATCTTAATTTAGAATATAAAATAATCAGAATACTTAAAAAATACGTTTGAAATGAACAAAAATACATTTTACAACATTCATTGTACTACAGCTGTTACGTGAAATTGTATATATTATATTATATATACTTTTTACTTAAATATTAGATGGTATATTATAAATATTCTTGAAAATGTATGAAGAAAATATTTTTTTTTATACATTTTAAAAATTTAAGATCTATTGTAAGAAAGATTTTATTTTATTTTGTTACATTCTTTCACAGCAAAACAATTTCTGTAACTAATACATTCATTAGACAGATTGAAAAGAATTTTTGTTTATTCAAACAACAATAACAATTGGATTTACCTGACACATAATAACTAAATTTTAAGATTAGGCGTAATAATTAACCTTTGACAATTATTGATATTTGTATGATTTCACAGGACAAGTTGATTCTGAACTATCACCTTAGGTGGTTTGATAAGGTTGTCACTGACAGCACACTGCTTGCATCGAATCGACATAATATTCTGTTTATGGCCTAAAAAAATAATAATAATGTTAATTGATGATTTAAAAAAAAAAATCCAAGCGTACAATATAACAAGACAGTGCTATACTAAAGTATTTTATGTATTGCTACAAACATTTATAATCATTTACCCAGATTAATTTAGGATATTAAAGGAGGATAGATGTTTTAGTTTAGTTTAGGAACCAATAACATCATGCAATATTTAATTAGAAATGATTTGGATGTTAGTACTTTAAACAATTATAATGGTGGGAAGTACCAAACCTAGTTTAAGTATATGGCATGATTTTATTGGTTCTTAGGCCTCCATACATTGTTGCCCGTCCTCCTTTAGCAAATATTCATTTACAATAGTTGGAATTGTTATTAAAGAAAGTACTAAGTACTATGCTGTTGTTTAGTACCCATATTCCCAAAAAAATAATTTGATTAATCAATAGGTTTATAATGACCTTCTTAAATCCTTCAGGATGCTACTGTTAATACTGTATTATTATAATGCTCCTCTCTTCTCTATTAAGGAAGAGTCCTTCGCCATGCAGTGGAACATTTACAGGCCAATATTACTATTCTGTATTTATTGTAGTATTTAATATTTCGGGATGAAAAATATACGCGCCCATAGTAAAACTGTAATAAATAAAGGTATTTAGATACACTGAAATATTTTTATGTTAGCCATTGAACAACGATGACTAAACTTAATTTAGATTATAAAATAATCAGAATACTTAAAAAATACGTTTGAAATAAACAAAAATACATTTTACAACATTCATTGTACTACAGCTGTTACATAAAATTGTATATATTATATAAACCTAGTTTAAGTATATGGCATGATTTTATTGGTTCTTAGGCCTCCATACATTGTTGCCCGTCCTCCTTTAGCAAATATTCCTTTACAATAGTTGGAATTGTTATTAAAGAAAGTACTAAGTACTATGCTGTTGTTTAGTACCCATATTCCCAAATAAATAACTTGATTAAACAATAGGTTTATACTGACCTTCTTAAATCCTTCAGGATGCTACTGTTCATACTGTAATATTATAATGCTCCTCTCTTTTCTATTAAGGAAGAGTCCTTCGCCATGCATTGGAACATTTACACTTTTACAGACCAATATTACTATTCTGTATTTATTGTAGTACTTAATATTTCGGGATGAAAAACATACGCGCCCATAATAAAACTGTAATAAATAAAGGTATTTAGATACACTGAAATATTTTTATGTTAGCCTTTGAACAACAATGACTAAACTTAATTTAGAATATAAAATAATCAGAATACTTAAAAAATATGTTTGAAATGAACTAAAATACATTTTACAACATTTATTGTACTACAGCTGTTACATAAAATTGTATATATTATATTATATTATATATACTTTTTACTTAATTATTAGATGGTATAATATTATAAATATTCTTGAAAATGTATGACGAAAATATTTTTTTTATACATTTTAAAGATTTAAGATCTATTGTAAGAAAGATTTTATTTTATTTTGTTACATTCTTTCACAGCATAACAATTTATGTAACTAATACATTCATTAGACAGATTGAAAAGAATTTTTGTTTATTCAAACAACAATAACAATTGGATTTACCTGACACATAATAACTAAATTTTAAGATTAGGTGTAATAATTAACTTTTGGCAATTATTGATATTTGTATGATTTCACAGGACAAGTTGATTCTGAACTATCACCTTAGGTGTCTTGATAAGGTTGTGCTTGCATCAAATCGACATAATATTTTGTTTATGGCCTAAAAAAAGAATAACAATGTTAATTGATGATTTAAAAAATAATTAATTCACAAGCGTACAACATAACAAGACAGTGCTATACTAAAGTATTTTATGTATGGCTACAAACATTTATAATCATTTACCTAGATTAATTTAGGATATTAAAGGAGGACAGATATTTTAGTTTAGTTTAGGAACCAATAACATCATGCAATATTTAATTAGAAATGATTTGGATGTTAGTACTTTAAACAATTATAATGGTGGGAAGTACCAAACCTAGTTTAAGTATATGGCATGATTTTATTGGTTCTTAGGCCTCCATACATTGTTGCCCGTCCTCCTTTAGCAAATATTCATTTACAATAGTTGGAATTGTTATTAAAGAAAGTACTAAGTACTATGCTGTTGTTTAGTACCCATATTCCCCAATAAATAATTTGATTAAACAATAGGTTTATACTGACCTTCTTAAATCCTTCAGGATGCTACTGTTTATACTGTAATATTATAATGCTCCTCTCTTCTCTATTAATGAAGAGTCCTTCGCCATGCAGTGGAACATTTACAGGCCAATATTACTATTCTGTATTTATTGTAGTACTTAATATTTCGGGATGAAAAACATACGCGCCCATAATAAAACTGTAATAAATAAAGGTATTTAGATACACTGAAATCTTTTTATGTTAGCCATTGAACAACAATGACTAAACTTAATTTAGAATATAAAATAATCAGAAAACTTAAAAAATATGTTTGAAATAAACAAAAATACATTTTACAACATTCATTGTACTACAGCTGTTACATAAAATTGTATATTATATTATATAAACCTACTTTAAGTATATGGCATGATTTTATTGGTTCTTAGGCCTCCATACATTGTTGCCCGTCCTACTTTAGCAAATATTCATTTACAATAGTTGGAATTGTTATTAAAGAAAGTACTAAGTACTATGCTGTTGTTCAGTACCCATATTCCCAAAAAAATAATTTGATTAAACAATAGGTTTATACTGACCTTCTTTAGAGTCCTTCGCCATGCAGTGGAACATTAACAGGCCAATATTACTATTCTGTATTTATAAATCCCGAAATATTAAATACTACAGTATTTAATATTTCGGGATGAAAAATATACGCGCCCATAGTAAAACTGTAATAAATAAAGATCATTCAGATCAGCCATTGAACAACGATGACTAAACTTTTACATCAACTTACTTATATATTCACGCAACACTTGAAGGCTATTTTGTTCAGTTGAAGTCTTGAAGATCAACCTTCCACGTAATTTCTTTATCTTCATCGGACTATGTAGAACTAATTATTATAGTTTTCAATAGAGTCATAACATTATTACCATACGTAAAGCAAATAAACAATGGTACTCGATACTCCATTAAACAATATTATTTCAATATAAAAATGAAATTAAACTGTGGCTTATTGTTAAAATATAAAAATACAAAGAAAAATAACATTAAAAGCAAAAGACGCTTTTGAGGAGGCCATTTTTTTGACCTTGAGAGCTTGTTACACATCTCTATGTAGTCTATGCCAACGAGTATATAAACTCTACGTTTAAGTCTATGAAAACAACCCATAATAAACCAGCTGTCATCCATACAAGTTGACTCCCCCTGCTCTGTGATACTGTACTGACTGACTGACATTCTCTGACGTTTGTTAGGTACACAGAGTACTTTTATATATATGGTACCATAGAGTTTATATAACTATAGAGCAAGCGTATTTTTAGCTGTCAGTACTCGTTCGATTAGTGATGTTCTGTGCGAGGAGAGACGTTCAAGCTAAAATATCGATGGTTTCGATATTATTAGGGTAATAAAATGCCTTTTAAGTTTTGAGATAACATGAATAAAACAAATAAATTAGAAATATAACACTATTTAATGAAAAATAAAAATATGTTATTGCCCTTAAAAATAAAAATATAAATTTATGAAATAACCGTGTGTTTGTCTCTTTAATATTACTTTTTTTGAGGTATTTTATTCTTATGTCTACTTATGTTTTCATTACATCACGATCACGAAAAATCTTTATAAATTAGGGGGGGGGGGAGGTGTGCAGCGGATACCCGCTGCGCGCCCCTATTTCGCCCTACTGAATTTAGAGAAAATAAGAAAATTTCTATAACAATACTATTCACAGATGAAAAGTAATGTCACTATTATTTTGGTTTTGCTTCCGTGAATGGTTTTTACAACTCAGTACTACGTATTTTACCATTATTACATAAATATAAGTAACGTTTTCTCGGTGATACAAACACGGCGAGCTTTGTTTTGACACTAATTGGACGTGACCTTGAAATCGACGCTTGATTATACATGTGCTCTCGGATCTTACCTTGTTACGCTCACTCTATAGTTCACTTATTGTTATCTCTATGTACGATCGATATTTTAGCTTGAACGTCTGTCGTCGCATGGAACATCACTAATAGAACGAGTGCTGACAGCTAAAAATGTGCTTGTGCGAGCCAAAAGACTCTCATCACTAATGGGAGAGAAGAAAAAAAAATGTGCTTTCGTTCTGCACAACGGGCCATAAGCGATACGCTTGCTCTATAGTTATATTAACTCTATGTTAGGTACCCAAAGTGACTCTGACACTGACATTATAACGATTGTCATTTTGTCATGGATCGTTTCGTCGTTAAAGTTGGAAGCCTAAGAATTAGTTTAGGAATTTAACTAAAAGTGTTTGTAACATCAATAATAATAAAATATAATATCATTGATTGCCACTTTCTCACGACAACATCCAGTTTTTACGGCAATTTCTGTTATACCGGATCTTGCAAAAAACGGGATGTTGCCGTAGGAAAAGGGCCTCAGGCTTTGGAATTTGCTTCCACCACCTAGTATTCGAAATTTTAAAACTTTATCAGCTATTTTTAAGAAACGAGTTAACGAGCCTTTGCTAGTACTCTATCTTACTATATGAATTTGTAAGTATGTGTCTATTTTATTTATTCCGTACTAACGGACGCACCGCTTTGCACGGGTACACAAAACATTTATGAATTGTACACACAAACCTTCTTCTTGAATCACTCTATCCATTAGTAAAAAACCATATGATTTTTTCGGAAAATCAGATTAGTAGTTTCGGAGTTTATCGCGATCTAACAGACACGCGGTAGAGGACTTAATTTAATAAAAATACATAGATAGAAGATACGAAAATAAATGTAAGTATTTATGGATTCTGCCGTTGAGCCAAGGATACATTTTTGTATCTGAGCATGACGCGGAACGCCTAAACCTACGTGTTGCTTGCTTCCGCTCCGAGACCGAAAACAAGAGTCTCGTGTCAATATCACGCATAGTGCGTAAGTTGCCCTGCAACATGTCTGTAGCGTAGGAGAAAGGAAACCATGCTTTTACTTCTTGAGCTTTAATCAGTCATGTTTTGTTGTAGGACTGACTAGTATGGCCTGCGAAATATTCCGCTGTTGTAAATAATTATCTCTATTTAGTTAAATAATTATCTTAATTAGATTTAGTTGTACCACGCAGTTAATAGGACAAAATTAAAACGAAAAAAAACATGCATGTTCTCTGTCGTACAAATACGAAACAATCGCTACACGGAAATATGTGTCGCAAACCGGTCAGAGTTAATGTTGTTCCCACTTTGAGTTTATAAATTTGTTAAAAATAAAACACATAATGAAATAGGTAATTTATAATAAAAGGCGGGCTTATCGACTATTAAAACAAAAGAGGTATTCTTAAAATACAATATTGTATTTCTTCTTACCTATATTTAGGTACAGCCTAAATGTTTTTAATCCTATAATTAATTATAATCTTAAATTTACCCTATGTACAGAGTTTCGTACGTAAAATACACGTTTATTTACATTACAAAAAACATAAGCAAATCTATTTATCAAAATTATTCCAGGTCATCACTGATTGCGTAACAATCATACAAGCTTTTGGCCCCAACCAATAAAATAAGAACAAAAGAAAAACAATAATAAAAATTAAATTAAATGCGCGTGAAATGTCTGCGTGAAATTAAAAAATAAACGTAATAAATTCTTAACAAAAGGTTTATGTCATTTTTTATCTTTGTTAATAACACAGCTAACACTTATCAGTGTAGGCAATTGAAATTCATTTTTCATAATGAAGCAAGAAAAAGTAATCCAATTTTTTCTAATTTAAACCTTTCTTAGGTCTGATAAATACATATAAATGTCAATTGCAAAAGATTTGGCGATGTTAAAAATTCAAATCTGCTATTTTACTCACTCTAAAAATATTACAATACTTAAAATTGTCTAAAACTGAAACTAATTAAAAGTAAGCATCCAGTTGATGCATCAATAACTATACCTTGACTAACAGAAAATATCTTATCCATTATTCGACAATTATTCGTAATATAAGTAGCGATATTAATACAGATAATGTGAGTCACAAAAAATATAGTACCTTTGTACGCATTGTAAAAGGGGGGCGAAAAGCGACGAACTATTTTCGTCCACTATCTAACTATATCCTGAGTAGGAATAATGTGACCCTAGTGTTAGTCATCAAATTTGATGGAGTGAACTCCTGTGTCGATAGCGCCGCCGCGATACGAGCCCCTTTTTTTCTTCGTCTTCTCATGCTTAAATGACTTTCCACGTGTGTGCTTTAAGTCTTGATTAGCACGTTCACCCCATGAACCACGTGAACCAAACTATAAAACAAATTATACTCATAATTTAAATTTAACCATGACATCAAAATAAATCAGCATTACATACTATTTGAATTAACATAACAACATGCAAACCATTTGTCTTAACTACACATTCAAAATGTAACAAATACCGAATAATGATTTTTTTACTCAAATGCAATAGCTGAAATTAACAAAGTACATATTACATATATCAATTATGGCATAATACTATAAATCTTATTGTTTTTCTAAATAGGGAATATGCACAAATATCCGATTTGGTTAAAAGTTTTAAATCTACTGCTATTTTAGTTCAGATTAGTTTTATAATTCAATAAAAATATTATAATAGATCGCTTAATGTATGCAGGATTTTTGAATTATCATTTGTATGATAATATATTTGTGTAAAGCAGCACCGAACACGCCGAATTTCATAAAATGCGATAGATGTTAGAATTTGAAATGAATGCTAATAACGTCATAAAATACGGCGCGTTCGGTGCGGTTCAGATTTTTAGTAGGAGAGCCCGAGAGGTGATCAGGTACAACTAATGCGCCTTAGTAAATAAAAAAATACTGAAGCGCGTTAGATATACCTACGTGATATAAAGGGGATTATACCCTGAATACTCTTGATTGCCGCACTAAATTATATTCTTACTACGTAGAGCCGTGAGTCTAAAAGAGTCGATCAGAATAGAAAAAAAAAAAAAAACATTGGAAATGGTCTGGTTTTATCATTTTTGTAAACCTATCCAGGACACTTTCACAATGAAAGAACATAGACCCGTAACATTTTTTTTACAATTCATCCAATAACTCTCCACGACGCTCAAATGAATCCCCATTTAGCATCGTGGTCCCCCCTACTAAAAGAATTGCGTTCGGCTAAGAAAATGAGGCGCGTACGGCGCAGTTAGGTGTGCGATCAACCTGTGTTATTGTGCCGGTTGACATTGACTCTTACGTCAATGCTTAACAGAGAAGATGGCGCTTGTTTCAAACGCAATAATATTCATGTGCAAGTAATGGTTATTTTTTATAATAGATCTCATTTTTTTGATGATATTATATTTTCTAGAACGGTGTAACTGAACTAGCACATAAAAAATATAGTGCATATTCCCTATTGCATATCTGAGGAAAATCTAGACAGTGCTGTATGCAACCAATTAAAATTTGTCATTGTCCTCACTTACTTAGTCAAATACAATTTTCTTGTTTTGAGTATTATCTCCTCCCTCAAAGCTCTTTCTATCATTGAAACCTCCTTTGTTGAACCCTCCCCTGTCTCCTCCCCACGAGTGGCGGTCTCCGCGACCTCTTCGATCGCCTCCGCGGCCTCCCCTGTCGAATCCACCTCGACCACCCCTGTCGAATCCACCTCGACCGCCCCTGTCGAATCCACCTCGACCACCCCTGTCAAATCCGCCTCGGCCGCCCCTGTCGAATCCACCGCGACCACCTCGACCACCACGTCCGCCTCTGTCATTAAACCCTCCGCGGCCTCCACGATCACCTCCCCGGCCTCTGAAACCGCCTCTACCCCTATCATTAAAGCCCCGGCCGCGATTGAATCCGCCGCGTCCGCGATTGTTCCAACCACCTGATTGATTGCCTTCGTCTTCTTCGTCATTGTCTTCGCCTTCTTGGCTTTCACCCTCCTGAGAGAGAGAAGCATTATTTTATAACCACCAAGACAACCCTATGTGATAGCCAAATTATTCCAAAAAGTAAATGCCCGAAATGTTATAGCAAGCCGCTGGCGATGAAGCCATTGGCGAATTCATCCAAGTATGGCATAACATGGAGTTACCTTGGCTTTTTAAACTTTAGGGCATTTACCTTAGCGTCGAATGAGTTATCCTTAAGCCTAGGGTCCACTTCTATATTATCTGAAGCAACCCGGCGGAATGGAGAAGGCTTATTCGTGCGAGAATCTTTTTCATTAGGAGTAGACACACTAACTGTACCCTAAAATTTATCACAGACATTTATCACTTTTTGGTAAAACTTGCACAAGATGATAAAATTAATGCAATATGTTAATTAATAAATTAATAATAACTTTTGATATTGGATACCAAAGAAATATATTACATCTGCTACTACAGAAGAGGGTAGCAAATTAAATTCTATTGACATAATTAACTTTACCCATTTACTTCAAGATGGTTGTTACCTCCCATTGCTCTTTGTAACCTTGCATCTATATATATGCAGGTCTGACAAGGTTAAGCAGGATTAGAGGTACAGCCATGTCAAAGTGAACAGCTAGTACTATAAAAACATGCCTAAACCAGTCTGGAAGGTTATTCTACAGAGTCTACTCATATAAATTCTAGCTAGGTTATTTTTGGGCTATTTTCATTGCTGATATGCTAATGAAGAAAACTAATGACTTACTTTTACAAAGTTATTGTATGGCTTCTTTGCAGGTCCACCTGTGTCTCCTTCTGATGCTTTCCTTTTCTTACCTCCTTGGAATCCATTTTCAGCCTAAAACAAGGCACAAATAATACATTATGATTTTATTATAATATACAATATATTTATTTTTAAATATATATTTTGAAATGTAATATAACATAAGTATAGGTTAAATATTACTCAGTCTAGACAAAAAACATTATTGTTCTTCTGGCACAGTCAGGTAAACACATTAATGAGAAAATTATTTACCTGATTGTTAGATTCCTTCTTTGATACTTTAGCTGGTGGAGCATCCTCATCACTTTCTTCACTGTCATCTGAAGATGCTGCTTTCTTAGCTGGGGTAGGTTTTTGTGCAGGAGCTTCATCATTGCTGGAATCATCATCTGATGACTCTTGTTTCTTAGCAGCAGGCTTAGATTTAGCTGCACTGACAGGGGTTTTTGGAGCAGGCTTGGATGGCTCATCGTCACTGTCATCACTATCATCTGATGATGATGCCTTCTTTGCTGGTGCCTTAGCTAGAGCTTTGACTGGAGTCTTTTGAACTGTTTTGGATTTTTCATCTTCACTACTATCATCACTATCAGATGAAGATTCCTTTTTAGCTGATGCTTTAGTGGCTGGCTTTACAGGAGTGGGCTGGGGTTTCTGAAGTGCCTTTTGCGGTACTGTTTGATCCTCATCACTACTGTCATCTGAAGACTCTTGTTTCTTACCTGGAGCTGCTTTAGGCTTCGCAGCAGGTGTTGCTTGTGCTTTTGTGACCTTTTGAGGTTTAGCATCTTCATCACTGCTGTCATCGGAGTCTTCAGATGATGATTCTTTCTTTTTAGCTGGTGTCACCTTGACAGGTGCTGTTTTAGCAGGTGCCAGTTTCTTTGGAGCAGGTTTTTCATCTTCACTATCATCACTGTCATCAGAAGAGGATTCTTGTTTCTTAGCTGGAGCAGCTTTAGCTTGTGGTTTTGCTGGGGTGGCTTTTGCAGCAGGCTTAGGTTTCTCATCTTCACTGCTATCATCGTCTGAAGAATCTTGTTTTTTAACAGGCTTTGCTGCAGCTTTAGCCAGTGTGGCAGTAGGTTTAGCAGCAGGTTTCTTAGCCTTGTCATCATCACTGCTATCATCATCTGATGAAGAATCTGCCTTCTTAGCTGCTACTTTAGGAGGCGGAGCTGCTTTTGCTGGTGTCTTCACCTGGGGTTTAGGTTTCTCGTCTTCACTGCTGTCGTCATCTGAAGACGACTCTTGTTTCTTAGCTGGAGCTGCCTTTGCTGCTGGTGTTTGCACTTTATTTACTGTTTTTTTAGGTTCATCATCACTACTGTCGTCATCAGAAGACTCTTGTTTTTTAACAACTTTAGGTGTGTTAGTTGGTTTCACTGGTTGTTTTTTTGGTTGAGCTGTAGCATTATCTTCACTGTCACTGTCTTCTGATGATTCTGGCTTCTTAACTGGAGCTGCTGCTACTTTAGGTTTCACCTGTAAAAAACAGCTCACCTTTTTATTTCGACCACAGCAACATAACAAGTTAATTTATAAAAAAAATATTCAGAGGTAGTGACGAATATATGAGTTTAAAATCATGATTGATCATTGAAAATTTCACATCATTACAATAAATTGTTGCTAAGGAAAAATATTAAATAAATAATTATTACACTAATATGTTACCTGTGTTTTAGGTTTGTCATCTTCAGAACTATCATCTGATGATTCCTGTTTTTTCTTAGCAACTTGACCTTTGCCATTAACTTGAGCTGCAGGTTTTTTCTCATCTTCACTGGTGTCCTCATCAGAACTGAAGTGAAAATTAACAGTTGAGATAAAATGTTTATCAAAATCAAATAATTTGATTCACATGGTATCTACTAAAAACAACTTAAGTACCTAATAATCATACCAGAAATACAGATTAAGTTATCATAACCTTGAGTAATTATAACAGAAAATGGCATGCACATAACCTAAAAAAATTATATTCACCTTTCAGCAGCAGCTTTTTGAGGCGTTTTTTGCTTGTTGTATACCTGTATGATGTCTGTGAGTGACGGTAGGCCTTTAACACGAGGTTTCTATAACCAAATAAAGACACATGTAATTAAATAATTGAAAAGAATTGTAGCGTGGTAGTTAGTTACAATTAACATCCCCAAAAACCATACAATAATCATTCGAAAGATAAACGATACTATGTGCAGTATGTATAGCACTGAACTGCAACGCACAAAATGTCGGCAATTCTGAATCTGTTATTTGCGAATTACGGAAATGATCTCGATAATTTAAATTGTAACATAAACATAGCATCACGACTTCATTAATACTCAAATATAATTAAGCTTTGGATAAACTTAATACTGTAGGTATCTTATGAGCACGTGTAGAGGCCGGCCACACGTGGTTTTTTTACAAAGAAGAAACTCACCGCTTTAGTTTTCTTTAAAAAATCTTGAGCTAGCGATTTGTCAATATTTTGTAGGAACTGGTGAACTAATGAAATAGCTTCAGTTTGCACTTCTGAAGGAACCCCCATTTTTACAATTATAATATTCTTTTCGGCAACGCAGAAGAACGCCGCCGCTGCTTGTCAAGTTGCCACAGAACACAGAGAATGAATGACACAATTGACAGACTGAAATTAACAGCTTCACAATTTGATGTAGCACATCACAGACAAAAGAAAATTAAATTGACTCTGTGAAAAAAAGAATGATTAAAAAGTACAGTCCTTAAAAAAAGTCGTAAAAACCATAATTCAGTCTCAGCTAGCGGTGGTGACCAACTACGTCGTAGTAGATCTAGTTGGTAATCGAAGTTAGACGATACGAAATTTGTGTTCTCGTAGTGTTTTTTGTTAAGCAATTATCACTTTTACAACCACTATAGCGAATAACCTGCAGAACGAACGAACGAATGGAATAAACGACCTTTTCAAAACGTTGATAAAAACCATTTTAAACCAAAGAGGAGTGCGCGCGAAGGGCAACCAACGAACGCCAACGATCGTTCTTTGGCCTGTGGTGGCGATTCCACCACAGGCCAAAGAACGATCCGTTTCGGTAACACCAAAGGAATCGTACTCGGAAGCTACTAAACTCAATGTCAGTTCCATTTATTTGTTGCTGCGTACACATAGGGCCAACGAACACCCAACGTACGTTTTTCAGTGTTGGCTACCGGACGCTCCTTGACCTTCGCAGGTACGTACAAATACATTCAGTGTGGGCAAACGATCGTTGGCACCTGATTTCGTAGGTACGATACAAATTGGTGTACAAACTGCGCGTGGCTTTAGAACCCTGAATCTTTGAAGACAGAAATATTTTCTTCATTATCTAAATAAATACACAAGGGAAACCATTGTACAATGGATTCTAGCCAGCACTTATTATGTGCATTTAGCGTAAATGTTTTTTGGCTAAAAGAAATAATAAACATTTTGCAATTGGACTGTTTCGCAATATTTATTTGCAGATATAATACGGAGTTGTTATTTTAAATTTATTTAAACTAGGTACCAACCAATTTTTAATATAGTGATTGAAGTGGAAGTCGTTCAGCGATCTATGTTTTGACTGTATTAGACCATATTTAATCTGTGTTGTACATTTGTAATTTATATTTATGTGATGACAGTAGTGGCAGTACCGATAACTTTAGTTGACGAATTATTTCACGGATTTGTTTCTACACTTACTTATTTAATGCAATTTTATAAAGTAGGTGATGGAAAGTGAATAACTAGTTATCTTCAACATTGTAAATAATTAATCAAATCGTACTTATTACATAGCGATGTGAGGTGACATGTTTTTAGATGTTTGCTTTGTCGATGTTCAATGTGATCGCGAAGAAAAATTGGTAAATGTTATGTAGGCTCATTTGAGCATTTAAAGTATAATAAACCCACGATGCCTGTCCAGCAAATTAATGTAAAAAACTCGTCTGATATCGAAAGTTGGGAATGGGGAGGTGGATGTGGTAGAGAAGTGATACGGACGGGATCAGGGAGCAGTCGTACTTCATGTAGCAACTCGAGCGGAGATATTTGTCGCATTTGTCACTGCGAAAGCGAGCCTCACAATCCTCTGCTAGCACCATGTTATTGTTCAGGTCAGTGGAAACATAATAAACCTACTCATGCACATGCCTTTTGCAACTTGAAGCCCTAAACGCGGCGAGCATAAACACAATACACAGCTGCTCTCTGTTTACATAATGTTATAAATTATGGCAAAGATGTGGTTATTGTATCTAATTTTAAATTAACACTCAATTTATAATTTATAAGGACAATAGCTGATATTATTATGTTAGGTAGCATTGAATGGCTATAGATTATAATATGGAAATTATCTGTTCAAAATAAAAAAAAATATTCAAGCAGATACTGTTATCAATATGATTAATAGCTAATCAATAAAAATAATTTGTGTCTGCATGGTTTCTGGGATGCAATTTGTTAGTAAAATGTCTGCTGAGAGATTGTGGTAAGACTAAACCAATCCAATATGCATTTTTGTTGGAATATAGAATACTAGATGAGGAAAAGGCAATTTTATTTTTAAACTGTAGAAGAATCATAAGTAGGTAACTTATGATTTCCTTATATAAATATTTGTGTAATAATTTCATAAAGGCAAATGTAACATTTATAGAAGTGTTATTTATTACAATTAATTATTAATTCACTTCCCATTTATTTAGAATACATTATCCTTAACAGGTTTAATGTGTCATCAATTTATTAATTCTTAGTTGTAGTATTTATTATAATGAATAATTTAAAGTAATATTTTTATAATATAACTGTTAAGCATTGTACTCTATACCATACTTACAAAAAAAAAAAAAAAACAAACACTTTGTAAAAACAAAATTCTTGAACCAATTAATCACCAATTATATTTCCATTTCTTTGCTGATGGTAACAACATAACAATGTTTATTTAATGTTGTTTTGTGTAATGTTACCTACTAGTAATAACAAAAATAATATTTTCTGAATGCAGAATGTAAGTGATATATTTTTAAAATGTTATGCATAACTTTGCATAATAATTAATGATGTGACATTTTTAAAACTTGTTTTTGCTGTTATTTTAAAGTTTATTTTTGCTGCTATTGGTTAAGTAATTTGTGAGGCAAACATCAAATTAATTCATATTTTTATTTAACGGAACAGGTTTAATTAACAGAAAAATACAGAAGATTTGTTATTTTTATTATTAGAATACTACTCTTCAATTAATTTAGTTACCTAAAGTTTCAAAAGCCCTGAGACTGGTTGTGAAATGTGAATATTTTGTGTAACACTTGCTATTAAGATATAGGTATAAATTTCATAGATTGGTGTACAATGTACATGTTTAACATTATAAAACCATGCTAATATTTATCCCCTACTTAAATCAAAATCCTAAAATAAATCAATGCAATAAAAGCTTTGATTATTTCTGAAATAACACTATGATATTTAAAATAAATAGAAATAACAAAACTTGAAAAATAAAAATGTTGCATTAATGTAGTCATTTGTCAATTATAGATTACAAAATAGCAGGTCTATTGTTTAATTACTTAAGCAGGTAAATATTGCTCAGAATATGTTGTTACATTTTTTTTACTTCCTGAAGATGTTTGATTTAATTATAAGCTATTTGGAATAAGCATTCATAACATTACCTACATAATCTACATACATAATCAGACTTGACATTGAAATAAAAATAAACATGTTACATAACACAAATGTTTACACATGAACACCATTAACTTATTATGATTTATTTTGTTGCAGGGAGTTTAAAATATGTTCATCAGAGCTGTTTACAACAATGGCTGACTGCATCAGAGACTAGATCATGTGAACTCTGCAAATTTAATTTCATTATGCATACCAAAATCAAACCATTCAATGAGGTACCTATATTTAATTTATTCTGTTTTGTAGCTAAGAACCAGTTTTATTTATTTTTATATTAATAACTATCTTGTATGAGATTTTTTTAAACCAGTTATAAAAGTTATAAATCCAGTTTGGCAGCTTAATTATGACAGGTTAATTTCATCACAAACGGGTTATAAGGCGCAATGACACAAAAACCTATATATTGTTATCATGTATGTGGTGGTTGTTTCCAGTGGCGATTACTGGAGATGTCCGGCGTGGAGCGTCGAAGGCTATGCTGTGCCGTGCTGTTCCACTGTGTCGCTGCGCTCTGTGTAATGTGGTCACTGTTTGTACTTATCGAGCGTGCGGTAGAAGAGGTCAACCGCGGTATGATCGGTAAGAATTACAACTCAATAAGGGCCGTTTAAACTCACTAATAAGATAACTACATAATGGCCTGGCACGCGACGACGGCAAGAGACCGGACGGCATGTCTTTGTTCCCTTGGAAGATGGGTAGGCCTTTAGTGTGGGACGCTACTTGTGTCGATACTCTTGCGCCATCTCATATTCCTAGTTCATCGTGCTGTGCTGGCGCTGCTGCTGCGGCTGCTGAGAACCTCAAACGGCGGAAATATAACAACCTTATTGGAAGTTATACATTCCAGCCGTTTGGGGTTGAAACACTTGGACCGTGGGGTCCGAGTGCACACATATTATATAAAGATCTGGCGAAACGCCTTGTTGACTCCTCGCGTGACCCAAGGGCTGGCTTTTACTTTGGACAGAGAATAAGCATTGCCATTCAACGTGGCAATGCCGCCAGTCTTTTGGGTACACTTCCAGTCGACAGCGATGCGGATGAATATTTTGACGCTATTTTTTAGATTTTTTTTTTTTTTTTATTAGTTAAGAGTTTAGTTTTGTTTTAAGTGTATATATAGTTAAGTTTGTATATATTTAAAATTGTAAATAATATTTAAATGTTAAAAAAAAAAAAAAAAAAAAAAAAACTACATAATTTACGTCGTTAATTGAATAACGTCTGTAGGAACATGAAATCACGTGATGCACAACAAGCCAGATATGTGAGATCTATAAGAGTACATATTTCATTCTATCTGCAATGATGCCACATGTTTGGCCTTCATTGGAGATAGAGTGGCTAATGCATTAATAAGGTGAACAAATAATTCACACATGAAGGTAACACTAAACGGCCGTGACTGTTTTGCTTTTGTTTATTTTCCGTACAAGGCTTTACCTTATGTAGGTAGTGGTTTTTTTTACATTATCATATTTCTCCAACAAGGCCCGAATTAATAACCAACTTTCCAACAGTCTTTTTCACTGACCTTACATTAGTTCATTTTGTGCTCGTTACGGTTACTAAACTACACGAATATTTATTCATTAGTTAGGTACATATAACCTACTATTAAAAAGGATATAGGTATAAAACCACGTTATATCATAATTGTTGTCATCTAAGATGGTGTAACTAAATCTACATAATTCTTTGTTTTTACTTAACAAATATTATTTATCTGCTCGATAGGTAGGTATATTCCACAACTGAATAGGTATTTGTCTGCGAAATAACATTTGACTTTTTAATTAATCGTAACTGATTTGTCTGTATTTAATAGGTATAAATATAACATAGTAACGAAGCAGGAAAATTTTAAAGATAAAATATACCTACCTTTAAATAGGCATTCTATGTGCCTGATACCAACGAACTATCAGAAAATGTTAAGTAATCTATACTAATATTATAAAGCTGAAGAGTTTGTTTGTTTGTTTGAACGCGCTAATCTCAAGAACTACTGGTTCGAATTGAAAAATTCTTTTTGTATTGGATAGTCCGTTTATTGAGGAAGGCTATAGGCTATATGTCATCACGCTACGACCAATAGGAGCAGAGCATAAATGAAAAATGTTGCAAAAATGAAAAACCGTTAAAACTAAAACACGCGAACAAAGTCGCGGGGGACAGCTAGTAGGTATAATAAAGCTAGAGTTTTATTGTTTGAATGCGCTAATCTCTGAAATTACTAGTCGGACTTGAAAAAATCTTTTTGTATTTGGTAGCCTCGATTCGATCTGGAGGAAGATTATAGGCTTTTAAAACCACGTTACCTAGGTATTTGCCTTCAGAGAAAACCAAGCGGGGAACAACTAGTTGTTTATAATTTTCGTTCCGAGATTGGAAACGCAGCGAAATATCTAAACTTAACTAAAAATATTCCTATTTAAATAATACATAATTATAAGGATATTACGGTGTATCTGTAGGGTAACTGATATGATATACGAATGTATGCCCGCCCCATTTGAAGGCAAATCGAGTCTTAAGGAATGATGGGTAGGTCCTGAATTCCTGATGACTAAGTACGTATTACACTATATTTTTTTTAGGAAATCGAAAGATGTAATCACAGTTATGAATAATAAATAAATAAATAAAAAATGTGGACAACATCACATACATTGCTCTAAACCCAAAGTAAGTAGCTAAAGCACTTGTGTTATGGAATTCAGAGACAACGAGGGTACCAGAAACACCCAGACCCGATGCAATGTAGAAAACTGGTTTTCTGCATTGACCCGGCCGGGGATCGAACCCGGGACCTCAGAGCTGGCGACACCTTGGAAACCGGTGTGTACGCCACTCGACCACGGAGGTTGTCAAAACACAGTTAGATTGTGATTTAGTGCGATTTTCGTTCCCGACCTCACTGCTCCCTAATTGTTTACAAAGGTTTTAAAGGTTTCCTACAAATTAGATAGTGTAATAAGCGCTTTAGTGATACCTTTACCACCTGCCCATACCCTGTCATATGGGATTTATGATGAGAAGCAAAATAGATAACTGTTTAAAAAACAGTCGGTCCTGCTACACCTGTCTTTAAAAATATGCAAGTTATCTTGACTTACCATGACACTTATACTTGAAATGTATGCATGCCATGTGTTTGATTGCTTTAAACAAAATAAAATCGTTGCATACTATATTTTAACCAATCAATAGCATTTCCTTTTTCTGAAATATTAGGTACGGTAGTATTATTTTTGCAATAGGTATAAACAACATCATTATATTGTATATAATTGATTCGTATAGTTTCACTCCATATCGGTCTGTCTCGGTTCTTATATCGTTTCTCCGTACTCGTGATGCTACATCGTTAGCTATAAATGTCAAAATGCAACAAAATTGTGTTTATATCGACTATTCGTAATATTATGATACATTCTACGAAGTTCGTAATGCTTGGCTAACGTGTTGCAGGTTATCATCCATTACTAGGGCTTTCATCCCGGGAGTCTCGGTCTTGAAAATTCCGAGAGTCTCGACGATTTTGTCGTATTTTCAAGACTCGAGACCTCAACTCCTGTTTTCGAGACTTTCGAGACTTAATTAACTGACAGTTATTCAGTGAATTCCAGTGCCAATGATTTTAATGATATCACGATTGCGGAGCTCACCAGTTTAACTGCTAAAGAACAGCTAGAGTGTGAGCTTGAAAATTTGCTAAATCCTCAAAAAATAGAAAAACAAACTAGCATCCATGACTTGCAAACGACTTTGCATGTAGAAAAAGCTCTCTTTGAGAATGGTGGCGAGGTAAGTGCTATAATTATTTGTTATCCATCCCCCCTACTAGCGTCGAAGCAGAGAGAGCTTTTTCTAATGCAGGTTACTTTTGCAACAAGATCAGATCCTCCCTATCTGAAAACACTTTGAATGCCCTTTGCTTTCTGCCTGCCTATTATAAAAATGAAAAATGTTAATTTTACTTATATTTGATTACTAGCTGACCCGTGCCCACTTCGTTGGGCATAATGTTAATAATCCTTTTTTAGTACATATGACCTAACGATTTAAATTATTTTTTTAATATTAAAAATTTAATTAACTACACTAATATTAAAAAAACTACTTTTTGTAACATAAATATAAAAGTTAGACATATATATGCTGTCGTTGACTTTTTTGTAGGCATTTTCAAGCTCCACATCTTTTTTCTAGAACTCAAAAATATATCTTTCATAGTTAAGGCAGCGTTCGTAAGAAACGCTTTCATTCGACCGTTTTTTCTCCGATTCACTTTGCAAAACGGACTACCACGTAAAAGCCTTTTTATTTTTCGGTTTTTTATATAACCTATGACACTCAGCAATAATGTGGCTTTCTATTGGTGAAAGAATTTTTAAAATCGGTTCAGTAGATCCCGAGATTACCCCTTACAATTTAACAAACACACAAACTTTACTTCTTTATAATATTATTATATTATATTATATTACTAGCTGTCCCCCGCGACTTTGTCCGCGTGTTTTAGTTTCAACAGTTTTTCATTTTTCAAACATTTTTTATTTATGCTCCGCTCCTTTTGGTCGCAGCGTAATGTTATATAGCTTATAGTCTTCCTCAATAAATGGGCTATCCAACACTGAAAGATTTTTTCAAATCGGACCAGTAGTTCCTGAGATTAGCGCGTTCAAACAAACAAACAAATAAACAAACAAACAAACTCTTCATCTTTATATATGAACTAGCTGACCCGTGCCCACTTCGTTGGGCATAATGTTAATAATCCTTTTTTAGTTCATAAGACCTAACGATTTAAATTATTTTATTAATATTAAAAATTAAATTATCTATACTAATATTAAAAAAACTACTTTTTGTAACTTAAATATAAAAGTTAGACATATGCTGTCGTTGACTCTAGAACTCAAAAATATATCTTTCATAGTTAAGGCAGCGTTCGTAAGAATCGCTTTCATTCGACCGTTTTTTTCTCCGATTCACTTTGCAAAACGGACTACCACGTAAAAGCCTTTTTATTTTTCGGTTTTTTATATAGCCTATGACACTCAGCAATAATGTGGCTTTCTATTGGTGAAGGAATTTTTAAAATCGGTTCAGTAGATCCCGAGATTACCCCTTACAATTTAACAAACACACAAACTTTACTTCTTTATAATATTAGTATAGAAGTATAGATTATTAGTAATTAGTATAGATATTGTAATAGTTGATTATTAAAGTACTTAATTGAAACATATTGTATTAATTGCCTAATTGTATAAACGTTGAGTATGAAACTTATTTTCAGTCTCGAAAGTCTCGTTTTTCCCGGGAATCCCGGGACCGGACCGAGTCTCGATTTTTTTTCCCGGGATTCGAAAATGTATCGAGACTGAAAGCCTTATCCATTACGAAACAATGATAAAATGTTTTAATTCCGTATCGATTACTCTGCTGAGCTAATGCAGTGTGCATTGCTTTATTTAGTAGTTAGTACGCGAACAACTGTTGAACATGTAACTATAGGCTATAAATATAACCACGAAGCAGGAAAATTATATTATTATTAATAATTTATGGGTTTTTTAATATGGTAATTTATTTATTAATAATATATGGGTATATTCCTTTTTAAACAGGCCTTGTTTGATTGGTTAAACTAACAATGGTCTAATAAATCGTAATATAATATGTCGTTACCGTATTTATTGTTGACTTCTGATAATGTGAGTCATTATTCATTTCCTGAATATAAGATGATACCTACATATATAATTTATTTTAATGTCAGGAATTAAAGGAGAATAATTAATTAACATTGCCATTTTATTTTCCTACTATGTTTTCAACTTATATAAATACGTTATTAACAAATCGGTCCATGACAACGTTTTATCTTACTACCATCCAACGCACCAAACATTGGCATTTACCTACTGATACAGGTTTCTAGCTAAGAATAGATTTCATAGTTTAATACACGACTGCTCAAATTGTTTACGTTCGGGTCGATATTCGACGATTTCAATTACTTATACCATTTTGTTCAATGCAATGATTCAATGACATTCAACAAATAAAGTATTTTCGATTAACTAATAAAGTTCATTGCCACTTAAATTGTTTTTAAATTACATTCAGAGTATGTTGGTAGGAAATAGAGTGTTTAGTCCCCATAATAGCCAGTTATGGTATGCTACTAAATAAATAATTAAGATGTTATAAAATATTCTCATTATAATCTTTTCAGCATGGCCCTTTTGGACGAAATTAGTCGTAGTGGCAGTCGGCTTTACGGGTGGCGCTGTTTTTATGTACATACAATGTCGTCAGTATCTACACCTCTGTAATCGTTGGCGAGCTCATAACAGGTATTATAATATGTTTTTGTATGTTGACGATGATTTTTGAACGTAAATAACGTAAGGCTTTTTGTTTGTTTTCAGGATATTGTTAATTCAAAATGCGCCAGAAAAGATTCCGATCGGCGGTGGTTCTCCGCCGGTGCGGGTAAAACGACGCGAGCGGAGCGCGCGCGGACAGGTGATCGCGAACATCGAGCCGCCGCCGCCGCCCGCCGCCTACCACGAGGAGGACGAGAGCGGCGGCTTCGAGACGTACCGCGGCAACCCGCACCGCCGCCTGTCGGCGCTGGGCGACGAGCGCCTGCGCGTGGAGGCGCACGACGACGCGCGCCGCGCCTCCGACACGCGCCTGGCGGCCGCCGACGCGCCCGAGGTGAGTGCGGCCGGCGTGTACCACATCAGCGTGGACCCGCTGGAGGCCGACATCCGCGAGCTGCTGGCGCTGGAGGCGCGGCGCGCGGCGCGGGCGGCGCGCTCGCTGCCCAACCTGCGCGCGTCGCGCGAGTCGCTGCTGCCCGCGCCGCCGCCCGCGCCCGCGCCCGCCGCCTCCTGAGGCCTGCTGCTGTACCCGGACGACACCATCTACTAGCCGCCGCGTGTACATGCCATGGATTGTGTAAATACTAATTATCATAATAATAGTGCAGGCGTCGCTCGTTTGAAGCCACCGTATGACCGCCCGTTAGATTCGGTTAGATACCCTATCACCTGTCGTTGCATTTTGTATCATGACGTCCATACATTCAGCATTTGTATATAGTACCTGTCGAATAAATTTTACTTCATATTTTTCTGGATAGTAATATAATGTTAATTACAGCTCTTTACGAGGATTCTTGTGCATCGGTACTAAATATAATTATATTCGTGAATAGAACTCTAGTTTCCTTATAGTGTCGTATAAGCCTATTTTCTGTGATTACTATTTTATTGTCTTAGTTTCGTCATTAAGTGGTAAGGAACGAAGGAGCACGCAACAAAACAGTGTGGTTCCGGAAGAATCGGTTTCTTTAAGAACTAAATGAACGAATTATAGTGTATATTTTAGTCTCAGTTGTCCCATTAATTTACAATCTATTTATTTTAAGAAAACTTTTTTTTAGGTAAGGTCAATCGTATGGATTTTTGTTGACATTAATTTCGAACTAAGTCAAGTTTTGTTACCCATCATCAATATATTTGGGTAGGGCATTCGCAGTAGGAGGCTAACACTCGTTTGAACACTGCTGATGTCATAACGACAACTCAATAAATTTAGTAACTTTATGTTATCAGTTACAGTTTCCCATGACACACTGTACTGAAGGTCTCATTACACAATAATTTCTATTAGTCATGCTTTTATCCCGAGAGAGCCGTTGTTAGATATTATGTCGCGACAGCCGACGCTAAAGTAGATATATATCATTAAATAAATAACAAGGCTAAACTTAAAACTAATACGAAACCGAACAGCAGTTTGGTATCTAAACTGATGTGCCAGATTTCTTGCAAAGTACTGCAATTAAAATATAATAGTAGACAGCTTGCAAATATAAAACGTAAAAATAGGTTTAATACTGCCAGGGGTAATACATAATAATCAAGTAGTCTAATTGTCTTTTAATTACATGTATAATATTTGTAAAGATTTCTTCCAAATCATTAAAATTATTTCAATTCATGCTCCTGAATTTTAGCGGCCAAATTATGACCCCGAGAGGTCGTAAACAAAATGTGTAAGTGTTGCAAATGCCAATGTTATTGTATCTATGTCTCAAAACGTATTAAGTAATTTACTAGTACTAGTGTAACCATACTAGATAACTTGCTGTCAATCATTAGATAATAAATATAATATAAAACCTCTAAATTATCAGATAATAATGCTCCATTAAAATCATGAAATCACTCGTTGTCACGTTCATCGTACGAGTAGGTATAGTGATGATTGTTGTTTCATTGCTTAAATAATTATTTGATAAATTTTTGGCTTTAAAGACTTTCATCGTATTTGTATAAATTTACTCCTTCACGATTTATCCTGGTATTCTTGTCCAAGCTTACTGTATGTTATAATTAGATAATGACCAGCTGGTTTTTGCAAAACTCACCTTTGTCGGCTCTCAAGCTTTCGGGTAGTATGAAGGTAAAATAAAATAAACGACTTCTGTACCATATTTGTTGTAAAACTTTGTTCTAATGTGGTTTACATATTATGTATACTGTATTTTTATTGTTTGCTTAGATATCCCACTTCTTCAATATCTGTTGTCAAAAGTTGATTGTAGATCGAGGTTGTCTATTACGATTTGTTCTTCTACTTTAACAACTTCTTGAGCGCGTTAATTGCGTAAACAAATATTTTAACATAATATATAATTTTATTTAGTTTCAAATATATTTTAAAAACAAAATGTTAAAAATGTGTGTTTCTTTAAAAATACAATTGCACGGATTTTTACTCAAACCTAATATTATATTTTCAAGCAACGAATCTCAACACTATATACTTCCCGTACTCTCTTTATCTCATTAATAAAAAATATTAATGAGTTCATTCGACCGTTTCCCTATTTTTTTTTTTAAGTAGCAAATCGAAAATTGTACTTGCCTGACTAATAATTAATTATTCTGTGCTGTAGCCAGCAGCTACTGCTGGCTTCTTCTCATATAGTGACGAGCATGGATCACCGCGCACCCTCGATTCAGATTATTATTCATTTTTTCTCACGATATTTTTCTTCAGCCTTAGTCAGTGAAGTTAATAACAAAAAAATACCATGTAACTTTGAAGTTACATATTGCTACTAGCGTGCATGGGTCCTGCTTTTGTGTTGTATTATTTTGCTTTGGTGCACAAGTATATTAAAGTATGTGATATGTGTTAGGCCACAACGATATTTACGATCAACTAAATAACAATGTTTTATGGTCTCAATTTAATCTGAAAGTACTATCTTCATACTTCATCCTATCTAATACCTACTGAAATTTCCGTCTTCTGTAACGTGCCATGTAATGTATATTAAGTGTCCATTACTTGCTCTTTTCTAATACGACAAATAAGCTATGTATGTATGGGTGTTCTTTTTGGTGCCTCTGATTTTATGTGGGTAGATTTACAAGTTGTAACTCAACCCATGCTGATTATGGGTTGAAATTTACAATCCACATAAAATCGGAGGCTATATCCTATCATAGGTGCAAATGCAGAGGAGAGTAATCTGTTTTTGTATGGTTATAACACTGTTATATTTTATAAATAATCAGACTAGTTTAATTTGCTCGATTTGGAAAAAATCTTAAAATTTAAAAGTGCAGTATCACTATGCATTTTTACGATCGAGCCTTTCAGAGGCTCTATTGTATAATGGAGTCAGAATGTTAATTGTGACACGTAAATAAGGAAGTCGAATGTTCTAGTTGTTATCTTTTATGACAGTTGTAATTAAATTCATCACTATTCATGTATTTAAAGATAAGTTGTAGTTTATGACTTATTTATTTTTTATTAACTAAATACTTAAATGACCGTAACGACCATGACGATAGTAAGTGTTGTTTTAGTTTGCATAATAAAAATTTAAAACTGGGAATAGGAGCTGTCCTAGTAATAACCATTTTAATGGGCGTATTTGTCGCACAGGGGCTTTCAACTACACATATTAATTATTTTAATCGTTGTAGGTAATTTAGATAATTGACTAAATCATTGGTTCTAGGTATATTGTGCGTCTGACTATAAGAGTGTTCCATGTTCATGAAGTACGTTTGGGATTTTAAAGTATACTTACAAATTCTTGAGATGTAAAATAATTTATTCTTCAGTAATTGCATTCATTCATATTTCGCATTTCATCATCATATTTGCTTTTTTGAATTAGTGGTAACACCAACTTATAATTGAATTACCTTGATGTCGTTAGTGTAATCATAGCTACTAAATATATTAAGAGTTTTCACAATTGATCCAGTCAGATTAGCTTAATGAATTGACGAACTTCATTCTTATTATTATAGTTGGTTAGTGCCCATTATTACGTTCTTTATTAATAAAGGGAGGGTACTTGAAGTGATGTAACTCAACTGTTTTAGTGATCCCATTAATTAACACCTTAAACATTTCTAAATAATTGTTTAGATAGATAGTGTTTAAATAAAATAGTTCGGACTTTGGTGCTAAATAAAAAGTAAATATCAGTCCAAAATTAGGTAACATAATATTTTAGTACGCCGAAAATATTTGGTGAAATGTCATTAAGTCCTATTTTATGTTCTCGTTATTGACAATATGTAACATTTCGAGATTATAAAAACATGTTTTCACTCTTTCAGAATTTTCAGGTCAATGAGCATGACATTATTATAATACTCTAACCAAACAACTGGATGGATTAATTGAAAGGCATACTGGTGTGCCATAACAATGAATTTCATTTTAATTTATTAATTTTAGTACCAACATTGAATAATATGTCGGTGAGAACATGCCTACATACCTACCTTGATTTACGTACTGTTTATATTACGTTATAAATATACAAACTAGTCGTTTTCATTGATATGCATATTTAATGTTGGCATATAACTACATTTCTGTTAATACGACGAAAGAGGAGTAATCCTCTTTCGTCTCTATTTTATTAGCTTCTTTACTTATATTAATTCTTGTTAAATGTTGTAAATTTATTGTATATGGCTAATTATAACTAAGATATGATGATGACCGGTCAGTCTGTGGTATAAGTTAATAATAAGTGAGATTTTATAGGGTGCTTGGAGATGTTTCATGATGTTACATGCAGGTTTTGCACTTAATTTTGTGTACTTACGTTGTTTTGACATATCACATAATATAAAATCGAAGTTTAAGGACTAACACTGAATGTAAATATTTGCTTCGAAATTATAAAAGTGCTTGTAACATGTATCCATCTCCATGAGTCTCAACGTGCTATGAATGTTTATTCCAAAGAATTGATTTCAAAATTATAATAAAGTAGTGCCTTATTTGGTGTACTTTAAAGATATTCTTATGTTTAACATTTTAGAATTATTTGTAATTTATTTAACTGCTACTTCGTTGTTTATTTTCACTGTATATAGAGGTGTGTGCGTGCGGCGTGGGCATAGCGCTTATGACGTGTGTGACCACAGTTTATTTAGATAAGTAGATGTAATAACCCCCCCGTGCACGAGACGTCACCCCTGTCTGTATAATGTGATTTGTGATATAAGTTATTAGCGTTATTTGTTTGCTCAAAATTACTTTCTCCTTTCGATCTGTGTACTTATGGTTCATGAAATTTGTAAGACTGTATTTTATTTTGTTGTGTAACATCGTTTTAACTTCGGGTTATGAATATAGTTATTTTGAAATTGACCATGTTTTATTTTACCTCAGATAATGTTTAGGTATGTACATGATGGAATAAAACAAACCAATAAATAAAAATAAATAATTTATTTAAGGTTGATCGAATTTCATTCTCGTGGGTACGACCGGAGCTCGGGTCGCAGTGACTAGACTGTACACTCAACATTTTTCATATGTATTCATAAACAATATATTTCTGTACAAACAGAAAATCAACACTTAGTTATAAACATTACATTTCTACTTAATGTAAATATAAATTATATCACTAATACTCGAGTATTAGAATAATTAAATCCACCGAAAAATAATATTACACACTGCCAGGAGCATTATTATAATAGCTTCCTAAAAAATATATTGTTAGTCTTATTCGTTGCTACCCCAACAAGTCATTACGTCTAAGATTATTTGGCGCCTGCAACTAACCGCCGTAAAACCCTCTAAAAAATCAGTCCATCATGTTAACATGGCAAATCGTGCAGTTTCGAGGTTCGAAGTCGACATGCAGCGCGTGTGAGGCGTGCGTGAGTGTGTCGGGGTGTCGTCGGTATTGTTTGCCATACTAGTTAGGAACTTGCACTACGACGGCAGGTAATACTGTCGCGCTAGTGTAGTGAGTAGCGCTACGCGTTAGAACTCGGTGTCGCCGAGCACGTTGTACATCAGGCGCTTGAAAGAGTTCGACTGTTGGATGTGCTCTTCATGTAAGGAATTCACCTGTAGCGATAAAATATAAGAAAAAAATGTAGTTTCATCAAAATTAATGCAGTAAATAGACGGTAGTTCCAGATTCACCTAATGTGGTGACTGTATGGTAAATACAAGTTTACACAAAAATTTTTCAAGGTCGTGGCAATTACAGATTAGAGGAAGTATTTAGTACAACGTTGTGCTGTTTTATAGGTACATAATAAACTGGTAAATAACTTACGAAGGTCGCTTGTTTTCCTTTCGGCTTCTCTTCTGGTTTTGCTGGCCTCGGACGTGGCGCTTGTTTCTGCAAAGAAGGGTATTTTTAGCAGTAGCGTAGAAAAAATCTCGTCAATTAAAAAAAAAAGTGTTGGTGTTGATAGTTTACCTTCTGTGTCGGCGCCGTGAAGACCTTGGTTTGCACGGGCACGGGCACCTCGCGCAGCTCGCCGCCGAGCCCGTCCTCCTGCAGCGCGCGGAACGTGTCGGACTTGGCGGGGTCGTACAGCACGGTGGGCTTGTGACTGCGGTCGGCCGGGGCGGGGCGTTAGGGTTTAGTCGGTTAGCGGGCGCAACACAATCATAGAGAAACACATTAGAGACGACTCGTACCACGTTAAAGGGACGCGGAAGCGGTTAGTAAGTACAGAAATTTAGTTTTGTTTGTTTTTCAGGAAGGAGAGGTCGATAAAAATACTAACATTAATAATGTAGAATAAGTTCTCTATCTTAAATATAATATTTAGTTTATTTATATAAATAAATAGAGTACGATTAACTTAATAACTACTTTGTGTAATAGTCAACGCCACACTGTGATCACAAATTGTTGTCGCGTGAACGTGGGGCGCATAAGAGTCGTATGAATATATGTTCGAGACTCCTGAACGAAGTATAGCTGTAACAGATCGACGTCGTCACCATGCTTGACGATAAGAACTGAGCGTGGAGTAAAATAGACGAAGTTCGCAAGATACGAAAAGAGCAACATAAAAATAAGATAAAGCATTAATGCATTATGAGGATGGGCGTCGACTGTTGTACTGGCGGCGTTCTAGTAAAAAACTTGCCTCTTGACAACGTGCGGCCGCCCGTAATGGCCGTTAGCGCTATTGAGCAGAGAAATACTTCATTATTACGAGAATATAACACTTTTTCTATGCCTCCGATGTATTTCTTTTAGATAATTATTATTACCGCAATGTAGGTAGTAACTGTTACCAGTAGTCCTCATCAACATCAGTCATCAGACCTCGCTTAAATAATATTATTTGAATTGCAAAAAAGCCAGGGAGATTTGTTCAATTTAATAATTAAGGAAAACGTATTTACAGAATATTCTATGTATACTAGATAGACATGTGGTTTTTCTCTTATGTAACGGTTGATCTGGCATTCATCCATGTTGTCGAAATTCTTTGCCAAGATACGTGAAGTCTGAGTCGATGGGCTACATTTACTTAACGTTTTTTAACTTATGTGTTTTGCGAACATTTTAACGTAAATTTCGTAATGTTAACGAATTGCTACATATTTTTACGCCTGTGTCATGTCTCTTGTAGACAAAGGCCTGTCCTATGAGGCCAATAACCATCTGTTACATTTACCGAATATTATTTTACATGTAGGTAAATAGATTTGTGAACATTTTACCTAATACTGGTGAAAGGATATTCGCACAGATATAAATAGACCTAGATAAGGCAAGAGCTTATACTTCGCGTGCCACTTTGTGTGGCTGGCTTAAGCATAATATGCTTAACGTGGCAACTGTTGCGCTTAGCTCAGTCTGCATCGGCGCGCCTTATTATTGAAATACGAATCGTTATATTATATTTTAAGTCGATTCTAGTTTGATATCACCACTAAATAGAGTTTGTGATGTTATAATAGGTAATAAAAAAATGGCATGTTTGGTTTTTATACAGATCATGATACTTGCGTTATCTAGGTCTATCTATACCTGTGGATGTTCGTATTTATTTAGGATGTATTTAAAAAATCCTATTAAATAGATACTCACGGCAACGGCGAAGTTTGTTGCCTGATCGAGTTAGCGATGTTTTGTTCCGAGTATAGATTGATCGGGGAGTTGAATTGCTTGTGCACCACCTGAAGAGACACGTATTATTTAGATATAGATAATAATATAAATAAAGAATTTATAATCATTTTAATAATAAAAAATAAAAGAAGTTACACGATCTCACTAAAAAATTATAACACCAATTGTTTAACTGTTAAAAAAAAGTTCCTTAAAAAAGGCTTTAGGTTTGTAATTAAAAGAGAAGTCAATTAAATCAGTATTTTTTAAGAAGATGAGATTTTTTTTGTGTTTTATGATAGGATTTTTGATCTGCCAATTGTAATTACTACTACGAAAAATGATATGGAAAATTTGATTTCTACTACAATATATAGTTTAACACTAACACTATGGTAAATAATTAAGTTTCTTCACACTGTGATGGCAGAAAATAAACCCTTTCAGTCATACAAGCTCAAACCAGATGGCGTATAGACATATGATATTATGAGTTACGATACATTGCAACAGTACAAAATAAACAATTGAGCATCACAAATACTTTACAGGTGAATAAGTACCAAAGATCATAAAAATATAAAGACAGCATTACCCTCTAAGAATAGGTAAAATATTATGAGAGATCTAAAATTCAATCGATGGTTTCGATCGTGTTTTATCTATAAGTACTTATTCCTCAATTTATCTTCTCTCTATTTGATTTAAAATTTTACGCCTGTATTTTGTCAACGTTTTTTGTTTGTGTGTCTACACTGTACTTTTTTTAATCTGTTATTTAAGATGCTATTGCAAGGTATCGTTTGATAGTCGACCGGCTTCGTATCAGAAGTTTGTCGTAGTCATGCTTGAAGCTGATACTGTATCACACAAGTCATTTAGTGCACCACCTTGTTCGCCTCTTCGCCAACCACTCGCTGCAACACCGACTCGGCAACCTGAGTTTTTATGAAAAATACTATTGTACTATACATTCCGTGCGCTACGTTTATTAATACCGTTAATGCTAGTACATTTGCAATGTGTTTTCGAAAAATAAGAAGGGATACGAACTGCCAACTATTATTATTATTTAATTATCAAAAAAAAATCCGTATCTAAATTTTTTTGTAGGTTGATACACAGTCCGTCGAGGCATATAATACTTTACCAACAGGTACCAAAACATTTGTAAATGTCCTTCTTATTTTTCTTATTCATGAGTGAAGTAGAGTTTAACAAATACTTTACAACTTTTACACTTTTGCGAAATTTAATGTTTATTTGTACAATTAATTGTGTGACATTGAAACAGTGAGGAGATGTATGCGTTTAGAGTGCGTGCATGTGTGTGTTGTGCAATTTCTATATGTCTACGAACAAATCTAATAAACAAATCATATCAGCCTATTTATTATAGATAAGCAATAGATATAAACATACTAAACCTTTTTGGAAGGCGAAAACTTGAGAGATTCGAAATATTAGATTGGCTGTAAATACCTATAGCCAATATTGTTAGCGATCTTTCGGTATAAATACATTCTGATTCAACAGTCTAATGGTATACGCAAGTGATATTCCAGATATAACATCATAAATATTTTTACATGTCTAGTCTGGAATGATCGAAAGCGTTCGAATAGATCAGTATCAAACATTTTTTATGAATATTATTTTAAATTCTATTAGGCTGACCGACGGATATTTTTGACAAGTTTCCTATTGGGTACGTCTGTAGAACTAGGTTTTGTGTTTATTGTTTTGAGTAACAGTCATTTACAATGAAAGATAAGAATCTGTAGATGTGAGAATTGGATCTTCGCCAGCTAAAACTATTTTACATAAACTAAAAACTATTTTGCTATTGGATGTCCTTAAAATTAAGGTTTCGTAAGCCAATTTCAGATAATAATATAAAGGTATTCAAAAGTAGTTATGCGTATTGCGTTTAAACTTGTAGGGACCTAAAGTGGTACCTTGTGGCATTCCTTATTTCAAAAGCCTTAGAAACCGGACACCACGTGACCTCAAGACATACCGAAAAAATATATTAGATTTGACACTCTGATATTAATTAGTGATCAAATTATAGTGATGTAGTTCGAACATTATTGTCATGAACGTACTCCAACAGATGCTTACTGTATTGAAAGGCTTGTGCCTCTTAGTAAGTTCTAACTTACAGGCAGAGTTGATTTAACGGAAATCAACCAAAAACCTGTAGATTTTGTTATGTTTCGGGCATTCGGACATTTTTTTTATTCACCATCGGAACGCGGTACGGTGGCGCTGAGCAGACGGAGGCCTATTTGTCTGGACAAAAAAGGCCGTGCTTGGCTGTCATAACCAAGTTGACCACAATGGATATATTATACCACGACGACTAATGGTCCAATTATGGTTGTCATTTTTGTCCGAAAGCAAACTGTCCATCGTCAACTAAGAGCTGTTAGAGCTTTATCATCAGTAGGAATGAATTACCTTCTGCCTCATGAGGGTGTCGCGGTAGTCGTGGCTGGGCGGCGCGCGCATGGCGGGGTTGGGGTGGTGGCGCAGGTAGCTCTCGGTGGGCCCGGGCTCGCGCCGGACCTTCGCGCCCGGTAGCACCAGGGGCGTCGTGCGGTACGGCTATAAAACATTATCAACAATTAGTACTCTATTTTTTATCGTTTCTCTGGGCCCCGGCCGTTTTTAATTACTAGGGTCATGTCAGCATCAGGTTGCGTCTAAAGTATGCTGGAGGTAGCTGTCAATCAACCAGTCCTTAAACGATAGATACACTGTTGGAAATAGGACTATCCTAATACAACAAGGGTAAAAGTTGCATTATTTTTTTCATTATAGGTAGGTATATTTTAATATGAAAGAGTTCCTTGCATGATCACCACTGGATAGGAGTAAGTAGAAGATTTAGACGTGAAATTTTAAATTCCCTGAATGGTAAAGAAGTGAAAAGCGTTCAGTATTGTAACATAATCTATTACGTACCTATTTTGGTCTTCTTTAGCGCTCTCTATATGCATACATTTTTAATTGCAATTATAATTTATATGTAGTAAGCTGTTGTTTGGAATTTGGCCATGTAACCGGCGCAGTTTAATAGCGTTTGCTCTATTTGTTACACTAAACGCATTTAATAACTCGCAGCAAAACAATATTATAAGTACCTAGGTATGTGTCATTTCCCGTAAATGCTTGTAATACATAGATATTTTAAACATGAGTGATCGAAATATATTTAGCTGAGTAACTTAGTGTTTTCATAAATATCTTTAAGGACAGGTATTCTAGAGGACTATAGGGATGCTTCTTAAATCCAATGTTAGATATCTTTACGAAAGTTTTTAGCAATAGATAAGAGTGACTCAAGAGGAAGGTTTTTGTGTATAATGTTATCTACCCGAGCGAAGCGGGGCCGGGTCGCTAGTTAATGATATTATGTAAATCGTTAAAGCCAATGTTGGTATCAAATAATATATAGCCATGATCTAGAATAGTTGGCTCACATCACACGCTAAAAATAGTAAGCGTAGTAGTCGCATAAACTGACACAACAGCGTAAAACAAACGGCGTTTAACGTGAAGCCGTGATTTGTTTTACTGCCTATATTAACTAATGTTACGCTTACTGAAACATACCTACTGAGAATCACATTAGTAACCTTTCGGAAGGTCGCAGACAGAGTAATAAAAATATCAACGATTTTAGAAGGAATTTAAATCAATCAGAGTCAGACACTAATCAGACGAAATTTTGTCAAAGAAACTGGATATTTACGCGAAGATTAGCCGCTATACTTCGTGGAACGTACGCATCGCGTCTAATTATATCACGAGGCTATTCCATGTGGGTTATGATATGACTTCTGACACGATTTAGTTTTATTTATACAGTAGAGTTACATTCAGCTGTTGGTCATCTTTCAAAATTTAAAACGTTCAAGGCATACTAAAATTTATGTGGAAATTTGGTTTCTAACTAGTCTGGTACTGCTTTGGATAAGATATCTAATTAA
Source organism: Diachrysia chrysitis (assembly GCA_932294365.1). Classification (NCBI taxonomy): domain Eukaryota; kingdom Metazoa; phylum Arthropoda; class Insecta; order Lepidoptera; family Noctuidae; genus Diachrysia; species Diachrysia chrysitis. The sequence goes on from OW028645.1 coordinate 8,963,913, forward strand.
TAAAAAATTAGTAAATTCCTTACTTCATCTCAAGGAAATTAGTTGGAGGAGGTTTTGAATACTAATGTTAAATAACTTTTACAAACAACGTCTCTGCCATTAATCAACATATCATAAATTTTAAATTTTCTGAAATCAGATACAAATCTTTAAAGATTTTTTATAAATAATTTTGTTTTAAAGAAAAAGGTTGGAAACCAATAATGCCAATCAACCGCCACAAAGTGATGCTCATCTAAATCAACCAGATGAAGGAAGTATAACAAATAGTGGAATCCTAAAGCTAATTCAATCAACTGAATCATCCATGTATTTAAAGTACTATTTCAACAAAACAGTACAGTAAGTCATTGAAATTCATAAAACTTTACTGAAGCATTTGGTTTAGTACTGCGTATGTGCCAATGAGCAAACAACAAACTTCGTTTATTTGCGTCGATGTTTACAAAAGCGGGGGCTTTCGCCACTGACGCAACGTTCTATGTTGGTCGAATACGTTTGGGTTGATTTAATTGTTGGTACGTAGTTTTTTGGTGAAGATTTAATGGAATCTTTTCCGTTACCGAGAAAAACATTAACAACATTATAATACTTTAAGTGGGTGTTTACATAAAGGGCGTTTGCACGATGATTATCGATGAGAGAGACTTATATATGTAAAGATTTTTAACGAAGCTCTAAACATTTGAAGTAGCTGAAATTACTGAAAAATTATATCTAAACAAGAAGTATTAGATTAAGTGTTTCGTGCAGCGTTTTACTTAATTTAATGAGCGGTTTTATCTATACTAAATATTTTCGTTAATTTGTTGACCAAAGACCTATTTTCCACCTAGCAACGAGGCAGCGGAAGGTTGTGGGATTGTATATTTTTTACAAGCTTTTCTTAAACGTACAATGTATGTAGATATGTATGTATGTGTAGGTCAAATTTGCAAGCTAAATTAAATCCACTTCTCGATAACCGATTGAGATGAAATTTGGCATACTTATATTAGTTCGGTGATAATAACATATAATGGTACTTTTGAGGTGGCCTGAAGATGGAACCGGAAGGTGGCCATAGGAACTCTGTAAGTTCCTATGGGTACCTTCCGGCGGAATCCCATCGTGTCTAGGCTTTTTTTATTTGTCTTTACTAGTACTTGGAGCTAATTTAAAAGCTTGTGTTTAAAAATATTTATTTTGTAATAAAAACTTACTTATTTTATTTTTTATTCACATTTTCATTCTTCGAGTTTCGTATTTTTAAATGCAGTCATAGAAATGAGTTTCAGCTCTTGGCTAGATGACTTTAATCGTTATTACATATGGGTTCAATCACGTCACATATTCGTGTTGAAAGATCATGTGGGAGTAAAAAATTTGTAACGTGACATTGATGCAAAAATAACTTTACAGTTGGCGGTTTAACATCGGAAAGAGGCTGTAGGCTATTTTCTAGAATAAACACAGAGTAGTGAAAACATTTTAAATTAATTCGTGTGTTCAAAGGCTGAAAAATACCAAATTATGTATCACAAGATATAATAACCGTGGCCAATAAATTTCTTACAGAATAATAATTTAACACATTGTAATTGTCAAAATGCTTTAAATTGTCTATACCGAATTTTTTGACGCACTATTCCGAATAATAATATTAGTTTCTGTAGTTTGCCTTTGTTTTCCTTTGTTACTGATCAATAAGGTCTGTATCTTTTAGTTATCATATTTGACGCTTATCTATGCGAAAATTGGTAGCTCTTTGGAAGGCTGTATATTATGCTTTGTATTTTCGATATTATCGAATGATACATAGATGTTTTTGAGACTTAACTTGAGCTTTTCATAATATTTGTGGTCTCTGTATGTAGGTACAATACCATGGTATTCACTTACGGTTTTTATCCGGAAAGTTACATCGGAAATCTTTCAAGTGGGTTATTACATCACATATTTTGCAACACTACGCCCGTGTGTGAAGTGCTCCAAATTTAGATTGTGCTTTAAATTCTTATTTAATTTTGGTATTTAATACATATAAACTATATCGCCACGACACATATTCGACGAGATTATTACGGGTATTAGTAAGGTTTAGTGAGATAGTATTAGTCGCACGCACCCAGTTGGTCACGACCTCGTCCTCAGGATGCATGGGATCCTGGTACCCGTTGGGGAAGAAGTTAGGATTGACGGCCATCTTGTTAATTAACACTTAGTTGCGCGGACGTGTGCCGTGCAGAGTATAACCGCGGACTGCCGCTCCAGTCGTCTTCTCCCGAGTAAACAACGCGATTTCAATGCATTCTATTTTGGAAATATGGCGGGAAAATAGGCGTCAGCGTGGGCGAAAACCTCCCGCGCGGCCGCAGAGCCTTGCGCCACATAAAGCATACATAATTTATAGGTTTTCCTAAATACTTTTTTTATAATCAGCAATAAGACTAATATACTAAATGCTCGTATGGTTTTTCATAAAAAAAATATTGCAAAAAAAACTGCAACGTGGCGTCATGTTGATACGATTACAAGAAAATGTGACGCATATATATATTAATCGAATAATAGGTACTGATATTCTCTCCTGTTTTGTTCTTCCTAGATAAGCTTCGAAGACGATCGATGAGGTCAGTACTTACATTGCGAATTGTACTAGAAATACGACCGCTACGATCGTCTATTAATGCGATTCATGATTCAGAAAACAAATTTAGCCTAGCTCACGAACGTTCTAAAACTTAAATGAAGTATAACAGTTTGGTTACTTTGCCCGTGTAATTATAATAAACTGTTATCGCATGTTCAATTCAGAATGGTTCTAATTAATAAGTAAATATCATTAACCGATAATATTTGGCTGGTTTCCAACGTACGTCACAAGTTTAGTTCAGCATAACACAGTTAACCTATATACTGAAAATCAAGGATACATTTAATGCCGACGCAAATGTGGATGTCAGCATCCTACAAAAGAACCAGCATCTTCGAATTTTTAAGGTTTTAATTCCGTTAATTTTTTCGGAGAATGTAATTGTGAATCAGCATAAGATAATTTAAAGTAAGCGTCTCAAAATATAAGCACGCTAAAAAGTATTACTACTTGGCTTCGGGCCAAATTACGAATGACGAAGTACGGTTATTAATTAAAAAATTACATCATGAATTCATGACCCCAAATTAAAATAAAATAATTATCCTTGGAATCAGCATTGATTCCCTTCATCCATAGCTAGAACAGTATTAACTGCAAGTCAGAGGATAAAACTAAGAAGTGAAGAGAGAGAGAGAGATGTCAATTACGAGAATTATTACTGAAATTCCTTTTTACATCGATTAGTTCAAAGAATGTTAGACACATCAATAAATTTAACCAGATGTCGTAAATTGAAGGACAGGAAGTTTATGGGATGATTTAAGACAGACATTATTAATGAAGCTACAACTCTTGCATAAGCGAACTAATTATATGTGCCAGACGTAAAAGTTGGCGAAGTAAATGGAAGCCTAGCGCCTTGCACAGATTTAGAAGACATTGTAAATAATTACGAGAATGCCTTAATTAAAATAAAATCTCATCAAATCAGGTTGGGTTGTGATAAGAATATCTGTCTCCTGCTAGACATAGGGCTTCAACCTTTCGTTTTCCGAAAGGTTGTTTTTGAAGTTCTTTAACGTAAGCCTAATTTTCCAGGTTCTGAAGCTTAGCGATGTAAAAGGTAACTCAAAAGAAAACTAGGTATCGCGTCTTAACTTTTTGGAGTTTGGTATTCAACATAAATATTCTACATTTTTTTTTAATGATTTATAATGGTCATATAAATTCGATAGTCTTACTTGGTTAAAACAATAACGCTTTATGCCAAGAAAATTGTTTAAAATTTAAATTGTCGAAAACGGTATCTGCTATTGTAGTGACGTCATATTAGCAGAAAAAAAAACTTCAAATGTACAGGGCATAGTCAGGCATGACTGAAACTTTTCTTCTAAAACTAACAATAAGCTCTCATAGGCCGTATCATTGATGAATAGCGCCAAATTGTATTAGTTAAACTTTGAAGACTCCAGAAATGTTATTTATAAAAGTTCCAAACGACAAAAAGGGGTAGTACAAAATGATTGTCAGCGCTTTCTGTCACTTTAATTATCATGTACTAAGAAAAAACATATATTCTATTCTATTTCTTATTGAGAAAACTATATAAAATATACCTTTATAATTTTATTTTGATGGATGTAGCTCCTACATCCTTTGCAGCAAAGATATTTTATTATAATAAAAAAGATAGGTAAGAATCGGAAACGCTCCGCTAATTGAAACAAAATAAAAACGAAGTCATGACCTTATAAAAGTGTTAAGCTCAGTAAGCGGCATTTCCGATATCTTCGCGTGAGTGCATTTCAACAGTTCCAATATTTATTTTGTTACTAACCTGACTCTGGATGGACTCGTCAATAGTTTCGTCGGTGCGTGTCGAAGAAGGCGAGAGCATGAGGGTCCTGTATTCGCCTTCCACCTGCAGCGGGTAGGTGTAGTGCGGCAGGCCGGCGGGTCCCGCTGGCCCGTTGCCGGGAACCGGGGTACGTGGTAGAGACTCGGGGCCGCGGAATTGTTGCGGCATCGGGCTATGTGTCCTGTAGACATCATATTAATGTAAACGTTTATTGGAGAGATGGCTTAAGAGAAATCAAATCTTTATAAGATAATATTGATTGAAAACTTCGAAATGTTTCATTTTGAAGTACAATATACACGGTCCTGTAATCGTTTCGGCATAATTTACCAGAGAAATGTTTACGTAGGTGGGGCCAGTCTATTTTTTGTTAAAAAACATTTTAGACATGACACATTTAATTTCGGTTTTATCAAATTCAAACAATAAATATAAATTAAAGCAACTACATACTAATAAGCTGCGATAGCGCTAGATTTACACTAGACCTATATTTATTAAGTATTTACACTACACCGATATATTTTTATTTGCAAGATTAGGTACTTAGAATATTCTAAATCCTTTTTGGCGTTTAGTAAAAATGTCTAATAGGTAAATCCCAAGTCGGAATGCGATGTTTTGAACACTTTGCTTTTAATAGAACCAATGAGAGACTGACCTTTGGCTCGGTTTCGCCTGAGGTATGCCACTGTGTTTGTTTTATCTGACTAGCATTTGATTTCTTTTAATTTTAAATATTTCATAAACTTCCATTAGCTAATATAATTTGGTATACGGGTAGGTATATGTAGGTAACATTAAATTAAAATACTATTTGGATCCATCATGGCCTCAGCTTTAAATTTTTGGCAACGAATTTTCATCTCGCGTTAGGTAATGTTTTGAGTATAAATTCATCAATATTGAACAGTAAACAGCTGCAAGATCAATCGAAATACTAGACTAAAGACAGTCACATCTGATCGGGACTTTAATGCCAATTAATGTATGATACTCAATGCAATGCGAATAATGTAAAACAAATATATTTTGTATATTTGAGAATATTTAACTGTGTGATTGTGTGTTTAATGAAAGCAAAGGAGATAAGTATTTATTAAAGCGAATTAAGAACTGACGCGAAATAGTTTAAATGAAATTTTGTAATCACCATTCAAATTTTATCTAATGATCCTGTATAGATCCATATCTACTTATCACCTTTGCCCATTGTACATTGAAAATGTCTTCTCTTGTTCTCGTGGTTTTAAGGTAATATGTATAAATGAAGTAATGCATAATACCTGTACTGTGCTGCAGCATTTGGTATAGGCGAACGCGGCGCCAGCGGGGTCGATCCTCGCGGTGCTTCGCGATCCACGTCCCTATGCAACGTGCACAGTGAGTATGAATGGCACATGGATTTACGTCATTATTGCTGATCTGTGTCAATGCAATGACGTATCGAAGGGATCAAATATACAATACTCACTAGTGGACTCTTTCAAGCATAGGCATATAAAAATTGTTAAAAAACTTTTAAAAATAAATTTCTGAATTTGTCCAGTAGCATGTATTGGGTGTTGTGGTAAACATTTAAGGGATGGATGCAGTGCATTAAAACCACAATATCTTGGTAATCTAAACATAAATATGAAGAGTGACATCAACACATTTATAGAAAAAAAAAATCATATCATAACTAGAATATTATAGGTGTTCATGCATGTAATATTGACGGCGACTCACGGATACAGATAACGTCGGTTTTGAAAGAGTCTGGATATTAACAAGTTTCATAACGATTATTCTTAAAAGTGTACAAATACACTCACAGGCACAATTAACCGCCCACCTTGTATTTCTCTCCATTTGCAGAAATTGACAAACTTAGACTACCTTTTTTGAGAGATATATGTAAAACTACCTTTAAGGAAAAAGAAACAACAAAATTATTGGAAAAAAAGTCGTTTATCAAAGGATGCTTAACAAAAATCGATTTAAAAAAAAAAAACAATGAAAATTTAAACATTTTGGTGTCGTAACTAGTGGTCCAAATAAAAGAAAAAATAAAAATTAATAATGGGTGTTGCCGCCTCTGGCCCTTATGACTTCTTAAAGCCGGTTTGGTAATACATCGATGATATCTTGGATATCCGACTGGGGGATATTGTGCCATTCCTCTATCGCAGCCGTTTTGAGCTCACATAAGGTCGTAGGTGCTGGTACTCTTGCTCGGACACGTCTTTTGAGGTTGTCCCAAAAGTGCTCAATTGGGTTAAGATCAGGATTGCGTGCCGGCCATGGTAAAACTTTAATCCCGACCTCATTAAGGTACTCACTGACGGATCTTGCGGTATGGCAACGTGCATTGTCATGCATTAACCTGAAGTTTTCACCAATGAACGGTGCGAAAGGTATGACATGGTCTTGAAGAACTTCTTCCAAGTACCTTTGAGCGTTCACACTTCCTCTATCAAACACAACAAGATCAGTACGAGCCTCGTAAGAGATACCACCCCAAACCATTATGGACCCTCCTTGGTAACCCACTGTTTCGGTTATAGCGCATGGAGTAAACCTTTCATTTTCACGCCTGTACACTCGTTGACATCCATCTGGACCTCTTAAGGCTATTCTGCTCTCATCTGAAGACAGTACGTCCTTCCATTCCTCTATAGTACAGTCAGCATATTCCCGCGCAAAACCAAGTCTAGCTCTACGGTGTTGTGGGAGCAGCTGTGGGGCGCGGGCTGGACGAAAAGCCCTCAGATTTCTTTCTGCCAGTCTTCTTCTAATGGTACGTTCACTAACACTGACATTTCTCACCTCAAAAAGACGCGTACGAGCTTTAGTAGCAGTCGAAAAGCGATTTCTTAATACGTTGCTGACAACGAAGCGGTCGTCTCGAGTTGAAGTGCATCGATGTCGGCCTTGACCTGTCCTGCGGGTGTATAAACCTGTCTCCCGAAATCGTCTGATGGCATCTCGTACCGTAGTTCGAGGTACACCGAGTGTACGAGCGATGCGACGTTGGCTCTACCCAGCGTCAGCTAAAGCCACTGCCCTAGCTGCACCAGTTGCATCAAGTGGCATTTTTTACAGTCACAAACAATGATCAAACACTACAATATCAAATTATCAATATTCGCACACTATGACGGAACAGAACAGGAAATGTTAACACTGTAACACAACTGCAACAATGTCAAACAACGACTAAATTTCAAAAACCCTTCGTTGACACAAATTTAGGAAAGGAAATAAGGATATAAGTGTTTAGTTTATTGCTAGAGTACACACCTGACAAAAAACAAAACAGTTGATAAGCCATAGTCAACGTAAACAAACAGGGTGACGAATGATATAGGTGGGCGGTTAATTGTGCCTGTGAGTGTATTATAGTTACTAGTAGAAATTGTTTAACAGTTTAGAACATCGATAAATTACCCATGCATATATTTTTTTAATAAAATAGAATATTAATTTAGAAAGACATAGATGCTAGATATATATATAGAGAGCATTCATAGTACATAACGACGGAATAATAATTGGATCAAAATGCAATGTGATACTGAATCATTACTACTCCAAATTCTATTGAAAATGAATTATTAACTCATTAGCTGTCCCAACGTTTCGAACAGACTATAATGTATTTGTTTTCAACATAATAATGCCTAAGTATTTACTTCTGTTTTCTTAGCATGCCTCATATTTTTTCATAAAAAAAACGGCCTCAAAATGAGACCCAAAAATTTTCGGATCAGAAGGAAATTTCATAATTTGGATGTGGATTTTAGTCGTTCAGTCTATCTGTAAAATACCTTAGAATTCAGTATCACTACCAACATAAATCAACATCTAGGTAAAGGGCTATATAGATGACACCTAATGCAAGTCTTACTCAGCGAACTCGTGATAGAAGGTAGGCGTGGGCACACGGCCTACAAAGCTGCCCGGAGAGCGAGGCAACGAGTATAGGTGGGCACTCGCACCGCCCCTGGTAAAACTTCATACTTTACACCATGGAATTGTTATCTGTTTTACGTAGGTTTACTGTTGGTATTGACGCGCAATTCACTCTCGATTTGTGAAAAAGAGAGTTCAAAATTTCTGTCGTATAAGCGACGATATGACGATATTATTGACTGTCGAAAAATTATGAATTAGCTTTATTTCTATAAATGAAGTCACCTGTAACACGATTGAGATGACGTGAGTTTTGTCCGCTCGCTCACAAGACCCCTTTATCTCCTTCGAAGCTAACTCGATCGAGTCGGGGAGCAATCACAATAATACCAGAGAAGTATTCCATAATATTGTAGTAAAATTTGTTGTCAGTTTTATATCCAATGTTTCTAAATCATACGCTGACATCTCCACTTTTCTTCTTTTTTCGAAAAGAACAACAGCGTAACGGGAAGTCCTTCATGAATGAATTACAGTTTTGGGGTATCATAAATTAGGTGAGTAACTCTTACCTCTGTACAACCAGCTTGATCTGTTTGGGTGCATTCCTGAAGAGATTCTGAGCGTCTTCGTGTCGCAGGTCGCGTGCGTCGTAGTCGTCGATTTTTGCTATAATATCACCGCGTACCAGTTCCCTGCCCGCAGGAGTGCCTGGTGTCACCTGGAATTCATTCATTTTGGTAAGTATATGCTGTTGAAATCCATTAATATTTTTTTTTATACAGGAAAGGTACAAATGAATGTACAATATGGTTGATATGTTGCTCTAAATGTTGATTATAAAAAAAGCATAGTACGTATGTATTATTTTGGTATCTCTAGCCCGCCTGCGAAAAAGGTTTTGCAAATGTACAGTTCAAAGAAGCCAATGTGTCAATCTTAGCGAGCCGATTTAATTATTTTTTCTATCTGTAAGTTGTGTTTGAAGTCTTGAGCACTGAATGTTTCTAGAAAATTTCTATCTTCAAAGGCGGGTTTTATTTTTATTTGGAGCAGTAAAACGGTCTTTGTAACAATTTTAATCTTTATGAATTCTTTTGTTTTTAAATGTAAAATAGAGAACGCATGAAAAATACAATGTAGTTTCCAGGTTAGGGCCGCCTACGTGTGCCCTGTTTTAATACAAACTTCACAGGTATGCGACACTTATAGAAGGCTATTAGCCGGGCCGTGACATTCTGAAGATTGAACCAAGCGTCCAAGCCGTACAGTCACCTTCAAGGGTACGAGTACCTAATCGCAAACAACAATTTTTAGACAATTTGCTTATGTATAATGAATCCAAAACTTTCCAATTTGATTTTATTGAAGTGTCAGGGAAACTTACACAATACTTTTCCTCAACATTTATCGTTGAGGAAAACGTTTTTAAGCACGTAACTAACATGGACTCTGTTACGCATAAGTTTTATAGGTATCGTCGTAATAATTGAAGGGTGTAGTAAATTGCATTGAGAACAGGTCGACCTTGTATCTAGGGTAGAGGTGGGGAAGGCGCGGGACGCTTGCACTGGGTTTGGCTGCTAGCCAGGCTAAAAGCGTCCGCCGGCGTCGCCGCGCCAACCTGACATTTTTTATTGAAAACAACTGACGGATCGGATGGAGGCCGTGTCGCATCGTCGGCGCGACCTGCGCAGATCCATCACACACTTCCTCGAGTCAATGGCGAGGACATACATCTAATTTTACTAGTAGGTATCCATCAACGTGGGACGCGGTGAAATTTTTGTAGTGACGTCAATCCTAGTTCTCTGTTTGACGGATAAGCTCAGACATTACAGCTGGCTATCGCCCATCCGCATTTCTTTCGTACGTAGGTGACGTATGCTTACGTCAGAAAGAAAACTCGTTAGTTAGTGTAAAATGATTAGGAAACTATCTATTAAAAGCTGGCTAACATTAAATTACATTGGCATGATTTTACAGTACAAAAAGGTATAAAATTGCTTTCTCTAACAAAACATTTTTTTTGTAAGACAGTTTTAAATAATATTTAAGTAGGTAGATACATACGTTAAATTAAAGAATTGAGAAATAAATGTCCGAGTCTTAAGATCTGTAGACTTTTTTTTAATACATGTTAAAGTGTTAGTGGCAATATTATCTCGTACCTAGGTACATATTTGTCGATCTAAGTATAAGCTACGACCACTTAGAACAACGCGGAACGTAGAATTCGCCAATGGACTAGATAGTTCAAATACTTCTATAAACTATGGTAATTAAAATAATAAAGTACATGAAGTGCATTAACTTATCATTCAGATGATAAATCAAGTCCTCGCCATTAATAGGTAGGTATTAAATAAAATTGCTAAATTATTACGTATCGCTAAAAACTTATAAATCAACAGGTGCTGGGACTTGTTGCCAAGAACTGACATGAGTTATGAAGTTGCTAATTAGTCAAATATTTAAATGCTACATTTTCTTTACAAATATATACCAATTTCATAGTGTTGTAGCGCATAGCTTTACATCGAAATGTATCGATCAGATTAGCTCATCTGTGCCATATGGAGAGGAAGTAATGAAGGCATTTTAATGGCAACGTAAAAGAAAAAATGAGCTCAAGGCTGCGTTTCAGATAGAAAGATTTATGATAGCTAAGGTCACCGGGAGATTATTGGTTAAGTGCATTTCACGATCACCGGTTCAAATGGAACAGATGCAAGACATCGCGTTGTGTGGGAAACTCAAAACTAGGCCAAAAATGACGTGCGGTCTATAATAAACTATGTCAAGATTATTCAATATAGAATCGAACTATGTAAATATATTATGTAAACAAAATACCATAGCTTTCAAGGTCTGATATTTTTACAATTCTACGTAATATCTGAATAGACTGAAACTTTTATCTAGGTACAAGGGTAAAGGTTTCTGTTGTAGTTGATTTTCCAAGGGAAAGGATTTTAATGACTGTCGAAGATCAATGCGTGACGACCCGGATTAAAGGCTTAACGAGCTTTTCGAGGTACCGAAGGGATCGCCGTAAATAAATGAATGGTCACTTTTTCACGGATAACGGTCTTTTCCACGGTCGTTAGAGTCTGTGCGAAAAGAAAACCGTCGTGGCGTAAAATTGAACTAAAATTATGATAACATTAAAATCTTTCTATAAAACATTCTGAAAAAAGTTGCCATAAGTACCTTATAATTAAAAAAAATGTTAGAACATAATTATAACATATTTTTGTTAATATCCAGATGTTATACTCGCCCTCACTCCCAACACGGTTTTTTTTCCGCACAGACTGATACATTTTTTTAACCAAACCTATCGAGTAAGGTATCAAAATAAAGGATTTTATAAATGGTTCATAAAATATATGCAAAAATGTTTAAATGTACTTAATTTGGAATGAGAAGAGCTAAAATAAATAATTATAATAATAAGACCGCCTTCGCAGATCTTTATGTTTCTTAACATGGTAGCCGGGTTTTTTCGTGTTTTACTGATACAACTTCTTACTCAGTTACCTTTTTATTTTATATTCATACAAAAAGGAAACAAGTGTTACAACAAATATAGATTAGAACTTTCTTAATTTGTAAAATTTTAAATTATTTGTGTAAGTATTAAGCAAACATTAATTAATAAACAATTATTATTGTGGGAGAACCATAGTAATGTCTGGCTACCATATCGAAAATATGAATAATATAACGATATCCTTCAGCCCGTAATTATGGCAAGCGCCAAATACGCAAATGCAGTTAGCATTTGTAGTTACATATTATGCTATATATGGCAGGAATGAAAAGCAAGCTTGGCACAGTTATTTTTAAGCTAAATATTAATGATACCTACTTTGATAATCTCCAAGGCAACAGAGCCCAAAAATAATTCGACAAACTACTTTACGAAAGGAGCGCCCTTCGTATTATGCCCCCAGATTATACTGAGAAAGGATACAATTTTGTGTTGTGGAGGTTAGACAAACAACATGTTTGTATACAGCGAAATCCGGTAAGACTGCCGACCCCAATGTAGTTTAGAAAAAAGCTAGGCAGAAGAAAATAATATACCTACTGACAATTTTTACGATTCTATTTACCAGTACGAAGACAAACATAACAGCTTAAAATTAATGTTTCGCTACATTTTTATAATAAACAACACAAAGTTGCTTTAACGATGTCGCCACGACATTTATGTCTAATACATTATCACAAATTAAACTTTTTTGTGTAATAAAATATTTTTAAGAGATTATTATGATGCTACTAGAGATTCAAACAATCAAGCAGGAATAGCATTTAGGAAGATAATCCACTAATATTTCCAGCACCCTGTCACTTAAAAACTTCCAATGAGTCAGTTGGCTACATCTTTTAGAAATTGAGGAAAATCAGCTTGCACACGAATTTTGGCAACCCAAAGGAAAGGAAACATATTTTAAACGATTTTATCAGGCTATACATCTATGCCAAGCATCCTGTCTTTCAAGAATGTGTGACAACGTAAGTTGTTACTCATCAAAGTTTCGTAAACATGGTAAACAATGTACACTATAGATAGGAATTTTTCGTCACTCGGAGTACAAAAATGGACAGGACTAATTAATAAACGATTCGCTTAAAACAGAATTTGATAAAACCTGTAAGAACATCATGTATTTCTATGTTTAAATATTGCCCACTCGTCGTAACCAAGAGTGGTTACGGAGTTGTGCTTTCATTAACTACAGCAAAAGATTTCGTAGAAGCTTGTAAACCATCAACAAAACAGACGCTCACTTAAATAAACACGCACTGACAAGCTTATCGACCGACATCAAAGGAGTAAACACATTCTGAGATATTAATCCCTATGTGGACGAGAGTGAAACTTATTTGTAAATAGAATTAGTTTAATTGAAGGAATATTTTATGGCAACTGTTGAAGATATAGATTAAAGTATTCGACACAACAATAACAACAAACATTTGAGAGAAGCATATTGTGATTATTAGCTAACGTTCGTGGCTAATTAGGGGCAATCCATGCCAACACAATATTTGGAATACTTAAAGTTCAATAGTACGGTAGGCAATGCAATATTTGATTTGCAAATAATAAAGGCCAACGGTTGTGTACCAACTGTTGCGTCTGAAGCTTATATTTTGCTGCAAGGTTCTGACATTGTATATGTTATGAACACAAATCAATCGAGATTGCTTTTGGTTCCTGTGTTAGGTTTACAAAAGCTGCATTTATACACGTTTTATGAGACCAAGGTCAGTGGTAAGGTAGCTTATAGGTATTGGTATTATGCGTTAAGTTTCACATAATTTTTAAGCTGTATCTACACTACATGTAAACAGATTTATAATTCACTTTTAAACATCAAAAAATGTAGATTACGATATCGGGGTCATGTCGTAGCTTCGTCGGCAGCTGTTGAACGACACGATACATCCAAGAATATATCAGTTATAAAGAGATCGTCGCTGCTCAATGTATATTTTAATGATGTTCTAGATAATCTTTACACAACGGTCGTTTCCCGATATTTTAAAACAGCCCAGATACATAGTTGATTACAAAAATAGCTAAAGTGCTTCACATTGTCGGCTTACTGATCAAATCCCAGACTGACTGACAACGCTATAAATATATTTGTGTCCCGGACATATTATAAAATAATACAAGTCTAATCAAATCTCTTTGGTAAATTACAACCTCGGTTTATATACTGTTTAGCAAGAGATAATTAAGTAAAAAGTAGAGTTTAGAACGGCAGATGCGCGCGGAATATGTTCATCGTCCACCTAGATAGCGTTTTATTTACAAACAGACCGGTACAACTCCAGCGCCGGGTGTGTTTACACCGGCGCCGCGCCTGCACCGAGCCGAGGAAGCTATACCCTGGTGACGATGAGCGGCGTGGCCAGGTCTGCGCCGCCCACCAGGCGCAGGCCCCAGTTGACCTCGCGGCTGTCGCGGCGCAGCGTCACCACGAAGGTGTGCAGGCGCCCCATGCTGCCCGGAGAGATGCACTGACGCGCCGAGAGAGCAATGTGTGCGCGACGGGAACACGCGACGTAGTGTGCGCTAAATTAGCTTCACCGCAAACTCGCACCGCCCCCTGTTCCCCCCTAGTTCAGCACTGCATGTAACCCTGCCTTCGCAATTGACCTAATTCGATTTACGGAAACTCTGGGATATATCGATGCCTGATCAACAAGCCGTTACGGCGGTTCTTCTCGGTGTTCTTTGACTTGAATATTGGAGCATAAGACATGACCTACATTTGTCTCCTAATAATAATCTGATAAGTAAATAACAAATGGATTTATGATATTTCGATTATAACCGTAATTTACTAACCATAAATTTAACCCTGCATAATTATCTTATTTGACGACAAAATTAATAAAAAACAAAAGATTTTTTCCTTCCAAAACATTTTTCGTGAACAAAAATTATATTACTATAAGTACTGATTTACAATCACATATCAGACAGATTTACCTGTACAATTATCAAACCATGTAATTATTAGTGTAACTAAATGTTAACCCTTTTAGTTATAGCGTTTTGGACTTAGCAGATGAGTAGTGAGGTCATCTGTTATGATCACTATTTCCTACGTCAGAGTTTTATTATGTATTTAGACATTTTTATTGGCATCATACACGAATAAAGTACCTAGTATATTTAGCCCATTGATCATGATTAGTAATATTGAAAACACATAAGGTATTGGCATGTGGCACCTGAAGTGGTAGGATGTGTCATTATAATAATGTATTGCACGCCTGAACGCCGTAAGTTACACATACTTTTTTTATTACTCATAATCAGAACTGATTTTACTCAACCGTCGAACAAATAGAATTTTGCTTTTCATTTTTTCATCATATTACAAAAAAAAACACTATTTTCATATGGAATTATGTTGATTAAGTATACTATTTTCATATAATTAACACAAGTTATAGTTTTAACGAATGAAACGTCTAAAACATGTAAAAGAAACGTCTAAAACATATAAAATGATTATGCTTAGCATTACACAACCGCACTCCATACCATCTGGCTTTACGAAATGCCACCGGATAAACTAAACCTCACTTATATAGAACTGCATAATATTATTTAAAATATCTTACATGTCGCCTCTGTCCAAAGTCCCTGGGCTCACTTCCAGGATCCGCGCGCTGGTGGGGAACTCGCCAGAAGGCTGGCCTCTCGTACATCGGCATCTTGTCTTCTCAATTTCTTTTCAGGCTATACTAACACAAAAATACTCTCATTAAAATTATAATTCAACTGCAGAACGAAAGCATGATGCACTTGCTGATAGAATGCATACTATCACAATCTCTTTATATCGCCGTCGGTTAATTTCATAATGCATAAACGTAGGTGTTTGGCAGCATTTTCATATCATAAATCACCTGTTCTATGGACAAGGACAGTCGAGCACGGTAAAAATCACACGGTAGACGCCACGTGGGCCGGTAGTGGGGGAAGTACTGCAATATTAGGGCTAACTCACCAGAGGGCGCGTGGCGTGGTTACTTGTGCAGCGTCGTCCAGTCAGTGCCGTTTTCTATTATCTCGAGTAATTCCGGAGCAACATCAAACTATATCTATTTTTCGCGTCGCGGCGGGCGTCGGTTCGACGGCTCGTGCTTCGAGTGATTTACAAGCCGGAGCTACACGAGCTGTTTCTGGGCCAATACAGAGATCAGCAACACTGCGGCGACTGTGGCTGGGTACACTTGACTCCGGTTCAATGCTCCCGAATATTCGTCTGGGTCGGATGTCATGACGTTTCTAGGAGACTCAAATCCAAGCAATAATGTGTTTACGAACATTGAACTCATAAGTATTAACGTAGACACAAAAAAATAACCTAAAACCCGAAAATATGTCTGTGAAAATATATTTAAAAAGCACAACCGTATTAAACATATTATTTACCTAGTATAACAGATAAAGTATTTGTTGCAGTATTTTTGACCAATAATATAAAAGATTGGATTTACTTTTACGACAATATGTTAGGAAATAAAAAGACGAATTTGATAAAATAAGTTTATTCTTAAAATCATAATCATATAACATGACAGTAAATATTTAATGGTTGTGATAAGTTTAGATTAGAAGATTTACAACGCATAATTAAATATTTTAGGATAACAATTACAAATATAGAAAATCTATTTATTATTTTGCATTAATAGGTTAAACGTATTTAAATATGCTGTTTTTAGACGTAATGCCCAAGTATTAATTTTAACAGGTTAAAAATAAGTTTACGATTATTATGAAAGCATATTATTTTAGTTAAAGACGGTGCGACTAATATTTTATAAATATACAGTGCTTCTATTAGACTATATACATAATATAAACCAGTTATATAATCCTTAATGCAAAATACAGTCAATTGAACTATAAATAAGACTAAAAAATTGAACACATTAAACTTAGTTTACAATGACTAAAATACAAAATGACCAGAATAGAGAGCTTATAATTATCAAAATATAATAAATTCTTTTTACATAACCGAATCATATAAACATAAGAAAATATAAGTATTACAATTTAGGTAATTGTTAGGTATAATCTATATTTTCTATCTAGGTATAACGTTGTTGCTGTTGATAGATATAAATAACGCAAAATATATCAGATTTGATGTTTTCGAATAAAATAATCAAAATGTTGACGAAACCTGAAATTTACTCCTTCAGTAATGTAATTAAGGAATCATTCCGCCATTACTCTGTACATTGCTGAACGTTTTCCATTCATATACATTACAAAAATAACAATTATTAAAATTTCCTTTTATTTTACTTTACAAGATGTTCTTAAGCACGTCTGGCAAGTCGATTGCAATGATTCGGTTATTAGTCGTTAACACGTTCAATAAAATAGCGTAATAAAGACTTGTGTACGATGGCAAGACCTTATAGGTCGTCTGATCAAAGGGACGTTCACCTGATAGTAAATTTCTTCGTTAATAGTAAACCTTAAGTGATACCATATTTTACTGTTGTGACAAGTACAGCGTCGTATAAGAAAATAAGTTTTATTGTTACTTAAACCGGCTACTTTTATAATTCTTATGCTAAATGCATTATGTGCTAAACATGAGGTCTAGCATGGTATTGTGATTGTGAGCGTCTAGGGGTTGAATTGTGTATCTTGTGTGCCAATAAAGTTCATAATTTTATTGTACTTAGTTGGAATTCAAAGTTTCATGGTCGGATTCATCGATTTGGAACAATACCGAGCTAACGTATTAATAATTTTAGTTGTTCTTTAAGTTGACAGGACGTCACACAAGTAGTGATTTATAAAAATTCTAATAGCAGAAATATTTATATTTATTGCTGAAATGTACCCAGACCTTTAAATGAGATTATCGTCTATTAGAGATATGATTAAATTAACCAAGCTGAGAAGCGGTATTACACATTTAGAAATCTAATATTGCTGGCTTAGTATCCCTTGCGCATTTGATTAGCGAATACATAAGTTTGACGAAACCTGTGTCTTTGGGCTTTTCTAGGCCACGCAGGAGTCTATTCTTCATGACTGCTACAAACTCTCGGTTGCTGAGTTGGCCATCCACTGCAAAAGATAACTACATTAGCTCCTGTATATATTTAAGTAGTATGTTTGTTAGTTACTGTACTGTATATACATATAAATTTTAGATACAACTAATAATACCTATAAATGACTTGTTAGATTTCTAATGAAAATATTTTTATTACTAATAACTACAAAAATGACAGTTTATTTTTAGATAAAATAGATGTATTGATGATGTATGTATTACATATACTGATGAGCGTATTGTTACTGATTGATGGTTACTCTATACCCACTTAGTATGTAGACCCTGATATTTTATATAAAACAAGTAAACGTCACAAATGAGACAGGCAACAAAGCCTCACCAATATTTGCGTTTTTCGAAGTATTATTATTACTTTTTTCGATAGCTGTGGATTTCAAATATAAAAGTTTACTTCCATAATCCGTTTAGACGGCAAGGCCAAGCAAAGGATTTACCTAAACGCTGACAAACACGTAAAACGGCAACCCGAAACCGGGTGGCAAAAGGTTAAAAAAAACGTATGTTTGAAACAGTTTTAAATTTAAATTGTTTGAAAAAAATATTGTTAAAAACATATATTATAGGTAAGAGTATGTATTTATAAAACTGAAACTGGTAAAAACAAACAATTTATATTTGGAAAACCGAGGATTAGGGTTTTAAATAATAGCTCTGAAAATGCTACTATTGAAAACTTTCATAATACCACCTTTTTTTTCCACGATTATATACTATAATAGACTTTAAGTAACAAAAATAAAACAGTACATACTATTCTCATCAAAGATAGTGAACACGACGTTAATAACGTGAGGATCTAAGTCCACGTGAGCCACAGTCCTGGCCACGTGACGTAGAGTCGGCTGGTCGATGGAAGCGCCAGCAATGTGGTAGAACGTCAGCGCCGTGTCCACGTCATTAATGTTGTTCAGGAAATGGAAGAATTTGAGGTAATCTTCTTTTGTTATACCCACACCGTGGTCGCGGAAACTAAAATAAAATCAACACAACATATTAATTTGAAGCCTTCTTTAGAACTTCTGAGAAGCAATTACGACACGAAAAGCCTATCTTTCCTATCTAAACACGGCATCATTGATTTATTGAAAGTCAGCGTAATATACTGTAGTATAATACAATTTATATCTCTTAGATTTATTATGCTTATATTTAAGTTTTTATAGTAAACATTAAAATACACTTTTTTTTTCAGAGATTGACGAAGTTAGCTTAAGCGCAGGCTTTCACTGCTTCACCAGACTGTTGGCGAGAACATTAAAGGCCTCCAGCCAGATAAAATACACTTATTTAAATGAATACTCTACGGAGTAGACTATTGAGATGATGATGATTATTGAGTGAACCTACACAACATAAAAACCAGATATTATCTTACGTTTTCTTAACCCTCTTAAGCATCCTTGCCTTCTTCTTGGCTGGGTAACCGGCATAAGCCAGCAACAGTTCGGCGAAATCAGCTTCGGTAATACGACCATTTTCATCTGAAATTATATTTTTAATATCGTTAACAAATTGTTATAACGAGTAGGCTAATAAAAACGGCGATTCTCAGCCTTAACAAGAATAATAAATTTTATATTTTAAATAAAAAAAAAAACACCGTAAAATTTGACATGTTGTACCATGTCAAAAATTCAACATTATATTCTAACGATTTAAAAAGAAAATAAATACAAAAAAACTACAAACTAACCAGGTTGTTTTCTTTGGAACTCAAGTGATAATATTTCCCTTTGAAGTTGCTGCTGGAAGTCTAAGAATTTCTCGATCGTCAGCTTTTGGTTCAAATTTGGGCCAAAGAAGTAAGTTGTCAACGCTGAGTTAATACCCTAAAAGGATCAAACGAACAAAAATATAGGCCAACAATAATTTAAAAGGAACGAGTTTGATAAAAGGGACAACATTGAGCATGAAAGGACTCCTTTCTCGCAAGGCACAATTGGGTTATTGGCAGATTCTTTTTTTTTTTCATTTAAAAAAATAATATTATAAACTATGTCGAGTTGCAAAAACGGCAGATTTTAAACTTCCATATTGAACTAGTTTCAAGCATTTTAATATTGCTAATTAGACAGAGAGCTAAAACAAAATTTGACGTCACTATTGTTTTCTCCATACTAATCTGCGGCTGCCCCGTCGTCGTTTTGCGAAAAAGAGATAGAACATGCGTCACCTATTAACTTTAAAAGCTTATAACTTTTGTATATTTTTTTGATGTTATTTCGTTTTAATTTATAAATATAATTATGTAATAAATAAATAAATCGATAGTAGTCAAATACCCAATTATGGAGCTTTTAATTTAATGTATTTCGTAAAAAAATCTCTTAAAAATGCTTACCTTGAAAGTATTGCCAGTATTGGCGTGGTCTCGATGCCGGGAGCCAATGCTGCTTTGCTGTCGAATAAGAGCTGCCACTTTCTCAAATTCCTCGCAGTCCACGTCGCCATCTCCGTTCAGGTCAAACATACGGAAAGCTATCTCAAAATGGCGACGCGATGCTGAAATAATAAAAAATGCAAATCACAGCAATGGTTTATTGGCTGCTACCATCATATAATATGATCGAAAGCTTTTCAAGATTAAGTCCCGAAAAAAACAAATATGAAAACGTTGCATTAAATCAAATATGAAAACCGCGGGGAAAAAGGTCTCATAATCCAGGTTATAAGCAGAGCATACGTCGACAATAATAGCAAAAAGAAGGTACGCAAGGAAAAAGGTCAGGCTTAATTCGAGCAACAGGATCGAAGGATGTTAATAAAACGTAACCGCCGCAAGCAACAGGTACACCTTCGTAAATTCAAGATCCAGCCAAAGATACGGTAATTTAATTTTTATGTAAGTATTACGAGATGATAAAATTATGTTCATATGTATTTTTATGATCGCGATATTATTTGCGAATCCATGGTAACGAGATCTTGAGTACCTAACGTCAAGTACTTATGAAGACGACATACGTCAATTATACTGAACTTTTTATAATGTATTAAAGCCTATTAAATTTAGATGGTTTTATTAAATTTACAGGCATGACGATGTCTGCAGCAGTTGTCTTACAGCAATGACGAAAACAAGTTATGGTTTGCAAAAGGGAATGAAAATTAAGGAGTTCTTTATCTTACAGCTGACCAACTTTATACAAAATAAGTTATCGGGTATAATTTGAGATGCCAATAACACAATTTTCGGTGTGCATCACAATAATATGATTTCATCAGCGTTTATTTTCTAAGTATACGTGTTGACGCACAGTAATTTTGTTTTAAACTTGTTCAATATTATAATGCTCAGAACTCGACAGATTATACGTTTATCTTGTACCTAAGTGAACGTTGGATTTTGAAATGTGTCGTATTATTTGTGATATTATTACGTAAACAAGGTAAGTACCTAACTGTATTCTTCCAAGAGGGTGATGGCTACTTAAAAAAAAATCTTTAATAAAATTTATTAACCTAGATATTATATATTATAGTGCGAGCTTCTTCATTTTTCAGATATGATTCTTACATTTTTACGTAGACATTCCAAGGCGTTAATATGTTTTATTGCCTACATTCTGGCTTCATCATTAGATAAGTTCCACAATATCATATTAATGTATTGCTATTAGAACTACTAACACATAATTAATAGCGTCAAAAAATTCATCCGCATCGCTGTCGACTGGAAGTGTACCCAAAAGACTGGCGGCATTGCCACGTTGAATGGCAATGCTTATTCTCTGTCCAAGGTAAAAGCCAGCCCTTGGGTCACGCGAGGAGTCAACAAGGCGTTTCGCCAGATCTTTATATAATATGTGTGCACTCGGACCCCACGGTCCAAGTGTTTCAACCCCAAACGGCTGGAATGTATAACTTCCAATAAGGTTGTTATATTTCCGCCGTTTGAGGTTCTCAGCAGCCGCAGCAGCAGCGCCAGCACAGCACGATGAACTAGGAATATGAATTCGCTATTTTTTATTAATAGCCAATTTTGTAAAGAAGTAACAACTAAGTATAGATAGATGAAATTGAGATTCTGAGATTTTGTTACATAATCCAATCCAGTTCAACCGGTATCCGTATCTAGGTTAATAATTAGTATACAAATAAAAAAAAATCCTACGTTATAGCAAGCTCACACGTAAATATAACAGGTTGTTTATTACAAGTTTATTGACCATCCCATTTCTATAAATATTATTCTAATTGCAATTCACTTTAACTGATTACAGATTAATTAAATTGTCGCATGAATATTATTACGTGGTACAATATCAGTATTATGCACTACAATAACAAAGTGAAAAATGGAAAGAAATTATTGTAGTTTCAGCCGTTGACTACTCTAGAGTCGACAAAATGATCCAGACTCGAACAAGAATCAGTGTAAATAGAGTGAGAGGCCTAGCTCCATATATTAACATTTTCATTTTCGGAAAAGGCTGTACTGGAAGTTATAAAAATATTTTATGACCCAGATTGTGATTGATAGATTTTCTTTTATGCTACCAACAATATTCAAATATTTTATGATTTATTTTATGGAAATTCTAACAGATCCATATCGCAAGTGTTATATATGCCTGCCCGTTGACCGCGGAGTTATTTTTGTGAGCTAATTTCTCCATAATGTTAACAAAAATTTACAAAAGTCCACGAGATACTGCACTTCTTTAAGAATTATGTTGCTCTGGTATTATGAGACTTTATTTTGTGATCGTGATTCTGGTAAGTCCTTAATACTTACGTTAAAAGTACCTAATCCAACTACCATTACATGTAATAACGTGTGAAGTAGTACTATTCCAATTATCTAAAACATTATTGGAAATGCGATTTTTCAAGGCAATAAACTCTAGCCTGTGCATACTGTTGCGCGGTTAAATAGCCAGTGCCGAGATAAATATTGCGAGCGTGGGAACAGAAAATCATTAGATTCGCTCATGCCCGGTACGATCCCCCACCTCCCTCGGATGCTGCGTATAGTTCTATTGGCTACCGAGTGTATACACGGCCAAACAGCACAGTCTTTAAACCATGTTCAATTGTGTTCAAGTGATATTTTAATGCATCGTAATATTATATTAAAAAGGGGTTTATTTCTTTCTCGTTAAATTTTCACTTAACATCTACCACATGACGCGGAAAAATGATATTCTCAGTGAAACGTTTTCGGGCCCGAATCAAAACAAAGACATTTCAATATTTGCGATGTGGTGCCAAAACTGCGACTTTTCTGTTTTGGGCGACTCTTTACATGATTGTTATGAAAATGACGATATTAAAAAGCAATGTAAACACCCCGGTGAAGGACTGGGCGATAGTACCTGACAATTACACCAAATGGCTGGTACTGTGAAATGTTCATATGGAGTGCACCATGCTTGTTTGACAAGTGGTTAAAGATCTTGTTGTTACAGTTACAGGGTCCTGTGATAGGGGACGATGAGCCAGAAATAAACTTCAATAATATCGAATGGTCAGAGCCAGACAACGCAACGGTCTTTGAACTGGAAAATAGAGCAGCTAAAGTGCATGAAGTTTGTAAAAAAAGGAACCTTCTTTCACAACCAATAAACAACAAAGAGTTCTTTGTGGATCACACTCACAGTCTCGTATGGTGCAATATTTTTAAAGCAGCTAGTTCTTCATGGCTGTATAATTTTAATATTTTGGGTAAGAACGATTGATTTTAGTGCCGTTGACCACACAAGTAATAGTTTAATGTGTTAGTATGTAAATTAAATGCATTGTATATAATTATATAAATTAATATTTCAGGAGGATACGACAAAAAGTTTTTAACGCGAACTAGACACACACCTTTGATGTTAGCAAGAAAGAAATTTCCTCGTCCAAGTGTTGATGAATTAAAAGACGCAGTAAACACTCCAGGAGTTGTATCACTTTTGGTGGTCCGAGAGCCGTTCGTGAGATTGTTATCAGCGTATCGGGATAAGCTGGAGAACGTGACCCCTCCGTTTTATAGAAACCTAGCAAAAGCGATAGTCGCAAAATACCGAGAAAGAGCAGTTGAGATTTTCGGACCGATCAACACTTTTGGGCCTACATTTTATGAGTTTGTTTCCTATCTAATTGATAAATATAACCAAAATGACTTTACCTTTGACGAACATTGGGCTCCGTATTATCGGTTTTGTTCACCTTGTGCAGTGAATTTTAGTGTGATAGCGAAAGTTGAGACTTTGGCGAGAGACTCTATGTTTGTAATACAACAATTAGGACTAGGGCACGTGTTAGATAGAAAGGTTCGTGATCGAAGAATGAGACTTCGTACTGTTATGAATAAATCACGGGATGGTAGGAATACGACTGCGTTGTTAAAGTATTATTTCAGGCAATTGAATAAAAAGATGCTAAATGATTTGTTAAAATTATATGGATTAGATTTTGAAATGTTTGGATATGATGCGAAAGTTTATGAACGTTATGTAAGAAATAAAGTCTATTAAAACTATAATTGGTATAATTACGACTGCCCTAATATTAAAAAGCTTTTTTTATCTTTACCATACATATATGTGGGTGTTTGTTTAGGTCAAATCTTGCAAGCTAAATTAGAACCACTTCTTGACGACACGATTGAGATCAAATTTACGTACTCATTTAAGTTCGGTGACAATACAATATTACGGCACTTTCGAGCTGGTCCGATGATGGGACCAAAAGGAGGCCGTAGGAAGTCTGTAACGAAACGGCACTATCCCATCGTGTTTGGGCTGGTTTGATTTGTCCTTACCAGTACTTCAACCTGATTGATGCTCTCTGATTTAAAAGCTTGTGTTTAAAAAACAAATTTTTAATAAAAAAAAAATTAATCTAGGATATTTAAGTCACTACAAAGGAAAATGTTTGAGAAGAATATTAAACGTCGAAACTTAAAGATACTTTATCAAATACTGATTGTTTAGTGTATGATTAACTGGTATCATGTGAAATAATAATAGTATCTATGACTCCTGTCCTATGCCAAAAATCATTAAATAATATTTACTTACTCGACAATACAGTGAGAAGAAATATGTAGTCACTAAAGGTGATTAGACCCGAGGAGCCGAGCTTATAGAAAATTGAATCTTCATCGAGGTCGAGGTTGAGTCGCTGACTGATACTCTGTGTAAAAATACAGCGTTTTAGTGACGCAAATTGTATAAGAACGACAGTATATAAGCAGTAAGTAGTATCTATCAAAAACAAAAGATTCATCTAGTAAACTAATAGTAGAAATAATTAGTATTTCAACATTACTATTCGTGATTTTTTATAAATACTAATTTATATATAAATGTATAAAAGAGTGTAGGTAAGTAGAAAATAATACTACTGATATAAAATAAAAATATGTTAATCATATTCTAACAATTCTAAGTGCAACTACTTTCACGAAAAATGAAAATTACAATGCTAAAGAAAGGATACTATTGAAGCATGCTGTGGGAAAAATGGTTGAGAATGTAAGTTTCTACGGTATCTAAGACCCATAAACCTTGAAGTAATTAAATAAAACAGAGCAAGCAGGTTCGTAGCAGATCACTAAATTGAATAAAAAAGATTGTCCTAATATCTATTGTAGTGTACTAATAATATTGAGGCACGAAGTAGCCAACGGCAAACATGAAGATTGACATGGGGTATCCAAGTCAAAGATGTGCACTTGAAATAAAAATCATTACAAAGTCGAGAGCAGTAGAGAAATAAGAAGAGGAGAGAGACAGTACCTCATTGATGTTCTGAAAAGACAAGAAAGTGATGTAAGTAGCTGAAGAGGTGGTGCCGACTGTGCAAAAGTATCCAATGACAATTTAAGTTTTTATGAAGCAATAAATATTCTAAATAACATCTGTGATTGAGTAATGTGTTCCTAAGATTTGGATAGATATATGAAAACATTACTGTACAAAATAGTAAGTGAAATACTTTTTGTAAACTTTCTTTATTCTTCTTGAAGAGTATCTGCTCCCTCTATAATAAAGAAACCTTTTGTTAAAGTTCTAATCATTTGTGGTTAAGAACATTGTATCATTATTTAGAAAATTTATAGGTATTTTTAAACATAGAGTGGAAATTCCACTTAATAATTTTCATTTTTATAAAAATATTTTTAAATAAAAGAGATCTATTTGTTATTTCCATATGAGTTAGGGCACATTTTAATATTAGTCATTTTGTCATGGGAAATAATTACAATACTATATGGGTACTACTTTGGTTTAAGTACTATCATATGGTACTGAATACTTTATATTTGTAAATGATATTTACCTTAGGATCGTATCTTCTATACTGGTCTAACCCCAAACCTGTTAAAAGTAAAAATATTTGTATTAATAAAATTTCAATATTTTAAATTAAAATTTTACAAGTACTTTCGAATGAATTTCAATTCTAATACAATGCCAATGCAAAATTTTTATTCATTTAGCAGGCACACAAACAACACAGTACATAGAAATACTGTCACTGTACAGATTCTTTGTTAAAGAAAACTGTATCTTGTGTCCACTAAACTAATATTAACTTTGCAACAATGCATTCGAGTTAAAATTAATTGAAGAAAAAGTGTCAGCGCAATTTTATTCCACTTCCATTCATCCTTACTACTTATCATTTAGATGATAAGCATTCACTTATATCATCGTTCAACAATCCGTACATCTCCATTTGGGACCTTCTTATAGAATTCTACAACACATTAAAATTACAAGGAATATGTGCAGTATTATGTTTTTTTATTTTACCATCTGGTTGTTTGACACCAGGAGTCATGGAGCGAAGAAAGTCATCCGGAGTCATGAATATATCATGCTGGTCATGATGCTGAGCCTGTAGAGTAGCAAAGTACCGAAATACCTTATCTGGCGTAGAGTACTGACGCATACGGTTTTCATACTCTATAATCTATCCAGCAGCGTCCAAAATACAAAAAAAAAAATGGATATATAAATGATGATGAATTTTGTAACATGTACAGATTGTCCTAAGTTTTGTACAGTATTTATAACAACGCTTTAACAGAGAGTGTTATAAATATTTTTATTCACATCCTTTAATCATTAAGGATGCAAAGATAGATTTGTGGAAAATCTGTTTACCAATATAACAAACAATCATTTATATATAAATACAAAATAGCACATAACCTTGTTCTACCAACAATAATAACTTATCATTAAACATAACAACCAAAACAAAGTTGACATCAGACATTCTATTTATAAACTTAATGTAACAAATATGAGTAATGAATTTTATTAAATTCAAAGATTGCTTAGTTTAAATATAAAAAGAATCACAAAACGTATTGTAAGTTTGTAACCAAACAATAAATAAAAAATAAAAACAACAAGTACCATCAGGCTGTTTCATGCCAGGAGTTATAGCTCGTAAAAAATCATCAGGAGTCATGTAAATTTCTGTGTGTTCACCAAAAGTCAGTTTAACTGTAGCAAAATATCTAAATATTTTGTCTGGGGTGGAATATGACCTCATACGATTCTCATATTCAATAATCTGTGGTAAACATAAAAATCATAATTAACAAATAATTGAAGGAAATTAAAACATAAAAATACCTAAAAATGGAAATTAACAAATTATAATAACTAACCTTTCTGTCCCTAAATCCAACCTTTTCCTTTCTGTATCTTTTCTTTTTAGTGTCTACTTCACTATCAGAGTCAGATTCTGATATTTCTTCAGCAGCATTGACTGATGGCATTATTTGATTCTGCACCCTGTTTAACATTACAAGCAGTTATTTATTGTTAACAATGTTCTTGTTCTTATATGTAATAACAGTATTTTTTGAGTTTCACTATGTTTACTAGGAGAATAGTTTGTATGTGTTTAATTCTATTAGACAAGGTATTGAACTTTTTGGCAAGATGGTCCCCAATGAGTGAGCCCCAGTAAATGCATATTGCATAGAATATAGGATATCACCTTAATTTATATATCATTCATTTCTGTATAACTCAATTTTTTTATATTTTTCAGGCTTACCAAAACTTGTATGATGTATAGGTTGCAGCTCCAAATAAGAGAGAAAAGCACAGATACTTGTATGAGTATCGTTTTCGTACACTACAATCATAATTTGTAGTGCCATAATATTTTTTCTGGAAATCGGCTGATGTTTTGGCTTTTATTGCAAGTATTCTGGGTGTACTAATAGATGTTATTTTCCGTAAGGCAGCGAGTTCAGTAGGAATCTTAAATAAATGTGACGAAACGCTATACATTTTGGGATAGGGTTACTTATTTATTTGAGACCAAAACATAGATCACTAGTTGGAGGGTTTTATAAATATTAAAAATAACTTTTTTAGCAGTACTCCAGCTGCTGTAGTGCTTGACATTACTCTATTTGACATTGACAATTAATGTCATTGTCACTTAACTTTTTTTATCGTCACGTGGGCCACGAGATTTGAGATATAAATGCTTCAACGTGAGGTTACCTAAAAGTAGAGTATATTTGTTCTGTGCATAAAAGTCGTCAACCTATCCCATGCTTATTTAATTAACTTTATTAATATAAAAGTAACACTGTCTATGTTACGCTTTACTTTTACTACTGCACACAACCGATTGAATTTTTATTGAATGAGTTAGCTTAAATCCCAAGAAAAGGCATAGGCTTTTTGTCGCAAAAACTGGCAACCACGCAGGCGAAGCCGCGGGTGAAAGTTAGTAATTTATAGCTCTAGTCATCCCACTTCTTAATTCTCATTTCCACCTCTCCTTTTACTTGACATAATCTTCGATCTCGTATTAATATTGTCGATACATTTCACAGAAACAAAGGATTATGAAGTGTTACGAAAATATGCTATCTTCTAAAATCTAACACTGTTTTCATTCTTCTACCCACTTTATAATTGATTTCGGAGTGATGGAGAATACAAATTCTGAAAGCCTTTTGCTATGGGTAAAAATACTACTTTAATAGGACATCTCTAGATCTACGATTTGTCATATTTAGTCTGTGTCGGTAAATTTTGACAGTCCACGGCCTTCGAGAACGGAGGGCGGCAGCGAATCAGCGAAAAGCATGAATTTTCTTTGAAATATCTATCAAATTTGACTGCGCTTGCCAGAGATTACACATTCGAATAGTGTCAAAGGTAAATTGTTCAAGATAAAATAAGCCTTTTATATTATAGTTAACATTAAAGTAAAAAGTTAAATCCAAATTCTATTCGATTCGCAAGCATCTCGCCATATAAAACATACTACAATTTCGTATTTGCTTGATAGGAGTGAGTTATATAACCTTGAATCACGGGACTTCAGTATTGATCAGTTATTTTTATGTAAAATATTCTGGTGTGGACAAAACTCATCAGGTACGTAATTACAATTTCTGTAATTATCGAACATAAATTGGCGTTATATGACGCAACGAGTCCCAAAGAGGTTAGAAAAACTAAGTACCAGTGAGCAATATTTCGTGGAATCAATACTTTATAAAAATGAAATAAAACATATTGCCGATTTCATTAGCATTTTATATTTTCCTGTGATACATGGTTTACTCACTAATTGTGTCATTCCAATGATAAATTAATACAATTAGAAAGTAACCTTAGAGGCACCATGACATAGATTATAGGATTTACTACTCCTTTCTATTTTTACTTAATATAACTGATTTTTTTCATTTACTAGTATGAATTACATAAGAAAGGTGTGATGTCAGTGCAATTAATTTGATTGAATTTTCACATAATTTTAGTGTCTAAAACTATTTGATTGATTAGTTTATTTGATCTATCTTGTGGTTACAGTTTCAGTATGACTGGGTATTATAAAATTAGTTGTAGGAGTGTAAGACACTCACTGCAGTTATCTTGGGAATGGTATAATTTATGTGAAAACTCTGAAAATGATTGAAACTGAATTTCAATTAACATTATAAATTGATATCAGCCCCTAACATATTGTTTAGTGTTTACATATGACAATCAATAAGAAAAACATTACGTCAATGAAATTAAAATATTATTGTTTCAAGTAGGCCTTTTCAGACACTTTCAAAGTGTTAAATGAAACTTGTATCCCATGTAATATATATTTTTTAATTTAAATACTATTTGTGCACTAAATACATTTAATACATTCTAACATAGTACATGTAAACATCAATAATTTCTCCTACGGCCTTGAACTATTTAATTGTGTCTATAAATAACATTAGAACACATGTAGTGAATATTATGCATCTACCTATAACAAGCTTTGAATACATGCCAAATTTATGTATAGTAAAAAGTAGGCAAGCTTTATGTTGAATAATTGTTCTATTAAATGATATATCTATAAATGAGAAATATATCTATTATGTACACAATTAAAACAAACGCATGTTATGTTTTTGTACTAGATATTCTGTTGACAATGCTGTTCTGATTTTTTATATGTATTTTTTATTTTATCTAGCAGACTTTAATTGTTTAAAGAGATAATGTTGTTTGCTACAATGCTTTAAAATGTCTTTTAAATTTATGTTATGTAGTTTTGTGTTTCTAAATAATATAGCATATAAATAATAGTGGTAATATAACAGGATTTAAGACGATTCTATTAGATAACAGACATACTTAAGATTAATGTTCTTTTGCCTTATAATTATAATATAGATTTACAACTCTAAAATAGTACTATGTAGGATTAAAATCATACACTGATCATCACTCTAAACTGATGTGTACATGATAGAATGCACTTATTTATGTAACAAGTTCATGGAATAGTATGTCTATCTTATTGATTTCATTAATTGTTGACATATTCTATGTACATATGTTTATACATATATATATTGGGTGATGTGTATAAAAATGATCTGACGTAAACAAGTCAGACAGGTACAGGAAATATATGCTTGGCTCTAAATTGAAAATTTATTATTGTTACAGATCTGACACTTTATTATAAGGGGACTCAGAATCACTAACCATGCATCGAGCAAGGGTAATTTTTCAAATAACAAATAAGGTCAATAGTAACGACAGATTTGCGTCATGGCTGCTTAACAAACCTCAGGTAAGAAATTTATTTTTCCTTATTCA
This sequence comes from Diachrysia chrysitis, assembly GCA_932294365.1. Classification (NCBI taxonomy): domain Eukaryota; kingdom Metazoa; phylum Arthropoda; class Insecta; order Lepidoptera; family Noctuidae; genus Diachrysia; species Diachrysia chrysitis. Next base: position 8,994,987 of record OW028645.1, read on the forward strand.
ATCCAAAATCAGACTTATGTACTTTCTAATAAGGTACACAATTATAAATAAGGCATTTTATTACTTTAAGTTTAACTGGTTAAACTGTTACATAACTTGCCTTTTTGTACTTCATTGTGACTGTACAGAGCAAGTACTTACAAAAATGTTCACGCACCTTTAGTAATAAGTTCAAGGGCTGGGCCAAGAACATTAAAACATTGACCTGGCTTTATGTTGAAATATTGTCATGTAACTGTTACCCAGTGTGGTGATAGAAAAACAGCTAGATATATCTTAGGAAATGCTTGTACAGAGATAAGTGGTGACGGATGATGCGCGCAATCATGCTTACGCGTCAAACCGGCAACGTATGAGTCACATGTCGCGGGCAGTGTATACTAGTTTATTACTGCACTGGATTATTCCGTCTCTCGGAGACATTTACTTGACGACTGAAGACGGTTAAATCTAAGTTTTACGTAATATGTAGTATACATAATGTTTTCCCCAAATAGCTACATTATTTTATATCGTGTACTACACTATTAAAATCGATAGCTTTTCCAAAAAAAATCACTTTACAGTATTGTTATCAATAAAAAGTTGATCATTATCAACTCTTGTCTCAAATTTTCACTTAGCAACTAAATATAATAAAACTTGGGGCGTGATCCTTATTTAAAGTCAGTTTGTATTTCCTCTAAATTTAGCGTGACCTCCTAATTCTACTCTCAAATATACCTACAATGATTAATTTTTTAAATGTATTTTCCTCATTATATTTTTTCAAGTATAAAAATATGTATCAACATATTACCTTTTTTTTAAAAGAGTAACTATAACCTATGGAGTTTTATTGCCGGTTCTTCTCCATAGGAGTGACATTTTGGAACCGCGCAACTAGAGTCATTTAACGTTTTGAAAGTGCCTGAAAAGGCCTACTCGAAATAAAAATATTTTGATTTTGATTTTGAATAAAACTGAATACATGCCTATTTGTATTTGTAGTAAAACGTTTCTGCTAGTTAGGATATAGGTACATTACTAGGTATAGGTTCAAGGTTTTCTAAACTATTTTTGTAATCAACTATGGAGACACAAAAACGCACCGAAAACTCCAAAACGCAGCTAAATATGTAACACCGACCGAAAAAAAAATAACATAGCACTGTTATTGAGATGTATTTCGGTAAAATGCAAATGCGATTCTACGTAACTTGTTCGGCCTTCTCTCGTGTAATAACATAATTATTCCGATTATTATACCTACATAACTAAACAAAAAATATTTTCGTATTATTGTCAGGTTAGCTCACGAATTAATTCCGTTCTTCCCAGGATCTTAAAGTTAGTACCATCTTGTATTTTATACATGGCCTTAGGCACGAGATAATCTCTTTGGTTTATTTTAACCCGATTTTCTCGCCAGGTGCGATTCGGAGTCGCGCACGAAGGGTTCCGAACTATAAAAATCAAGGTCCTGAGTCACACGATAAAAAGATATGGGCAAATTCAGATTTTTTAATTTTTTGGAATTTTTTCTTTATTTGTGCTGGGCCTAGACTTTGCTTGGTTGATTTTTATACACCTAATTGGGATTATAGACCGCAGTATCTGCTATACATTTTAACTCGCTTGGTCCACCCGTTCCTGACAAAATTCGGTGGTGACACACGGACAGATTGACGGACAAGAGAGTGATCTTATAAGGGTTCCCTTTTTACCTTTTGAGGTACGGAACCCTAATATTAAATAAGCATTCTTGATTATTGTAAGCCAGTCATTGATTACAGCTTAGACCTATATAATATTGATAGATATCTACTACTAGTATAATCATAGTATTTGTACAGGTGTGAGTTTGTTAAGAGGAATATTATACACATAGTGTGTAGTAGGTATAGTGCAGTTTTAGTACATGCTGTATAATGATATAAATTTATTATTTTGAAAGATCATCGTTACTTTTGATAAGATTGCTGACGTTTGTTATCTGATTGATATTGTTTGTGAACTGTTATCGATTCTAACGATATTTCGAGGTGAAGGTGTTAGGTTTAAAAAAAACTCAATAAATACACAATTTCACTTCATGTAACAATATACATGCATAGTAATTAACTTTGCACATGACACTTTTAGAACATATATATTATAAAGATCTTAATCTTTTAACATCGTTCCAGAAACAAGGTTTACCTGTAAATTTTCTTGTATAGCAAGAGTAATAGATAGGTAGGTTCTGGTCCCATAAAAAAAGCATTTTATTCTACTCATTTATAACTTTACTAAAAATGGAACATTTATAATTATTGATGGAATGTAGCCAATATGAGTCCAGTAGAAATAATTAATTAAGGTTATTAAGGATTTGAACAGATATTCCATACAATTCTATCAGAACCAAATGGCGACAATGCAAAGGATTTGTAAAAAATCGTTTAGTCTACGATGGAACTGACACACGCTGTGCGTATTTTAGTTGGCTATAAACAAATAAATAAAAAAAAACTTTAATACAATTTGAATAATTTTGACACAAACACTTATAAACTGCTATTCAAATGCATTATTTTGCTATGTAATAAACCTGTAAAGCATTTTATTGCGTTGCTAGACCACTCACAGTACTCACGTCTATTAAAGGCGTACGATCAATACGTAACCGTTTGATGTCTGTAGTGTTGTATAACTCGTGCAAAGCCTAGTGGCCGTAGGTATCTAGTTCATGACGAAGCAGCCGAGCCCCTTTATGCTTTTGATAAACTTCGTTCCACATTGTTATCTTCTCAACTTGTTATTATTCTACCATGACATTTTATTTTTAAATTATGCCAATTAAGTTCAATTCAAGATAATAATGTAGCAATTAAGGAGTGAGTTTACCACTACAATATTTCTAGAACAGGTACCTATTTGTATAAAATAAACTAAAGAGAATTTGGAGGTTCGCCAAACGAAATGTGTTTGCCAGTCGCCAGGAAAGAGATTTATTTTCAAGTTTGAAATGTGTTTAAATTCGACGATTGTATTCTGCACATCGTAGACGTCATGAAACGTATACAATTATTTTTGCTGTACCCATACTTATGTCATAAGTTATAGCTGTAATTTACTTAAATACGTCGTTAATACATTAACCTGACAATGTGATGAATATCTTATTACTCTTGATTTTTTCAAATACATTCTTATCTTTCATTACCATCATGTCATATTCTCATTAATTTAAAAATCTGTAAAAAAGGTGAGAAGAATATTAATTTTATGATGAATATTAATAGTTTTTTTTATTAGTAAACTGAAGTTTGTTCTTAACTCTCCCTCTTCCCACAAATTCTCTTTTCTAACTCGAGTGCAATCAATAAATAAATTTTTCATTTTCTGTACAGGCTGTCGCGGTTCCGGTATACACCAGTAGGCTAAAAAGTTCAACGGCTGCCGAACCTTTCCTCAATGGCTCCAGTTCGGCTTACGTCGAGACCATGTACAACTCATGGCTCACAGACCCCAACTCTGTGCATGCGGTAAGTTATAAAAAGTTAAATACTTTACAACATTTTGAAAAAACAATGACCTTTTTTGTTTTGCATAGAAACAACTGTAACTATAGTTAAAATATGAAATATCTACAATCAGCGTTCACAGAATAGGTCTTGACATTTGTATTGTGTAGAGACTTTGTTACGTGCCTTGACATAAAAATGAATGACCAGATAAATTACTGCTATCGCATACATATGTATAGATCGCTACTGTGCTTGTACAATACACAATATGCAGTGGAAAAAGAACCTTCTTGCTTCCATTGTACCTAATTCTAATTAAGTCGTTAAAGATAATTTTAATTAATTTTAAGATAGGCCGCATGCATTTACCATGCAGGTTATCTTAAAAAAAAATAACACGTAAATAGTTACTACATTATACATTTGTTTACATATTTCCTTAAGTTTTCATGTTTATAAATATTAAATGTGTATCTGAGGCTGCTAATCCTTTGCATGTCTACTACTTGGTTATCATGCGACAGCACTGCGGATATTATTAATTATTTTATAGACTTCCCAGATAAGATAGGAGATGATTTGGTTTTCTTAATCTCTAAAGATTGCATTTATGAAACCACCAATTTGATTATACCAACTAGGTGTTTGTGTTTCTTTGAATAGATTTTATTTTTAGTAATGATACACATTCGAATAACGTTTGATGCTTGCTTGATTATCGTTGACAAAAAAACACTTGTGTTATTCCTTATATAAGTATATATATGTATATAGTATTGTCGGTAACTAATTGAACAGCGTTGGCAATAACCTTATAAGGTCAGCTACCAAATAATGTTGTTGTTTGCCTATGTAAATAAAAAGTAGATCAAAATCAAGTACGAGTCATTGAAGTTTAAATTGTCTTATGAATGACCTTCACAAAATAAGACCTTGTTGACATAACCAATTGCCTGATAAAATGTACTAACAAAATGCGTACTTTCAATTACAAATCGTTGAATTGGTTCGTCGCGTCTAGACGCGGCCTAGACAATATGTTAAACTATCTATGTCACCATACGCCAAAGGTGCATGTTCCTATACAAGAAGTCACTTCACATATTAGATTAGATATACATAGAGGTACATTATTTATTAAAATCTAATTAACTTGAGTAATAGGGATGTGGACTATTTTTTTTTATTTACTCGTCATATAGACTGTTAAAAATATTAAACACGTATTTTTTCCTTTATTACTTAAACAAACAATGAGGAAGATACAGTGAAAGGAAATGTCGTGTGACGTAACCTCTAGCTACAATTTTTACCAAGACATGACGTCACAAGCCCCCACTTCATAACTTTAAAGCTCTTTAAGTTTGTAATTTTTTATTAATTTCATAAAAGAAAAAATACGACTTTTGTTTTCTTTTTTATGTATCTGGTGGACTAAATGGATATGTCCTTTTTATACCCAGTCCACGCGCCTATTGTATTTTTTAAAATAAATGATGGCCGTATTTTTGCATAGTTACAATCATAAGTTTTATACTATCAATATATGAGCAGAAAATATTGAAACCGTTAAGAAGTCAATGCCATTATCATGAAATTATACGTAACTCAATGTTGGAAAACAGATAATCACGAGTGTGAACTGTGAATTCGTGAAATGCTAATTCACAAGTCTTTACTAACTGGTATCAACTGGAACGGTGTTCAGCTTTAGTCCAACAAATCCGGAGCGTAGAGGCGAATTCTCGATTGAGGAATAATACGCCTACGTAGTATTGTAAAAATAAGCTGGGCTGCATCTGCGTGGCGTTAAACAAACTGATACTTACGTAACCACAGCCAAACTGATGAAATTCTTTAAAATGCAACTGTTTTACATTATATAGACTTAAAACTGTATATATGTTTATGTTTTTTTCCTGTGCGTTGAAATCAATCGAATTAGTAATTATTAATTATAAGTCACGTGTAGCCGACACCCACGTATTTATTCAAATTTCAGTTTTTTTTTGATAAGCATTATATATGTGGTGCTTTCATTCATTATATCTTTTAACTGATAGTAATATTTTCAATTGTAATTAAACAATATTAAGGATTACGTAAGGATTATTTGTATGATTAGCTTAAACTGATTTATCATCTTTTATATACTGATTATTTTCGATATTATGTCGCAGTGATGGCTTATAATTAGTAGTAGCCTAGCTTTGCTTTCTAAAAGCATACCTACTTGCGTAATCACATTTTTGGCTTTTGTCCCTGTAGATAACTTTCCTTTGACGCCAAAAGTAATGCTGCCACTAAATTATATCTATTATCGACATTTATTAAATTAAAATCTGCTTATATTAAGAAAACTCTTACTAAGAAGTAATTCTTAGTAAAAAAAACTAATCACAATTATAAATAATTATGTGATTTTTATCGATAGCTTTTATCGTATTGTGAAACTCTGATCAAAAGTAGGGATAAAAATATTATCTTGCAGTCACTAACAAAGTTATCCGGGTTTTGCCTAGTTTTAATGTCGTAGGAATTCAGATATAATAATTATGAATTATTAATAAAAATAGTCTTAGTTTAAATTATTAAAGCCTTGTAAAATGGCTGGTGACGTTAAGACTGTTATTGACACGGCATTATCGTGCCTGGTCATTGTAACAAGACATTTTTACTCAGATAACGAACACCTTCGAGTAAAAACATGTTTAGTAGTATAACTGTTTGGATTTTAAAAGAGATAAAGACAATAACTTAAAATAGGGTGATTAGGTTCCGCAAAAAATATAATTATAATAAGATAATTTACCTATAATTTAATGTTTAACAATCGAATTATCAAACGAAAGTAAAAATCTCGTGCTCGATTTAAAAGTGTTTATAGCGACAGACTATTAAATTAAGTGGGGTTACATAAGTAATAATGGTGTTGTGTTGTTCAAGTCGTGGGATGCATTCTTCCGCAATGCGACGGCTGGCGCCCAGCCCGGCTCGGCCTACACCTCGCCGCCGAACCTCGCGCCCTACGGCAAGCACGAGGTCCCCCTCACATCTCTGGTGCCCGTTGGAGGTGGCATGCCATCCATTTCTGCAGGTTTGTACAATGTTTAACAAAAAAAAAAACCTACTATGGTATTACATGTTAGGACTATACTTACGAGTCTGACACTTGTTCTAAACTACATTAAAGTGCAAAAAAACTATGGTAGTTCGACTATTTGTAAAACACTTACGAATATAGTTAATCAAAAGATTTATTTTATCTCTATTAGTCTATTACGGTCTTTATTTTGGTTGTTGAGTCAATGAGCAAAGATTATTATGTTTTTTTAAACAATGTATTCAAATGGTTAGTAATATTTCTCAGGCTCTCCGATCAACGAGAAAATTATCGATGACCATCTCGCCGTGCAGGCCATCATCCGAAGTTACCAGGTGAAAAATGTTCCAACATTACTTAAACTATAAGGTTCATTATTGTTTGCACTTTTATCCCCTACACGTGACCTTTTGCTAACGTGTTTCCCCTTGTATAATTCCCAGTCCGAAAAATATTGACTAAGATTGTTTGTGTTAGGTCTAGGTAGAGATTTTTTTACACATTAATACCTTACACTTGCTTCAAGTACTACAACAAAGTTTTGCAGCTTTCTAGCAATTACGATTGTAGGTCGCGCTAACGTTTAAATTATTAATGTAGATAGGCACAATGGACTTGCTGCCATTGCTAGTATGTTTTTTTAACGCGTCTATAGTTTTTGTAAGTTAAATTTTATTTTTAATGCGATTATAATAATTATATTTTAATTAACATAAAAATTTGATGGGACTAGTCAATTAGGATTTTTGATAGAAATTATTTTCAAGAAGACTGTCATTGTTACTGCATGTGGAAGAATTGGCATAGCGGTTTCAAGACAATTTTTGAAGAGCTCCAGATTTTGTAACACGACCTAGCGACAAAATGTTCTACATTCATCTGACTTGTTTAACTTGTCCATAAAAATGTAATAAACGTATTCGAGTGTAGGGCAATGTTTTGTAGTCGCTAGGTCGTGGCTGTTTACAATTTGGGCTAAAATGTGATGTGGTGGCGGGTGCGTGACAGGCTCGCGGTCACCTGGCGGCTGACGTGGACCCGCTCGGCATCACGACGGCCAAGCTGCCGGAACTAGGCATGCGCGCCCCAAGCTCCGAGCTCATCATGAGGAAATATTTCAATTTCGGTACGCAGGAGACGAGAAATGTCGTTGTCGTATTTGGACGCAATCACAATCGTATATCGTTTCGTTATTTATTTCAACATTGCATTGCGTGTCACTGATTGTTGTGTTTCGTAAGCGATTTTATAACACACATACATATTTACAACTAGTACTGCTTATGAGACGGTGCTCTCGAGTGCAGAGGTGCGACCTTATCTATGGATAGTCGTAGCTTTCCACCACGCAAATCACTTAACATATCGTAGCCTTAACAACGCATCATCTTTAAAATCACTGTTAATAGTCGTTCTCAAACGCTAACTGTTTGATAAATTGTGTTTATGACGTCCGTGTCTTATTGTAGATAACACATTTTGTTCAACTACACTGCTTGTGTAATAGAGATATATATATTACGGAATTTACCTTGCATATGCATGTGTGTGATAATATTCGCTGTCGATTGATATCAAAGTTTTTAGTTTGCTGTAGTGTTTGATTTCAAGCAGTTTTAAAAACTTAAAATAAAGCCTAACAATCTCATTCCATACTTCCCATATTATGATTTAAATTCGTGAAAGGCGGATTTAAAGCAATGTCGTAAATTCATGGAAACATTTACTAAAAATTTGTCGTTATATTCATTCAAATGCCACTAACTGGACCGACATAAAATGCTAGTCTCAAAATAATAAAATGGAACAATAAAATTATGTTAAGTAACAGTTACAAAATAAATGCTGTCTCTCTACTCAATGTCGTATTTAACACTATTTTATGATATGGTAGGCATTACCAAATAATATTGCACGTTTATGGGAGTACTCAGGGGCATTGTTCTCTTTTCTTTACTCTACATTATTATATAATGCTGCGTAACAATCTTAATTGCATAAATAATAGCTTGCGATATTTTCAAACAATATTTATAAATAAAAAAAAATGTAAATATCAGTTAATACTAAATAAATACGCATCGAATGTATCTATTACTGCTTTATATAAACTTAAAAGTGGGATGTATGGGGGCCTGTTTTAATTTTATGTTACGAAGTTTTTCTTTTTACGTTGGATGTAGTCGCGTGGTCACCTAGTGGCGCACTTAGACCCGCTGGGCATCTCCACCGGGGACCCGATATCGAGCGGCGAATGGCACGGCGGCTTACGAGCCTTCGCTAGCGAGGCAGTCATTAGAGAACACGTCCGATTCGGTATGAACGAGCAAACTCTATCACACGTATTGCAGTTGGACAACACTGATGTCAAATGGACTTCGTAATTGTGCATCATTAGTAGTACGATAAGATAATGCATGTGTAAATTGTAACCCAAACAAATAATTAATTAGTTCCTACGTAGTCGATGTCTGTCCAGTTGACATCATCAGGGTTCAACTACTGAGCAATGCGTTTCTCTAACTAATTGTGCGGTTCTGTAGGGGGGTTAGTTTCGGTCTCACTCCTCGCACCGGCTGTTTGCGGACTATTCCTTGCGCATACACGCGTAATATCACCCTGATTTTCTTGTACCGTATGTAGTTAGTTATGCTTTTATGGTGCTTGGTTTGTAGAACTTTAAGCTATCTATTAAGGTTTCATGTGTCTTGTGTATAGGTACTATGACTTAAAAAAACTTTTTACAGAACAAACGAATATTAGATCAAGATATAATTGGATATAAATAATTGAGACTAGCTTTTTGAAATCCTCGGTCATATCAGATCATAAAAGTTTCACATATTCAAGAAATATGACTGTCAATGGGTGTCTGATATTCAATAAATATAAATAAATCACGAATTGGGTTCGGTGCAACTGCAAAAACTAATCGCTTTATCATCATATTCCTTTACTAGAGTATTTATAGAAGATATTGAATGTGAGTATCCAATCAAGTACCTTACTGATAATGAGGGGGCTAATTATTATAAGAAAATTAATATAGTATTATTAACCGCTATTTTAGTAAAGGTTATTCTAAGGTTACAAAAAAATGTTATTAGGATATTGTTATGATATGAAACACGTTTACACACACACGAACACACAGTACTACGTAAATGTCTGTAAGGATCTTATGTATCGGACACTATACTATGAGGTCACCGTTTGTGATAACAGGTAAAACCCCTGTGTGATTTGTAGTATGTTAGATACTAAAACATGTCGTTTTGTGTTTTTTTATTACCTGCATAATTTTTCCTAACAATTGTCTGTTATTGTACGAAACTGCAATTCGACTCGTATATATTTTTAAAAGTGTAAATATTGTTATTTATTAAATATTTGTATTATCAAGTCCTATTTTTAGTATAATCATGTATATTTATAATTAATGTAGAGTTACGAATAAGCAACTTCAAAAAGTAACAGTTTTAGGTAGGATTTTTTCAATGTCATCCTAACAACAGCTTTATTTGAATTTTATATCACGTCGGGCTTTTCCGCGCGGGGTTTATTTTACTCTCAGTACAGCGGCGGGCCGTATGTATTGTACCTTAACCTGCTGCTGCAAAGCGCTGCGAATTAACAAACGAATGACCCGAATCCCTTACATTTTCAACTAAGGAGCGTGCTTTAGCTATGTATATTTATTTATATTGATCATGCAAATACCAAATCTAGCTTCATGCTACATGACATGAATGTTGGTTATTTTTTCGCTTTTTATTTGATTTTATTTAATTACTAACCGAAGGATCGGCCCTTGCATTATTACACGCTAAATAAGAATGTTGTGCACTAAAAAACAGATTCGAGGACATCACATAGCAAATCTCGACCCGTTGGAAATAGCAAACTACGATCTGTCCGGTAAAAATCCACGGGAGGTGATTCACAACAGCTACAGGTTTGGTAAGAAGACACGAGAACCTGAATACAGAAAGCACCATGACCGCTCGTTGTATCATTAGTAGTTATGGCGGCAAAGCGATTTACGTCCACTGTTTTCCATCTGCAACATAAAAAGATAAATTATATTACACCTGATGCGATTTGTTAAGGGATTTACCTATTCGAACATAGTTGGAAGAAGCTAATTGATGTTATTCGAAAAACCACAAAAAAAACAACTAATATTTATTGCGTTCTTGTTGCAGTCGGACATTCGGACTATTTATGAACAGAGTTTATCGACAAAATTCTACAATTAGACTGAGCTCTGGTTGTTAATCTCTACCTAATAACACTACTAACAATACTAGCCAACCAATTAATGTTTCGTATCACAAGATAAATCGAAGGTTCGTTCGTAACTCTTAATAAGGAAAAAAAACCTCAATTTGCATTTCTTTTGGATTGCAGTTCAATCTAAAACAAGGAACCTTTAAAAGGAAATTATTAAGGCAATTGCAAAACTTATGAAATAAAAGTTTCAGGAAACAGCTATAGAGAAGACAAGCTGGATTAAATTATCAGACTGCGTACAAGAAAAACACGGGTTATGTCGATAGATGAAATGTTCGATTGAAGTGTACACAAAACTAAATTTCGAGAAGGCAAAGCAGTAAATAAATGATGAAACACAAATTCTGAAATATATCCAATATGCTCCAGTAAAGATTACCGCTATTCTGCTCAGTTTTATTGGCAAATGCCACTGCTTAGAAGAAAATTTAAATTCATGACAGAAGTAGTGTTTTTAAGTAGATCTAAATTACTCGGGGTTTATTGACTTTTTGTCAAATGAGTTATTTATTTTTGATTTGCGTTTTTATTTTTGTTTAATAATCTGTTCGTAAATGAATTAGAAAAGAAAGCTGGTAGCCATAACTACAAGATCATAATGAAATGTGTATGTATTGCACAAGGTCCTCTGCTCGCACGCACTATGCTCATCACAACATTGATATATTCATGCTCAGCACGTTCACATGGTTGATGTTATTGTATTTGTTGCATGACAACTATTTACTAGAACGTATATTTGCATGTGTGTAAACTGCATGACCCTAGTATAATTATTATTATATTTATTTATAAAATTGTATTCTATGTAATTAGAATTTGATGAATATATTTCTTATTGGCTGTGGAATATTGATATTTATGGAAGTTTGTACTTATATAGTTGTTTGGCATTGAAAGATGCGCTAGCTATAGTTTCCTTCATACTCTCAGTATTGGATAGTCGCCAGAAAAAAACTCTCCATCATAGTCATGTTGAATTTAACGTCATCTGAAAATACCCAAAAGTTTGAACCCAACAACATGATGTACTATTTAAACATTTTAAATGTATACGTGTGTTTGTTACCTTAAAGCTATTTTCATATGTGTGTTAAACTGTGGGACATTTTTGGAAAATACATATCTTTGTATAAAAAGTCCTAGTAAAGGGATATGATATCAATTTCAATCTGCTTCTACCTGTGCTTTTTCTAAAGGTTCGAAATACTTTTGCTGTAAAATTGTAATTGTGCATCTTGTGAATGGGTACAAAGATTTGCCCTTTGACGTTCCTACTCTGATTGCGACTTATATGTTCTAGATGAAGCTGATATGGACAGAGTGTTCAAATTACCCTCCACTACATTTATCGGTGAAAAGGAGAAAGCGTTACCGTTAAGGTAAGTTATCAAACTTACAAAGACAAAGTTATTGAGATAAGATCGTGTTCAGTCCTTGTTAAATTAGATTACGGTCTGTATTATTTCTTCTGAGAAAACCTTTGAAATTCTGATAAATCTGTGACTTATCTCAATATCATTTGTTTGGATAAAAAATATATAGCTTTTAAAAATATAATCATTCGTATTGTCGATATAGATAAGAGCCGATGCTATCAGTGTTGTTGTGTAGACCTTCACCTTGTGTTTTATGAACACTTTGTGGTGACATTTTATTGCTGTTATCGATAAAACCTGCCATTACCTACTGATTGCTTAATAAACTGGATGAAGAAGAAAATACAATGCCAATTGTTTAAGAAAGTCATGGTAAATGACATTTATGTTAGTACTTGCTTCTAATGCAATTCGTTTTTCTGATTCGTTACAGTTTTTATTTGACTTATAGCAAATAACATGTAAATTTAATTTAATACACCGTGAATTTTTTCGTCATATGTAACTACTTATTTCAGTTTATTTCTTGAGAAATGTTAAGTAGCTTCAAATACGTAACGTTAGAGCAATTACTGTAAAAATAATTATTAAAATCGGTCGTGGAAGTAGGTATTTGTTATCTACTTCAAGTAGCTATTTTTTAAAGACAATATGCATGACAAATGCAAATTAATCAAAATCAATGCTGCCTATTTACTTACTTATGTTATACAGAAGACCGTAGATCCAAAAAACACAACAAACCTTGTCAATGTATATTTAACAAAATATTTTTAACACGTATTTTTTATTTTCAAAGAATTTCGGATGAGTTGGTATAGCTGCAATAAATTTAGGTAGCCTAATAGGTGTAAGAAAACTATGTATTAAAACAATAATATTTCTTCCAGAGAGATCTTGAACCGCTTGGAGCAAGCTTACTGCAACAACATTGGTATTGAATTCATGTTCATCAACTCTCTTGAACAATGTAACTGGATCAGACAGCGTATGGAACCACCAAATGTGACCAAAATGAACAATGACCAAAAGAGATTGATCCTTGCTCGTCTCACTAGATCTACTGGGTAAGTGTTTTGCTGTTTTCTTCTTCCAAGCTAAGTTAGTGTCGGCTCCCAGTCTTATATAGTGCTAATGATACCTTAAGAATGTGTTAAATCTAAAAGTGGTTTCTGTATACATTGCTATACGATTATAGATTTCGTATTGTATACTTTAGTCTTGGCAACTTGACAGAGAAATTATAATTATCTGTTTTGCTTAATCAAGGCACTTATTAAACGATAATTATCTGGATATTAGCTATTGTGCACTTTGACTAAGCGCGGAGTATTGATAACTACGTAACTATTAAAGTGGATAATTAGCTGGAGCAATTAAAATAGCAAATATTATGCTATATAAAGTGTAACTTGAAAATTTCAGTCGGCTGTTGGTTCTTGTACCGTTTATGCAAGCAGTAACTAGATAAGAGAGGCCGTATGAATGCTGTGCAGATACAGTGTTATGTTTTTAAAGATATTCTATCTATGTAAATGATGGCTTTCCTCTTGTCAATACTGATACTGGGTGAAATATCTCCTGATGGTATCATGGAGACATTTTTTTTGGAAAATACATAAATTGTGATATTAAAAATATTATTGGGTGAATAGGAAATCAAAAGGATTTATTTTATCGAATTTATGTCTTTATTTGTTTTTCTTATTTGAAGTTTCAATATATACAGCAGTCTGGCATTTCGCCATTGAGTTTATTACCACACTGTTCTAAACAATATTATTACAAACGACATATTTGAAGAGTTCTTGATAAACTCCGAATTGTACGCGAAGTTTCTACAGTTAGATAAGGATTTATTTCGAACACTAAATAAGAAATTCCATGGTACTAATTATTTCTTTCATAGAATCTTAAGTGATTATTAATATTAAATTAAGTTAACACCGTTGTATTGCGTACATAATTGTAGATTTCACAGATGGTTTGATGGTAAAATTGTTGGATTACATAATCATTTTCCAAGTATTATTCCAAAAGGTAATCTTGTTAACAATTCCTCATGAGACACATATAAATTTCAATTGTATTAATGAATTGTTGTTTTATCCTGTGGGGATATTAAAATCGGACGGGACATCTGTGGTTTACCCGGCCATAAATAGGATTTTGCCATAAACACTATACAAAATACTATCAAGTGTGGTAAATACTATTTCTGATCGACAAAACAGATATGTAATGTATTGATACTGGACGATAGAAAATTATTTTCTAAAGTTTTTTTTGTGCACAGATTCGAGAACTTCTTAGCCAAGAAATGGTCGTCAGAGAAGCGTTTCGGTCTGGAAGGTTGCGAGATCCTCATTCCGGCGATGAAACAGGTGATCGACGTGTCCACACGCCTCGGTGTGGAATCCATTATCATGGGAATGCCCCACAGAGGTAAATTACAATAACCTTTCGCTCTTTGTTGCTTGATATAAATAGACGGTAAATTTCACGTCTGCAAGAAAATTTCAGGTCTTTTGTACGAAATATTATTTAATCTAGCTATCTAGGATTTAATAAACGTTTTTTTATATGTCTGCCATATTGGTAAAATTACAGTTTTTCAAACTCTGATTTTCATTCTATTTACGATACACAGGTCGTCTGAACGTGTTGGCCAACGTGTGCCGCAAGCCTCTTCACCAGCTGTTCACGCAGTTTGCTGGTCTGGAAGCAGAAGATGACGTTAGTATTTTTTCGAGATTCACTCTCTTTAAACTGATGTTTGGAAATTTTACTGTCTAAATCAATTTTATAGCCTCTTCTGGTTACGCTTGTTCCATCGTTATCCACTTTGATAGCTTTCCCCTACTATCAAAACCAAAAGACGTTTGCTTAATTTGTTTAAAACTCCAAATCTCAATTTTAATTTCAGGGCTCTGGTGACGTAAAATACCACTTGGGAACGTACATTGAGCGTCTGAACCGCGTGACGAACAAGAACATCCGTCTCGCCGTCTGCGCCAACCCCTCACATTTGGAGGCTGTCGACCCCGTCGTGCAGGGCAAGACGCGTGCTGAGCAGTTCTACCGCGGCGACAACGAGGGCAAGAAGGTATACCTTATGTTATTAAAACAGTTATATAAAAAAAAGGCGTGATCATATCATCTATTAGGAGAAGAGATAAGGAAGGGAATTTGCCATATACGCAGAGGCGGTTTGCTGCGGTTGCGATTGGTTGTATAATCACATTGGCTAACAATAAAATGTAAATCTACACGTATGTAATATTATCTCTTTCTATTTTATTAGGAAAGACAATGGTGATGATAGTGTGATGACACACAAAGCGACGTCACTGACAGAATGATGATCCTTAACAATGGCTGAACGATTACCGACAAAAATAATGTTGAAATATGTATAAGACCTGATATTGCTTGTGCGAAAACACCGGTTTTAACCGACAAATCTTAGTTAACTTGTGGTTGTACAGTAACCCTTTACCAATGATATTATTATTATTACCATCAAAAAAACGAATGTTTATTATTATTTACAATTGTCAGGTGATGTCCATCCTGCTGCACGGCGACGCGGCGTTCGCGGGGCAGGGCGTGGTGTTCGAGACCATGCATCTGTCCGACCTGCCCGCCTACACCACGCACGGCACCATCCACATCGTCGTCAACAACCAGATCGGCTTCACCACCGACCCTAGGCACTCGCGCTCCTCTGCTTACTGCACAGGTACGTTCATACACCAGAGATAAAAGGCATCTGTATTACTAAAGGTCAACTCAGGATGACCTTCTCCCAAATCACGCCATAATACCAGATGTTTGGTCTTCTGCATTTAGTCCAGGACCCACCTTTTTTGTGGTATTTACGTAATAAAATTATAAATAAATAGTAAGTGTTTTTCGTACAAGGGTACACTCGTGCGATTGTACGACTTAATTTGGCATTTAATTGTAATAGCTTCAGTTAATTGGTTTTTATGTCTGGTGTAAACAAAAAAGTTAATTTGTGTTATGACGTAGATGTTAATTAACTGGGTATTTTCCTTATGATCCACCACAGTCATAAGCTTAATTAAAGTTAAATCTACATAATGTTTTCGAGTCGAGAACATACCATATCTGTTAGGACATTGGACATAATTAAAATTCAACTTTTTATTTAGCCTTCTTGTAATAGTTTTTGTTGCCTATGTTACTAGAATACATTATCCATCGCATGAGATATACATTACAATTGTATGTAAATTATTTAAAGTAATAAATAAAGATTCTAAAAGCACGAAAAAGAGACACTTGTCCTTCAGTGGCAACAGTTCAGGGTCAAAAATGGACGAATGTCGAAATCAAACTTATTAACCCATTGATTGTGAGTTGTACCTCTGTACCATACTAAAGTAGACTCTAAACACAAAAAAGGGTTCAAATCAAGTGGAGGTAGTGCGGCGACCGGTCGCCGCCGAGCAGCATATGGGTTAAAGTAAATGTACGATATATAACGCTTTTGTTTTGTATGTAGACGTGGCGCGCGTAGTGAACGCTCCGATCTTCCACGTGAACGGCGACAACCCGGAAGCCGTGATGCACGTGTGCAACGTGGCGGCCGAGTGGCGCTCCACCTTCCACAAGGACGTCGTCATCGACATCGTCAGCTACCGTCGGAACGGACACAACGAGGTCGATGAGCCCATGTTCACGCAGCCGCTCATGTACCAGAAGATCCGCAAGACTAAGCCCGGTAAATACATATTTAATATAAGTAATGGCCTATTATTCTGTCTGAGGAATACTTCTACATGCATCTACAACACCAAAAAGGCGAAATGGTCTGAACTCAGGCAAGGCGACTCAATCTTAAGTCTCACTTAAAGGTGTAAAGTAGCGATAGTTAGATATTTAAGAATGTCTCAAAGTTTGAATATTCGGAAAGTAAGAAGTTTACTCTAATTATTTAAAATATACGAAAATTTGAATTTGAATTTCTGCAGTTACAGAAACTGATCTCAAGTAAATTATTATTTACACTAAGCTACTGAAGTTGTCTTATATATCTTTAAGAACTATGTTAATAAAACACAAAGTTGGCACTACAATGATGACTTTATTTAAAACTATAATATAGTACTACCCTGTTCATATTAATATTTTCTGTGAGAACTTTAACATCCGTTAAGATACTGAATAACTAAGAAAATATCTGTCCGTAGTTCTCGAGAAGTACGCCGACCAGCTGATCACGGAGGGCGTGGTCACCGCCGAAGAAGTCAAGGACGTTAAGGACAAGTACGAGAAGATTTGCGAAGACGCCTATAATCAGGCCAAGCAGGAGACCCACATTAAGTACAAGGACTGGCTCGACTCGCCCTGGTCAGGATTCTTTGAGGGCAAGGACCCCCTTAAGGTAAGAATGAAATCTTAAAAGGAACACTGTATTCGTTGAATAAATAGTTTGAAATATATATTGAATTATAATCTGCTTCGGTCACCGGTGTCCCATTTTGAAATCCGAGTTCGAAAAAAATATAGTTTACATTCTTAGTACTCTACTAACGTCCAAATTCGATAATTCTTTCAAAGTATAATAATCAAAGCAATATTTTTCCTAGATGTCTCCCTCGGGCGTCGTAGAGGAGACGTTAGTGCACATCGGCAAGCGTTTCTCGTCGCCGCCGCCGAACGCGGCCGAGTTCGAGATCCACAAGGGTCTGCTGCGTATCCTCAAGGCTCGCATGGAGATGGTGGAGAACCGCACCGTGGACTGGGCGCTGGCCGAGGCGATGGCCTTCGGCTCATTGCTGAAGGAGGGCATCCATGTCCGTCTGTCCGGAGAGGATGTCGAGCGAGGAACTTTCTCGCACAGGTTGGTTTATTTATCAGTCTTTCTAATACTTGTTTTTTTTTTTTAAGTTGAGATAATATGGTAAAGTTCTGAAGAAAATTTACTAGCGATATAGCTTTATTTATAAGTCTTAATGCCATCATAGTTCGATTTAGTAAACGAGATGGTGCTATATGTTTAAAATCAGTAGCACTGTAAAGTTTTAATATTAGTGTACAATCTAAATAAATGTCTTATCAATTAAATTATTTATTATTACCACATTATCTAAATAATTCGCGTTCCCCCCTCAGGCATCACGTGCTCCACCACCAGAAGGTGGACAAGGCGACGTACTGCGCGCTCGCGCACCTTTACCCGGACCAGGCTCCCTACACCGTGTGCAACAGCTCACTGTCTGAGTATGGTAAGTTTTACATACGCATAGTGACAACTACATAGTTACTGTTGAAGATACAACAACATTCATACGCAAACCCAGAAAATACGACCAGCACCAGCAGCATTTGTGCTTTACCAAGCGTTATCGTTTGGTAAAGCAGGAATCCTGCAAAAACTCCAAACAATCATTTCTGAAATTTCTCACAGTTGTTCGCGTATTCGTGAGATTGTGAGTATTTCGGCATAATAGTTTATTTCTTGTTGCTTGGTGGAACTATTCACCACTTATTATTGAGGTCTTGAGTGAAGAGAGTGGGATTCGAGTCTACCTCTTTCAGCTGTCATAAAAACGTTATCTGTAAAACATAATGTAAGTGAAATCCTAATCGATGAGCCTGTTTGCAGGTGTGCTCGGTTTCGAGGTCGGGTACTCGGTGACGAACCCGAACGCGCTGGTGCTGTGGGAGGCGCAGTTCGGCGACTTCAACAACGTGGCGCAGTGCATCATCGACCAGTTCATCTCCAGCGGACAGGCCAAGTGGGTGCGCCAGTCCGGCATCGTGCTGCTGCAGCCGCACGGCATGGAGGGCATGGTAAGCTAACGCACAACTCAACAATACATCTACCTCATTTTCGAAACACTATTATGCTTTAAGGTTAGGCTATATGAACTTAATATTTTATGTTATTTGTCCCTAATTTCGTTTTAATTCTAAACTTTGTGGTCTTTCTGAACTCATTTTGCAGGGCCCTGAACACTCTTCAGCTCGCCTGGAAAGGTTCTTACAGATGAGTGCTGATGACCCCGACTACATGCCCCCTGAGAGCCCCGACTACGAAGGTAAGCAGTGTTTTGTAGACTATAATAAACCATAAATGTACTTTAATGTATTTGTCCAGAAGCTGTAACCCATTAGTTAAACACAGGCCCCGCTAAAAAAAAATTTAGATCACTGGCAAACCGGGAAATGGCGCAGAGATTCGTTACGTTTTTTAGTAGACAAATCGCGTCCCGCGCGTCGTCCTAACCCGTGATCTAGAGTCGTTGGACTCGCCCTCGTTTCACTTGCACCTGTACGAGTGTGAACTTATCCCTTAAAATATTCTTCAAGTTGTTTGCTGTACTAAATGGTTCCATTTTGTTTGTACTTTAGTCCGGCAGCTGCACGACTGCAACTGGATCGTGGCGAACTGCTCGACGCCGGCGTCTTACTTCCACATCCTGCGGCGGCAGATCGCGCTCCCCTTCCGCAAGCCGCTCATCCTCATGACGCCCAAGTCGCTGCTGCGACACCCCGAGGCCAAGTCCTCCTTCGACGACATGAACGAAGGCACCACCTTCAGACGGTAAATACATATTTTAGTGACTAGATTATTACATATCGCTTCTGAATGTGAGTAGCATGTTCTTTATTTTACCATATTTTCTGCCATATGGCTGGGATCTCTACTACATTTTAAATAATATGTAACTTTTTATTATTTATTATAAAATGACGTGTTAAATTCCTTAGAATACCAATGGCCTTTCCATTTAAGACATGCTTATTACTTACAAAAACAAGTTACAAACATCGACCTTACTCCTTTGCTATAAAAGTGCCGTCAATGTCAAAGTATTACATTAGTGTCTATTATACATATTACCTGAGCTTTAGAGAATATAATAGGTACAAGAATATTATGGATAATGTTATTGTAATTTGTTACAGAGTGATTCCCGAGGAAGGCGTAGCGTCGCAGAACCCGCAGAACGTGCGCAAGCTGGCGTTCTGCTCCGGCCGCGTGTACTACGACCTGCTCAAGCACAGGCGCGACAAGGGCCTCGAAAAGGACATCGCTATTGCCAGGTCCGTTGCCCAGACGCAGAATAAATATTTAATAATAATATAAAGAATAGGGTATATTGGCACTTTTATGATTGGTTTGTGTCATTGGTAAAATCCTAACGGTTCGACTGGTTGACCTTGAGGCACTCACGATTGTACCATGTATACTATAATTTGCAGCAAAGATAATAAATAATTTTAAAAAATGGTACAATGTCGTAGAAACGTAACTAAACTAAAGTTGTGACATCTAATGTTATCAGAGTGTGTTCTTCAGGGTCTCTCTATCTAAAGGAAATTCAAAGCAATTAATTACTTGATCGCTTCGAGTTAAGATTTGCTTACGATTTTCATATAATTACAGAGAGAATTTTATCTATAAATAAGTTAATCCAATTCTACATCTTATTATCAACAGACTCGAACAAATCTCGCCGTTCCCCTACGATCAAGTCAAGGCTGAGATCGCCAAGTACCCCAACGCTCAGCTTGTGTGGAGCCAGGAGGAACACAAAAACATGGGCTCATGGAGCTACATCGAGCCGCGATTCCGCACGCTATTGCAAAACCAGAAACAAATTGCGTAAGTATTATTTAAAAACCACTCCTATAAATTACAAGAAAATAGATAATACGTTTATCAACTGTTTTGTCGGAAAATACGTCATAATCATAAATTGTTTTACCACAGTACGTCGCTATATCAATCGTCTGATATTGACCTCAACTATACGGCATATAAAACTGTAAATGAATGTAGGTATTCAATAACTTATCTAGCTCGGACTTCATAGGGCTCGTCATTAAACTTAAGTATCTTGAACTTTCGACATAAGTACGCAGCTTGAGTTTCGACTGGTCCTTTTTATTTGGGTTTGCATGATTGGCATTCTAAATTTGCATGTCTGCTTTCTAATAACTAACCTATAGGGTTACTTCGCGATTTCGACATTGTGGTCGTAGTTCCTTACCTTAAAACGTCCCGCCTAACATTATTGGCTATTGGTTGCAGGCCAATGTCAAAATCTCAAGGGGGTAGTTGGTTTAGCCAACTTTTCGGCCGGGACGACAAGCCCGCCCCTGTCGATGACACAGAGACTGTGCCGCGCACCATTAGGTGAGAGAACGGCATATCTACGACCTTTATAATCCCCTCGCTTCCTTTGAAAATCTTCCTATTGCACAAATTCCTTATTTTTTTTTGCCCTTAAGCATATCCTCCTGTCTAAATTATATTTTTGCTTTATGTTTATGTGTTTTAAACTATTAAAATTAGAAGAAATATTAATTATCTAATATGTAAAAAAAAACTATAATTAATCATATAAAAACCACATTAAAAAATAAACATGGTTTATTTTTATAAATGGCAACTTAAGTTCATGAATAATCTTTCATTTTACTTTTATCATATCATTTCTATGATCAATTGACTCATGTTAATTTTTTGTCTTGCCAGATTGGTCGATATTGGTTCATGCTTTGTGTTTTAGACCTATGGTTTAAAATAATCTGCCATAACTAACATTCTGTTGTATATTATAAGAAGAAACTCAAGCTGCGTGCTTTCGCCTTTATTTCAAGATTTTGTTTGTAAATATACCTACTTATTTTATGTGCTTCTGTGTGATCATATTTGTAGTATTAGTATTAGTATTTTACTTTTCAGTTTTAATTCGTAAACTCAATTTTTTGTTATTAGTGTATCTATTATTTACTTTTACTTTTTATTATATGAAATTTACAAAATAATATTATTATTGAAATATGTGTAATGCTCGTATCTTTCTTGGATGAGAATAACAATTTATTGTTTAAATGTGTATGTTAAAAAATGAAATATGATATATATTCTGGTTTTATGTCTTTATATTAATAACATCTGTAATTACAGTTACAACGGGCGTGCGACAGCCGCGTCTCCCGCCACGGGCTCCAAGGCTGCCCACAACAAGGAGTTGAGGAATCTTCTCGAGGAATTCTGCGTGTTATAAACGACCACCCGATCCCTATCGATAATACGCGATGCAAACCACGAATGACAAACTCTCTTACCAACAACCCTAATGTAATACATAGGCCTACGCCACACTGAACTGAAATTCCTTCTCGGATCTTCCACAGCGGAACGCCAATTCATTTTATTGCATATACATAACTATTTACGGACACTACGCGGAAGATCGCTCGGTCTCTACGTCTGTTATTGTAAAACGGATTTACCGCCACGGAAGATTGGAGTTGGAATTTCCGTCAAGTGTAGTGTAGGCCTTACATTAAGTATTAGCGAGACAACACCCATTCGTAGTTAAACATCGCCCAATCATGCAAAAAAACACGATAACCCGATTGTTGAAAAACGTACACAACAAGATGTATGCCATATTAAAAAAACTTGTAATAGAATCTTAACAACTACGTAATCTATCTCAGAACGGAAATTGTTTTTGACTTTTTATTGTTTTTGTCGAACCAAATTTAATTTTTGTGTAATTAAATTGTTTTTTTTTGTCCTTACTCTCAGTATTTTGTTGTAATTCTCTTCATGTTTAGGTAGATTAGTTAGATAAATTCTTATTTATTTATTTAATGTAGCATACGTGATCTGTAGAACCTACATTATTTATTTTTATTGTTAAAGCAATACAACTTAGTCTCACGTAGTCTCCACTTTGTTAATATGTTACGTATTAGTTTATTATAATATTTTTTCAGTAACAAAATGGTACATTTACTGCAAATTAGTGTTGATACGCTGGTTGTATTATTTTCGTGTACATAAAATATGTTTTATTTTTTTATTATGCTTATATATTTTTGTCGTTACGGATTTAAGTTAATACGTTCCTTTAACTAGTCCAGGGATACGTACATATAAATAGTAATCTTATTACGTATTGCAATAATCGTACTACGTAATTAAGTATTATATTTACAAATTTAGGCAACTCCACGGGTGTAGCTAGATTGATTTAAGAAAAGGGCTAGCTTAATCCAGATGACTAAGCTCTTTCCTGTAACACAGTAGCGCTTCGATATTTAATCATCTCTGTGTCAACGTTGAATATCGCAAAACATAAAATAGCTCGCTGATGTGGTGTTACCATACCGGTAACTTTCAATGACTCGTCGAACGATATTGTACATGAGATATTATTAATTAGAATTGTAATGTAGAAACTGGGCACCAGTTCTAAAGTTATCGCACCTTAGTACATAAAATGTATGTAATAAATGATGTCACGTAGAGGTCGTTTTGCTTTGCAACCTTCCGGCCCCCACATAGGTTTAGTTCGCTGATAGTTACCGCCGCTAACGACGGCACATTGTAAGGAATAACACCAACATCCAACGCTTTGTATAAACTGACGCATATTAACTTGTCTCTAGTAAATTTTTGAATGTATGTCGTTACCTAATCTGTACGTAGAATTATATTAATTTGTAAGTATCTCACTATTACGACATGTACTAATTACGTATAAAACTAAGTTTTATTCGAAATCCTAGTAATATGTGACATTGAATCGTAACATTTAATGCTGGTTAGCTTCTTGACACTATCCGCTGTATAGGTGTTTCATTGTTAAATTAACAATTTTAATGTTTACGTGTTTTCGATATAGGCTCAGGGCGGAGAATAACATGTCAAAGTTTTGTATGATAAGTATTCGTTCAGAAAAAAACAACCTGAGTCATTTTATTGCTATGCGTTAGTTTGAACTAGTTATTTACAAATAAATATAATATTATAATTTGAGAACGATGTTTTAATTAGTTCCTGCCAAATAAAGTATTTTTAAGTCTTTGCGAAGTAAAGACTTTGTAGAGTATTTTTTTACCTAATAAAGTGTTTTGTAGACGTACACTGTAAAGCGTTAAGATTCATAGAAAACGGTAGTAAACAGTTACACAGAAAAAAGATCTCATTGCAGAGCTACGTCCAATAAACAAAACGAATTTAAATGGTACCATAGAAATTAGAAATTGACGTACGTAATGAAAAGCGCAATAGATCACGGCGCCCTTGATTGACGTCACGCGGTCGTGGCTTGCCGCGTTCTTGGAGCACTTTCAAGATTGTTATCTCTCGCTAGTCTCATTTCGTCCCACAAAGCGGTATCTGGCCCCTATTTATAAACTGCTTGGCTAGCTCCGGACCACACGAAAAGGTGCGAAGATTAAAGATGGTATCTGTTACAAGTGCGTTCTGCACGTCACGTTGCCAACACTTCAAAGACGCGCTCTCTTTTGAATAAACGCTGCGTATTGTGAGACATCCTTTTTTTTCGAGATTCGAGCTAAGATAAGCTCTAGACAGCAGGTTACATTCAAGAAATTTAAAAAAGCTAGGTTTTTACACTTTATCGCGAGTCTTCCTTTATTTACATAAATATTTCTATAAATTTCCGGCTAAAGGTTTTTCAAGTCGTAAAAATTTATTAAGTAGGAGAACCTTCATAATAATAAAATACTTCAAGAGTTCAGAAAACAAACTTCGCGAAACTCCGACGGTGAGACGACACGGAAAAATACTAATTAGCTTAAATGATTAATAAAATATTTGTTAGGCTCCAGACTAAGAAATTACTCTTTGAGATTCTAAGGGTTCACTTAATTATATAGAATGATTACAAATGGCAATAACGTGTTTTTCTGGCTTCTTATTTACACGATTGATGATCCTTCTTCTATTATAAATTATAATCTAGTCGGTAGATAGGTACCTAATATTTTATCGGTAAGAAATGTAGTAACAAGGGAACTCAAATTGATATTGAACTGTGAAAAAAGTTAATGACGTAACAAACATTACTTCATTTCTGGGTCATATTCGAAAGACCTCCGTGGTCGAGTGGCGTACACACTGGTTTTCAACGTGTCGTTAGCTCTGAGGTCCCGTGTTTGATTCCCGGACTGGTCAATGTAAAAAATCATTTTTATACATTGACTCGGGTCTGGGTGTTTTTAGTTTGACAAGTCCTTTACCTACTTACTTTGGGTTCAGAGCAATGTATGTGATGTTGTTCATATTTATTTATTTATATTTCTTCTGCCTGTTATAGAAACGGCTTTTGTATTTAGATAGGAAACCTGGAAAAGTTGAAACGCTTAATCATTGTGTCAAACGTTCTAGCTACACATTAATTTTTATTTTTACTGAGACGTCATAAGTAATTTGTGGTGATGTCCGAATTGTTACGTCAAATAACGACAATATATTTTTTAAATTCGTAAGAAGAGACAACTACAAACTCATGTGCATTCGCGGATTACTGAAGTACCATTATAAATTTATGTGATGCATTGTAAACGGAACGGATATTAAACTTAAACGTTCCGCAAAGAGATTTCTCTCTAAACTAAAATGTCATCCGTGAAGACTACAATCCGCAGTAGTATCGCAGCACTTTGTTGTTTCTCCCGGGGCTTAGTCCTTTGTTTTCTAAAACCTCCCCGAGCTCCTTTAATACTTTGTAATGGCGAGACAAATTCTGTGTGTCTTGCTCACTGTCTGCGATGACTGAGTTGAGATGAGCTCTAGTGCTTGTAGCTACATGCTTACCTACATCCACATTATTCAGATACTACTTACTCGAAAACACTTTTAAATGTTGTAAATGTTAGAGTGGATTATGTTCTTGATACTAGGAGCGATAAGTAGAAACGACAGGATAGGTAGGTACCTACATAGGGTCACGAACAATATACCTATATGGTGAAGAGAAAATTCTAACGGAAAAATTAATAATTAAAAAAAAATATGTAAATTTCTATCAAAAGTAGTCTGTGTCCATAAACAGTTCTCTGACTATGATGTAATGTCTATATTTACTGTAGTAATCTTCTGAACCCTCTACAATTAGGGTTTTGTATCGGGTCATAGTATCTACAGTTTCCACCTTCCTTAAAGTCATTGGCGACATTAAAGCTGGAATGGAAAACACTAAAGTGGCAGAATAATAATCTAGTTATTTTTCAAATGCTTTTAATGTCATCAGTCACGATATCCTTCTGTCCATGCTCTCCTACATGGTCCTAATGTTCAGGTGATACCCCTTAACTAAATTGTAAAAACTTTAGCTTGATTGTTGAAAACACGCTTAGATGTTGCGCTCTATCTATCGCCGTAAAAATATGCTCTTATCGAACACCAAAGCAATGCTTGAACAGACCTGAGTCCTAATTATCGACATGGTGATATGTGTATTTTGACCTAAATGCTGTCCTTCTCAACAAACTTGACCGTCTTCTAAATAACTGCATTCGATTTGTTTTAAATGTCCGCAAGTACCGACGATAATATTTTCGAGTTTCGTTTAATCTTGAAATGGTTACCTCTCTGACATAGGAACATAGTACGAGACCTGGCTACGTTGTTTTCGATACTCTTCTCGCCTCATTCTCCTTCCTATCTAACCTCTAGCTGACTAACTTTTATCCACTATGTTCTAGCCACGAAAAGAGTCCGTTCTACAAACAATCGCCTTCTTCAATGTCTTCTGACTTTGAACACTATTCTTTTTTCATTTATTCCATCCATCTGTGGAATCCGATCTTCCTATAAAAATCTTATCTTCCTCAAGAAATCGGGATGGCAACTAGTTGGCCCTCCTTCGGGAGGGAAATGTTATTTTTTGTTGTGTTTATTTATGTATTTTCAGTGTGTCTTAATATATAAAAACATAATATATTTCTCCTTTACGTGTATTTGTAACCTAACTCCTTCTAAACTGCTTAACTGATATAGATATTTTTTTTTGTGTATATTTCAATGGGTTCCTGGGTGGTTCGAAAATACAATTGGTCCAGTCTGTATGTCACTGATCTTTTAAACGGCCGGGACAATTTGAATGATATTTTTTGTGTATTTTGAGTGGATCCTTGCAAGGCTTGAATTCACAAATTGACTAGGTAAGTAGTACTGTAGTCGGTGTGTTATTGATCTTCTCCTTAACGGCAGGGACGAGTTTCATGTAGCGCTGCTATTCCGGGGAGGACGATGTCCGCCCGGGCCACTAATGTATTTATATTTATGTTGTTTGCAACTGATTTTATCATAGTCGTTATAATAAATAGTTAATCTACCTTCATTGTATGTGCATCATCAAAAGGTTGACTGACTAAAAATGCCTTATGGCACTAAGTCCGCCTGTGCATACCTTTTTTTTTTTAAAACGACTCCCGCACTAAGGAATTTAATCCTTGTGTCGCGGGGGGTTTCCACAAACATTCAAATCACATGCACAAAGAACACCCAGACTTGGAACAAGCATTTGTGGGTCACCCATGCGGGGATCGAACCCGCGGCACGTCGCACACAGAGGTAATTGGCTTGGTGACCTATACCACTCGGCTATCCGTGCAGTCAAACCTTGCATGAAGAATAAAAAATGAATCATATGTAGAGGATATTTCTATAGCTTGGTTGGCCAAAACTGAAGCTATAAGAAAAAGCTTCTAAAATAGCCAATCCACTCCATAATTCTAATTTATTTTGATAAGTTGAATATGTATTACTTAGTATATTGAGTATATTTTCTTAGCTAAAACACTCACAAAAATAGAGATAGGATAGGATTGCCAATGTTTGTAAAGGCTACACCCGCGTCTAATGTAAGGAGATAATAGATGTCCGTCTAATTCCAACGAGCTGAAAGACCTAAAAGATTTATAGACCACAGCAGACAGGTAGCAGGCAGTTTCTCATCCTTTGTACGCGGCACAAAAGTGGTGAGGCAAGCCTACGCACCGTCGCGTGCGTGCCCTGCTTGAATATCCCGATAACATCTTTAATCTTCACTCTTCACACTGTTTGTTACGAAGAAAAAAAGTAATTTCTCCGAGAAAAACACAGGTATAAAGCTTTGTAGATAACGGAACAAATTTCACCCAGGTAGTTTACTTAGTTAAGTAAGTAACCAAATACATTTTCTGTTTAATGGAAAGAAAAAGTTAAGAACTTATCCTGGTGAAGTAGTTTTAAGACGTAAAATGATACGGCATTTAATATTTACTTGGCATCCATCCATGTTTCTTATCTATTTAAATATTAACACAAAGTAGACAGCTCCTAGCTACTTACCATGGTGGACGTAAATTGTCTATTTTTCCATTCTGTTTGCCTAGGAGCGTAGAATTTATATTGTGTATTTTTCTTTATCACTCCGTAGTCACGGTTGAAATCACAATACAATAGATACGGCGTAGGTACCTAGCGGCTATGAAAGCTTTATAAAAGGACTACGTAAAACACGCCTTTGTGGGCGCATTGAGGCATACATAGTAATCGCTTTTATGTAGAAAAATAATGTGGATGTCACGTACAAGTAATTTATACTACTTTGATGTACGACGAGGGCTTATAAACTAGCAATAATGTACGTATAATATTTATGTGTAACTTACCAATTTAAAAAAAAAACTTTAACACTGAACAAAGAGAAGAAAATACTGGTAAAATTTTATTTGAAGACTATCACAGACCTAAGAATTGTTTTTAATGATTCTTTTTAAAGTTAATAAGTTAGAATAGGTCCAATCTCTTACAAGAGATAAACAGATGTTTGTAGTTGTGAAAAATCTTGAGTCGTCATCACACGTCTATATATCCAAAGACGCGTATAAAATACCGAAAATGTCCTTTTTGTTCCGAATGAGGCATGGAATCGAATGCCAAACAGCATGTTTTGTAGGGTTGCAAAAACAACTTTCCGCCGCCGCCGCTGCCGTGAGCATTTCGCGAACATAGAATGGATTTTGTTACTTTTGAATACGGTATTCGTAAGTATCTACCTACGTTTATTTACAAACATTTTCGTGAGCTTTTACGTGTCAATTACACGATACTTGCGGTGGTCAAGAAGAGAAATACATAGTAAGTACGGTACTACCTACATACTTTAAGTGATGGGTAACAAGGAAGAAACAAGAAGATAGTTGGGTAAATTGATAAAGGCTGAAATAAGATACAGATATTGCCTAAGGTTTTACCTTCTTAACACCGTAAGATTTAAATTATCTAGACAATAAATTAGATAAAGTTTGTCAGAGTTCGTGTGACATGTGTTTTGAGCACCAGGAATTCAGGCCCAAGACTCTGCTATATTATCTTGCCATATTTTTTCACTTAAAATGAGGTAGGTTAGCAAAGGGCCAGTTCGCGCGCCATGCTTTAAAAATATCTCGTTAAATGAAATAGTACCTAAGTAGCTAGTGTGGGAGGGCATTGCACAGATCGCATAACACCCACACTAAATATTTTAATACCTACACGTATATGTAAACCTAGATATTTAAGGAATTTTATTAAATAAAATAAGAATTTACCTTTCTTAGGTTGATTTGCAATGTAGTTGAGTGTCCTCGTTCCATTTGAGTTAGCGATTGAGCAGGTATTTCTTTTATAAAGACGAGAACTACAAGTTCGTACCTAATTGAATTACAGTGGGAGCTTGAACATTTATTCAGACGGATGCAATTATATCTTACTTAAACGTAACATATCTAAATGCGTCACCGGCATATATTTACTTATTATTGGGGAAAGTACAACTAGTTGTAACCGCATAATTCGAAGATTAGTATTATATCTTTATTTAGATTAATAGTACCTATACAATTATATAGATTAATTAAATTTTTAATTTTCATTGTATAGTACTTATACCTACAATGAAAATTAAAAATTTGTCTTAACCACAATAATTACTACCATATGGTATTTTTTTTTGGAAGAGATTTACGCAGTTTGTCTGAGTGCAGGGTTTGAATACTTCACCGGACTTTGCCCATTTAGTATCTACCTCCATTCGAACACTAATAGCATTCTAGAGGCTCAAATATAGTCATAAGATAGTAGTATGGCATGTGCACCTATAACTCTGAGCAACTAACTCCTGGCCGAAAGTATTTGTCAAATTGCACCTAAATGCTACAGCATTATATTGAATTTAATATACTTATACAACAGTGACGATACAGTAACATTCACTGTTCGCTCTTGACGTGATGCGGTACCGGGAAAACGCGGGAAAGGGGAGCCGGGATCCAATGTGCCCGGGGTGAAGGCATGCCAGTGACATTTATCCCTATAGTTTAACAACAAAGGAGTCAGATTTGTTGCGTTATAATGTCGTGGCTCAAAGGGCCACCTTTGTTTCAGCGCTCGTTACGATATGACACGTATGGGGGTGTAAGGCTTTGATGGGGTTTTTATTATTATTTGTTTAGCTAATTAGGAATTAGAGATGCAATTTGAATACATAACATATTTTTTTTATCTCTTTGTTGATGTTCGGTCTCTTTAAAGTAGTTGTTGACGCATTGATTGACATTGTATCAAATTTTTGGTCTCGTTATTTTTAAATAATGAATTTTGTTTTAGCTTGGTGGAGTAGGTGGTGATTGGACAGAATATTCGGTGCTATAACTTTAAAAGAACTATCACATGTTTTTGTTTGAGTTTAAAAGAATTGAAAATGTGAATAAAAAGGATCTAAACAAGATTTATAATATAGGATAAAGTGATAGTTAAGTTCTGTGCTAGTTTAAAAAACCGATTTCTCATGAAATATAAACTCAATAAGTCGTGAGAGAGCTTTTAAAAATTCACACATCTAAAAACAACGCTATGCAACGAGGCAATTTCCTGTGATCGAATTTATTGGTACCTGTGTCATCACCGACAAGCTAAAGTAATGGAAACCCGACAAAACAAACATTAAATCTAAATTGAAGCGAACGAATTTATTTCGAAACTGTTTTTATAGCTAAGACATTTTAAACTCCATTCTGTTCTAGTGTTTATTATCGCGTTCATACGAAGATTATGCAAGTGAATACGTTCTATTTAAACTTGGACCAATTTTCAAGTTTCCAGTGCTTATAGTTAAAAACTGTCTTAATAAGATGTTAAGACAGCATCGAGTAAAACTTGTAACTTAATACTTTTATCAAGTGTTTCCGCTGCAGAAAATTTTCTTTCTTGTTAGACTGAGTGACATACAAACTTTTTACTTCCAGATATTACTTACGCTTATAAACAATATAATATTAACACGCATATTTTATATGGCGATTTTTTTTTTGGGGAGGTTTACGCATTTAACCTGAGCGCAGGCTTTGACTGCTTCGCCGGACTTTTGGCGAGAACCTTACGGGCCTCCAGCTAGAGCAATAGAAAAACTAACTACGTCAGCAACGTTCACTAAGGGCACCCCCTGTGGGGTTCGGACCTCGACTTAGTGCGTTGCTAACAAACTTAATAAGGCAAAAACAGCAAGGGAGGGCTGGATCTAAGTTTTTATTATTAAAGGACATATTTTTATTGCTAGTTGCCGGTTTGATCTAGGGACGGGGGAGAGGAGGGGGTGGTGTATTTATATGGCAAAAACCAGAAGTAATTTAAGTAGGTATCAATAAAAGCTACATTTACTTACCTAGGTACATAATGCAATGCCTTTAAGAAAGTTCCTCTACCGGTAACTAAACTTGTAGATATGCTTGCTGTTCATACTAACAATATTCTATACTTGGGAATTACCCTAATAATGATAGTACCACATTGTTTATTTTTTTATAGGGAATTTCAATTTGCGAAAAATCTGATCGTACCTAGATCACAGAATAACTATTAGTTCAAGCCTAGATATCGAATTATTTACATTTTATATAATTATTTACGAAATATTTATTTACAATATTTAATTTTGATTTGGATCTCTACATAAAAATTACCTAGACCGGTTTCTGCTATTATATTTTAATTAAGTAAATAAATGTAGAGTTCCTTGCGTGGCTAACAATACGTTACATAGCTGTTTATTGCTACACTAATAGTGCTGTTTACTACAAAACTAATCAAGGTTGTAGATATAAAAGTTTATTATGGAACGATTTGGATCGAATTATTTCGTATGAATTAACTTATAACACTCTAAAATTAAGTACGTTTTGTATTCGTCAGATCTATAATTAGGTGCCAAACTTACCTTCCCCAAGTTTTCACTTGATAAATTTATAGTTGGGTTTTTAATCCCCGAATAGGAACTTAGAGATTTATAAATCGTTTGTTGCTAGTTAATTGGAAGATTTTTTTTATTATAATAAGGTAAATACTTAAATGTTTTTGTCGAAATATAGTTCAAGTAGATACGTTTAAGTAGCGTAGATAAGCATAATCCTACACAGCTGGTGGTTTCAGCCAAAACGTAAATCATTTTATATCTGGCAGACAAAAGTTTTAACTCAATAGGAGCCTCTACTATCTAAAGTTAATTTAAAATTTGGAAAAGAATCACATCAGCGATAAGAAATATACAAAATCCAAAAAGTAAGTTAAGAAACTCTCTTACTTCTAATTTACTGAAAACTTCATGCAGAAAATCGGGACGCGGATCGGTATGTGTTCCTCTGCCATAAAAACTGTTATTTGTTTTAAGGAATTGGGTAAGTTGCCGATCGTAAAAGAGTTTTTAACAACTCGATAATTCCGTGTTCGCTATCTCTCTAAACAATCTCGAAAACTTCGTAAATAAACGTAGGCCTACAAACCGGCGATAAGTATGGAAAGTTAAAATTTCTAGTATATTAGAGATATTCACTGAGTAAGTAGTATTACCATAAATAATTCTCTTTGGAAATACTGTATCCTGACGATCCTCGTCGATAATTCAAGGTTTGAATAATTCAGCAGTCGTTTTAGGATAATTCCCAAATTGAAGGTTTCACGGTTACGCGTCGGCTTTAATGAAGTAAAGTTTTTCCTTCCATTCTTTCTCGTATTCCGGGACCCCTTCGCGTTGGGTATTTCGTTTTGGTACAGACCTTCTATCTTGTCCAATTGAAAGTGAATGTCGGGAGGCGCGACACTACAGACTCGTAGCTAAAAGGATTGTCAACTTTCAAACGTACTTGTTTATTTTTCTGGGAATGGAGATATAGTGAATGTAGGTAAATATTTTTTTCATTTATGTATGAAAATATGAATTCACTAAATAAACAAGAAATAAATTTACAAAACTATCTTAGTGATGTGTCTTAGTGGTGTTTGGTTTAGATCTTTGAGTTAACAGTAAAAAGTTAAGTAACGGTAAAGTACCTATACCTACATAATGATGAAAATATTGTAAGATCTCTACTTACTTGGGTTTATTTAGGTATTTACCTTTTGATACTGATTAAGAACTAATGACTTAAGTCGGATTAAATATGAAGGCAAGGGAACGTAACTACATTAATATCGATTTCCAATTGCGGGGACGGTGATGAGAACAGAGTTCCGATTGAAAATACTCAAATTAAATGTAAAGGAAAAATTATGTCGTCGACGAGAGATCTAATTAAAAGCGTAAAAAGGTTTTGTGTTCGTCAGAAAAAGACTACAAAGGTTGACGTCAATAGCGATTTGATAAAAGTATTAAATTTCAGTTACTTTTTATCTTTCCCTTTCGATCTTGATTTAACGTCCTTTGAGGTCATTACTGAGGCTCACCGGAATGGCTTCGCTTAATGAAGTCGTGAAAGAAAATTGAGTTTAGTTAAAGGGGCGAATTTAATTCGATTTCAAACTTTTTGAATGAATGTCGCAGTTTAAGAACGCTGGCATCATGAAGCCCGCAAAATAAGATGGAAGCGAAAAATGGGAACTCTGACTTTCGTGGTTAATTAAAATAAATTATTCACTGGCTTCTTAAATAGATTGCTTGGCGGCTCCATTACAAATCGTTTCAAGTTAATTTGTGACTCCAGAGTAGACATCTAATGGCAATGATTGAGTTACCATTACTACGATGACATTCGTAAACGGATTAAATTGCTATTAAGCTGTTACAGTGCATCGTTGTTGTCTACTAGGATTTCAGAATTCCGTTATATACTCTCTTAAAAGTATAAGGCCGTATATTTAATAACAGCTAAGCTCACATCGTGTTCTCCTACGAACAAGTCATTTACAAATGCGCCTTAACGAGTAAGCAGCACGTCTGAAGTTGCCAGTGGCACGCGAACTTCCGACATTTTAACTAGCACAAAGCTGTTAAGCCCGCATTGATTTTATAAGCGGGAAGTCCGTGCCGTGTAGCCGAAGCCTTCAACTTAACCCGATGGCTCACCTTAAAGGAATGCCGAGACTTCACAAAACTTTAACTTAGATAGCCTAACGAAAGTAGTTTGCAACAAGCACTTTCTTATGTCGGCACATTACAACTTTCTTTACGACCCCACTGATTGTAGTTACCGCTCAGTTTCCCGAATAAGCTTTTATAGCCTTCAGATTATCAATGGACGTTTATTTTAAATAAAATGAGCGTCAAGAGTTAACAAGCAAAATCCTTTAAAAACTTTTCAACCAAATTCAATAAGCTAAAGGAAGTTTGTGTTTGCGAAACTCATTGAAATTACCAAAAAACTTTACTTTTATACCACGGCCAAACATTCTTTTGCAGCTTTTACGGTTCCTCAGAAAAAAGGAATTCTTATATAAATTTTCAACAACATGAAATGTGTTGGTTCTTGAGGGTGTACCTAAGGGTGCGTACTAGCGGTGTACGGTTTCCTTTCATATAATATGTATTTCTTAAGCTGCGGTATTTGATTTATAATATAAAAGTGAAGTAAGTTTATCTAACTTCAAAAGTTTATTTGTTAGCGTCTGTATATTAGTCACAACATTTAATATCTACCTTCTTGAACAAGAATGTAGGTACATAGTTATTGCAAATGAATAAAAAAACCAGCACTCGTCTTGAACACGTTGCGACATACCTACAAGCCTACAAGTATTTTTTTCGTTGTGAGTATGTTTTCGTTTCCCTATCTCATGCATATTGCATATGTTACTGCAAAACCCCGAAATTCAGTAAAAGCTAAGATTTACCAGTGAAACCTAAGTTTTAAGAGTTACGATTTTTCTTTCGCTCAGTTAATCGTCGTTCTTCATGAACTTAAACCACCATTATTTTAGGTAAGGCGCAGTTACCCTGAAGGGAGGCTTTTACTGCTTTACCAGACTAAAATGTTTACTACCATTCACTTGATAAATTTGATAGTTTTAATCTCAGAAACACGGTAAATGTTGAAAAATCTAAATAATAACCGCGATAAAATCCGTTCAAAAATAGTTTTATTTCAATGGACTTATAAGTTATAGTCAAAACGTGGGGCACCCCGACACGGATAGGTTAGATTCGAAGGGTACAATGGGGGATAAAGCCCCCTTATCCCCTTCGTGTTAGGTTACCCCCGCGGAGTGCGACGGATCAAGTCTGTCCATCATTTTCCGTCGGTCATTGGTTAAACCGTGCACGTTCCAAACTCTAATGGTAATGGGCCGAGAAATTGTCTCTTTTTTATATGATCCTGACATTTACCAACACACGATGGTAAATCCTAAGATTTACTAGTAAAACTTAAGTTATACCAATTTTCATGCTTTTACAGTAACACATACACCAAGCTTTTTCCCGTGAGGCATGGGACTCGCGACCTTTAACATAGACCAATTTACTGAAGGCAAAGGCCAAGTACATTTTGCGCTAATCGGATTGTAATCAAACTAATAGAATGTGATTATTGAACAATTTGTTAATATTGTTAAATTATGGGGCACTATATATATATATTTATATATATATTCGTGATGAAGTTCCATTTTAGAAACTCTATACATTATTTTGAAGTCAGGGTGATCTTAATCATTCGCTTAAGTTTAACATTTCAGTATATATAATTTAACGCATCTATTACCATTTAACATCTTGAACCTAGAATTAAATTAAAATGAAATAAAAGAGTGTAAATAAAAATTAAAAACAAGAAGCAACAGTTTAATTACATTCAGGAATTCCAGCAATCCGGCTTTGTTTTAAAATATATACAGAATTAACGCAGGATTTAAAAGTTGTAAAACTTTTTTAGTAGTTCTAAAGTGTAATTTGGAAGACTAGACGACTCTTCATTAAAATTCTGAACAACGCTCTAATACAATATAACAAGTGGAGATTCTCGGCTATATTCAGGAAATGCATCTGAGTTTAACACTGACACTGCTATCCGAAAATGTTACAAAACTTTTTGAGTTGTTATTTATAGTTGACTCCTTGTTATTTGTAGACTGAACGATATACTTGGGTTATCTTAAAAGGTTTTACGTGTATAAGACAGCTCCTGTTTTCTATTTGTGTTGACTAGTTTAATCGTTTCCGGCAGTTTTTATTTATTGGACGAAAAAAAGATTTTAAACGATTTTTTTTTGTAGGGTAAGTAGTATGTACTTTATATAAACTTTAAATGACCAATCCTTGGCAAGGATTATGCTGCATTGGACCGTGACATGACATTTATGTTAAAGTTGTTTTTCTTAATCAATAGAAACATCTATCTCCTACTTCGGACTTAGTTAGCCAGAAAGTACCTCGCTTGATTGCTTTTAGAGTTACAATAAATCTTAAAAGAGTTTTATGGATAATTAAATTATTTTGATGACGTCGTTTCGCATAAAATTGGTGTTTTGTACGATTTTTGTGTTCAAGTTTTGTTTATTTTAGGCGGTCGTTAAGCCTATAACGTGGGTGCTTCATTAGGGATGTGGACCATTCAACCACAAAGTAAATGAGGCCTTATCAAATATCGCATTTGAATATTGTGCCGACTTAACGTTTTATCGTTATCATAAAAAGTATATGATGGCTATTTTTATTCTAATTCATTTTCCTGTGCTTTAATTACATAATATAATTACATTATATTGCACTTAAATTACATAATACAAAAATACCAAAACACACTATCAAATGCAGAACACTATGATCCCAATGGGAGCGACGATACGAGAGAACGAATACCGAAAAACACTATTAGCGACTACATACGTTTTAGCTACAAAAAAATCTAGTAATACGGACATAAAACGAGCAAAAATGTTAGCAAAAGTATCGATTTTAATACTAAATGACGGGCTTAAACAGAGTAGGCAAGTGCAGGGTATTGGTTAATGCTAACACTCGTTGCAGAACAGGTGGCTGCGGTGTCCTTGTGAGCTATAAACTGTGTTCTATGCGCTTCTGCAATGGACACATTTTACTCTCTTTACCGTCTGATAAAGTCCGACAGTCCTTTGTTCTCCTGGCTGTTCTTGAAAATTTAAAAGCGGTCCTTGCTGTAAATTCGCGTTGAACGCTCAGCCTCGGCCCCAGATACCGGCCGATGAATAAATTATTTTAGCACACATGTATATGTAAATACACATACGGACACGGTAAGCATGCATAAATTAGCGTGCATTAAATTAAATGCTTGTGCAAAATTATAAAGGTAATGTTATATTAGTCTACAGTTCGCTTTTTCAGTCACTAATTAATCCTCAAATCTGAATTATATTTGACAGAACAAAGACATATTTATGTCAAAAGAAGGAAAACATTACTTACGTAATTAAGTATTTCTTCCTTAGTTGTCATGGGAGTTTCGAGGGTTTTTCCACGTTAAAACACCTAATATGTCCAGTTTTTACCACTATAGACTAAAATTTCTGAATCTCGCACTGCTTTAGAACGCAGTACACAAAGGAAGTCAGTGGTGCGAATGATGGCAATCTGTACGTGAGGGTTTTCAGGGTATCTCAGAGCCAATCAGCTAATACCTACATACATTAGAAACCCGACGGCTTAACATACTCTCCAAACTTCAGAGGATTTAGGTCCCTCATCCGAATGTCTGTCGGACTAATCGTGGCTAAGC
This sequence comes from Diachrysia chrysitis, assembly GCA_932294365.1. NCBI lineage: Eukaryota > Metazoa > Arthropoda > Insecta > Lepidoptera > Noctuidae > Diachrysia > Diachrysia chrysitis. The sequence goes on from OW028645.1 coordinate 9,033,053, forward strand.
CGAATGCTTGTGAATCCGTATAATCGTGCCAATTGAATGATCCGAATATTCATAGGTAAATCGGGTTCGTCTAAAAATGTTTGCATATGGATCGGCAAATCGTATTTTTTACGTCCGAGCTTTTATGTCAGTTAAATCCCAGTAAAAAAGCTTGGTGAGACGGGGATCTCCGCAGCTTCCAGTGTCGACTGTCCAATGGGAGGGATGATAAGGACCAATACTCTCTGCGGACTAGTCTGTTTGTATTGTATTTAGCTTATGCTGTGACACGAGCGTTATATAATCTGTAGAATGCACCACTGCACACAGCGATTTAGTGTTATATTTTCAATTTTAGGTTGCTTTAACAAAAATAAGATGATGAATGATTTTTATAAATAATTTACAGTTTTACTTATATTATACAAAGACTAGAAAATATAAATCATAATATATTCTTATCCTGCAAAAACTTAATTAGAAAATACGTAATCGGGCATTATTTTCATAGGTTGTCAGTTGTAGTTAAAGGCTTAAAAAGTTTCAGTCATTGTTTTTATCTGATACATATAAAGCCGTAGTATTTGTTAACTCTCTACTGGTATACCGCAGCCAGTCTGAATCTGTTATCCTTTTTATGTAGCATTTCCATTTTACGAGTGTAGTATGCGGCACTACACTAGTGCCCTCATATTCTGCAAAATATTCGAAGGACCTAACTAACTGACCGTACAGTCTGCCGGAGAATGCCGTAACATAAACTAAATATGTTTCCGCCTTAAACCCATAATACAACTCGTATTTACCTGCGGCCATCTTTATTTCTTCACTTGGAAGAATATTTACGTTGGTTGCGGCCAGGCTTTCAGATTTATTTATAGTAAAGTCACTGTTATAGAGCTGTTTACACCTGCTGTTTTTAACCTATTATAGAAACTTCATTTGTTCAAATAAAGATAGGTACCTACTAAATGTTTTACATTTTGTCATTATACTAGATAACAAATTTAAGCCTATTGTGTTGGTCCTGTTATATGCAGTGGTAAATCTATTGATTGACTCGTAACTGAATACTATTTTCAGATAAAATTGCAGCAATTATTTTCGCTAATAATCGCACATGTATAGACATGTCACACATATCCAAACCAGATTTGCATGCTAATGACATTGCCATTAAATATTTCGAATGTAGAATAACTAAGTATACTAACCAATTAAATAACTGTGCTTTTACAAAAGGCCCTTAACATATATTATAAACGTAATTAGGTACAGAGCTATATAATTATTTTGGAGGCAAGGGCTATAGAGAATAAAATACGGAAAAAAATACAACATAGTTCAGAATACACTTAGCATTTATAACACCACAAACAGCTTCAGAACTATTGAAAATCAATAAAAGCATACAGGTTTAAAATTTACCGCTCCATTAACCGCAAATATAACACTGCAATACTTTTTAGTGTCGTATAAAGTATAGTTCGAACATAGAGGTAATGGACCGAAACTGCGGTTGCGGGATCATAATATTTCCATAATACATATCAATAATATCGATGATGGCTTTGTGCCCGCCTTGCCCCGCCCGACCCGTCTTGGGCTATAAAGAGGTATTAAAATTGCAGCGATGCAGCCGACTCGCCAGCTTAGCGCAGGGTTGGTTGTTGCACCAGAATATCCCGTTGCACGGGTTGAGAAGATTATTTCATACCACTTGAACTTAATCTTGAGTACATTTTGGGTAGTAAAGCTTTGAGGCTGGTATTATACCTGCACGTATAAAACTCATTAGTTAGGTACAATACATACTGATTGCTAAAACAAATAAATAGTGCAAGGAGTATTGCATATACGCTTGTTTTTTCTACGATGGTTTAAGTTTTCGCATTGACAGCGAAAGTTATGATTACAGATACTTTGCTCAAACTGATCAAATTAAAGTATATACGAAGTTTTTCAATCTAAAATTTAAATTTCGTTAGAGATAACTGTGTTCTACTTTTATATACTCAGAAATGTATATATGAGAAGCTTATCACAATTTATAACCTCACAAACATTGTTCATAAGTGTGTAATAAAAGTAAAAATGTAGCATAACAACACTATAAAGTTACCAAGAACACATACAAGGGTAAGTATGTTTATGTAGCTTAGTTATAAATCAAGTACGGTGTACTTAACAACCCTAGGTTAGTGCTTATTCACATAGATCGCGAATTACGGCTCGACGTTACTGCGAAAAAACAATCAAGAAACAAAAACTCAAATAAGCAAAAAATAATGACTTCACTATTAAGTTTCATAAATTAAAAATATATTAAAGAGAAAAAGAAAGGAAATTTTATAAAAGTCAAGGTAGTTCATTTCATTGTCCTTGAATTCAGTGAATATACACAGATCGAGGTAAAGTAAATCATCTGCTTTTTGAGTATTTTATTATAATACATTTTGTCTTAGATCGTTTTTTGACCATATACTATTCTCTAATTTTAGGGAACAGATATTTATAAGTTCCTGTACACATATATGTTCACTTTCGATTATTCGAAATAGTAATTTAACTAAAGGAGCTTTCAGGGTTGGTTTAAGTAAAAATAAAATGACTTGTAAGCTTTAACAACTGTATTCCTACTAGCCGGCTCACAAAAGCAAGTCAAAAATGTTACAAATAAGTTCACCCTTTAATATTTAGTATCTTAATAAAATCTATTTCAGAATATCCTGCTACTGCCTGGTAAGAAAATATCGGGAAAATAATTAAAACAGTAAGTAAACTATTGAATCTATTAAAAATATATTTCCTTCTATTACACAGGAGCTCGAAACCCATTCTCTATGATCCATACTAATATTATAAATGCCAAATAAGTCTGTCTGCCTATCTGTTACGCTTTTGCGGCTAAACCACTGAACCGAATTTTGATGAAACATGGTATGGAGTAGCTTGGATTCCAAGAAAGGTTATAGGCTACTTTTTGCCGCAATAACCGACAAAAACGCGGGCGCAGCCCGGCAAAAGCTATTGTACAAAGCTTCTATTACACAGGACATCATTTTTAGTCGATTACAATGTTTACAGAGGTTGTATGTCTTCGGCTCAATATTTTATCGTTCATGAGCAGGTGTGAAGCGCAACGTTATATGCGACGAAGAAAGCAAGTTGACAAATGATTTTGATACAGAGTGCGGCGGGCAATATGTTCTGTGCAATTTAAAATAATCGCGCTGTCTTTTGACGACGCTTTAAAAAGGTCGTACTTTCCTGAAAATTGAGTTAGCAAATGTGTCAGGTCATGTGTGTTCTGATTTAGTTATATAAACACAACAATGTGATTACATGTGCACTGATAAGAATTAGTGTATTGACTAATTAAAAAGTATGTATTGTAAGTACCAAGTATCGATAGTGTAGAAAAATTCTACTTATATGATTTCTTTTTACATAATAACTTTTAAAAGGTAAGAAAACGTCGATTGATTCATCACCTGAGTCCATCCACAAATAACCTCAACCGGAAATAAACCCACAACCCTTACGGAAGGCCAAACAGCCACTGCGCCGACCGGGTCTGTTTATCTTTGAACCGTATTACACACATGAGCGTCTGTTGGGATGGGACGTACCTAGATGTGAATTTCACCCTACCCTCACAGGTCGCTTATTTTGATTTTATGGTATTTATTATGTCCGGAATAAATAATGGGACGTTACCTATCGTTTTAAGTAAACCTATTTAGTATTTAGGTCGGAATACACTATCAAGATAGAACTGACCCGAATTAATACTAACACCGATTTGGATTGCGACGTTCTCGTCTATGAAATATTTGCATTTTAGCGAATATTACTCAAATGCTTAAGGCAGCTCTCGGTCTGTGTTGTATCTGATATTGGTATGCACGGAAATCCATGATAAATAATAGTAACTCTGGCTATATCGTGCAGCGGGTCATGTTAAGAATCTAAGAATGATCATAGTTCTATGTAGGAAAATAAATTCCGGACAATCAGTGTGAATATTCTAATTTTCTATTGAAACCTATGTATACCGGAGGATAACAAGTAAAAGTTAGGAATTTAGAAATCTATGTGGTATTTTACAACTCTTATTTCTAAAGTATGCACATTTTAAAATATTTTTGGCGTTTTTATTATATTTGTTTACTTTTGTTATATTGTTACGTGATATTTCCATCGTCATTCCACATCTTTTAATTTTTCCTCGAGCATAAACTCGTTGATGAAAAGCGAGTATTAAAAGTGACGGGCCATGTCGCCGATAACTTAGTTTACCTATTTGTCCGTAAAAGCTGCCAGCGTATATTTTTATACTAATCTCGTTAAAAGTGTCGGTGGAATTATTCTACCGGATGTCTACTAAATTACTATTGATCTAAACATCGACACTACTATTAACCCTTTCAAAGTCATCGTGTATTTATATCGAGGGGTGCATGAGGCCGGAAGTAGACTGCACTGCAGTCGGGGCCTTGGTACAATTTATGGCCTGGCCTGGTAGCCGGGGACACAGAGTGATCGCGTCGACTGGCTCGATCCCTAATAAATAACTGCAACCAACTTTAACAACGTACAAAGCGGCACATAGTTTTTTCGTGGCCAAACTGCATTCACCAAAATACAATTAATTCAGAATCTTGATTAATAGAATTCCTCACAGAAAAACGAAGTTAGATTGTAGTAATAAATATATGTAAATACTGTAGTTTCTAATGATACCTATTTCAATAAAAGTAACATTTTTGGCTGTTTGTACGGAGCATGATAATGGAGTTTTTTGTTATTTACCAGTCTACATATTATGTTTGCCTCCTTGTTGATATTGTTTTCGTGAACAACACTGTTATTGTTTAGTTGTTTGCTGACAAAACAGATGATTGTCTACTCTATCACCTGTAGTTTTTCGACCATTGTTTTTAGATTGTAATGTTGTGAAAATAAACAGCAAGGCTCACGTGTAAACCTGGCATGGACCAAAGAGAATAAACTACAAAGATAACAAGATAATCGCGTCCGAAGTTTCCTATTGTAAGTTTAAGTGGACTAAGAGACACGAGTCGGGTGAGACAATTTAATCTTGTCGGCTTCATGGTCCCTTGGACCGGGGATAGTTTTTAAACGGTTAGAGTTTCTTTGTCATCTATCTAGCGCAAGTCTAATTCGTTTTTAAAAACTTTTAACTACATCGCCGACGGTTAATTAGAAGTATTATAAGCGCGCTTTTTATGTAATTTCGGGTCGTAATTTTTTAACGTCAATATAAATTTAACTGTATATCAGTATAAATAAAAACAAGCAGTTAAATTCGTGTCCGTTGCTAACTTGAATTATAAATTAGCAGCATCAAAGTCGAAATGTACACTTTCCTAAATCGACACTTCAATCCTCAGAAATGACCTTTCAAAAACTGCAAAAAGTAACAAAACTAACCTTTTTACTTCGTGGTATTTGAAATACCTAGTGCAGAAACCTTGTTTTTATTCTTAATATTATAATTTTATTTTTAGTTCAAACATATTTTCGTTAAACCAAATTCCTAAAACATTTTTAATATGACGAAAAATCAGTTATAATTCTAAATTAAATAAACTATGTTCTAAAATTCCTGGTATTCTTGGGGCATAGAACAAATGATGTAGGCTTGTCCTTTATTAGAAATATTAAATATACCTAGTTCCTAATATCTTGTCTGGTTGGTTCAACATTACCATCCTTTTTTTTCAGAAGATATCTACGCAGTTAGCCTGAGCGCAGGCTTTGACTGCTTCACCTCTGCAGATGTGATTATTGATAAAATAGGCTTATTATTTTAAATTAAATAAAAAGTGGTGACTACTTAGTTTTTTATATGTGAGTACATAGATATCAAGTCAATGAATCAACTAAACCTATCGCGGTCCACTGCTGGGCATAGGCTTTTCCCAAGTTGATTATCTAGATACATTACACTAAATTTGCTTGCGATTAGAACTCACTTATTGATATAGATCAATAGCACGTGCTGCAGGTGCTGCAGATATCAAGAGTACCAAAATATGTTTGTTATAAATTTCGATGCTCATTTTAATAAAGAATACTTATTATACATGAAGACGAAGAAATGTAATCAATGAACAAGTAACTGATATCCGTACATTATATTCACACGAACGGAGGGCGTTTCGCCAGGAAAGAATCCAACAGGAAACTCTATTAACTTACCAAGAGACGCTTAGTCGGGAATTAAATTTAGATTGAAACTATCTGCTAAAGTGGCTGCTCGTTTAACTTTATATCCCATGTTTAAAACAAGTTAATTAAAATTTAAAGTTGGAAGATAAAGTTGATGTATTGGAAAACCAATCAATACCTTGTTTGTGCATAATATTGGAGCAACGCGCGTGGGTTCGAATATATATACAATTATTTTATATATCGTTTCATTGTGTTACGTAATCCAATAGTATGATAATTTTAATAATTTTAAATATTGTATCAAAAATTATATAAGCCTAAGCCTAGCAGGGTATAACAAATAATATAGAATTATATCAGCTTGAGTTCAAAAGATATATAATTAATAAAAAATTAGGCCACAGGGCGCGGTGCCAAATGAAATATGATACCGTATTATTATCGGTTCTCCTTGTTTAAACTAACAGACGTGTAGTAATTTCGTATGGGATAAATAAATATTAGAACTAGGTCGTAAAATAAATAGGTACGTGTAATGAACATAGTTAAGGCTGGTCGTCTCAGGTGCAGGGCACATCGCCGCGAGGGAGGCTGATTAATTAGACCCTACGCACAAACCCTTTGAATTATTCCCATATAAACGTTGCAAAGCTCCTTAACGTTGTGCTTCTCAAGATTCTCTAGACGTCTTTGGTTTATTCTCCAATTAATTAGCGAGTTACAGCGTTGGGTCTTACGACTATATTTTTCTAGAGTATCAGTTATTGTGGTGTTTTGTTGTGTCCGCTTGACAGTTAGACATGGTTTATTTTTACTCCACATATATAAAGTTATATCTATTTGCTTGTAAGAGGAGTAGACTGGACATTTCCTAGTGAATACAATAAAATTATAAATTGTAAAATGTGTGGAATATATAAAAGTAAAGTGCAATAAGCCGAGCCGTGTTACTTTATGCGTGAACCATGAATTCTTAAATTGCTTGATATATGTATATATATTAAGGTGTTATCGAAAAGGGGTGAAGAGTACATCTGGTACAGTAGACCCAGTTTATAAAATTTCTGTATTGTTCTCGCACACATCTGTGTGCTAATGGTCGCACGCAACAATAAGCATTTCGGAAAAAGCAATCCTGAACAAATTACTGCCTACTAAATAACAATCTTGGACTTATCGCCAAGCTTAATTGCAAACACGCTAAAATAGTGCATAAAGCACGCTTATGAAAAGTTTAATCGATTTAGCACTTTTAACTATAAATTAAACATAAGTTGGAAGACTTTTTATTTTATGAACGGGTTAGCACGTCACACTGCGGTTCGTTAGCATAATAATGGAACAAAATTGAAGCAATATAAAGGGCACGTAGTGGCGTAGTGTTCTCGGCTGATATTCAACAACTTTTAGACCTTAGCGAGCTTCAAAGAGTTGGTGGTTGCTTTGAAGTCATGTGCAACTAGTGCATTGTTAGGCTATGCGATGCCGATTTCTTGTTACGCTTTGGATTGGTTTAGGTTTCATTCAAGCACGATTTAGTTTTACTTTATTGAGAACTTTGTGATTCCGATTTGGATTGGAATCACTTAGTTGAGAAAGATGCCTTATCTGCAGGAAGAACCTCATATGTAACTATGAGTAACAACACATGACCTAAAGTAAATACATTATACGCTATACGGTATTTCTTACCTGGGGATGAAGCTTCAAGTTTCAAATTTTATTGCCTCGTTGTCATTTATGTGGTATGCATGAATCGTCGAGTCAAAATTAGCTACGAAAATAACAATATAGGGTCATTGATAAAATGGTAATGTAACGATACTTATACGTTTAATATGGCAGACGCTCTCCCATCAAACGATTGATCGTCGAAACCTTTAATAACCTTTGTTTAACGTGTACGACCAAAAAACATGAGGCACGCATATATTAATTTATTTTCCAGTGCCGCACCAGAATAAAGAAGCGGGCCGATCGTCCCACGTAATTTGAAAGCAATGAAATGAATTGGTATCGTAATAAAAACGTTAGTTCATTATCGACAGTAGGTTTCGCTCTCAATCCGGCTCGTTACCAAGACACCGGCTCATGAATAATGTACCACGAATAATGTAACTCCACGAAATATCTACTTGCATGTTTTAAACGGTGAAAATTTTCTTCTTTTGATATTCGCGCGAATGGAGAACGATTTGAATGTGTTCACTGTAGGCGATGACGTACGATATTTACATCGCACTTTGTTTTACGAGCGCATGAAATCTATTGGCGATAAAATTGTCTTTTCAATTTTGTATTAAAAAATTTCAATAGGTGTTTTCTTGTTTTATGACGACCATGTTCGCGTCTGGCACTTGGGATGCGCTGTTGTTTTGAGTGTAATATTGTTACCTAATGTAGTTAGAGTTACTTAGAATCAAATAACTTTTAGGCGGTTTTTACAGTAGTTATCTGAATAAATTCATACTATAATGTTAAGTAAAAAGCAAGTAATTTAGTGGCGTTTGAAAATAAAGTAGGTACATAGGTATATTCTTTTTTGAAACGCGAAGGTATATATTTTAAGTATAGATGACGTACCCCGCTACTCCACACCCACGGCTCACGTTCTTTATCTGCAAGCACAATGAAAGTCGTGCAGGCTGGGCGTGTTGTAAATATGAATGATTATAGGGACACATTGTCGAGGGTGAGGTCATATTGGTAGGTGCCGTAGACGGGGAGGCCTAGGGGCGCCTTACAAGTCGTTTATTTCAATAAGACAGGCTTACCTGTCACCCAGTCGACCCTTTCCCTCGTGACGCCGTGACTTATGAGCTTTATTTATATTAATTAACAAGTGGAAATTATCACAGCTTGCAGCTTCGTAATCCAAATGCTTGTTGTGTCATCTTACATGAGTTATATCTTTAATGTCATAGTTAAATTAGGTAAAAATTAATTGTAAGTGTATTTCATTAAAAAAGAGTTAGTTATTTTAAATTTATCCAAAATACAGGCAGCTGTACTGTTTGGTCTACAATAGATCAACTGATTTTTATGACATGTTGTAGACAAAGACAAAATATTGTCAAAATAGCTGGTATTAAATACATTATGAGTAAATTTATTCAAGAGAATCAAAGAAAAATAAATGTATTAGTACCTAAAATAACCTTTTGAAGCTTTTATTAGGTTAAATAAAGTGTGGATTTTAATTGGTGTAAATATCCAATCAAAGCAGGAAAATCAAACATAAATGTTAGTTACATAAAGGTCACGTAAAAACACCCAAGTTACTTATCAGAGTAAATAGATCGCAACTTGTTAAACTTTTTAAAATGTGTCGATGGAAGAGCAGACTAATGGAAAGATCCTTCGAGAGTTCGTCGACACGACACGTTAAACGAGGTCAAGCTCTTGTTTTTAAAGCAATTTCGCGATCAAAGTACTCACCTCCATAAAAGGCGGTGCAAACATTCGAGCAATAATCGATTTAATGAAAGGGGAATCGAAGGGTCCCGCAGGTTGCGTTTCTAAATTTACGACTACCTCTAGCATTTAATTGGAGATTCGTGCCGCAATAAAAACGACTTGATGACCTAACGATTAAAATGGGAACTCTTTAAAATGAAACTGAATGCTAAATGGCTCTCGGTTCGCGATCTCACGTCTCTTACAAATGATGCTTTTACTTGAGACGCCCTGGAATACATTGATCGGTCGAGACTTATTTGAATAAAAGGGAAATAACTTGAAGTTGTTTGAGTTTAGCACATACTTAGGTACCTACCTACTTGTTCGATCGGGCGGATCAGTTTTGAAAAGAAGAATTGTCTAAAAGACCGACCACTTTATCAAGACAATGAGGTCCATCAGTATAGAAACTTAATAACGTTACATTTCTGTTAATGTTGAAATAGTGTAAAAAATACTTTTTACGGATAGAAGTGAAAACAAAAAGTGCATTTCCTTTTATATAATTTTCTTTAATTTAATTTTTAGGTTCCAAGACCTAAATTGCTTCAAGCATTGTCGTGGCCATGCTCCAATAAAACAGAAGTAATCATCATGAGTTCTCAAAATTCAAGTCACAGACGTGTTAGGTATCAATCAGTCATTACCAATAAGAAAAAGTGCATTTAATCGTGTACTATTATCGATGGGGGTCATTCATTTAAGTCTAAACGAAAGGAAATATACCTAAAATATAATACCAATCAAAAGTAAAAACGATTTCTTTTATATATAGGTACATATTCCGGCGCTTCACAATAGCTGCTGGTGACTTTACATTTAGTCTTTAAAAGAATTTCCTGTACGTCTGGACGATAGCAAGAAACCTAGGACGAGTCTAATTTTTTTCAAAGAAATGAAATGAACATTCGCCACAAAGAGCCGGATAATAAAATAAAGGTTCTTTCCCTCTCTCGTAAATCTTTCTAACCAACGAATAGAATAGGGAACGAAAATGGTACAATCTTTAACTTTCTGACAGTTTAATAAGATAATAAAAATATAACCAGCAGAAAAGAATTAATATCTCCACACTTTTCGCAGTTTGCTTAGAGATTTGAGTTCTGAAATCTAATAAAAACAATCTACAAATCTTTTTATAAAATTTTAAGTTGAATGTTTTTCATATTTCTGTATTACTTAGGTTTGTTGAAAGCGTGTAGGTATCTGCTTATATTATCAAGATTGCGAGCTCGATACCCGGAGAAAATTATGTCGAAAGCTATAACGCCAAGGAAGTTACAGGTAGCTTTTACCCTAAAGGCTTGGGGTATTAGCTACCGCACACTTTCGTAACTTAAGATCCCATTGAATTTCCAAGACTTTTCTCCGGAAAACCAGATTTGAGACGGAGCCCGCATTTTGTTGGTTTTTGTTGACATTCGGTTTTATTCTAAGTCTGTTTAGGGTTGGTATTTTTATTTACTTTTATGGGTGTTTATGTTCCTGTACATTTGTTATCTTAAGCCAATTCACAATAAATTCTAAAGTCATGTACATTATTGATCAAAATGATTCGTGCAAAACTTTTGGTTATGCTTTTTGTTATTTTTTCTATAGGCAAAATCACATTAAAATGGGGCATTATCTGTAAACAAAGACATTTATTTTTAATGTTATATAAGGTAACTGACAGCAACTCTTTTAAATGATTAAAGTTCTAAACAAAACTAGAAACACGAACGAAGTACACAAACAGCTTTCAATTGGAACGTTTGTGTCCGCATACATCGGAAGCTGGTGTATGCTTTGGGTGCGGCTACAGTCGGAAGTGTGTGTAGTTATGTGCGCAAACTAACACGAACTAACGGCACCCGAAGTATGCATGCTAGCATATGCATCCGACGGAAATAAAACCTGGGTTTTGAGTGCCCAATCTCTGCTATCACGAAAATTGGGACACTTATTCCAAATATATAGTATCTTCCTTCTTTCACAGTAACAATCTTATATGAACGTACGACCCCCACTTCCATACCCTTCTCCGTCGCCGGCGAAGAAGTGACAAGAGCGTGTCGATCAATGACATATTTTTTCCAGGTATGTTCAGCCATTCTGAAAGCATTGTGAAAGGCATTGTATTAGTCGTAGCGACGTTAATCAAGACTTATCTGAGCCTACCTGTAAGGGTTATCTGCCTCCGTGTTACTACTGCCGTCAAGATGCAAGCAATGAGTAAATAACCTAAAATCTTTTTTTGAGGTTTCAACAATAGAGTTTATGTAAGCTTTTATTCACACCTCAAGTTAACATCCAATACCGATGAAACGGTTGATTGAATTTTGAAAATAATCATTTTACATGTTTCAATGGTTCCCATCCCCCGATACTCCAAGAAGCATGTTTGGCAATCTTCGGGCGCAACCGTGCGCGTTGACACTGCGGAACGAACTCGTTAGATTACGCCCGTATAATTTCCGTTAAATTAACCTTATGGTGTGACGTATTACTTATGCGTCGATGGGCAACTCGTATGTCTCATTGCGAAAGATAATAACAGTTCATTGTGCTACAAACATCATTATTCTACTTCGCGTCTTCTTATACGACTTTGTAAGTATATGAGTTGCGAAATATCACTTAGCTAAGGAGCTGTTGTTATAATTGTTAATTTCGTGTAATTATGACGACGTTCTGAATGAACTTTCTAGCTGTTACGTCTTCCTTAACTGTGTAAAAGATTAACTTACTTCCATTATAATATCATGGACTAGTCGGTATTTCTGTTATAAAATAGAATTGTTTCTTTTAATGCTCATAATCATAACTTTATCGACAAAAGACACTTTAAAATCATCTAACGCGTAGAAAGCTTCATAGAACTTTGTAAAGTTTGGCTGTTTCAAATTTACACAGAGCAATTTACAAACAATATCCATACAAGCGCACAAACAAAGAAGTCAAATAGTATTGCGTTGCATAGTATAAAATGGTAATCCAGGTTATGATTGGCAGTGGTAAAATTTTCACAGCTCCCGCGTCGGTTGCGAGCTGCCGCACAGCGATACGTCAGTTTAATCGGATTCTTTATTCATGAGACCACTGCACCGACGCTGTATTCAAAATTACACTTCGCATATTAACCGGAATTAACACCACTTTATAATGCTGAAACGACTGCCTAATTTATGTGCACAATTTGATAAGCCTATTATTTCGTACGTTAATCAATGCGGAGTTTTGTAGTCAGACATGTGTTGCTTAGGTACAACTTGGGGCTTGTTCCTAACGGATCCCACAATCCGATCCCATTTGTCGGATTCGTTCGGAATGTGGATAAGAATTAATATTTTGTTCCGAACATCCCTCGTACCAACCGATTCCAGTATAAACGCTAAAGCTAAGTAAATTCTCTGCTGGGAAACAATAAAAAAAAACAAAATTAATAAGGACAGAATTATACTAGTCAAATCGTTGATTGTGGAATCCGTTCGGAACAAGCTCTGCTAAGTTAGACGGGTATGAGAACTATCTTAAAGAAAATTCAAGATATGCGGCGTGTGCCTAAGCGTCAGTGAAGCATAAGCCTAATAAAACCGCTAAAAATACATTACCGGCTATAACAAGAACCTGATGGTTGGCACCTACACTACACCAGGTACTTAAGCATTTAAAAACACATTAATGAATTCGTAATCGTTTTCCTTCGTAACGTTTCGGACGTTGATCCTCCACGAAATATACATTTAAACATGGGTTTTCTATGTATAAAACAAAATTTCGTGTAGGTATTTCATTTGAAAAGAAACCAAGTGCAATGAACCTAAATCCACATACTTTATATTTTTTTCAGTTTAAATGTGTTCCGGCAATAATATGATCGAAAAGTATTGGACGTTGAAACTTTATCAACGGCCGATTAGGATAAATCTGGGATTGCAATCGCCGCATTAATAATGACATTTATACACACACGTACATAATGTAGGCTGAGGCCGGCGAGAGACGTGGTCCGATTTACTTCAATTTGAGCCCATGTCGTGTGGGCATGCGGTGGGGTCTGAAAATTTAATGCTGCGGGTCTCTCGTTACTCTGTGTCAATGTTCGACACCCCGTACATATGAAGGTATATTTATATTGCTTCTTCGGCCTTTACGCCCGGTTCCGGGAACGTACTGCATTTTCTATGGAGCAAATTAATACTCGATGGTCAATAGCTCAGTTTGTACAATTTGCGGGTTTGTACTAGAGGTATCTGGTACGTTACAGGTACGTAATGTTTAAAAATGAATACGGGCTAGGTTTGTTCTAGTATGATATACATATATGTTAATGAGGATGAGACTGCTTACTTCGTATTTACGATTTTTGTATATCGTTTTTATAAAACTGTGTTAAGTACGAAGTTGACTAAAAATTGCTAACAAAACGATAAACAAACGTATCGGAACTTTTTTTTTTAAATAGATACGACTGGTACAAGTCTAACTATGGATCTCATAATCCTTACTAATACTATAAATGCGAAAGTAATTCTGTCTGTCTGTCGCGCTTTCACGCCAAAACTAGTGAAGAGATTTAAATGAAATTTGGTACACAGATAGTCTAGAGCCTGAGAAAGGACATAGGCTAACTACGCGGGCGGAGCTGCGGGAAACAGCTAGTAAGAATATAATTTCACTGGTATTATATTGCAGTTGTCGCCTATGATACTTACATTTATTGATTACCTACAACCCTCCCCCATAATATAGTCTCAAACCAAACTATATAACACATAAAATTTAAAACAAAACAATTCTGCCCACTATCGAAGAAATGAGAGCGAAACTATAGACAACTAAAAGATCCATTCAATGAATCATTTTCAGTAAAGCTACACCCTAATTGGGTTTGTAACATTGGTCCTTAAAACCCACTATCAATTTACTAAAACTTGTTTTGTAGGTAAAGTTATAATTAAATTTTAGTCAAATTGAAATGTTTGATACAGTTTATCCTTCAAATGACTTAAGTCACTTTGATTTTATGATTATGAGCTAATTCATTTCACTTGTTCATAGAAATATAATATAATTGTTTAGGTGCTTTAGTTGAATAGTTACAATTTATTATTATAAAAATGGAAGTGGCTTCAGACAGAAGATCCTGGAGCAAATTGGGGGAGACCTTTGCCCAGAGTAGGACACCTAAAAGATGATAAAAAAAATGAGATTGGCGAAAGTGAACTGGTTTTAATTGTTTACTTGTAATTTTTTTTATTTCAGTTACTTTATTTTCAGTTAAATAGTGCTGATTGTCAAGTCAAGTCAAGATTAAAGCTGCGGTTTTGTGTTTTATTTATTCATTATTAATATTTAAATTGAAAATGTATAAAAAATCTTATGTAACATATAGAATAGGTATTAATAAACAGGAGTCAAACAGGTACATTGGCAAGAAGGGAAGATTAATTGATTGGACAAGCAACTCCGCGTGTTCCTATAGGTAACATAGTTTTTGTGAGGTGTGGGCGCGGTAGTCGCCAGGTGCTCGCACATAAATCTTTTCATACCAACTATTACGTAAAGGAATCTTCTAATTAATTAGTGCGTGTAAAAGCCTTTTGTTTCTCTTCACGACGCTGAAATCTATGAGACTTCATGGAAACCTTTCATTGTTGAAAATCTTTGACGATAAAAGCCATAAAATTAAGTTTTCCAGGCGTTTATTACATTGATATTATAAACCTACAGTAAGAGTATTTTTATTTTATATTTCCAGGGAAATCACAAAAAGTTTTATATTTTTTTAGGTCCATTTTAAGAACAACGAAATATTGTATGTTTTTTTATTGGGATTAATAAAAAATATTGGATTTGTTGATTCGCAGCTTACCCTAGTCCGTACTGAATATTTTCATAATAAGGTATTTTACTAAGGTACTAAAAAAAATAACAAAAATGCACTGTGCTAGAGCATAATTTGAGTACCAGCACAAATCAATGGCTTTATCAGAATCTCGCAAAGTTAAAAATAGGAGCAACGAAATGAATGGAAAGCTTCCAAACAGCAAGTTTGAAAATAGGAGAATGAAGTACGGCAAAAGCCTATTTTGCCCATCCAGCCGGTGAGGCAATGTTCATCGATGTTTCCAACTGTCTTTTTGTTTCTGCCTTCCTGTTGGGTATAGAATCCTGCTGTCGTCACTCCATTCGTCTCGCTTGTCTAGACACGTGTATTTATCATGTACGTACGAATACCAAGGGCCCTTATTATTCAGATAGAAAAATATGAAGTACACCTCGTTATGCAGCATTTTTAGTGCTTACATTTGGTTTTTTACTGATGACACTAGAAATATGGCGTAATTTTCTAAAAGCAGGTAATATTATTGTGATTTTATATTTCCCTTCTATGCCTAATATAAAATAAAAATTAAAAAATACCTTATTAAAAATTAATTATAAAATAACAAAGAACATTGTTATTTTATAGAAAGCAAAGAAAAAGGTGAGCAAAATCTGACACTCGCCATTGTTTCTTTGCCTCTCACTTTACGGGCTAATTGATTCTCTTTCATGCACCGTGGAACAAGAAAACGCTGTTAAGATTTCTGTGCATTGTTCGTTAATTGAACTTGCTGGTGCATGCTTCTACCGGTACACCGCGACGTTTTGTGAATGTTTATAATATAGAACAGGCTAATTGGATTCATTCAATGTGTAATTGAATGCATGGATCTATTTGCGTACGTTGAGTTTGTGATTACATGTAAATTGCATTAATTCTAAATTACTAATGTGACATAATCCTAGAGATTTAATCTCTCTCACTGGGGATAATTAAAATGTAGCACAAAATCGATGAAACTACACAAAATTATTATTCATCTATGTTACATTCTGCCTATATCTACCCTAGATATTGCGATAGCATAAAATACTTTTAATATTTGAATATGTGTACACTCGTGTCATCTAGGCAACGTGAATGACATGTAATTTCAATAATGTTTATTGATTAAGCACATTCAACAAATATGAAGTATCGATTGGCAACTTCAGTGTTTTGATTGGTATTTTTATACCGACATCAAAATAATAATATTAAGGTTCTTAATTTACCGGAATCTTTGTTTTTATACTTCCGTTTTTCAAAAGGAAAAACAGAAACCTTATAGGATCACTTCTGTGTCTGTCCGTCCGTGTGTCAAAGTCAATTTTCTAAAATTGTCATTCCACCTTATCCACGAAACTAAAGGGAGTAAAAAAAAAAAATTGATATTGTTGTGGTCAAGGAAAACTCAAAGAAGTCTGCGGTATTTAGGGTAACAGGACTTTTTTCAATATTGATTGTCAATTATTTATAAACCATCGTATATTTGATTAATCTTGAGTCGGAAACTTATTACCATAAGTGCATGATGCGATTCATATTATGGCAATACTTGTTACGAACGACGTTTGGTCAATTATTATCATTATAGCATTAAGTACTAGTATGAGTTATTACTCATACTATTATTTACAGTAGTACATATCTGTACTACATTGAAGTATTACCATAGAGTAATATTTTACGGTGAATCGTATCGTCGCTTCCAATGTAACAAAATTTCTTTCTTCAAACCTACAAATAAATCAGTTTATCCTTTCAAGGAATTGTCCAGTCGATCTTCATCCGCTTTGAATACATTTTTTCAACGTTTATCTGTAATATTTTATCAAGGGTACCGACCAACCACGTGATACATCACTTAGGAAAAATGAAAGTAAATAAGTAACCGTCACTCGGGTGATCCCTGAAGGATTAGGGAGGGTGATGGGGGTAAGCTTATCGCTATTTATTGGGCGCAATCCCGACGCCAATCTTTAAGGAACTCTTTGTTTATCACAACGTCCATATTCTCATAAAATATGTAAAAATCTGGAACCAATTGAGCGACGTTGTTTGTCATGAAGATTAAATTAATTAAAATATAACAAGTAATAAAAGTAGTGTCAATATACTAATAGTAAACTTTTAGAATTAACTTAAGAGAGTCTTAAAGAGTACGTTCTAAGTATCGACTTTCATTCGAGCACAACCGCTCTGGTTAGCTAGGTTAATTAAATCTGTTTAATCTAGTTAAATATTTCCGAGTAAATTAAACTCACGGAAAAGTAATTCCATTAACTTAAAACTAATGTATCGCACATACAAGCTACGTACATGGTACAGTCAAATACTATTTCTTGTCTGGTTGAAAGGGGTGAGCATCAACTCATTTAATTTTGTAAGGCGGCTAAATCATGACATCGCTCAATATAAACAATAGGTACGGCCATAAAGATAACAAGGGTGGAAGGTGGCCCACATTAGTCTTACCGTGGTGTAACGTTTGTTAGTCTGACAGCATTCATTAAGGCACAAAAGCGTTGTCTATCAGGTAGTTTCCGCGACGCTCGTGCTCTTCCTTAACAAATTGGTGGAGTAATGTGGGAAGCGCTCGGACAATGGAACTGCTTCTCAACGGAACTACGAAGGCCACTATTTACTTGCCTTACCAGTCTCGTGGCAGCTCTATTAAATTTTCCTCGGTAACAATGAGGTACGAGCGATTTGTTTGACTTGACCAGTTCGTAAACTGTGTACCTAAGCACGTAAATTTTGTGTTGTGAACTTAGTTGCGTTACTCCAGGTACCAAGTCTAAATTGTGAATAAATCGAAGTAGAGGTCCAGTTTGTCGCGAAAAGAAGGCGTTCTTTTTGCTAATTAAGGATAATTATTTCTGGGTTTGGTAACTCGACTATCATGCTACAATAAAATTAATGTAGGGTAGGCAGGTGTACAAGCTATACCATTTAAAGAGGCAGTTATTTAATGCCACAAAATATTTGTTTTTAATTGTTTAAAATCTTTTGATTAAAAACTTATTTCATTGCAACCTTCATAGACCCAAAATAATAAGTCCATTCCATTTATATTTTTGGATAGTCTTGTTGGTCAAATATTTAGGCTGTGTTAGTTCGTTACTAGCGATTCGGTTAGACTAACAATTTTGTTCATGTGAGGTAATGAAACGAAAAGACGAAAAGACTAAAGGCAATAAAATAAAACAGCTGGGTTTAATAAAAAATAATTTATTTTAGTTTGTAATTGACGTCTCGTCGACTCATTTAGTCTGTCGTCATCACTTCTTAATAACTCTGAAAATTAAATATATGTATAAGTAATTAAGAATTCATAAAAAAATCGTAAAACTCAAATTTTCTACTTTCGAAATTAAGATATTATATATTATGGGCAAATAATAATACAATAATAAAAAAAGTTTGAAATTCTCGTTTTAATTATTTAATTGAACTTAGGGACTTACTTCTTATAACTGATAACATGCACCGCACCAAATTAGTTGATATAATAAGTTAAATGCATGCACAAATAGCCATAACCAATTTATTTATTGATAGTTACCATGGCAACTATTGGTTAACAAGTTTGAAATGCAAGTTTATATTTAAATGTTAACTAATTTAAGTTAATACATATTTCTTGATCATACTGTGCATATATTTATTGCATAGGTATATTTTTTTGTTTACCTAATAGTGTACAATTATAAAAGTTGACACTGTGGAGCGTACACGTTTGTTTAGAGAATATATTTGTAGATAAATGTAATAATAACGATAAATAGTACCGCGGGCTATTTACTTAAAATGTAATTATAAGTAATATTCTATTTAACTTGTATTTCAAACCTAAAGTTAAAATTGCGTTTTTAGCGTTACATGTAACCTTAACCTCATGCTTTAATATAGGTACGAAGCAATACATACTATGACTATTGTAATGTATGAGTTATCTCACAAATATTCCAGAGAACGCATATAATTTTCTGTTTAGTTCTTTACTTTTACACAGTATTGCAAAAACAAACGGATGGTCTGCTACGAATTCAGCGGTCGATCTAAATGCGGCCCTGACATCGAGGCTTACATCTGAAATGTTGGGGTGAATTAATTTGTGATTCGAGTACTTTAGATAATCTGATAATAAATAAAATACAGTGTAATATATAAATTGTAGGATCAGATCACATGTCAATTTCATGGTTGTTTAATGTGTAAATGACGATTTGGTTGAAGGCGTTAAACTGAAAGCGATCGAGCGGTTTATTAGAAGAAAAGTTTTTAAAACATGCTGGCTTTGTCACCTATGGCCAGTTTGATAAACTCGGTAGGTACATACTTTTAAGTTTACCAATAGCATTTAAATTAACGCATGCATCATTTTGCGTCGGTAATAAAGAAAAGGAAAAAGCTGTTAGAACTAGTGTATTTTTACTAGGTTTAAGAGAGTTAAATTGGTAGAGAAACTCAATACCAGACAAGAAAGCATAGATGTAAAGCTATTCGAGGTTAGAAGGTGACCATGCTCTATATCAGGCACCGACATGCGAGTAGGTACCTAAGACTGGAAGACTCCGCTAAAGAGAATGTTATTCTTCTCTTTTAACAAGAACACGAACGGGTGGTCCGCCTTGAATGTAATTTTCTCCGGTATATAAGCGCTCAAAAACGCAATATCGTATTCTGTAATGACAATTGCGGGAGTAATGCATGTGTATACATCTTATGTATGATATTTTAAAGAAGCGCACTTGAAAAACAACGATAAAACAAAAAAAAAATGTTCTTAAAGACCTGACACATGATTTATCGGTGTTAAAGCACGCATCTCTAATCGATAAATACATATTTTTAAACATAATGTAGTAACAAACAGATAAGAAATTATTATCTTATACATTATTTATGAATGGTGTTACGTACTGCACCGAGAAATAGAAATAAAATGAGATGATTGATAATAACACAAACAACATGGGATCCTAGTAATTTATGATTGTTATTATAGAAATCTTGTAGATGTACCTATATACAACGCCTAAGCTGCGCGTCGGGCTATTTTCAATCATAAACTCATTTTTCTAAACTTAAATAGACATAAATGAAAAAAAAATGTGTGTAGAATCCGTTTGTGTTTCGTAAATCTTTTCTTATTTTTGTGTTTGTTATCATTTTCGTGTGTTTATCAGTATCTAAGTATTTTGTTATTGTGTATTAGAGGTACGTAACATCAATTTCTAACAATTACGCGTGTTTTAGTCATCGAACCCGAACCAACACCAATGGCAATACAAATGAATAAAAGACCGACGGTCACAACATAACACATAAACAGCATGACAATACAGAAAAAAGTATATAATCACTTTTCCAATTTGTAGTTTCCAAATAGCTTAGCAATATGCAGACCAAATTAGATTAGTTAGGTCTCAGTCAAAGTGAAGTCCGTCAATACATATTGTTAATAAATAAATAGCATAAAAAACGTTTATATAAAAATAAATACTTATTTTGAAGACTATTTTGATGTAGACAGTTTACGGTTGAGATTTGATTATAAATTGCAGTTTGGTGCCCGTATTTAAATACAACAAATTACATACACATACATAACAGTTTTAAAAATCAAACTAAAAAGTAAACTAAATAAGAACTTATAAGTTTAAATATAAACATAAATTTATATTAGATAGGTAATTAAAATGGTAAAATGTTTTAATTGATTTTAAGGTCGAGTTAAAACTCCACTGAATAAAGTCGTCGTCTTTTGTCTGAGTTCAAAGTAAAATGGTCTGTCTGCTTTGAATTGCTTTGGCGGTGGCTTTATGAGTAATGATTTACCGAGCATGAAGAAATCTGAAAAAATATGATAGAAGACAATGTAGACTTAGCGAGAAACTTAGTATAGGTAAATAAAATATGTTTGAAAAATAAAATCCTACAGATAATAATAATTATTACGCTTTCAGAATATTGAAGTAAAACTTCTTTACGCACGCTTAACTTAAGAAAGTAAGCTGGTGAATGCGTGACAAGAGCGTTACGAAAAGTGTGATCGGGCGGGGCGAATGGAAGTTGAGAGGGAGATATAAGTTAGTAAGGGTAGAAAGAGAGAGAATTACTTTTCATATTTTACTGTAGGGGCAAGAGAGAGGTGCGAGCACACATTTTCTCTCTCTCTTTTATTTTAATGTGAAAACTATTTCGATGTAGACAGATTCATTTGAAGATTGACTATAAATTGCAGTTTGGTGCCCGTATTTAAATACAACAAATTACATACACATAGATAACAATTTTGAAAATCTAAATGTAAAAAGTAAACTAAGTAAGAATTTATAAGTTTGAATATAAACATAAATTTATAATTAATAATGGCAAAATGTTTTAATTGATTTTAAGGCTGAGTTAAAACTCCACTGAATAGAGTCGTCGTCTTTTGTCTGAGTTCAAAGTAAAATGGTCTGTCTGCTTTGAATTGCTTTGGCGGTTGCCGTATATATAATGAATCAGCGATTATGAAGAAAGCTGGAAAGAATATGACAGAACACAATGTAATACTTAACTAGAAACTTAGTGTAGGTAAGTAAAATATGTTTAAAAAATAAAATCCTACAGATAATAATAATTATTACGCTTTAAGAATATTGAAGTAAAACTTCTTTACGCACGCTTAACTTGCGCAGTAAGCTGGTGAATGCGTGACGAGAGCGTTACGAAAAGTGTGATCGGGCGAGGCGGGTGGAAGTTGAGAGGGAGATATAAGTAAATGAAGATATAAAGAGAGACAGTTACGTTTCGTATATAAACAAGGTTTTACTTTTATTATTATAATATAATTGTAAGTACCTTTATATTCTATTTTAATTTATCAGCCGTTGCTATGTGAGGTAAATTACAGTCGTATTACATAAGATTTTTTGTAAATCAGGGAACGTCTGTCAGTGTACAAATCCTTAATATCAATGTTAAGTCTAAATTCGTAGTTTTCATATCTACTGATAGACCTTTAAATAACAATATAATCGTTTGTAATAAATATTTTTTTTTTTTAAACCAATTCTTTCAAATTTTTGTGATTGTTAATTAATGCTTTCGTGTGTTTATCAAAAAGCATTTTGTTATTGTTGATTATAGATACGTAACATCGATTTATAACAAATACGCCTGTAGGTAATGTAGGTGTGAATCGAAACCGAACCAACACCAATATCCAATACAAATAAATAATTTAAACGACCAACAGACAGACACAACATAACACATACACATCACATCATGACAATACAAAAAAAAAACAAATATAATCACTTTTCCAATATGCGGTTTCCAAATAGCTTAGCAATACGCAGACCAAATTAGAATAGTTAGGTCTCAGTCAAAGTGAAGTCCGTCAATTATACATATTGTTAATAAATTAATAATAAAAAACAAAGTAAAATAAATAGCAAAAAAAACTTTAAAAATAAAAATATATATGAATAAAAATTTTGATGTAGACAGATTATGGTTGAAGATTAATTATAAATTGCAGTTTGGTGCCCGTATTTAAATACAATAAATTACATACACATACATTACTATTTTAAAAATCTAAATGTAAAAATTAAACTAAATAAGATCTTATAAGTTTAAATATAAACTATAATATATAATAGTAAAATGTTATGATAAATAATTAATAAGGGTAAAATGTTTTAATTGATTTTAAGGCCGGGTTAAAACTCCATTGAATAGAGTCGTCGTCTTTTGTCTGAGTTCAAAGTAAAATGGTCTGTCTGCTTTGAATTGCTTTGGCGGTGGTCGTATATATAATGATTGACCGACTACGAAGAAAGCTGAAAAAATATAATAGAAGACAATTTAGTATTTGTCTAGAAACTTAGTACACAAGAGGTAGGTAGGTAAATAAAATACGTTTGAGAAATAAAAATACCTACAAAATACCTAAAAATACCCTACAAATAATGATTCCGCTTCAAGAATATATTATCTACATGTATATACTATATAAATGTATGTATTATTTTTGTATGTTAATTTATCAGACGTTGCTTTGTGTGGTAAATTACAGTCGTGTCGTATAAGATTTTTTCAAAATCAGGGAACCTCTGCTATCGTACAAATCCTTAATATCAATATTAAGTCCAAATTCATAATTTACTGGCTACAGATAGATCTTTAAATTACATACATCGTTTGTATTAAATATGGATAAAATAAATTTAAAACCAACTTTCTAAAATTATCAACACCTACGTGTACGTCATACATAATACGGGTTAATATTTTGCCATATAGAACATTATTATTATTAGTGTAAAAGGTTTTTTTTAAACATCAGAACAAAAACATATTATTTATGATTTTAGTGTTAAATAACAAATTTTGCCAAAGAAAATATCATATTATTAATTCACGTTGTTCCGTACTGCACCTACATAAATAATCATGAAATAGGATGATTAATTATAACACAAAAAAATAATGAATCCTAATAAAATTATTACGATAGAGTTTGTATGTATTTCAGACTGCATTTTATTTTATTGAAACGTCTAACTTTTGCTTCGCGTCGAAATATTTTGATCATAATGATCATGTTTTGTGGATTTCAATAGTACTTACTTAAATAAATAAATGTGTGCAGAGTCCGTTTGTGTGTCAATTAGAAAACATATCTACTACAATAAATCCTTTCTAATTTTTGTGATCGTTAATCTATGCTTTCTTAAGTTCATCAGAAAATATTTTGTTTTTGTGTATTATAGGTATGTTAACATCGATTTCGAACCCGAACCAACACCAATGGCCAATACGAACAAATCTTTTATAAGACCAACAGACAAACACAATATAACAATATTAAAAAAAAAAAAAAAAAAAACAAATATAATCACTTTTCTATTTTGTAGGTTCCACATGGCTTAGCAATACGCAGACCAAATAAGAATTGTTAGGTCTCAGTCAACATGAAGTCCGTCAATACTAGACATAAATAAAATAGCATAGGAAACATTTGTATAAAAGTGATAATACTTAATTGGAAAAAAATGTTATGATAGAAAAAAGGGAGAAAAAGAAAATAGAAAAAGGATAATAGATAAGATTAATTAAATTTAAGAGTATTTTGTTATTACGTATACTGTTGGTTACCAGTATTTTGATACTATACATTGCATACACATATATAGAAAATAATTTTAAATTTGAAAATCTAAATGCGAAAATTAAATATTATTTACTTAAATGAAAAAAAAAGACAAATAATGAAATTCAAAACTAACATAAACATACATATATAATATTGGGTTAATGTTTTAAATGAATTTAAGGTTGAGATAAAATTCCACTAAATAGAGTCGTCTTTTTTTCTCTGAGTTCAAAGTAAAAAGGTCTGTCTGCTTTGAATTGCTTTGGCGGTGGCGGTATATATAATGATGAAGCACCGAACATGAAGAATGCTGAAAAAAATTCATAGAAGATACATTATAGTATTTGTGGTAGAGACTTAAAGCTTACACAACATAGGTAAATAATATAATATGTAGTTATAATAAAATAATAGCGTCCTGATTATTTTTCATCAAAAATATACGTAAATTTATATTTCGTGTATCAGCTGGTTCTGACGTTATTTAATTACAAAATATTATTTAGTTAGAAGATTAGGATCAGATATGGTAAAATACAGGCGCATTCTATAACGTTTTTAATCAGGGAATGTGTGTTGATGTACTATATTAAATGTCATATATAAGTATTATTCGTACCTTTAAATAACCTAATCCATTCTTTACAGCTACTTACTTAATTATTTTTATGAATGTGGGAAAGTAAAATTATTTAAATTAAACGCTAAATTTTACTTGTATTCAGGGAAATACTAAAAATGATCTAAATGGATATACACCTACGTACGTCGTACATAATACAGATTTGAACTTTGTAATCATAAAAGCCGAAAGTTTATTTTTTAAAATTCAGGGACAGATGAAGATTTTGGTAATTTAGTTCTGCGGGGTTATTCGTATTCACCAAATTACCAGAGTAACGATATAAAATCTGACATAGACATACAAATATAATATAATAGAATATACTTAGGCCTGATGTTAGGGTTGAGTAAGTCCAGTAAATAGTGTCGTCTTTTGTCTGAGTTCAAAGTAAAAAGGTCGGTCTATTGAAAACTTGTGATTCTTGCGGGCCATTAATTAGCCACCAGATATTAAAATACATATACATACCATATACGTCACAATTATTTTGTACAAAATATAAAAATAAAATCAGAAAAATATTAGAATATTAACGAGTTACGTTTTGTAGGATGTAAAATTGTTGTTTTAAATAAATAACAAATTTACATTTATAGCACCTATAAATTTTTAAAGGCCTTACGATAGTAATGACGGTAGGGTATTAAATATATAAGGAAAAATTATAGTAAGTCCGGAAAAATATAGTTTTATAAAAAATAAATATTAAACACGTATTTTTTTCCTTTATAAAATCAATATAAGTAGGTTTCGAAGCTTGCACTCAGGAGTGGGGGCGCGTAACGTCATGACTTGATAATTGTCACGCAAAATTTCCATTTGGTGAATCTTAATTTTTTGTCAACGACACAAAAAAATGCGTGTCCAAATAATAGCATAGAAATTTCACAAAAAAATGTAAAATAATTTATTAAAATATGATAATTACAAATAAATAACATTTAAAATACAGAAAACAAAACATATAAGGTAAATAGAACAAAGTACATATAAGGTAAACACACATATTTTATATGAGAATAGAAGTCCATAGAAATATGTTATGGTTGAGTAACAAGTCCATTAAATAGATTCGTCGTGTTTTGTTTGAGTTCAAAGTAAAAAGGTCTGTCTACTATAAACTGTTTAGGCGGTTGAATCAATGGATGAATTAATGGTGCAATCAATCCGTGGAATGCTGAAAAGATATTATTATGATAGAAGGTATATCATAGTGTTTTTAATAAGAACTTACAATTATCATTATAAGCGCTACTTATGCTTAAAATAGGCCAGCTTAAGAAATAAAATTGATAATGGTGGGGAAAAGTTTTGTGACAATCTAAACATCAATATTATTAATCCTTAGATTTAATTTGTATTTTCAATCCTTAGCTAATTTTGTGTTAAAACTATATCAAAATATAGCTTTGAGGAACCCTATTTCTGGCCAGTTCCACTTGATCCAACTTTTATGGTCCGACATAACAATGGAAGTGCGTAATTTACACATGTGACTTACTTTGTAGTTTAGCCACTGGTCTTATATTTAATGCTTCACAGCAAATGAGTTACAAAAACTATCGCAATTCAAAAATAACTCCTCTCAATTCCGCAACTTTGAAGTTGGATAAGGCAATATAATTATATGGCAGGACGGTATACTGCAAATATTCCATTAGCCACAAAAAAATAAGTTGCAATACTGCTGCGTTGTTGGCTAAATTTGTTTAACTAAGTTTTATACGCGTATAAATTGTTTAAAAAAGGAAACATAAATTTCATATAATCACTTTATTTATATAGGTTTTACTAAAAGTCCGCTGAATAAAGGCAAATCCTTCTGTTTAAGTACGTAGTAAAATGACCTGTCTACGTCAAAAAGTTTTTTTGGTTTGTACCCACCGGCGCTGGTATACATGACCATCGCTGAAAAAATATGATATTCGGTATGATGCTTAGTTGTTAAATTCACATAAACTTAGAGTTATTTTATAATTTCAACCCTTTATCTTACTCATAAAAAATTTAAATTGATAAGCGATACCGACCAAACGAGGGCGAGATGACAGCGGTTTTTAAAATAGCATTGTAAATAATTGTAACAAAGTAAATTATATTATTTTCCATAAAATTAAACCAAGCTTTATTTATAGAATTAATAATATTATCAATGCTATAAATCCTTAAATTTAATTTATATTGTCAATCCTTAGCCGACCTTGTGTTAAAATTTATATCAAATATCGCTTTAAGGACCTTAAATCTTAGCCAGCTTTACTCGATCCTACTCTTTCTTGTCACCAGTAATAATGGAGCTGCAGAATCTTTCCATATAATTTATTTTGTAGTTTAGCGTCGACAGGTATTTTTTTCCCTCTTTGTTTAATGGTGTTATTCTAATTGTAGATTTATAACCATTTTAAAACCCACATGCCGAATAAATAAAATCAATAACTGTTTTTTTTAAATCAATGATTTAATTAGATCCATGACACATTTTTATTAATGGATCTAATTTATGTTATGTATAATGATTGTTGATAACCGAGTCCATTAATCGCAGAAAAGACGAAAAAAAAAGGACTTAAAACACCTGTCGATGCAGATCCGTTTCCAAATGTGTGTAAATAATTTAGACCACGACGACGTTGAGGAATTGACAAAAAGGTGATAATAAATTACTGAAGAATTTCATGTTGAACGGTTGATGGGTCATGGCCATCTTACTCAAACGGCAGAAGATCAAGCGCAAATAGTTTTACGTGGTTAACGTTCGCTCTCATCCTTTCTCTAGAGAAAAGCAAATTTGGTCCAAAGCAAGGTTTGATCCCAGATTTGTTTTTATTGGAAGAGGTCTACCGTAGTTAGCCTGAGAGCAAGCTTTGGCTGCTCCACCGGACTTTTTAGCGCAACCATAAGGGCCTCGACTCTGATCCGTCTGGTTTAAGTGTCGTATATGCTAAGCACATACTTATTTTGCCGTCAAAAAGTTCAAGTATTAGCACAGATGACCCGATTTACAATAAACGGACCAGTTACATTTACAGAAGATTATCTACTGTATTTTCTGTTGACTGTTCTGGTCCTAGAGTCGCAATTTAAGGATGATTAAACTAGTAACCGTATTCTTCTTAGGCACATTTGGCAGAGTGGTCATGGTTACGTCAGGTCTTGATCCGATAGTAGCAGCTCTTGCAATTCTTCTCCATTCTGCTCTATTATTCGTTAAGCGAAACATTAAGTAATGGTGGAGTTATGTAAGTAATGGTATACATACATACATTCATTTTAGATAATAATATTTTATCTGTTTTGAAGATGCTGGTTTATTAGTAATGTGAAAGAGTACTTACCGTTAGCGGCAGCTGCTTCAGCACCTTGTTCATTTACATCAATAAAAGCTTTCTGAATAGCTCCGCTTATATACACATCAGGCGATCCCTTCAACAATTTCGACAATTGAGCTTCTCCAGGAGTGAATAGCTTTTCCAATCCCAGCTAAAAACAAAACATCATTAAAGTTATGTTCTTAAAACAATAATATACAGGCAAACGAACAGATGCTATGCTATTAAGATAATTTTAGTACCAAAAAATGTAAAGTACGTACCTTTTTCAGAACTGAAGAAAGTTCAGTAGTGGTTTCAATCTTGAACTTAGGCAGATACACAACAACATCGTTGTAGTACATTTCCTCGACTGCTTTATTTAAAGCTGAAGGATCTTTGAGTTTTTCAACCAGAGCGTTTATGCCACCTATTTCATTTGGTAATACTATTAAAAGTGAAGAATCATGTCCTTTATAATCCAGTTCTAAAAGCTGAAATGTAAACGAAATTATTTTTTTTTAATAAATAAATAAAAATTTAATTAATAAATATAATAATATAATCTAAGTTCTATGTTATAAGACGGAAGCTAGATTTCGTTGTCTGGTTAACTATAAATATTTTTTTATTTAATTAAAATAAATAAGCTGCAGCAAACATTATAAGTACATCAAGTAGTATTTTATTACCTTAGCATCCAGTTCTTTACTTTCGGCGTATTTCAAGTTGTCATTTTTGTACATCGTTGGTACTTTGATAATTTCATCTTTGCTGACGTAGAAATCTCTCTCTCCGGTGTGCGTAGCTTTGAAGGGCTTATCCCATTCTCCCTAAACAAATTGTGTATGAAAATATTGAATTAGGTACTTAAGGAATAGGACAAGAATGAAAACGAGAGTAAAAAAATATTTAAGTCGGTAAAATGTCCAAATGTTTTAAACGATCTGGTTCGTTATTTCAACTTAAACAAACTGATTTTGATTAATGATACATCATTAGATTGGTCTGTATACTTTTTTTGTGCGACCGTAGAAATATTTGTTTCAAGAGGAGTGTGAAAATATACATATACATTTAATTAAAATTAATATGGCGGACGTATAGTCCAATGTCAAATGTGAAAACCATATTATTGCTTCAAGTATAAATGTTTACGATTTTAAATTTAAGAAGTTCCCTAACTGTTTTATTATTATTATTAATATTATTTTAACTGTAAAATGTTTTAATGTGATAACTTAAATATTTACAAACTTAAAACAGAACTAAACTTAACTAATAAAATCTCTAAAAAATAGCGTCAAAAAATAATTCATCCACATCGCTGTCGTCTGGAAGTGTACCCAAAAGGCTGGCGGCATTTTATTTTAGGTATATTTTTAAGTGATAAGCATAATACATTTAATTTTAGCTTATACATGCTTAACAAATAGAGGAAGAAATTTATAGTATTTTTGTGAAGTTTAATACCTTGAAGTAAATTGCGTTAACGAGAACGGCTTGTGTTGTGGATGATAAAGCTGTCGGCTCCACTAGGTTTTTAATACGGTGATTTGTGTTATCTTCAACCTGGAATATAGATGAAAATATTATAAGAACACATAAATATACCATGTACCTAATACTTGTAGCTCTTGCATGTAGATATGTATATATTATAAGATACATTTGTAACAAGAATACATAAAAGATTCGTAAAATTGTATAAACAAAAGCATAACTGTAGACAGCTGTTAGTTTTCGGAATTTTTATTTAATTAGTCTTACCCAGGCGTTAATTTCATTTGCAGCATCATTGGATTTTGAGAAGTCGATATTCTTAGCGTCCGAATTAAAGACATCTCTTGACACAGCACTAAATTCTTCGATTAACTGTGCATCTTGCTTGACATATATTCTATTAGCCAGTTTCAATTCAACTCCCTGCACTGAGCGCAGTTGCTTGCTCACATCTGTAAATACTTGTTTCGTCTGCAAGTAATAATAATCCATTTATAATGACCTCGTATAGCTGCTTTTTGTTTTTGTTGTCTGACAGGGTCTTAAAATGTTTCTCCCTCTAGTTAATGCACTTACCACTTCGTCATTAGGCAAGCCGATAGTTTTCAATATGTCGTCGTGAGATTGTCCCTCCGATGCCAGAGCCAGTTGAGCGAGAGGTGACAGCACAGAAAACGCTGATATCACAACATTTTGCCCTGGTTTTGATCTCACCACTTCCTGCAAAAAAATTGGTTACAAATGTGTATAGTATAGTATAGATAGTTTTCAATGACTAGCCAAACTTTAAATTTTTTATCTACAGATCAACAGAAGGTGCATTTTAAATATTATTGATGAAAAACAAAAGAATAGCATTAATTTGAAAATGCTTTAATAATTAGCGTAGGCGACTACCTAGTGGGAAACAATGCACTTGTGTGCATTGTGTGTGCAGTGCGTGCTTGCACCGCCAAATTTATCTGTGCGCTGTTACCTACCTTGGTTGATGAACTGAGTATTGTGCTGTGGTATTAATATCCACATTCGATTTTAAGTGGCGGACAAGAATGACATCTTATTTAAAAAAAATGTTTTTTTTTTTTAATTATATATTTTGTTATTGACTAACCCTGTATAAGCAGATGTAATTCAGTCTCTGTGTTGTTTGTCTTAAAAGTTAGGAAAATAAAACATATGTAATCATATAGCTCTGCTTTACCCAGAAAGTATAACATTCGGTAAATTGAAAGATTTGGTGTTTTTATCTAGTAGTTTTCTTTCCGATATTGACAGTGAATGTTTTGCAAGGCAGTGTGGTGTTTCGTTCGAGGCTCTTCCATTTACTCCAAGAATACTGTATTCCATAAGTCTTCCATTTTGACTTCTAAATCTTAGTCAGAGACCATCTTTAGGCCCCGTGGGTAACGTTAGGCATTTGGCAGTAAACATACAATATAAGTATTTTGTTATTTAATAAAAACTTCAACATTTTAGATTAGAGTTTACTCGTTATCAAATTGTATAGATTTCTCGTAGAAACATTGTTTTCCAGTTGATTATTTACCTAATTTAATATAAATAGAAATTATAGAATACTTAATTGATTTGTTTTCCTTTCTGTCAGCGACATTTTTAACTTAGTCTGTTGTACCTATAGGCTAACGTACTTCAAAACTGGTAAACTCGTTTAAAAAACATGCATGTTGACAAGTCTATAAAGGAAAACTTAATGAGTTTCATATATGTAGGTATATGAAACTAATAATGTTTGTTTGCGTCACGGTCTTTGTTTTTCAATTGCCTACATGCCCAAGGACTCGTATACAATTACGATTAAAGTATTGGTAATATTAATTTCTGGCGGAAACTTCCATATCGCGACCACATTTTGATAAGGATTTAATTATAATAATAATTGTTGTAGTGCTAATTGTTTAGTAATAAATTACAGTTGTATCTTCTGCGCCAATAGATGTATCAATTTAATGCAATGTATTAATGGTCGTGTTTCTAACCGATAAGTTTTAGTGTATCGAATTTTTCGATTATGAATGACATGACATTGAATATTGGAGACTCATTTTTTTGTATTGGTACAGAAGACTGTTATAGCTAAGTGTATAGATTGACCGATGATCATACATTTTAAGCTTCGATCGCTGTTATTGGTCGGTGGATGGGTGCCCATCCCATCCAATCCGAAAGGGGTGAAGAGTACATCTGGTATAGAGAGTATACAAAATTTCAGCTCAATATGAGTTAATTAAATAATTGATATCTAATTTTTTGCATTAATTACTCAACACCAGAAATCATAACCAGACCGCTGAAGCGATGTATCTTAATATTTAACGAGTGACGTAATAAGATATGGACCATCGTAGTGCTGTAACACGTTTTGTTAGGATTATTAGTGTCTGATAACTGATACAAAAAATTGGGTATTTACTTATTTTATTTTGAGCAGAAATTTTGTAAACTGACTCTATACCTGATGCACTCTTCACCAGTTTTTGATAGGTATAACTTTTCGGCAACACTCTGTATACAAAGCCTCGACATGTACTCTAAGCTTTGGTCTGCGAGATGCTTTGATGTTTTATATTCTTATACTTTTCTTGTCTTACACAGAGATACCGTTTATCAGGTAACGGTTACTGGGTAACCACAACCCTAAGGTTGCGGAGGTCTGATAATATGCATTCGGCCCATGTACAAGACTGACTTTTTTTGTGTCTGGTAAGACTGGAAGCAGCCCCCGACAATGAACTAGATGTTTTTAATGTACATGGTGATAGACATTTTTAGATAACTACTTTCGAGATTTTGTTTATTACAATACTTCCAACGAAGTTAAATGAGCCAAATATTAAGCTACACTTAGGACAGTTGCCCACGAAGAAATAATCTATTAACTAGCTGTTGTTTGCGCGTTTGCTGGCGAAAAGAATAAATGATGAAGGCCTTGTTGGGTATAAACTTTTGGTATAAAGCCCCAAATTATTAGCTGACATACTTTTAAAACTTGTACCACATTAAGTACCTATTTAGTTTTAATACATATTTTGTATAAGTACACCTACTTATACGTAATATGTATTAAAACTAAAAAACTTAAGTCACATACCTGTTTCCAGACGTAAACAAGATAGGTGTCCCTTGTTCTTTTTCATCATCATTATTTACACTTAGAAATAGGTTTGTGCATGAAGTTTTTTAGCGAATATGTTTACGCAAACGTGTTAACTATTCAAAACAATAGTTATAAAAATGCTGCCCCTTTTTCTGGTAAGAGAAATGCCACTATTTCTCTAAACTTTGAATAAGTAGGTACCTAAATGTTTTATAATACTTAATGTTTAAATCAATTCAATCAAGAAACACAAATTGAACATTTAAAGTAATTTTATTAAAAACATTTTTCTTACTTTAAAAATGACGATCTCATAATTCTAACTTTAAACCCCTATTTCAACCTATATGGGGTAGATTTTCAAAACAGTATTATTTTTAACTATTATTATTTTTGTACAGTATATTTTGTATACTTATACATATTATATGAATTTTCATGAATCAAACTTTGAAAATGACGAACTTCCATCCCCTACTTCAAACTCTAAGGGAACATGTTTGTCTATATCAAATCAGAAACTTGTATATTATATTTAATGCATGTAACTGTGAACTTGTTGAACTCCCCACATAAACATTGAACCCCTTTTTCACCCTCTTAAATAACACATTTTTTTAATTTTTTTTTGTACCATGAGCTCAAATAGATTTTATATATTTTAACTTAAAATTCACGAAGATTCTTACAATTCTTAAACCCAAGTTTAAATCGCTTAGCGGATGAATTTCCAAAAATCTTTTCTTAGTGCACACTTAACTTACGTCATTTAAGGAACATTTGTGAAATATAGATAAGAATTACGTTAAAATTATGATAGAAATTAATCAATGTAGGTTACTTACTTGGAACATTTTGGCACTGAACTGATCATTGCCAGACTTCAGGAGATCCAGACCTGAGTCGGACATTGCCGTTGCCGCGAGGGCGAATACTGGAAATAAAACAAATGAAAATTATTAAAACAAATTAGTAGGTCTTGAAGGTCAGTAGTTCTATTTTATCTATTGGTTGTAAGTAAGCGTGTTGATCAATGCTTGTTATTGCTCTGTGTAAGAGAAAAAGCATTTAGCGTTCTAAAGATATTTACGGGTTGGTATTTCCTATCTTATTTTGATTTACGTCAGTTTTAGAAATGTATAGAATGATTTTAATTAATGAACTAGTTATTGTTATAGTTACTTTTGGAAATAATGTAATAATTATTTAGTTATTTCATTAAACGGTGGTAACTAGCTTATATTGTATAATTATGTACCGACTTTATTGAATTATTTATGTTTGTTAGTGCTTTTGTGATACCTACACTTACGTAAATATACATCTCTGCCTGTCCCATGAGGAATGCTGGCTTAATGATAATATTTTCATACGTATACATACATCAACTCGAGACAACACATAAATATGCGCTATTTAATTATAGTCTATCGAAATTAGCCGGATAGAGTAACGATGAACAACTTGTATTATACTCACAACAAATGTGTTTAAAACAATTTGGTTGGTGGGTGGGTAGATATTAGAAATAAACCTGTTCCGTACAAATTATGCTGATCGTCACGGTAAAATCTCCAAAAACACTTAACTATTAAATTTTCAACTGTGAATATAAGATTTTAATAGCAAAAACGTACTTTTTATGTTACACAAGAACAAATTTTAATTTTCAACTTTTGTACTTTTTCGTTTATTCTTCACACATTCTTGGACCTAAGTTTTGAGTTTTTCGGTAGTGCATGAGATAAACATCATAAATGGCTGTATTTTTAATTTGCGTTGGCATAGAAGATTGCTATGCTTGCTTTTTTTTTAGCTTTGAACCAGAGAATTAGATATATTTTCGCATGATACCAACACACTTGCATGAGAAATAAATCTTTACAGTCAGACAAATAGATAGACAGACAACAAAGTGATCCTACATGTTCTCCTTATTTCCATTTGAGGTACGAAACCCTGATTAAATAAAACCTTGATTATTTTAAACTACAGATTAAATTATATTATTAGTTTCAATTATAAACCAAGGTTTAACAAAAACTAATCATATTCGTCATGTGAGGCCTTGGTAACCAATCGCCGCGTTATGTTAACAGTCTATTGTCAAACATTTTATAAGTAGTTACGTTAAATATTATTCAAACATAATGCATAAATAAAAACAATGAACTATGAGGAAAACCGGTTAAGTAACATTAACGCGTCTTCTGTTTTATGGCAGGGAATCCCAATTAGCTAGTCGATCTACAAGTCGAGGTACCTGATAATCGCGTGACGTCATTATACCATTCAAGCAGATCAGTTTATAATTATATTAATTTACACTTTTATAGTGCTCAACACAACTATAGAGCAAAGGTAACATCACGAGCATATGTTTAATTCCTAACGAATCATAATTATTATTAAGTTTACCTACCTATTTACCGATTTACTTATCTAAATAAAATTAAAAACAAATTCATCTGTCAAAGTTTAAAGGTTATGTGCCAGAATGTGGCTCACAAACAGCAAAAACATGAATACAAATTTAAAAAAAGGAACTAATGTTAAAAAATATTTGTGCAAGTTTTTAAAGTGGCCAACAATTGAAGTTTTATAATAAAGGTTGATTGTTTTTTACGTCCTAATGTTGAACTATGATCAATTGAATAAACAAATAATGACAAAAACTCACAGCATATAAAGAGCTTCATATTGACAGTGGCGTCTCGGTCGGACGCTGGAACGACACTAACTAACCGGTTCGCACTGAGAAGCTCTTTTAAATAATATGCTTTGTATGACTAATGTGATCTCTTGCTTGCTATTAGATAAATGAGAATTGTATTGGGTATTCTTAAACTACGTATTTGTTTCAGGGATTTTTCTTTGATTCCAAGTATCTCGTAAAATAAAATAGAAATTATCGGTAAATTTAATAAAAACTACCTGCAAGGAAAATAACATTGAATTTGTATCAAGAAAGTATATTTTTAATATCTATTTTATTTACTAAGACAGATATGGGGTCGAAAAATTCGTTCAGTAAGTTTTTTTGCGAAATCTGTTTTGATTTATATCATTAAAAAATAAATTGTCAAACTTTCGCTTAGTCTGTAATTTTTTTTTGCTCTATGACATTACCTCATTAAACCGTAAGTGTATGAAGAAGTAAATATAAAAAAAAAATGTTGAGGAAAAATGGACTTATGAATGTTATTAATTTAAATAATTCGTTATTGTCTTAAAATAGATTGTGAATTACAATTTTATCCCTAAAGGAAGGCGTATAATATTTTTTTTTTATGATTCTTTAGATGTATTTTGACAGCTACGTATGGTTCTGATTACATTACCTACCTACAATAATACGCTACCATTAAATTGATCTAATCATGGAGTAGAAATGTAGACAGTATAATTTTACAAATCAGGTAGGCACCTACACCTACCCCAGTCGCTTTTTGGGTTGTTAAAATTGTACTTTTTTTTTGCTACATATAAATATGCTGTTAAAAGTTTTTTATGATAAGGTAAGTTAGTTTTAAACAATGAGGATTATGATTAATTTTTTCATGTCCGTCATGTAGTTTATTAGGAATTAAAAAAAAGAAAAAAATTTAGTAACCAAAAAGTTACGAACATTCATTGATTTGAAATGTCGCATAATGTCACTATGTCATACGTTTTGTGTAACATCGTGACGTAATTAGCATCCACTCCTGAACTTTGATTTACGTTATATCATTGGCTTTCATATTAAAAAAAAAAGTAAAAAATTCGTGTTTGGTATTGTTTTATTATCTAATTTACGGACTAAATAGATTTTTACTTTTCATACCCACTCAATATCCCTTCTTAAACATTAGTCTTAAAATCATAAAAAATCCTTAATTTTATAAAAATAAACTAACCTCTTTTTTTTTGCAAGTCAGGTCGCAAGGGTTAGCTAGTCTTAAAAAATAATTTAATATTTTTAGAAAATTTTATTATCTACATAGTCAGTAGCAAGAAATAATTTTCCTTATCATATCAGTCATTAAATTGCAATATAATAAAATATTTCATTACACTCATCAAAATTAACAAGTTTGTGTACGCATTATTCTCTCATTCAATTTAGTTACTTGTTTAATTATATATTTTTTAATTTGACATTTAATAAATTATACTACACGTGAAATTCAAGATAAAAAAATCTTTCATGTTATGATTTTATTCTTAAACAAATGCATATAAAAATAGGCAAATACCCACATTATCACAAGAATAAAACAGGCAAATGGCGGCACTATTCAAATAAATAAAATAAGCTATTTAATTATTAATGAATTTTTATCATAACTTGCGTGTAAATGTTTCATTTAAAAGATGATTTTTGGGCCCAAAACCACAAGACAAATTTTCTGAAAACTTTATCGAGAAGGCTTTGAAAGCTAAATTTCCACGTCTCTTGTAATCTCATTACAAATATATGAAGTAGGTACCTAGCTAATCAAGATGTTTTTAAATTGATTGGAAATTTTAGAGTACAGAATCAAAATTATTGATGCACATTGCACATGACGTGTTGATGATAATTTGAAATTAATATAGAAAGCAATTTACAGTAATGTATCAGTATAGCTATTTGATGATTGCCATTTAATCTTAATAGTTTAACTATTAAGATATAGTCGGAATGCCATGGTATGAAACTAGACGTACTAACTTTATTTTTATGTTTTATTAGTATACTTGCTGTCGTCCGCGATTTTCATTAGAATCTGAAATCGCCAATTCAGATTGAAATCGCCCGCAATGAGCAAGCGTGGTGATTAATGTTTGTTCCTTCTCTATATGAGAAGAGGCCTGTGCCCAACAGTGGGACATTTGCAGAATGGTATTATTATATTATTTATGTATAATATAAACTCAGCCCATAACCTCAGCTATCTGCCAGTAAAATCTATCTGGTAGTTCCAGAGATTGTCACGTTTATACGTGGTACATGATCATTCTTTTGTTGCGGAGTTATTTAAAAACTACGATATCTCTTAAGATATTAATTGAAATCATATTGTGTAAAGGGCAATTTTGTTAAAAATTAAATACTTGTTATGAATATTTATTTGGATAAGGATTAGTGTCGTGTCTTCGCAAATAATTCATTATTTTAGAACAAATTTAATCACCATAAAGGTTAGAGTGAGTCAACCTTAAAAGATAGGCATATGCTATTGCCGACTTTTTTTTAGAAATTTTGAATAGAAAAAGTTCGTCATACAACATAAACACTCGGAATCTCCGAAAAGGGTATAATTTTACCCGATTTTCGATCACTTTTCATCGATGCTCCGCTCCTATTAGTTGTAGAGTTACGTTATATACATAGCCTATATCCTTCCTCAATAAATGTACTATCCAACACAAAAATATTTTTTAAATTTCGGACTTGTAGTTCCTGAGATTAATTACTACGTTTAACCAAACAAACAAACTATTTAGCTTTATAATATTAGTATAGATTTCCGGTTTTAGAATCACACTATACTGTCCAAGACCCTGTTATTAAGGCCAAGTAATACATTCCAAGTTTATTTCGTGTAATCATTCTATTCAGTAAACAATATCGCTTATCGTGGGGTTTCCATACAACTATAAAATATGTTGATGTTATTATTAGCTGGAAAATCAATTAAGCAAAGTATTTGCGCTCATACTGAACAAATGCTAACGATAAGTCCAATGTGAACATAACATTTTCCTCTGAAAATAACCTTCAATTTCGTAGACGGAGTTTACACGTTCAGTTTGGCGTCAGTTAAGTTAATGATTGATGTCAGAATGACGGGAAACTGATTGTACACGGGTATACTGATGGACTGATGATTCCAGAATGATGATTATTTAAGTATTATAATAATTTATGTCAGTTTGGCCAGACTGACGCCAGGATGAACCGCTGTTTATCAGTCTCGTATGTCAGTCACTGCTTAGACAGCGATGGAGTCGCAGCCCGAGTATTCAGTGTCGCCGCTTTCGCCGACCCCATCGCCGCTCCCCAACGTCCGTCGACACATCCCTAATATGTTAATAAATATAAGAGAAACTTAGCGTTACAAAAAATTTGAGAAAATTTAAAGAAAATAAAACTCTAATGTAATAGAAATACAGACTTTTCTTGTTTATAGTACTTAAACCAAATGCGTGTGGCGTGTTTTCGCGTAGAAGTTTTCGGTTGGACTGATATTGTTAGTCTTGCATTTCTTCTGTAATATTGCTGTGTAATATATATTTTTGCACTTAAACTTACATAATGTAAATGTAATATACTGACGTAAATAAACTGATTAATCTGTGAATAATTGTTTATTCTATATCGAATAGGTATTGTTCATTCACTGTGCTCTTTTACAATGTTAACGATTTTTGATTTGCTACAGCTTAGGTAGGTACCTAGATGATTTCCTTTTACTGTTTGGCAATACATATATAATATAATAATAATAGTACCAGCCTATAAATGTCCCACTGCTGGGCACAGGCCTCTTCTCATATAGAGAAATACATATACTTTACTTTAATTAAATCTTACTTTAATTAAACATTATGTAATTATATATGAATATGTAACAACAGTAATAAGCCTTTGTACATCTGTTTTATTATGTTGTTTCTGTATGATCGTGTGTGTGTACATAAATAATAAAATTTCATAAAATAAATAAATGAACGGTTCTTATTCTATTTCGTTTGCTCTATCCATCTTAGTAAACTGTTATATTGATAATAACTTACGCGAGAGAGATTGTTTTTACCCGACTGCGTTAGATGGGGGGTTATATTTTTGTGTATGTACAGCTTGTCACTACATAGAATCGATACATATAAAAGATAATATATGTGTGTATGCATGTTCACCTAAACCTCGAGAACCGTTAGCCCAATTGATATGAAACTTTGCACACATATAAAGGGCAACATGACTACTCTGAAGAATATAGTTACGTTAGTGCCGGATAGGTGGCGCTGGTGGCAGTGATTTTTATCTTTTGAACCACTGTTCAATTGTAGATTTTTTTAGGTGAAGTGCACGGGGCTCCAGCTAGTATTTTATTCTATGCTGTCATAAAATTGTCTTGGTTTTTCATTTCTCCTATGGTACGATCTTTAGATACTCTGTAATATTAGTTTAGAGCATAACTGAGAGATATGGGAATGTAATTATACAGGTAACTCGGGTTTCTAATGTTATCTACACTTGCGATCAAATATTCACAGATAGACACTGAGTTTCTAACTAATAGGTAGATTAGAGTCGAATGCACTCCGAACCTGCATTACCTACGTTCGATTTACCCAATATAACATATTTAATTCGACTCAAATCTTGTATTCAGTGGTACTTATAAGTCAGTATCAGATGATCACATATTTTCAAAATGATCAAAGTTTTCAAGTTAAACCACTGTGCGGCGAATGAATCACAATTCTAGGCAATTAAAGAGATAATACTGGGAAAGTTGTAATCTCAATAATAGTTTACTAGTCGATGGATCGAGTATTTATTTGCACTTATAAAAATATCAATAAATTATAAAAGAATCACAAATTTTTATGCATCATCATAAAAATTTGTGATTCTTTTGTGGACAAATCATTCTTTACTTTTCAAAAAAGCCTTTTTTAAAAATAAGGAATTCAAAGTACCTACATATATGTCCACAGACCAAAGGCGACCTAAGTTAGCGCCTAAACAAATTCATTTATGTAGCTATCGACCGCCACTGGTAACTGATAATAACTTAAAAACTTATCTTATCTTTTTTTAAAAGAGGTTACTAACTTAGGTAAATATGCTTGTGTCTGGAGTGGGTTCACGTCAATAGTGGATGGGGTTTGAACCTGCGACTTCTCGATCACAAGGCCGTCACCCTAACCATAAGGTTATTGCCGCTTAAATCTACTTATAATCTTCTTTATATCTGTTTAATCATTCTTTAATAAACACGGTGTTAAGTGTTATCTATGTAGGTATTAGTAGTCGACACTATTATAAACACTAAATAAACTTGTAAGTAGTGACTAGTAACGATTGCGCTATCTATTGCTTTCATTAATGATAGATAGCTTTAATTACAAACTCCGTGGCTTATTTTACTTCCACACTTACCGTTAAGTAGTTTTTGGTTAGAACCATTTAAATAATAATATTTAAATTTATAATATAATTTGGATTTTTTTAGAGCCCAACCCACAACACATGCCCATTATTGCAACTCCTGTAGGTCAGGGCCTACAATCCACTGCCGGAGCTGCGCAGAGAATGCACAAGCGATCCCGCGGCTCTGGCTAAGGCAAGGACGGGACCGGGGTGTTTTAAGTCGGTGCGAGTCCGACATATCCCCACGCTGTGTCCTCGGCGTGGGTTAAAGTCATCAGCTTTTTACCCAGAAAAAAAAGGGTCTACAATCCAAATGATCCAATGAATACCATCAAAACAGTTAAGCTCGGTGTATCCCAGGAAAACGATTGACTGTCTTGGAAGTCGCAACAAAATTAATCAGAAGTAGTAAATAGGTGGAGTAGGAAAATTTGTTTCCACTTCCTTCTATTGCAAGCGGGAGACAAAAAGAAAAGATAGGCCATAAGCAAAGAAAAGATAAGACAACTGAGTTAGGCCTAGTTGCCAAGCACCTATATAGAATATGGATATATATTATATGGATTTTGAAATTTATGTTATGTAAGCTAATGTTTCTTACATTACGAGGGCTAAGCATATTTTGACTGGCCGCCATTCAAACCTTACCCCATATAGTTTGTATTCAGAATGTGTAACGCGTTTTAGCCTCATCTTTATAGTTCCGACGTGATGGGTCTCACGGTGTCGTGACATACTCTAAACAAATGCTGAATTGTATTTCTATAAAAATCTATTCATAAGTTTTCCCAAGACATTGGTTTTCCTTTACAAGATAAGCACCTTTTGTTGTTTGCGTCATTTTAAGTTTGTTAGGCAAATAGGTAGCAAAGAGGCTATTAATGATGAAATATTATAAAGCCCGGTTTCCACCGCGAGCGGAACGGACCCATTAATGACTTCGTTAAACTCGCAAACGCAAACTGCATACTTGTATTTCCACCAACAAATAGTCGGACGGAAAGAGCCGAGCATGTAGAAAGAGTAGAAATGAGCTCGCTCAGTTCTAGGGAGCGGAGCGGAGTACTTACGGACTCCGCTCAACTCGCAATTACAATTTATATAGTAGCGTTTCCACACAGAAAGTGGTGAGCGTGGCGGATTGAGCGAGTAAAAAGAAATTGAAAAGAGTCAATGACCAACTCTTTGTTGGTGGAAACGCAAACCTATTTCATTAAAAAGGAGTCCGTACACGTACATAAAGCCCGGTTTCCACTGCGAAAGGGTAATGTGCGGAAAATGGTTAGGCGGAACGGACTCCTTTTTAATGAAATAGGTTTGCGTTTCCACCAACAAAGAGTTGGTCATTGACTCTTTTCAATTTCTTTTTACTCGCTCAATCCGCCACGCTCACCACTTTCTGTGTGGAAACGCTACTATATAAATTGTAATTGCGAGTTGAGCGGAGTCCGTAAGTACTCCGCTCCGCTCCCTAGAACTGAGCGAGCTCATTTCTACTCTTTCTACACGCTCGGCTCTTTCCGTCCGACTATTTGTTGGTGGAAATACAAGTATGCAGTTTGCGTTTGCGAGTTTAACGAAGTCATTAATGGGTCCGTTCCGCTCGCGGTGGAAACCGGGCTTTACCCTTTCGCAGTGGAAACCGGGCTTATAGATGTCAAAGAAGATTGTTTATTTTCAAAGATTTAAAAATTTATGAAATAATAAAAGTAATGCCAAT
The DNA here is from genome assembly GCA_932294365.1 of Diachrysia chrysitis. Lineage (NCBI taxonomy): Eukaryota > Metazoa > Arthropoda > Insecta > Lepidoptera > Noctuidae > Diachrysia > Diachrysia chrysitis. The sequence continues at coordinate 9,076,105 of OW028645.1, forward strand.
ACAAACTAAACATGGAAGCATGTGACTTCGGAAGTATCTCAAAACATTGATCAATCGATTTACCTTTGATTGGTTCATTTGGTTTCGATTTCAAAGAAGGCAAATTACATAGTAGCTTTAGGCGATCGGAGAAAAGTGAATAGCACCCGTCTACACGTATTTTTAAAGCACGTAGATTCTTGATAGGATTTTAACGCAACAAATCGAAAAAACAAGTAATGGAAAGTGCTTACCGAGGTCTGAAATTGGAAACGCGTTCGTCAGAGTCCGGAAATTGTTGGTTCGTCGACGGCGACGGCTGTTGCTGACGGGTCACGTGAGCTCATTATCCTGTCACGTGGGGAGCTCCAATTGCTCCCCGCAAGATGTCTCGAGCCTCGTCACACCCTGTTGTTGCAATGACGAAACAACGAGTGGAACTTCGGATTCTTGGGTTAGTACGTGACAATACAGGATCTACTAGTGTATACATGCCTGTGCCTTAAAAAAAGTGTTTAGAGTTGCATTTAGGTCTTTGTACCTACTAGAACTTTTTTTTGGTTCTGAGTGTTTCCTTAAAACCTCAAAGATATACCCTATATGCCTTTTGTTTATCCATATACAATATATTCTATAGGTATTTAAGTTGTGAAAGTCTTCTTTAGCGAAGCAGCCTCTTCTGCAGGAAGCCTAAGCACTAAACTGCATCAAAGGTAAAGTTTAAGTTAAGTGAAAATAAATAAAACTTAATTTGTAAATTCCCTGCTAATAGCCAAGTAGTCCATCGAACTCCAATTAAGTGGCAAGTTTCAAAGTTCATGAGAGATTAAGGAAAATGTTTAACTAATTTCTTGTTAAATAATCAGAAGGAAATTAGTTTATTAAATACCAAATCAAAAATATAAATATAATAAAAATAATAAGGCGGGACCGACACTTAAAAATTATATTTGTGATTTTTCCAATATGCCATTTAGATACGTACGTTCCGACTACATTTTTTCCTGTGGGCTTACTTTTGAATAAATTTCAACCAATTGATATTGGAAGTATTCATGACGTTTCGTACTCTTGAAGTTAGGACTAGCGTCAATTTTTTTCAATATTATGTGTCCATTGAGAGGAACATCTAGAATCAAAATAATAACATTTTTTTTTCAAGAATACTAACTTTAGTTTCTGGTTAATTTATGTATTTGCCTTGTATTGATATTTAAAATAATTCAAGCGTACACCTGCTGGTCTTAGTATTTCTAAAATTCCGTTCGAAAGTAGATTTATTTTAATTTCTGAAAAAATAAATTTAAGTTGTAAATATTTAAAATTGTTGATTTATTAATAAACATACTTACTTTATTAAGAAATAAAGATTTTTGAAGATGTTAAAATGGTTTAGATTATCTTCGTTTAGGTTTGCATTATTTATTGTATACCTAATAATTTTTGATATTGGATAATTGAATATGCAGTGAATATATACTGTTTACCGGAACAAACGTACAAATTCCAAAACATAGAAAAATCAGAAAATAATCTTAACAACAAAACCCTTACGAAAGCGACCTAAGAACATTTAATAGGTATAATCCTAACAAATGCCTATTTGTAGGTTTGCGTAAACATAAGGATTATGACTGTTTGATGTTATCATAATAGGGTTTAAGAAATATCAAAAGTACATTGTTATTTTCGGTGTAACGTTATTCAAAACCAAAAAAGAACATTTTATTCCAACAAAAAGACTATCATCAACATTTTTCGGACTATAGACAAAGTCTTCGATGCGTATACAAATGCGCGTCAGCCAGACAACGGCTCTTTTTCATCATAACTGTTATTTACAAAATAATTTTAGTTATAAACTCACTCACGCGTCTATCCACATTTCCACATGTATCAAATTACTACACATTAAATTAACAATTATAATAACATGGCAGAATTTTATTAGATGCCTATTAATTACAAATCTTTGAAAAAATCTACATTCATGGAGTTTTTGATCCAATCCAAAACTAACATCACTGTTATTTCATTTATGTGATAATTAAGTCCTTAAACCATGTTATAACTGAAATATATTGCCATTGGAAATTATTTGGTATACATAGGTATATCTAGTTCATAAATCATGCATTCAGGATCATGTTTTTACGTGTAAAATGTGTATGGCTTAAAGTAGCCATACCATGTTTTACCAAAATCGGTGCAGTGGTTTAGCAATAAAAGCGTGACAGACGGATTTACATTCGCATTTATTTTTATGCGGGATTATATTCACCGCCTACATCTATGTAACAAATACAAGATTAAGAGGTACCTACTGGTATAATGAAACATCAAAGGTATTGCATAAAGTTTATTTATAAGAAATAACAATTTAGAATGCGTAAAATTATCTTAGAACACTCAAAAAGTGTTTCTTCATTGATTATTTACCCGTATCTACTTAATTAACGGAGTTTGAGATTTAATTAATCCTTTTGTTTTATAAATAAGATAAGCTGAAGAACTTTTGATGAACTGACCTTTTGGCAGCGCTTCAAATAACTGTAGATAGATCTACGAGGCTATCTTAAGACTTTAGAAATATATTATAAATTCTAAAATTACCTAGTATTCTAAATACTGTTTTTGAAAAACTCATTGATGTCATAGCAATTGCGCCTGAGCTCTGAAGCCGCCTGTCTATTCCTAGAAGACATATGGGTATTGCACCGCACTTTAAGTCGGTATTACATGAATGCTTCTCGGTCTTGCCGGTTCAATTGGGTTAGGACCTGACGGTGACGGCCAAAACATGGCACTAATACTACAACAAAACATAAATAAAAAAAAAAAAATCATCGATTTGAAACACACAAGAAGTTATTACTTAAAAAGATTTATTGTGTACCTAAAACTGTATCTACTTGAAGACTTCAACGAATAATAAATTTATGCTAATTTCAGATTTTATAGTTGTCCAAACATATCGTATCAGTTACTCCTTGTAACTAAACACACACTGAAACATCCCACGGATTCAAGAGGAGAAATGCACTTAGTATCTCCTAAACTACTAAGTCGAAAACAGTATTCGCATATATCTAAGTCGCAATTAATCTATCACAGTGTTGAGTGGGAACTGTCTGAACAGTTCTGTCGTCACCATCAGTGGGAAGCACTCGGGTGGGCAAACGCGGCGGGCAATAACATGGGCCCGTCACTTGCATGTGCCCGCGTAACTAAAACAGATTATGTAGCTGCAGATGTGGGAGTAGGTAATAAAGTTATTTCATGATCAAAGTATATATTATATTGTATGGAATACGAAGTATTTACAAGTAAGTAGGTATGTGTGGCAAAAACGTCTGGTTTTGAAGCCCAAATGACATTGAGTGATGAAGACAACGGACATTGGTAGTTATACCATTTCACAACAATAGATATTGGAAAAAAAATCAGTGTTCGCTTACATTTTGTGTGTGATATTTGGTACTGTGAGAACTGCTGTTTATCGTAGGTTAAATTATTGTTTCTCTGATGAGTTACTGAACTATGGTTGTAGCATGTTTACGATAAATTCCAGTTAAATTCAACTTAATAACATTCAGTTATATTTTATTTATACCATTTAAATGCTGTCATTTTACTTAACATACATTCAGTGATCACTGAATGTAAATATAAATTTTTGTCTTAGAAAAAAAACATCGTAGATATAATTTACCACAAACTTGATCCTTGTAACATTGTGATACCTACGTGATTTATGTTGCATACTCTGTTGTAAATTGCAGTTGAAACAACAAATTCCTTCTGGACATTTCGTAGTCTGTGGCCGTATAAATGCAACTGCTGACGGACCAGACAGTCGACGTTGATATAGGTACCTACAAGTTATCTGCACTTTATTACTAGTTCCATTCTGTAATAACAAGAGCCATTATGGACCGTGGTAAATAAGAAAAGTCTTAAAGGTAGATTTATGTTATAGAGATTGATTTTTTTATTTATTAATTACACTTTTTCCAAATTCATTCTATTAATTCATTATAAATCCCATATATCTAAAAAAACCGGCCAAGTGCGAGTCCGACTCGCGCACCGAGGGTTCCGTACAAACCTGTAGGTATATAAGTAAAAGTTCACCCATCACGATGATCGAGTCATAGTCGTAGTTATGGTATTTTTATTGCAAAATAAAAAAAAAAAAAATTTAACATATTTTTATTATATGATGTAACTAAAAATTTACGTTTTTCGCAATTTTTCCTTTATCTGTACTATAAGACGTTGCTTCGTACCAAATTTCAAGATTCTGAGTTCACGGGAAGTACCCTGTAGGTTTTGATTCCCTTGCGAGTGTCGAAAATTTGCGGAAATTTGCGGCATAAACGGCTGTATCTTTTGATCGCGTTGACTTAGAAGTTTGATTTTTTCACAGCTCCAAGAGACCATAGACTTGAGTATTTGATATGAATTTTAGTTTGATACCTCCACGCGTTCCTGAGAAAAAAGGTCTTGACAGACAGACAGACGGACAACAAAGTGATCCTATAAGGGTTCCGTTTTTACCTTTTGAGGTACGGAACCCTAAAAATAGTTAAAATACATTTTCGTGTCCTTACGAAGATAATACTACACTTTAAAAAGTGATGTCATCTACATATAAATAAAAATCAACGAATTTCGAACGGCTCGAGCGATTTGGATATTTTTTTGGATTGTAATTGTCAGGAAAAGGTTTATATGAGTAAAACTTTCCGAAAAAGCGCGAGAATTGTCGAAAATTTAGATTACAATTTTCGACAATTCTCTTGAATATTTTCAAGAGAATTATCTTCAATATTTGTGATTTTTGGGAAAGCTGGTAACAACAATGATGTTATTTTTAAAAGAACTACCTAATTAGTCAGAGGTACTGAATGTCTCGCAGGCTCGGCCCGTCGTTTTACTTATTAACAAAGGTCTTATCAACAATTGAATTCAGTATTTTGTTGAACAAATCTATGTAAATGCCTTCCAGACGTTTTGTTTCCAGTAACTATATTCTTTTTACTAAACATTGCCTGGAAACATGTATACAAACCTAATTAATGTCAGCTTGTTGAAACCTAAGATCGGCGTCTTTTTTATGTCTTCCCGCGATGTCTTAGCTATTGTTTGGATTCGTGGTTTTAATTACACGCTTTATTAAAATGCTGTGGTTGCCCAACGTTTTATGGACTGTTTTGTAATACATGAAATAAAGATTTAACGAAATATGTAGAAATTATCAAACCTTTCCTTATGTCAACCAGAATAACTGAAATTATTAAAATGGTCTTTTTAGAGATTGACATATTTTACATGTCAATTAGCCCTTTTTTATTAAGGGATGTCGTCAACATTTCAGACGCATTATTTACATATTAAAAGGAATACTGTAAGAAGCTTTCACAAACAACATTTTAGTAGTAGTTTTTTCTTAATAATCAAAGCATTGATTAGATGATTTAAATATTCAAAGCCAGAAATGGTTGTAAGGGCTATTAAGCAATACGTTTAAACTCTTATAAAATACACAAAAATATACAAAAATACTCTTATAAAAGTGCCTCTTGCTTTGATAATATATAAACTGAAGATAATAACGCAATTAAAAGCTTTTGCCAGGATACAATTCTTTTTTTTATTTATACTAACAGCCAAATATTATTATTCGTTCATTTATGAGTTAGTATTGTATGGTATCTATGATTTATTTTATAATTAATTCTTTAAAAAGTAACTCCAAGAGTATTTGTTAAAAAAATGGGAATTTTTAATGGGTTTGGGATAATAATAGTTTATTGCCTTCAGGCATTACACTGTATATTTTCATCAAAATCTTTAACCAAGTACGTGTAGGCGTCAGCCAAATTGCTTAAGACATGTTCAATAATTTAAAAATAATATTTTTAAACAACTTATCGATTAAAGTACGAATTATTACCAAATACTACTGCCATTAAAGTACAGAAAGCTTATTTAAATAACATTAACCTATATAAATGGATACCCATATTTAACTCAAGTGGAATAAAAACAAATCTCAATAAGTTAATTGGTCCATTTGCATTGGTTCCTCGATACGTTTCGAGTGGTGAGTACTAGATGTACTTGCGGTCCCACTCGGTCCCAAGCAACGTAGGTCTCCTATAAACGAGATAGGACACGATCTAGCCGTCAAGTGACCCTTGACATCTTCACAACGGAGCATTGTACTCTGTTTTCTTTTTTAATTGTACGAACACGAATGCGATACGGTTGCATTTTGTAATAGTTTCAGCTTTTATTAGCTTTTCATTATTGTTACCAGCTCAAAAAACATCACTAGCTCCTTTGAAACCTTCTTCCTAAGCAATGTGTTAAAATTTAAATAAATCGATAGATCTATATAAAATATATTTATTAATTGGTTTTTATAACAAGTGGGTTATTTACGAAATCGGCTGACTGCGTCTTTAAAAACCAAGAGACCTTAACGGTTTGAAAAAGTAATAATCTTCTAATATCAAACAACTCCCAATGAACATCATTATCCTTATTGATATAAGGCTAATGTAAAAACCAATTTTACCCTATTGAATATAATCTAAGATTGACGTCACTAATAGGTATTTGTGACGTCAATCCCACATTCTTTGGAGCAAATAAGAAGTCGTTTCACAATACATAAAACACCAACAGGATAAAAATCATACAACAATTTCTTAGAATCGCTAGCTTAGCAGTGACGAACATCCTTTAAAATCGAATCGATTTTGTAGTTGGAACGTTTTGAAAAATATTTTAACCAATTTTCTTTAATCCAAGTTGGTGCAGACGGCCTTAATCTGTTGCAACAAGAAGGAAAAAGAGTAAAGTAGATTAGAGAAACGTACTAGATCGAGGCGTGGTTAGGTACATGTTTTACAAATTAAATATGTTGCGTACTGCCGAATGAGTTTGCAGTCTGAGAAGTTATTCATTTTAAAGTTTCCTCTGCTGTTTGCAGACACAATTTTGGAACTTGTTTGTTTTATGCATTAGGGATGGTACTGTGAAGACAAAAATCAACTATAATCAAGTTATAGAATTATTTTATAACGTTTTCCAACTCGACTATTTGATCGTTTACGTGACCTACCGTCAACATCATGATTGGAGTAAGATAAAATTAACAAGTCATAAAAGAGGTTTTAGTACCAAAAAACTTATGATATTCTGATTCTTTACACAAAATAAGCAATAGGTACTAATTCATAATATACAACATGCAATATTTTTTTCCTGGTAAAATTTACTAATTTATATCCACCAAACCTTTCTCAGTTCACGTTATAAGTAAGTAGGTATACCTAAACTTAGCAGATGCATTTGCCCTAGCGAACTATTAGTACGACCCGCAGATATTAGCACTAACATTGCATTTGATTATGTCCGTAAAATACACCCATGATATAAATTCACAGTTGAGGCAGTCCCATTAATATAAAATGAACTAAATACAAATATTTTCATACTATGTGACTAATATGACTTTTGTTATTAACTGGAAAATAGAACGTTATGTAATGCGGCTGTATATTAGTATGAAGCAAAATAAATACATTCTGCAATTATCAGAATAATCTCTTTGTTTATTTCACACAATTTGAAAGTAAATAGGGTACACACGGTAAAATAGATAGGTTTGCAGGCTACACTAATATTTTATACTAGCTGTCCCCCGCGACTTTGTTCGCGTGTTTTAGTTTCAACGGTTTTTCATTTTTGCAACATTTTTCATTTATGCTCCGCTCCTATTGTTCGTAGCGTGATGTTATATAGCCTATAGCCTTCTCAATAAACGGACTATCCAATACAAAAAGAATTTATCAATTCGAACCAGTAGTTCCTGAGATTAGCGCGTTCAAACAAACAAGCAAACAAACAAACTCTTCAGCTTTATAATATTAGTATAGATTATATATAATCCGATGTAAATGAATCCGAAAAATGTAGTGTAGCCTGCAAACCTATCTAGTTTGCCGTATGTACATTTTTAGTGGCACAATAGTATTTACTTCTGGTCTTCTCGCTATGCCACCGGTGGGCCCATCATACATGGTATTCCACTCTGAAACTGCTAAGTGTTATGTTTACGTTTATTATTACAACCCTCCGGCCGGTGTTAGATTTTTTGTAACAGTTCCACGGTTAAATGTTACATTTATCTTTTGCGCTTAAGAAATAGAATTTCTAATGAAAAATTGTAACAAACCTTTGGGGTGTAATACAAAGAATTTAATACGCATTATGAAAGTTAAAAACTATAAAATACATTCTTTCTTTCTGTATTTTTATAAGGCCAGGTCGTCAAAAGTTTCAAAATTCTCATGACTTTCCATCGACTGCCGTCTAGTCAACCAACAAAAAAACAGGTTACAAAAATACGTAGTGTGACCCATAAAACAAGATTACCAGCAAATCGATGCACAACAAAGTACGCAGTAGAAACAGACGCTTTGACACAGTTATTGTAAAAATGGAAACACAAATCGTAAAACAACATCGTCATCATGAAAGATTAGACAGAAAGACAAATGGCTGTACCTACGAGTATAACACATTGTATACACTGCATTGTTCTCAAAGAGACGAGAATGTTCTTTTTTTTTAGTGTATTTTTTTCCTTTTTTTATTGCTCCATTTGCGCGAAGCTTGGCTTGTCTCTGCATCCCAGCGCTCCCTATGGGGCGTAATTAGGGTAGACCACACGACTAATTGAATAAAAACATTGCATAATTAACGAAGGGAGCTATGCCGCTGCTTTCGTCTGTACACCTTGGGTTCAAAGGATGTTCAAAACTTTATCTTTCCTTTAACAACTTCAATTTAATATAAATGACGGAATTGTGTTTGCACGGTTCACAACGGTGATTGTGTCATTTGAAATTAATTAATTAATATAGCTAAACGAGTTACTCGTGTGTAATATATTTTGCAATTGATTTCTTTGTGTTCAAATTCATACATAATTAACTTGCATTGATAAAATATAAAATGATTTTGGTTTGGATATTATAATATTATAATTGGGTGTTAAGGACAGACATTCCGTGATCTGTGATATAAACGGTGATATTGATAAGCGTGTATCAAATTGGTTCATCAAAACAGGTTAACAATAAGCTTGTTGTAATAAAACACCCTCCGAACCACATTTTATGAAGCAATAAAATCCAGCGGTGTGGTTTAAAGTTCACGGAGGCGGTCGTAATGAATTAAAATACTTTGGGCACAGGTCGTTTACAGAAAGTTGATGTGCTTATACAAATGCCCTGCCCAAAACAGGACCCCCCTGTAATCATACATTTAATGGTTTCCATAATGACCTCGTAAAGTAGTAACTGCCACAAGCCGTTTCATAAATACTCAACTTTGAGGTCGAACCTTTTAATTTTTCTCACAAACTTAAATTTATCACGCACTTAGTTCACGTATACATAAAACTACCACTGACATCAATAATTGCGGACGTTGCCCTTGTTTGAATTTTTTATAAACTGAAAGGAAAATTACCTTTTGTAAAGTCCTATGAGTATACTCGTACAAGTTACCTCGCACCTTTTTAATTATAGTGCATTAATTGAGAACGATTAAATTCTATTCAAGACTCATACCGACTAAAAAAAGTTGATTATCGACACACTTCTAATTATTCTTAACATACAAATTAAATAAGTGTGCTTAAATATATAGATATAATTATATTTCGTAATATAAATGACCCATAAAATAGCCTTTAACGGACATCAATCAAAATCATGAACTCCGATGGAGTAAGCCGGTTAATAAAACTAAATTCAGTCGGCTTGCAAAGTATTATACGCGTGGAACAATGAAGGTACGAAATAAATTTTACTGTTAAAATATTTGAACATCTCTCTTCACATACTCAGCGTGAAAAAATTCAATGAAAAATTATTATTTTGTAACACTGTTTTAATTGAATGTTTGCCATTTTTATCTGATGTGAAAACAGTGCTCTCAATTCACAGCTATTTGAGTTATATATTTAATAAAATGTAAAAGCCATTGATTCCTGCAACTGCATTTCGTTAATCTATTTCATAATTATTAATTTCGTATATCCTTACCCAATTTATAGCCCTAATAATTGTAGCTAATTTATCCTAATTGTATCGCCAAATAAAGCATAATCTCAAAGCCGAAATCTGTATTTGTCTAACTGTTATTTATCATTAACTATATTAAAACAAAACCCGTATGTGGAAGTCCGTATAAACAAGGCCATGAAGACCGTTTTAGTAGCATCAATAATAATACTAACAGCGTTAACTGATGGATCAGTTGTGTAACCCTTTTAAGGCTATGAAAAATCATTGTGAATAAATCCCAAAAAAATATCTTTTAAAACATCAGGCCAGGCCTGGTAGGCCCGATCGTTGACAGTTAACACAATTCGTACATTACCATAGTCCAGTCTCTGCTATTTTGATTAATACAACCGTGACAGGATCAGTAGGTACGAAGCGACCCTTTAATCCATTTATCTTGTAAAGTCACCTTTTGTAACCGTTTCCCATTTTAAATCCTTCCACCGATAATATATTTTTTTGCTTTGCCCAAAAATCAGTATACGAGTGCCTTTTTTGTTTAAAAAAAGATATGTCAATTATTTGAATTAAGAATACGTGACACGTAAGCAAAATGGGCTATGGCAATGACTGGAAATGAACCGAATTTGAGTTGGAATTTCTTCCCTATCTTCGTATAAATATCACAAACAAAAATCAATGTTTGGATTTATGTTTATTGCTTTGCCGCGTTCGTGTTCATGCTGTGATAAAGTGGCAGGCAATTAAAGGATTCATAATTTCAATTCCCATCTGAGCCAAATGCTGGTTAGGTAGTATATATCATTGAGATATGAAATTGTGTAGGATACAAAAAGGATAAAATCTAGTACTAGGAATGAAGTAAGTACGTACCTATTGATAAATGTTTTCAATTGGGTATATGACAAGATTTTTCATATTTAATTTTAAAAATATAATACAAACTATGTCGAGTTGTAAAAACGGCAGATTAATTACTTTCACATTGAACTAGTTACAAGTATTTTAATCTTGCTAATTAGACAGAGAGAGCCATAACCTGATGTGACGTCTTTATTTTTATAAATATTGTTGTTTTCTCTATACTAATCTGGGGCTGTCCCGTACAAGTCGTTGTTTTGCGAAAAAGAGATAGAACATGCGTCTACTAACCTTAAAAGCTTATAACTTTTGTATAAGTGTATATTTTTTTGATGTTATTTTGCAGTTCTGCTTTAATTAAAAACTAATATTATTAATATAAATATTTGTAATACACAAACAATTCGGTAGTAGTCAAGTACCCTATTATTACTTTACTTTTTTTTAAAGTTAATCATTTCATTAAAAAGTAAACTACACTTAAACAGCCAGTATTGCTGATAATGTCGAAAAAATGATTTTTAATATTAAAAAGTGTGAGAAATCGTTATACTATAAACACCCATACAAGGCACATTTAATTCAAAGATTTTACGATAATACCATTCGTTCATCTCGTCCCCTCTAAAGGGAAAATAAACAAGGAAAACAGGCTTAGCAATAATTTTTGGCTTGTTAATTTATTGTCTTATAGACGACCCGGCTTTCTTAGTGCTAAAGTGTTTTATAAAATTGCAAAACATTTTCAGGGGTTGCCTTTTTTGCGGTTAAGATTATTTATGTTGAACTTATAATTTGTTTAGGCGACACAGGAGTTATATATATATATATATATACAGATTTCATATCTATAATCGGAAGCTAACTGATTACTATTATTGATCGCACGCTGTTCTGTGTCTGAGTCGTGGACTATTACAACTCCGTTGTTTAACGTCTATCTATCTATTTTGACGACCTCCGTGGTCGAGTGGCGTACACACCGGTTTTCAAGGTGTCGCCAGCTAGGAGGTCCCGGGTTCGATCCCCGGCCGGGTCAATGTAGAAAACCCCTTTTCTACATTGTCTCGGGTCTTGGTGTTTGTGGTACCTTCGTTGTCTCTGAATTCCATAACACAAGTGCTTTAGCTACTTACTTTTAGTTCAGAGAATGTATGTGATGTTGTACACATTTTATTTATTAATTTTATTAATCAATTCTGGTCCTTATACTCGGTAGACGATGTGTAAATGACGTAGGTAAATGTTAATCTGCATTATCCAGGAACATTGTAATTGTTAAAATTATTAAGATAATCTCTCCTACTAATTCGGAAAATTGATTTAAGCACATTTTCTTAAGATTTCTTAAGGTAAAAAAGGAAAGTATTGTATTTAATCTTGTGGCATTAGCAGTCATCTTAATTATCTAAATTGGATTTTGTAGACATCATGTACTCTTAAAAAAAAAAACTAAATATCTTTTATGCACGTAAATAGTAGTACGAGAGCTGACGACCAAAATTTTTGTCTCATAGCAATACGGCCAAAACCGCATCAAATCGATAGATACGATTATCCTGAACTCGAAAATACCAATATCAGACATTTTCCGCGTAGCATTTGATCTGACCGAATTTTCAAAATTGTCAAAGAATTTTACCGAACTGCATCATAGCAATATGTCTGATTTGCAGACTGTAGTTGAATGATAGTTCTGAGATACCGGAAACATATTTTTCAGACGTTAGTGGTGTAGCGCAAACCCGTAAAATCACTTAAAAAAATAAAAAATGAGACAAAAAAAATGTCTCATAGCAATACGTCTGAAAATCTTTTTTATTAGTAAATTTTGGTTATTTGATGCGAACAAAACAATTTTCAGACGGAAATGTGAACGCATTAAATTTTGAGACTGTTTTGAAAATGTTAACAAATTTTACCGATCGGTATCATAGCAATATGTCTGAAAATTGTTGGACATGATAAAATAAGTGGTCCACATGTGCAAAAAAATTTATATCAGACAAATTAAGTGTAGCACCTTCTCTATCAGACAACTTTTCGATACTCAGATATCATTTAAAAATCGTATTGAGGCATCTTGAATTTTCTGTTACAAACCAATGAATACGTTGCGACCCTGAATTTATTAGATGATAATTAACAAAGAATTTACCCGAAACCGTAACATTGAAGTTGAAGGACTGAAATAAATCGCACAATTTATTTTCGTTTTTGGGAGTATATGCTACACTTAAAGTGTCTGAAAACAGGTTTTTGGTAATCATGGCAGCAATACGAAAAGTTGAAAAAAAAAAATATCCGTATTGCTATGATACAGGTCGGCTAAATTTGTTGACATTTTCAAAAATGCTCAGGCTATATGCTACGCGCAAAATGTCTGAAAACAAACTTTTTCGTAATACAATTATAAAATCTATGTACATTTTCACTATCAGACGTATTGCTATAATACCGACTGTCTTTTTTTTTTGACACAGCAGAAATGGCCTCCCACGCAGTTGCTACACTTTCGACCGTTACTACACACCTAGTCGGGTTCAGAATCATACAATCTAACGATTTTATAGGGTTTTTGCCGTATTGCTATGAGACATGGTTTTGGTCGTCAGCTCTCGTACTATAGGTATCCGACTTGGTTTGAGATCTCTATATGATAGGTAAAACAAATTGGTGTTCTTCCAAGTCCAATATATTCAGCCTTCAAGTCCCTTAAAGATTTAAAACCCAAGCTTAAGTAAATATCAAACACTGAACTTTCTACGTATTACGAAACAAATTCAGTAAGGATAAGACACAACTAATACAATAACTTCTCCTTTTACAGTTGGACGATCTTAACGTGATTCTACCAGAAACTTTCAGTATAAACGTTTACGATTCATTGATTCAGAAATCTGTTTTCCGTTAGTGGACCACCCTTGTATTCACTGCTTTGTTTACTTCGATGGGGAATGTTTTGACTACGTAATGATTGGCGTTATTAAATTCAATGCAATGATGCCACGCGGAAACTGTTGATTGTCAGGCCTTCGATTTAGATTATTTGGTTATCCGTACCTAAAAGTGTATTGTTATACAAAAAAGTTATGTTTTTTATTTGTAAATTAAATGATTAATATAAAAGTAATATTTTGTGGTTCGATATAGCATTGGAATATCTTTACCAGGTAGACTGAGACATTTTTTTTGTAGTTGCACTACTTTTAAGAGTAAGAAAAAGCATAAAAAGATATTTTCAACTAATTGGTTTCACAGTCGTAATATGTATTTAACACGTATTAGGAATTAAAAACATTATAATATAACCAAAAATTTCAATATAGTAATCCCAATTTTAGAAACACTAAACTTTGAAATCTAAAGCAAAAAAAATATAGATATAAGATTGTAAAGAAATTTAGATTTCATTACCAAAATATTTTGTACAAGTTGTGGTAGCCAACTTAATTTGCTCTACACCTTTATGTCTTTAGTACTTTAGTGAAGTTCATTTAAAGTGGTCATTTAGTTGGGGATTCTTCGTCTTCTTCTTCTATCTGCCCTTTTCCCAATTTAGTTAGGGCCGGCGCATAATGTTTTCTCTATTTTGAGTAACAGAACACTAATCATGTAATGTTCGATTTATATCTTTGTGTAATTTATTTATAATCCTTTCAACTGGCTATTTGTTTCCTTTGGGGTCGAGACCTAAAACGAAATGACGTTTTACAAGGCAATTTCCCTTCAAACAAATTGCTGTCTTATAATTTTTAGAAACAAGGAGTTCAAAAAGATTTTAGAGTCAATTGGAAAATGTTTTGCTTCGTATCTCGTTGATTACTTTCCAACTAGCGGTAGAACGGCGGTGCAACTCTGGAAATGTATACCGCTAAGTTTTGCCCTGTTACAGCGGCTGCGAGCATGTAAGAGTAGTTCCCAAACTCCTTTCAACGTATGGCTTAACGCGATGAATCCTATAAGCTGCATGAAATGTCAGCCATCCAAGTTGAAATTCTTAATGAAACTCGAAAGTTCCGAAGAATAGTTTAAGAAACTATTACCGATAAATTTATGATCAATTATGCGACTTAGGCCTTTGTTTGCGGTCACGCAGAGTTGCCCGTGGGAAATTAAGGTCCGATGGATAGAGATCGTAGACGGGCTCTTCGGTACACCGTTAACTGGGTAAAAATACGGTTGACCCGAGTGTTTCGGATTCCGAATATTGACACTTTACACACTGTACAAGTGAGGTAACGGGTAAATAAATATTGTCATGACATAAAGATTTTAGAAGGTGGATTGGTTGTAGCTTTCTAATCAAATTCAAGTATCTTAAGCAAGATTTTTGGGAGAAACAACATACACAGTATACTGACTTATATCTTTTTATTATCTTTCAAAGATAACGTTTTGTTTTGAAAATAAAATCATGTGGATCGAAGTGTTACCTGCCGTGTTTTGTTTGTGAAACAAAGTAAAATATGATTTTCCATGAGGCCCAGTGGTCACGCACTAGTTTGGACGTTTCTTTTTATTATTCAAGAAAATTCCTGTTCCTTTTATGTTAACTGGTGCTTTATCGCATTGCATGCCACTGAACTGCCTTGCCACTAGTGGGGCTTTAATAACAGCGTTTTGGAACTTCCGTGGCAATGCCGTAATGTGGTATTCGAAACCGTTAGTGAGATCGACTGTAAAAATTGAATTATGCTAAAAAGATGAATAGAAAACAACAATGTATTTTATGTAGGTTTTGACCACTAAATCCAGCAGATTGCGTGTATAAGAATGCTTTTGTTTAACGAATGTGTAATTTTCTTTATAATTTTTCCGTTTTGCGTTTGCGTTGAAAGTAGGAGTCATTTCCGATACAAACATTTCAAAACAAGGATTTGCAGATACGACTGGTTTATGTTTTAATATTTTGTGAGTCATGTTCGTTATGAATTTAACGGGTTTGTTGGTTTTTTTGTTATGTAAATCAGAAAAAGAGATACATTTTTAATAAACAATTAAAAACATTGTAACCCCACCCAGACCCTCAACATCCCATAAGCAAAAATATAATTTTAATTATTAGTCATAGATTTTTTAAATGATTCCCGATCTCAGGGCCATACGTTTACAATTACTCTTACCGGGAAGGGCGGTACATATTTATTTGTCAGCAAAATCGCGCTTGCCCATTAGGGCTGGGAAAATCGTAAGCACGCAATAAGGACTTTTCGGAAGTTCTCTCCATACTTCGGAGTGCCCTACGCCTAATGTTTATTTCATACGATACCTCCGAATGAATTTTATACTCAAGTTGTATTTTTTTGTTTTTTAGAAGGGAAATATGGTAATCTGAAACGGATTTTTATGAATGGTTGTATTATGTTAATGATAATGCTGAAAGTTGACATGCTACGAGTTATGACTTAAATAATTATTTTATCAGAAATCTATTAAAAATATGTGTTTAAATAATTGATTATATGTACCAGGAGAACACTTAATAAGTAAGCAGTTGAACACTCACTTCGTAATAAAATAATTCAACCAATTTGGTACCGAAAAAGGATTTTAATTGGCATTCAAATGTTATATTGTTTTAAGTTATGTATATATTTTGTTATTCTAGTTTTTTTAAAAAGGTCTTTCGCGATGCTAAATTCAAAATTCTAAATAGCAGACAATGATCGCCTATGTAAAACTAATAAAGAAGTCGTTCATAAAACGGTAGAGCCACAATATTCTATGCATCAAATATGTACCGTGTTAAACCATCCAGAAATACAACAAAATAATGTCTTTATAGCAGTAATATTTTCTAAAACTTAGCAAAGTACGCGGCAGTTCGACAATAATCAAGTAAAGTACATTATATTGGACGCAGAAGTGGTCTACTAACAATCTCAGTACGACAATAGAGCCTTTCATAATGTTGTCATAATAACGTATCGAAATACTTTAGAAGTGGAGTACAATATGGGTAACAATAAAATAGTTTCTTTATTGTGGCGGCAGGTAAACCTCGGGGGAAATTAACGATAGATTGCAACGTCAAAAACTTGATCACATATTGTACTCGATTTCCTTCAAGTATTGCTATATGTTGGGTCGACGCACGTATTATATTACTTTTACTACATATAATCATGATTTCTATGAACAGACAGCTTAAGTTGCGCGCACACGATCGCGTGTTACAGGGGCTTATCCGCATTTTGTTTAACACGAACATAAAAGTATGTGATAGACGCGAACTTTTAACGACAAATACGTCTTAACTAAGAGCGGGGGCACACGATGCGTTGCGGCGGCGGTGCGGCGCCGGAGCGGTGTCGCTGCGTCGTTTTACATAGAAATATCTGTGGCATGTCACACGATGCGTTCCGGCGCCGCACCGGACTTGCAACTACCAAGACGAGGTGGGGAGGGGTGAATGCGTTGCGACGTCGGAGCGGCACCGCTCAGTTGTTTGCCGCTCAGTTGTGTGAAAGACACACGCTCGCTCGTTTCGATTTTTTGACGTGATAACGTCTTTAAAATCGTTTTAGTCGGGTGACATGTTCAGAAACTTGTGTCACACCAAAACTTCACGAGCGCGATCGCAGGTATAACGAGAGAGAGACGGACCGATCTCCCGTCTTGTTATAGCGGCAACAGAAATACACACGGACGGACGGACGGACGGACGGACGGACGGACGGACTGACGGACAGACGGACAGACGGACGGACAGACGGACGGACGGACGGACAGACGGACGGACAGCGGAGGTTTAGTAATGGGGTCTTTCAACTATAGTGATTTAACTGACTATGTCAGTACCGCGTCTGCGTAACAAAAATCATGAACAGAAATGAAACTTGTCACGCGGAATCCTCACGAGCGGAGGCTGGCATAGCGTTCGAGTGAGTGGACCGATCTTCCGTCTCTCTCACTCTAGCGGCATACAAACGAATGGAGATTTTCTCGTGCGGTTAAGTTTTCGTTGAATGTTTAACAGTGAAACAAACTATGAAAATTTGAAAAAATTGTTATCTTCATTAATTCCTTACTTCCCAAAAACTTATATCACCAATAAGACGTTATCACGTAATCATCTCGATCGTAAACCTACTTTACAAACAACCAATTTTTTTTCCTAAATATTTTTGTTTATTGTAATTGAGGTTTTAAAAAATTAGTGCCAACCTAGATGTTATTGATAAAGACTACCTAATTACATTACTCCAAGAACGGGAAATCCTTTGGGATAAGTCCAATGAAGACTTTAAAAATAAAAGCATGGGAGCAAATTGCCAAAATTATTACTATTAATTAAATCTTCTGTAACTGCCGTAATAGTAGGGCCAACAACAGACGTCTTTTACGATCCATTTTCATTAACAGACTGTCCAACGCTGCTACGGCGCCGCTGCGACATAATAACGTTACGGCGCCGCACCGCTCGTGTGCCCACTGACACGGTGAAATCTTTGCGGTGCGGCGCCGCAACGCATCGTGTGCCCCCGCTCTAACTGAATTGTGGGAAAAGGATGAAACCTTTTTGAATTCCGATGTAAAGTATATGGATCTCGATTTTTGTTCACGACACATAACTGGTACACACGAGCGAACAAAGTCGTCACGTATCATGCAACATAATAGTCCGACGCGGTCGTGTGTACCCACCCTTTCTCTTAGATCTCCAAACGTTTCGAGCATCCGCCTGATTTGCAGAGGAATCAACTTTATTTATGTGCAGACCTTATTTACTGATAATCTTGGTTTTATTACGAGGGTAACTGTGCCTACTCATGAATACTACTGAAAGTTACGGCTTGCAAACAAAGCACTAGTTGAGGAAAAATAGGACAAAAAGTTTATGTTAGCCATAGATTCTCTTTTGTTTTAGTGGATTCGGTTCGATTGGTACTTGATAGACAATAAAACTGATTTTCTATTAGACTTCATTAGTCGTTTCGTTTTTTCAGTACATAGGTAATGTTAGTACGTTTGTGTGTTGCCATAATATAGATTTTTATGTCGGAATTCCTCTGTTAGCCTTTCGTGATATAACCACGAAGGTCTAAAAATAATGGTTGAAGTAACTATATTCGCAAGTTTCACGCAATGAGCCCATCTCTTGTTTTACCTGATGAAATATGTACGCTAAATTTACGACTTACGCAACTCGTAATATAAAAGTTTATTATAAAAAATAAAATGTAAAAACTTTAGTATTTGGTTATTTACAGCACTTGTTAGACGTTAGGTACGTACTTAGTGTTTAACGTTAGTAAGTAACATCATAACTTTTAATTTAATAACATACCTGCTTAAATCAAGATTTTCTGATCTTTCAAACATTTATTGTTTAAAATCAATAAAAATTAAAATATTTTTATTTCAAGTAGGCCTTTTCAGACACTTTCAAAACGTTAAATGAATTTAGTTGTGCGGTTCCAAAATGTCACTTCTATGGAGAAGAACCGGCAAGAAACACCGTAGGTTATTCTTTTAAAAAAGGTAATAGGTATGTAGATATGTACAATGTAAAAAAATATTTTTCTTTTTAAATATTAAAACAAAACAAAACTAAATCTTGTTTGTATATGCAGGAATGCGATGTTAAGAAAAATGTGTTCAAAAAACATTGTACTGTTTTGCACAGTGAAGAATAGGCATGTTTCCCAATTTTTTTTTAATGTACGCCTGGTAGATTAACTAATTTTATTGGACACGTATTTTTTCTTTTTTCCTGCAAACAAAAAATGATCAAAATACAGAGAACGGAAATTTCGCGTGACGTCACTCCTCGCTACAATTTTTACCAAGGCGAGGTGTCATAAGCCCCCACTCCGAAACTTTAAAGCTGTATCTTTGTAATTTTTTATTGTTTTGATAAAAGAAAAAATACGTGTCTAATATTTTTTTATTATCTAACTGACGGACTAAATTGATTTTAACTTTTCATACCCAGGAAACATCCCTATTTTGTACAATTGTGAGCGTATTTCATAATATACGATTTCTAACCAACTCCAGTCAAGAGCGCCTAAAGGATAAGGCGTTAATGGGAGAAAAGCATGGGAGAGGCGCATGGTTCTGATTATTAAATGATTAAGGCTTACTGGCTTAACGCGCCTACGCGGCGGTGAAAACCCTCTTCAAAATAAGACAGTATTATATTCATATAAGTTTTCGAATGTAGGTCAACAATATTGTATATTGTCCTAAGCAAAAGTTGACAGTATTCATAAAATTCATTAAAATAATTATAGGAGTAAATATACTTTATGGAGGTGCCACGGTATGGCTGTCTGTACGCATGTAAGAAAAAAACTTTCAAAGCAGATTTTCCTACACATGTATGACTACATGGCGTCCGAGTTTGTGTAAGATCTAGAGACCCAAACTCATTATAAAGACTAGTAACTTATCTTGAAGATCGTTCATGGAGCTTTTTTACGTTGGTACATTAAGGTTTACCTACCTGTGCCCTTACTCTTTAACAATTTTTTATTTCAATACAATGTAAAATTTACATACGGTTAGCTGAAATAATATTTAAGTTTTGTTAAAAAAAAACAAACACTGACTATGAAAGGAACCATCTGAAATTTGCAGTGTGTTGTTTGTGTGCCTGTTAAATGAATTTTTTTTTTCCATTGGCATTGTATTAGAATTGAATTTCATTTAAGAGTGGTGGTTACTCTGTTAACTCGTCCGCTGGTTATCCAATAAAAAAAGTAAATCTAAATAGTAGTTTTAAATCTTTCTATTCCAGTGTATCGGTTTAAGAAATCGGTTCACGTACGTCTAGAAACGTGATACAAGATAGAATTGTTCATGCGCTTAGTACGTAGTTAGCGCCTGACCAATTGAACTGTTTTAATCAAATAAACCATCTCGATAGCTAACGAAAACACTTAGAAGTTTTTTATCGAGACTAACTTATCGAGACAGCTAAGCTACGTTGCCAAAGCTTTGTAACTAAATATTTTACTATCACATTGTACATAAGATTATTTGCAAAATTTTGCTCTATGATTTTCATAATTAATTGTATTATACTTTGCACGCTCAAAATGCTTTTCACGCCGAAGCAGATAAAGAAATACGTTACTACACAATTAACCTACCTAGATCTGATTATTGTTAGATAGCAGGGATAGCTACCTAGATACCTATAATAATATAAAAGAATACATCTATACTATACTAATATTATAACGCTGAAGAGTTTGTTTGTTTGTTTGAACGCGCTAATCTCAGGAACTACTGGTTCGAATTGAAAAAATCTTTTTGTATTGGATAGTTTATTGAGGAAGGCTATAGGCTATATAACATCACGCTACGACCAATAGGAGCGGAGCATAAATGAAAAATGTTGCGAAAATTTAAAAATAAAACACGCGAGCAAAGTCGCAGGGTACAGCTAGTGTTTGATAAAATTAAGTTTTAAGGAAAATTCTTTAAAAAAAATAGGTTATTGTTGTTTTTAATTGAGGCAATAGTACATTAAAGATATTAATAATTAAAAAAACTGTGTACAGACAGATTCGAATTCGATCTGAATTCATGTATTCCCAAAGCTTTACCTCCTTATATAAAATACGATTGTTTTAAACAAATTTCGAACCATGTACGTTTAAGAACTGTTAGCTCTTAAGTAGTGCTTTTAAGGCGACGAGGAAAAGCAATTACCTTCACACTGGGTAATTACAATTACGACAGTGTTTCACAGCATAATGCTAGTTTGCTTGCGTCTTCTCACGTACTGCACTGATCCTGCAACATTGTTTAACGTCGAGCTCATTAGTTTATTCAAAGTGCTGAACGGAATCACGACTGCATCGTGCATCTCTATATACTTTGTTGCTGTTCAAGACTCTCTTTACAGTGTCATTTAATAAATTAACGGACTTCAAATCCTTTTAGATATACAGGATGGAATTTTTTATCGCCAGCTAGAGGGGAAGTTCTCTAAATACTGGCGATTATAAATTATACTCAAAGGAAACATTTCTTTATTTTGAAAAAGAAAAAGTTTTCTTTCAGAATAATTTGCTGTGACACTGTATAGGTGCTGTTGGTATTGCGGAATACACGGTAGGTAATTGTTAGTAAACAAGAGTTTTTACGTGTGTGTTACATTTCAGTTTTATTTAATTGAATACTTTTAAGACATTTTATTAGAAATTTAAGACCATTGTCAAGACCAAGACTTGGACGGCCTAATCTAGGAAGACCGAAGATAAGATGGTCAGATGACTCCAAAAAGATGGTAGGAGTAGGGTGGATGCAACTGGCACGAGATAGAGCAGAATGGTATAAACAAAGGGAGGCCTACTCCTAGCCCTGGGTTATACAAGGCTAAAGATGATGATGATAATGATGACATAGAAAGTTAAGACCAGTGTATTAATAAATAAATTCTAACAATAATAAAGTTGTCGGGTTTACTTATTTATTTGACTGACTTCGAAATTTTAGAGCACTAGAAATATTTTTAAACATATTTAATAATCCCAAGACTGTATTTATTTTCTTTTACTTGGAAGCGTTTGAATGCAATTAAGCTAATAAGCTAATTTGCTGTTTGTGCTTATATTTGCTTGTTGCATTATCTTTTCTGCATACATAATTAAGGTGTCATGAAGGAGAGATAAAGGAGACATGTAACTCTTATACAGGACACATTTTAGAAGAATGGTAAATGTTTTTTTTTTTGTAAATCCTGAGATTTCCATTTTTCAACAATAAAGAATACCATTGCTATTATGAGATTATTTAAGGAAAAATCATGTACAAGCGAAACAAAATACACAAAACCCTTCGTGTAACGTAAATATATGTATTTGTTATATCCACCATAAATACTGCTCGTGGAGTATAAAAATAAAGTAAATTCATCGGTTTTGTTCCCGTAAGGTGTAACGACAGCATAAAAATGCGGTTGACTTGTAATTGGGTTATGATCGGACGGCGGCCAGGGCAGACCCAGGGGACACTCCTTTATTACCCTGGATATATTTTCGGCCCGTTACAGACAGACCCAACGAGTATTTTGTGAGAATGTGCCTTAACGTAGGTTCCTTCTTTAGGCCGAATTTCCTCAAATGTTTTGTAACAAACAAATATTATAGGTTAATTTACTTGGGATTTGAATGTTTGATGTAATTTTGCTGGGGTAGAATCGGTTCCCATGATTTACATTGCGTTATGAAGTTAAGATAATTAAGTATGTCGAAGGTGTCTTAGAAAGTGAAGGTCACGTTTTATATTTGACAAATAATTGGTCAAAATATCATACTATTTTATTCTGCTTTAGTGTTAGGCAAAAGAGATTTAACATTAAAAGAACAGGGTTGCTGTCAAATCCACACTGATACCAATAATTGTCAAAAATACAAAACATTACATTTTTTATACTATTTGCTCTACAATAGCTCTGAAATAATAGGTACGTTCAATAACCCGTCATATGCAGACGGCGTGCCACAACTATTAATAACGACTTTAATAATACCTATTACAAAACGTTTACGTTACAATGCTCGAATATACCGCAAGCATAAGCTCGGACGTGTATTTTTTATCGATTTCTCATGTTGCGTTAAAAGGGCTCATTTGGTTTTATTGTATGAAATGGATGGAAGTATAATTTGCATTGAGCCTGTGGTCACGCACGTTGGGGGCGTTTCCTTTTTTTATTGTTCGGGTTCTTAGGCTTTCGTCGTGGCTTTAATGCGGTGGGTGGTCCAACCCACCTGGATAGAGTTGGCAACGGTTAAAAGCTGTCAACTATATATAGGCACTTGTTTCACAAAATTGTAGGTATTAGTTTTAATTGCTTCATTTTTGGTACAACTATATTTAGGGGTAGCAATGTCGGTCAATGACAAAATATTTTGATTTTTGTTCGTGTTATGTAGTAATATAAACATTATACGTGTGTTATGTGTTTCAGTTATAATGTTCTATCATACATCATAGCATGATTTGATGATATTATTATGATAAAATCAATAAAAGATTTACATTGTGTAATAATTGGTAGTTCTGGCTATATCGAACAAAAACCCATAGTGATGACGATAAAATAATACATCATACTTATTATTCATTCGTCGAGAATGATATTAATCAAGTAAAACAGAAAAAAAAAACTGCTTAGCCTTCTCCCACGCTATGTTGGCGTCGGCTTCCAGTCTTACCAAATTCAGCTAAATACCGTATTTTACATGGTGCGACTGACTATCTGACGTCCACAACCCATTTTTACAGTATAACACAGTAGGTACTCCATGGTAAGACTGGTTGTCAGAATTGTAATGACTTAACGACTGCCAAAGATCATCGTACGACAGTGAGGACCAACGGCTTGACGGGTTTACCGAAGTACGAAGAGATCTCGGTATGTTTGCAAATGGTCACCCATCCACGGACCAACCGCGGCGAGCGCAGCTTAACCTTTAGTATCGAATAAACTGTACGGCTTACACTTAGCCACGAGCCTCTAAAAATATCTGTTACAAAGTATTGTAATATACCAATTAGCTGTGTTAATCACATTAACTTCATTATCTATAATTGTCCATATTTACGTCCTTAATCAGACGATTATTTAATAAAGGCAATAATAAACAATACCGCAGTATTAGCTACTTATTATCAAGGGTGAGCCTACTAACATGGACATCACGCTCCTGCAGGAAAAACTTCGGATAAGTATTGAAGAAAGAAGCCTCATTAGACCGAGTATGAGGAAAAAATATTTGTGAGAGGAAATGTCGCTCTATTACTCCCTCAAAGATTGCACCTAATCCACATCCGCTCTCACAAAAACTATGACCAATTAGCTTTTATTAAAAAATTGTTTTGACAAAATCTTGTAAGAATAATACTTGCTCTCCTAAGCAGGATCAAATTCTCTATAGAAAAATAATTGTAATAAGAATCTGCTAAACAGTTGCTAAAGGCCTTCAAGATTTTTATAAATAAAGACCTAATTAACTAAAAAGTTTAGGGCCAGGGTAATTGTAAAGACATTATTATACGATCCCAATAGCCTTGTAGAATTACGTCATTTCGATACATAGTTCCTATTGTTGCCTTTCGGCTCCATCACCAAGTCAGTTGTATGACATTGTCATTTGATTTACATACGTATGCGAGATTTCAGATCTATCGAACTCCAAGAAGTGGGTCAAATTTAACTTGTAAAATTTATTTTGTGACTAAAAAGCAAGTAAGATAAAAAAAGTATTAAGGTTGACATTTCAGTAAGGAGTTTATTGCAAAATAGTATATTGCAATAGGGAAAAGTTGAAAAGTTTTTTTTATGTATTTTTTAATTTTTTATTTAATCAAATTTAATGTCGCATTACGTCACTAACTGGTCCAAAATTTACAGGTTTGTAACCTAGCGAGCTCCTGCTGCAAAACTTTAATTCGCTTTATTTAAATAGTTTTCGACAAAGAAAAAGTACGTATATTTAATGTCTAAATTACGGAATAAATAGATTTTTACTTTTTATATCTAGCCGACGTCCCTATTCCCTTAAAAGTAAGGAGTATTTAATTGCTTCCTAATTAGCTTGGTATAAAACTAATAGCCTCCTTTGTGTTTAAAATTGGCTACTGTTCCCGACAGGCAACGAGACGGCCTTTATTTACCTTTAAACGATTGAAATAATAAGATACACTGCTTTGACAGAATAGTTACTGCCATAAAGCAATTTAAAGAAGAAAGGATTAAATTGAAGTAGTCAAGTCTTTTTGATCTAAAAGTTTGTAAAATAATATATTAAATTTCGCAGAATTTCGTCTCATTTTTCTCGTCTTCAAAATAAGTGCTTTGTATCAATTTAAACAAGTTAGTTTTCAAAATATGATATAAAATAATACTAAGTACTTATCATAAAACTATACTCGTAGAAAAAAGTTGAAATTTTAAAGTGAACTAGGTCGAAAGTTTTAATTCAGGAGTAAACTGACGCTTGTCAAAAATAATAGCGAATCTTCTTAAGATAAGTGTTTTGTTCTAAAACAATGTTTATGATGCTGACTTATCAAAAAGAAAATATAGATAGATAACCATGAATGCCAATTTGTGTGTTGTTTAAGAATATAACAATAGATAATTATGAACATTTAGACCTTTAAATGATCTATTTTGTTGTGTGAATTGACCATCAAATAGTCAATATATACAACAAATAAAATACATGTTTAAACTACATATTGCTTTACTTACACACCGTATCTTCAGCTGTGTAAGCTGATTCGACATCCATCCAGCCTTGACTTAAGAAATGCTCCTCTACTATTTTGTGAGTTCTTTATCATCAAAATAATGTCTTAAATTGAGTTCAAGATGCTCATGGAAAATAATCTTGACCTTTACAAGCTCGACGATACTTAACTTATCAGTGAAAATAATATACAGCCTTTTTTGGCAAGACTCCCAAAATTTCGTCGCAACAGACTGCTCGAAAAATTCCTTTAAAAATCTCGGTTTTACAACACGGCACGCTTCTCGGATGACTTATGTGATGTTTTGATATATTTATTTCGTAAATTCGCAACATTAAGACTGCTTCCATAGATCTGAAATCAGTCACATTTGGTTATGATACTATACTGTTATTTAACTATTCTTTATTCTGCATGGTATTTTATCAATGGGTCGAAAAAGAAAGAAGAAAAGTAGGCTGCAGACTTGGCTTTAACCCAGAAACATGACCTCAAGGTCAACAACTACTTAAAATAATAAAATTAAACTATTCTATAATTTGGGTGTTTAAAATCTCTTGAACACCACACAACTTTTTTAAGCTTACTTTAGTCGACAATTTCTAACCGTCTACCCCGAGAAAAAAAGTCGTAAAAACCACAGTGGCTCCACAGATTTTGAGATTGACTAAACACTACTTTCTATTAAAGCTCTTTGAAGATTTTTTTTTACTTTAAGTAAGTTCGATCCAATATGTGGCATGCATCAGCCATGAAGAAGCTTAACTAATTTTGACGGTGGCCCACGATCAATGGCAGCAATAAACTACCGGTCTACACTATCGTTCATGAATGCAATAATAAACCTTATCTACAAAAAATATATTGATGCGGTATTTCAACCCCCACCAAGCAGGGCTGAGTTAAGCTGATTACTTGCTCGCTGACCTTTTAAATACAAGCTTTACACCGAAATCTGACCCGTGAACGAAAATAAATAATAAGTCAAATTATGTTAAATGGGTACTCGAACGCTCGAATAATTTTTAAAAGTTGGTCAAACGAGTCTTTTGTCATTACACTACTCTTTTGACGTACACACCTCTTAAAAAATATACAAAAAAAAGACTTATCGATGAAAACTACCTAAAATGAAAATAGTAGCTAGATTTCAAAACAACAAGGTCAAAGCTATGTTTGGCCTAAAACGACGAAGAAGTAGTAATAAAAACAGCATTAAAATTTTATATTTGAATTCCCTTTTAAATTGTAACAAAGGCATCAAGTAAATATATATTAATACTTCTTTAGCGTAAACTTCAAAATGTAACGAATAAAAGTTTGCTTAATCTACAAGAAACAATTTGTACATCCATTCACATGATTTGATTTAACAGTTTTCATTACAACAGCAACGGCAGCGCAAAACCAACAGTAAAAATCATTTATGACGATATACCATCGCAGATTTTTGTGCTGGCAACACAGTTGGCAGAAAGCTTGCTTTATTATAATAACGAGACAGTAGCCCGATTGTTTTCCTCACAGGAATTATACGAATGTTTTAAATATCTCTCACGGCACTCGTGTACGTTATGTTCGTGTTGAAACGCGTCAACGTACCAGGGGAGCATTATTTCAAAGAGTTTGTGAACAGGGTTGTAAACCACTAACGACTGCCCGACCGCGATAATGAATTCACTCTACACTCCAAACGCCACCGCACATTTGAATCTAACGAGTAGCTCAAAATATTTAGGAAGAAGGTTTGTAGGAGGCATAATATGTTACAAGTAAACTACGGTCTGAAGTGTACTGACTAAATTAGTTTGTTAACGCTTATGTACGAGTATGTTCAACGGCAACATTACGAGCCTTATTTAGGCTCTAAACTTTGAATCGGTTGCTAAAAGCATGTATATTATTATTGTCCCATGAATTTTCTTGTAAAATTAGTAGTAGTTCTCTTCTTCTTCTTTCAATAAAAATCGGACATCTCAAACTCGAAAGCTGCATGTAATTTTAGGAACTCGTTAGATTATTGAGCTCTCGAAAATCAATTGTGATTCTTTTACATAGAGCATACTTTAACAACTTGTCGTAACGTATGTGCTACATTATACATTTTATACGAGAAAAATAACAATTTCTTCGAAATAAGCACTATGTGCAAAAAAATCCAAACAATATTATCCCAATAATGGTTCATTTGAATTATTTCCTTTAGAAAAAGCAATGGCCATTTATAAATCGATAAATTTTTTGTTTTGCTGAATGAATAATTTGTGCTAAAATATTATCAGTGCAAAAACTGCTATTAATTTTTTTTATTACGTAAAGGACAAGGACTTTTAAGATTACTTGAAACTTAAACTTTACGCCTAGTCATAAGGGTTTAGCAGTTCGTAGCTGTTGGGGATATACGTAAAGATACAATAACATAGTCTTTCAGTGTGAGTACACACACATGAAGATATAATATAGTCTTCCAATGTACGCTAAGTAATTAATACAAGCGATGTATTGACGAGTATGGTATGAATAGAGAGCCAACTGTATTTATTTAGCCATATGTTATATTAGAATCGATTTAACTGAAGGTTTGTGTACTGAGTGTAATGATACTTGTGGTGGTAGGTACTCGTTTCTTAAAACGTTCAGAAATATAATGAGCACGCAATTTGAGGACTAACCTAAAAACCCAAAATACCTGTAAAACAAAAGCAGGTTTTTGCAAGCAGGTAGCCTTTGCCCCAAAGGGGTGACTTGGACCCACCCCTTGGGTCAAGTTACGCTTCGTTGATTTTTTAACGGAAAAAAGCCATTATCATTTCATCTTATCATTGTTAATTCAAAAAATGGTACAAAAGATGTAACAGTTTTATGATGGGTCGTATTTATTCTTTTCATAGAAACATTGAGAGTCACGAGATAATTTTATGAATGTTTTTCCGAATGCAAGAAAGTAGTTAACAAATAAAAACAATATTTAAAATTAAATACGTACATTTAAATAATACTTGTACATAATATAGGTACTTGTAATAAAAGCAGTTGCAAATTACCTTAAAAATAAACTTTAATAAATGCCCATTTATAATAAAAACCTTTTAATATCCTTCGTGCATGCTCTAGTTACCACATATACTTTATGAAACACCGTTGAAATTCCTTCTAATATTTTTTTTCTGCACAGCGATGTTTTTGCAAAAAACTGCGTTTTACGCGTTCATCGTCGGTAAAAAATAGAACATCCGTTATGCAATTAAACCCCACAGATAAACTTGTTACATTTTAAGGGGCATTAAAATTCCTGACGACTTGTGAAACGACGTGACGGTTATATTTTTACCAGAGCGCTTTTAAAAAGTACCCGGAAAATTTCAACATAACGTGATAATGAGAGTCAGTCAATTAATTAGTCTAAAACCGCGTTCTTCCCTACCTGCGTATGTCGTGATTTTTAAGCTAATTACATCGGCGTCGCGCGGCATGTACTAATAGGATGTGTTATATTAACATACCTAGTACGTATGTAGACACACGACTGTTACACTACCACGTAAAATAATTTGCATAAAGCATTTCCTAGCTTTATAGCCTCGCTCACGGCATCTGTAATGACTAAGGTGGCGTTATGCGACGCCTTCGGCACTGTAATTAGAGACTGACGAATAAAAACGGCATAAAAGCTTTTTAAAATTCAGTCAAGTAAGTACGGGTTCACCCTTCAGCCTTTGTAGAGAGAAAAACTAGTGGTACTCTTTAAAAGGAAATGGTTTTTGGCTTTTTACTTCTTTAAGAATGCTAACTATTTTACAGATCTTTCTGATTCTCGTCCTAGATGTTGCAAGGACTTTAATTATGGTTAGAGCGATCCTGTTGTTCTTTCATAAGTATAGATTCGACACGACGCCCTAACTCTTGCTGTTTTAATAGAATGTAAATTTTACATTTTTTTTTGAAGCTGTAATAGACTTATGGTTATGGTGGCCTTGTGATCGAGAGGTCGCAGGTTCCATTTCACTATTGACGTGAACCCACTCCAGATAAGCATATTTAGCTTAGTTGGAGGGGTTAACAAGACTGCTAGTAATGTGAATTCCACCCACACTGCTAACCTCACCTAACCTAAACTTAAAAAATAAAAAAAAAAATAAACAAAACAATCAACAATGACAATTGTCTAATATGTCCAATCAATGAATCTATAAAACCTGTCTCATATTGGTATTATCAAATTATACAATGTTGCAGTAAAAGCATTAATTGTGGCTCTCGAGAAACTACGTTACGGCCTTTTTTCTGCAAGATCAGTTTTTCAAACAATTATAATCCCAAATTAAAAAGTCAACAACTGTCAGCATCATCAGCACAATTTACATAAATAGCAATAATGAGTGAAATTGTTTCTGCAGCTGACTAAACGTTAGCCGGTATATAGCAAGGGACAGGCAAGGATCAGCAAATATCCGGCTCGGTTGCCGTTTATGACTGAGCGCGTTTTCCGGGTTATTTCAAACGGGATTTTTACCTTTTTGACAAAAGATTTGCCTTCCAAAACTTGTCGTAAAGTTCTTTGATCGTAAACGAAAATATATTGCGGCGTGTTATTTGTACGTTTCTAATTTTATCTTTATCAAGATTTCAGAAGTAAAGAGTCGAAATGTATACTGTAGGCAAGCGAATAAAAGTACTCACTTATCGTAGAAGCTTAAAGATTAATGTTTAAGGGTATTTTTTAAATTAAAGTTAATAAGTACGAAAGCCCTTGGCCAGCAGCGTAGATATAAAAATCAAACATTGTGTTTACACGTTAATGTGTTTTGTTAACACTTGATAGTTTTGTTAACAGTTGATAGTAGGCTTTTTGAAAAAATACCACGATGCTATCAATCCCTTAAGCTTTCGTTTACCGCCAACCCAAAGGGGCAACCATCACAATGGCAGTTCGACATTTTAAGACCATTGTTCCCTCAAACCGTGAAGAGACACGAAGTCCACTGGCCATACCCTCACGTGAGCTCACAAAGGTCAAGGCACATATTTACGACTCGCCCCACAACTTCCGAATAACATATTCTTAAATATGTGTACATTAGTAAAACGCGACGTTACTTTGACCATGAAAAATAAAATGCCACACATATCTACGATGGCTGTTACTCCAAACGGCTTCATAAGACCGAGTCGACTTAGAAAAACGAGAGTTCACGAAGGTAAGGATCATAAATATCGCTCTATTGTTTTATCCACAAAGCGAACACTTCTTTTTATTATTTGACCCTTTTGTGGGTTAGTAATAAAATGCGGTCGAAAGTGGTAAATAATAATCTGGTTTGCGTCGCTTCGTTGAGCCCGAACCCGCGGGACCAATAAATTGTTATAAGAGAACAATATGTACTCATTTTGATATTTTGTATTGATTAAAATAAAAGGATTTCAGAATGCTAAGGTTGGACTCAAATCTCGCGAGACCAACTGGTAATTAGAACAAATGTGTGTCATAATGAAGCAAACCGAATCCAGTTCCAAACTTGCGCGTAATATCTGTGTAGCTGGAAAGGCTTATTCGAATTAAAAATGTACTCTTGAGACATTCAAATATTGAATTATGTCCGTGACTCATAACTGAAAATTTAAATGAACATAATTAAGGATAATGGATATTTAACGTTCTCCGTTTGATTAATTATTACTGTTTCTCTTATTGTTCTAATTATATTTATAACTATGCAGTAAATAGGATTATAATAACATTTAGGTATTTAATGATGTACAAGATTAATTCTAGAATAGCAAATCAAATAACAACCTTTACAAAGGTAAGCAAATAGAGTCTCAAGAAATATTACTTTCAAAAACGTAATACTCTTATTAAATTGACGAACAATTGGGTATTTGAACGTAGCAAATTGTCAGATTTCGGGATTATATTTTGGACAAAACAGAATAATGGTTCGAGAGGACTAACGACAACGTGACCCCAATTATTTTTATAACAATGGCTGTTTTGTACACTGGATTCCGCGGCCCTCCCGAAATTTGCATGACATTGCCTAACACCAAACGCGATTTGTTTTTCTGAATGCTCAAGTGAATTTAGCTTTGGACTTCGGTAATTTTATGTATGAATATCATTCGCTCACCGAACCTATAACTTTGACGTGGGGGGGACTTGAGCTGTCAATTTTCATTGCCGACGTTAGGTGCGTCTCATGAAAGAAAATACATAGAACATTGTGAAACGCCCACGCTAAAGCCCCTTATTTGTTGGTAAAGAAATAAGAATCCCTAGTTTTAGTTAAAGAGTATACATATTTTGTAGGTTATCTACGGCTTTAGTAAGTTATGGGAGTAAGGTCAGACTAATGTCGATTTTTTCCCCATTTAAATAGCGAATAATGTTCAGTAACCGTGCAGCCGAGTAGAGCGGCCGTATCTCTGCGCACTACATAAATCAAATATAAATAAAGGACCTCATAAGCTGTCAACGTAATGCCATTCAAGCCAGGCCTGGGTGCGTAATATCGTCGAATAAATCACGTTCAGCTAAAATATGCCTCAATACCCACTGTTGAATATGAAATCACTTTCAACCGTTTAGTTTGAAAACCTAATTCAAAAAAATGAAAGGGTAATATTTGTGAAAATATAATATTTTTAGGCTTTTGTGTCGTATTACGGAATCATTTATCATTGGTGAGATTTTTATTTTTATGGGCAAAACATCTGACTACACAAAATGGGACCTAATGACGTAAAATTTAGCATGAGGGAGCGGCATAAATATGTTTATACGGATCCAGGCCGTTAGTCATTTTGACTGCTTTTTTAGTGTTTTTTCTTGTGTCAATTAGATTGACAAATTATTTTTAGCTGTGTAGGTTATGTCATCGTGTAGAGAGAGGAGTGGATCTAGTGAGTGCCCTTCTCTAAAACTATTAGAATTAATGATATTGTACGACTATTTGGATCAATTTTTTACAGTCGTCGGTATTAGAAAAGTATATGTATATTTATAGAATCTACTAATTAAACATAAGAAAAATAATAATTTAGAAGAGCAGCTTCTATTTAGTTGTTTAACTTCTAGATACTAAGTAAGGCATAGAACTTAAGGTATAACTTCACCGTAGCTATAACACATTACAAGTTCTATATTTCAACTGTTTCTATACATATATTTTTTAATGTTTCTCGTAGCCGTTAACGCTTAAGGGAAACATAGCACGTCGAAGGATAAATAAGAATGATAAATTCTCCACGCGTGTTAAAAGCGCAGAGACCCGGATATGTGAGTCTGTCTGTCACGTGGGCCAATATAGATCGAGTGCCAAGACGGGCCTAAGTCGCTTGATTATGAATCTCTTGTGCTGAAATGGATGAAATATTATGAATATTATAATTCAATATTATTTTTTCTGAGAATATTAAAATATGTTGTCCTAACTTAAAAATTATATTTCTTATTTTTTTTTTATGTTTACACCATATTTGTTTGTGTGTTTTGAGGATGTTCACTTATATGACGCTTAAATCGTTGACCAAAATGTCACGACAATTTGAAAATTGGTCCGCGGACAGATTGTTATTTAACAATTAATTGAGTTTAGAGTTCGCGATCAAAATCATCGCGGAACTTATTGGCCATAAGCGGTCATTTTAGCCCGACATCGAAATTGTCAGCCACTTATGAGTACTTATGAGAGTCAACAACAGCTAGAACTGTTTACTTAGCTGATGTGCCAATTAGATAGTCTTATACTATCATCTATTAGTCAATAATATGTTTATGGTATTTGCATAATTGATGAGCTTTCAATATATTATGTGTTGCCGATAAGGTGCTATTCTCTAGTGAGCTTTCCTTTGTTTGTGATAAGCAAATACCTTATAGTAATAATTAGTTAATATTTAAGTCAAACTGATTTTGTCTTGGCTCATTGATTTATCAAAACAAATCAAATAAAAAAAAGTTCTTAGAAAGGTACTTAATTGAGTTTGCACTCAATAAATTACAGTAAAAAAAAAACTATTGAGACATGTCTGACGGAGTAAGATAAATACAGATTTTTTGTGGTGTTTGTCCGGACAAAGTTTTTATAGACGAAACTTTACGAAAAATCTGCGGGAAATGTCGAGAAACATAAATAAATGTGTCATTTTTGTATAGATATCAGAACAACGACTGTCGAGCCAGCTAGTTTACAATAACTTTAATTACACATGAATTGACAAAATTTAGATGTGGTTATAAATCCATATATTTTTACTCATTGTAGACATAAAACTTGGACTTTTCAATTACAACTAACCAACTATACTAGACTATAGGTGGTTAGTGAAATAAGAGCTAATTATTTTCCAGATCTCATGATTGGCAAAGGCAGAATATGTAAAGAGTGGAATGCACATACTCGGTGATATCATAACTAAAACTCAACTCAAATTGATTCAAGAAAAAAATATATACTGAATTAATTTATATTCACATACTTATGATACAAAAATTTATATAAAACATAAGTTATTTAATTTTTTATATAACTAGGTTTAGTAATTGATATCAGAATTAGATTAATGTATAATTATAAGCCCTCTTTCTCTCATTTTCAATTTTGCGTGCCCGACAGGATCCACGATGACCTCATAGTTTTAAATTACCACCTAAGTTTCACATTGTGGAATGCAAATAAATATTGAAATATCGATAATTTGTATATAAGTAGAAGTACGGATAATGGCAGACTACGATGTAACAGAGCGCATTATATTCGATACATGCTAACGACCATCATTATCATCCTATACGAACTGACCGTATACGTACCTAATAAATTCAAGTCATAACCATACAATAGGGTTTATTGACCCATATGTTCAAGTGGCAGTCCGATTAGAATGGTAAGTCCGCATTCCCTGCAGTGGTACTGGTACATGAGTTACCGGGCCCTTGTAGCAAAGCCTACAGTTTAACTAACTAGCTAACCTGGACTATATCTAGATACATAAACATAGATGTATCCCAATATTCTGTTCCACAATTGCGTTGTATCTACTATTGTTTTCGACGTCAAATTATTCGCTCGTTATCTCAGGAGATTTGATGCACTTGGTAGAGGATTATTAGGGAGAAACTAATGAGATTATACAGATTTTGGGATCGAAATATCTAGACTCTCATCTATTAAAATTCGATCGTTTATTTAGCGTTCTAAGATTGGAATCCCTAAAATTTGATATTTTATAGTAACTTAACATCAAATTACAATTATACCTAAGAGTATTGTATATCTGAAGGGCAAAAGCAGGTTTTAATATATAATGCCCTTAATGTTTAGAATAAAAAGGATAGGTACTAAATGACTACTATTGATGATTTTGATACGATGGAAAGAGTGATTATTTTGTGATATTATTGATTGAAGATCAAAATTTATTTCATGACTTATCTTGATAGAAATAAGTGTTTTATTTCAATTTTTTTTATATCATGCTCAATAGTCATTTAAGAAAAACAATAAGTCATGCACACATATTGATACTAATCGCCATGGTAACACCCTATTGAGTACTTCCTTATTTATCCATTTTTTATTCTAAAATCAATATGGAATTGAGCCTTACAGTTTTTGTTGGCAATAGAATTTTACCGTCCTCATGTCAACTTGCACGCATGTTGTAAATGTGGGTGCATAAGTAAGTTGTTTTTGTACGTGTGTACGAGACGTATACCACTATACATGTACTATAGGTAGTGTTATGATCGTCTTTTGTTTGTTTGTTTGATTTAGCATTGTACCTATGCAATACCTACCAAATTTGTACCTATACATTGTAAATATTCAACTTATTTGTTCTTTAACACGAAAAACGGGGGTGGGCCATGATAAACAGAATCGAACAAGTGCGAGTCACTCGCGCTTCAAGGGTTCCGTATAAATTTTGATGATGTTCACGATTAAATTTTCCAAAAACATACTTAACTTTGCAGTTGAGTTTGCGTTATAACATACATTGCTCTGAACCCAAAGTAAGCAGCTATGGCACTTGTATTATGGAATCAGAGATAACGACGGCACCACAAAAACCCAGACCCGAGACAATGTAGAAAAGTGCCCGAAGGGTTTCGAACCCGGGACTTCATGATCTGTCGACTCTTTGACACTCGACCACGGAGATCGTCTGAATATGGGACAATAAATTTATACATAAAAGGTGCGGTTGCACCTAAGTTCATAAACTATTTACGTCATTCTTACATTATTTGTTAATAACGCCACACTTTGGACAGCTTAAAAAAAATAACAACTTTTAAACAAAAGTAAATAGATACATAAAAAGTGACGAAACATGTTTTATCGGATCACTCTGACCACATGACAGTAATGTCTTATGTGTTTCATTATAGTGAAACACAAAAAGAAACACCATTTTCTATTTGTCACGCGCTTTTATGTAACCGAAGAGTCTTCACTTTTCTTCAAGTCACCTAGTTCTACGATTTTAAAGCACCACAAATAGAAATATCAAAGCTACGAGTAAATATTGCTATCCTGAAGCTCACAGGGCTCACGAGTTTGCGTAATTTAAGATTCCCGGAAGAGAGAGAATAGTCAGAACTAAGTGAATATTATTTTACGTCATGTTGTACATCTAAATAAAGTAGTTTTTCTGTTTACCTGATGAACAGAGTGTTTAAACCCTCAGAAAAGAAAAGATATAAATTACTTTTTATGATGGTGAATCGTATGTTGGCTTCTTAAATTTGAAACATAACTCCAGTCGAAGTAGCAAACATGAACTCGCTTGTTTCAAGAACAACAACTCGGAGTTGAAAACATTAAATTGATTGAAGACAGTTATTGGAGGAAGATTACTTTATTTAGTACCTACCCATATACAAGAACACAATATCTTAAGTGTCCGTTCCGAAATAATCAGGCCCAAAAATCTCAAGTACCTAACACGCGTTGATAAAAAGGTTGAACATTAATTACATTACCATCGTTGGCGCCCCAGGTGCGTCCAGGGGCGAAACACCTTGTTTTATTAGCCCTCGTGTTATGTACAACTCGTTTGTCAACGTAATTAATGCGGTGCCTATGTTAATATGTATTGTTTAGCTAATTTTTCACAAGAAAATTAACGTCGCGAATCAAAACTTTGCTTATAATTTTCATTAAGTCTTTGATTAACTTACAACTTTGATAGGTGAATCTGAATATTAAGTGATAAAAATAGAAAGTTAAAGTCTTAGGTAGACGTCGTAAAAAAAACCGTTAAAATTATGAATGTAATGTAATGATTAACACGAGTTAATTATTAGATTACATTCAAAATTATACAAGGCGCTTGTATACTTCAAGAAGCGAATGTTATATAACTATTAATGTACATAATTATTCATTTTGAGTAAAACTAAGACACCTATTATGTAATATTCCGTTACGTATTAGGAGCTTGTAGTACACTAAATTAGGGTGTTAGACACGTTCCAAAGTTGTTAGATACTGGCTTGCCAACACAATAATCTCATTGTATAGACGATCTAAATTGCCTGTGTAAGACGTAAGGTCTTATGACAATGAGACAACGTTGTCGTAAGCATCTTGTTTCTGACAGACTGGGAAATTCCACTGACGAGCGACTGTATCTTTTCATGATTTTGTAAGATTAAGAAGAAAACTAACGAATACATGTCTTATAATCAAATTATTGCAAAAAGTGTTTTCCATTACTTTTTTAACAGACACAACAAAATCAAAACGAAAATTTCGCACTCTCAAACACAATAGAATCCGTTAAGCATTGATACAACAAAACATAAATTCAATATCCAGGAAAAAACCGAAAAAATTATACGGGATTTATTCTTCAAATCAGATAATTTATTGCCTGAATAACAAAGATGATCAAATGTAACATCAGGAACACAATAAAAGGCGGGCAAACGCTCCGATCGCAATTCGCTTGTATGATAACGCATAGGCAGATATATTCCTGAGTTACGCTCAATACTATTTACTCGGCGATATTCTCCCTTGTGAAAATCTCTTAGATGCGATCATAAATCGCTTCGGTTGACATAATAGCGTAAAGGGAGCGCCCTGGATTTATGCATGTTTGATTTAGAGGGAGGTGAATGTTGTCATTTTACCGACATTCTCACTAAAAATATGGTGGTCTTATTTTTACGAATATCATTTTGAAAGTCGAAACATACTCGCTACCGTTTTTACGCCACCCTTCTGAGTGTTCTATTTTCTCTTGTGTTCAGAATGTGAAATGTCTTGAAGATTTTGATATATAGATCTAATAATCAGATGCTTTATTATACAAAAGACAACAGAAAAGCTTAAAGGGTAGTTTTGAATCGAAGGTAAATGACACTTAAGACTTGAAAGTATGATCTTCTAACAATTTGTAAATTATATATTGCATGCTTACCTTGAAACCAGATATCGTAAACTTCGTTTCTTATGCGCGTTTTCGTTTTATGATTTATTGTTAGGGCTCATTTTGATGATTGAATAATAAAAAGTGCTCGGGCGGGTACCACATTTGCATTTGACTTTCATTCTACTACGTGAATTTTAATAAGATTCATAATAAAATATTTTTGTACAAAGATGATGTATTCGGTAGATAAGATTTGACTGAAGTAGGTACTTTTTATTTAGAGTTTATCAGATAACATTTCAGTGGGGCTTTATTTAGCTTGACGACTGCAAAGAAGGGGCTGACTATTAAATTTATTTGAGAGCCATTCTTCGTTTATTGCGATTCGGATTGGAATTGGAATATCCAGACAGAACAGATTAACAATTTTCGAATTCTAAGGGCAGCCTGTGTTCTAAATTCAAGACACGATTCAAATTAAGTGATAAAGCGTTGGGAGTACGCCGCCTGTGCCCGGTTGTCACCCGGTAATACCCAAAGAAGCGACGTGCCCCTTGCCCCATTACGCGGAGCTGCATTGCAACAATTTCGAGAAGGAAATTTTCAAAGTCTATCAACAAATGAAGTGGTAATTATGTCGAAATTTACGCCTAAATAAACATGGAATTCATTGTGGAGGAATAGAAACTCGTAAGTCGAGTTTACCCTTCAAAAAACAAAGACAATAAAATTACCTATCAATAATTTTGTCAAGTTTTCATATTATTTTGGCTCAATATTAAATATTTATTTGTTAATTATAAATAGGAAACACTAATTATGCTCTTAATTGTCACGGATATATCAAATGTCCATATGTTTTAATTGGTACTAATTCTGTCTTTATCATAGCTTAAATATTAATCATAATTATTCTGCCTTCAATAATCGATACCAACACTGCCTAACGATGGTATCTGAATTTACTTAAACAATAATATAAACAAGGTATAAAATTAT
This sequence comes from Diachrysia chrysitis, assembly GCA_932294365.1. Lineage (NCBI taxonomy): Eukaryota > Metazoa > Arthropoda > Insecta > Lepidoptera > Noctuidae > Diachrysia > Diachrysia chrysitis. The sequence goes on from OW028645.1 coordinate 9,115,662, forward strand.
TTTATTGCCAATCAGTATTCGAACCATCCCATTGTGTAGGTGAGACGTGTTAGACAAATCATATTAATATACACGTAACACGAATTTGCAAGCTAACAACGCAGAACAACTCAGAACATCTGACTGTTTAATAACAACAGCTCATCGCATAAACAGATCACGTATTGAACACCAAATTCATAATCGGCGATTGAACGTAACCCCGAGGAATTTGTAAGGGGATAACGCGAAAACTGAAGGTGTTTATGATTTTATGATGCTACTCCATTCTCGAATATGGTCGTACAATAACGATAAAGTGTTACGACCTATCCAATGAGGAGGGAAAAATGTCGCGAGACTCCTACCTAATGATATTTTACTTTAATAACAACATGTGTGGAGTGACGTCACTTTACACAAATAAGCCATTGTGCGGAAATTAATATGTGATTCTCGTGTCAACGAGAGTGAAACACAATTTATGTTGCCGTTTATCGTAATTATCTAAGGATGTTAACATGTCATGTCTTCCTGTTTTACGTGTTTGAACGGTTGGTTACGTTAATAACAATGGTGATATGGCCTTAGTGCAGAACTCGGTCAGGCAACAAGATTGGCAGCGAGGTTGACCATGCAGAGAGCCCTAGACGTACTTGCGTAACGTCACAACAAAAAATTATTTACATTTTTGTTATCGACAAAAATACAATAGCAAAAACGAATATAATTAAATTGACTACAAACTTTTTTTTAAATCAATCTACAAAAGTTCTACGACTTACTCTAAACAACATAACTTCGAACTTCGTTGTAGGCAAAACATCACTTAATAAAGATGTCTCATTAAAAGCTTGCCGCAAATATTGTGCCCAGTCACGTTAAACTTCAAACTAATTCTATTACGTAGGGCAAAAAATAAAGCTCCGTTAAGCTTCTTACCAGTAAATGTACATAGACATTGAAAGTACTTTTTAATTTGGTTGAACTGCTGTGGACATTACGTGAGCCAAAAAATATTTACCTAGATTTTGACATTAGATTCTAATATTGAATATTATGTAGGTAATTATTGCTAAAATATATATTTCAACATTATTTTTACAATAATTTTAAAAGAATATAGCTTTTTTGGGAACGGTCTTTTTCGAGATTTCATTAATATTTAATATTTTTATTCAAAGATTTTATAAAACCAGCATTTGCTCGAAAATAATATTTATTAATAGCATACTTATAATGTATGCCAGAAAACAACCACCACCGAAAATAAATACTTTTCTCTCAAAACTGACTAACATTGTCAAAACAATTTTAAAAGAACGAAATACTATTTAAGTAACCTAGTTTCACCAAAGAGGCCTAACCAAATATTTATTTTCAGATAATTTAAAGATGATTGATTTCGTTCAGTAAGTATCGCCAGCTCGCAAGTGAGCAAGCGTGGTGATCAATGCTTGTTCCTTCTCTACATAAGGCGAGTCCTGCACTTACTGCGAGACCTATACTTGACTGCTGGAGTCAAGTATAGGCATAGGCCGGTCGGAGGCCGGCCGGTCAGGTGGGAGATTTATAAGCCGGTCTTGCCTATCTTGAAAGCTACTATCTTTTAATTTAAAATATTTTTCTTAAAATACTTTTTAGAAAATAGTTGAAAGATAATATGAATATGCAGCGTCAAAAGTACAGTATATATTATGAATTTTGAACGGTATGAAATTACAGATCACTATCTTAAAATTGTTATTTTTTTTCATAACTAATTAAGAAGATAGATGCCACAGTTTGCGGATAAAACAAGCATAGAATAATAAGGAGAATAATATTAATTTGTCATGTTATTTATATAAAAAATATATTCTTATTCAAGTAATGGTTTGACAAGATTTAATGTTTTTAAAAATTCAATTCATTCTTTGTTTTTGGGCTCCGTCGAGGTGACGACGATTCTGTCAATGTCAGACTTGGGAGAACAAGAGTTTAACGCGGGTGAAAAAAAAATGAATAACAAAACTAAAAATTATATAGAAGCAAAAAAACAGCCTCTAAACTACTTCCTTTTTGCAAATTAACTTAAATTAAACTCAATCAAAAATTACAAGCAAATACAAATAGAATTCGCTTGTAATTTGTGATATAGTTCTTGGCTAGGAAAAAGGCGAAAGAGATAACAAGGTTTAATAACAATTAACATTAAATGTTTTTAATATTTAATATATTAAATACAATAATCACGGCTGACAATTCGTACTTGTCATCACTAAGGACACCCATAATAATATGTCGTATACTCATTAATTTTAGTAGTCATACTTATTAGTAAAAGCAATTATCGACTCGCCTTCCCTTAAGGTCACGAAAATTGTAAGCGGTGACCCCAGATGGGCGAGGGGCGAGTAACAGCGATCGCTGGCGAACAAACGGGGGAACTCGCTTCAGTCGTGTGTCAACCGCCGCCGACGTCGGTCGTCCGCGCCGCGCTCCTCGCGAAAATATTACGTGAGCTTCATTATAACTCGGCTCAACTCTCCGATTGAAATGTTAATTAAAACCGTGTGTGAGTAAAGTGCTTACGGCAATATACTCGTATGGAGGGATAAAGCTCTGTGATATGTGATGGAACTGTTTGTTTAAAAACTTATTGAGGATGTATGTCTTATTGGCAGTACTCAGTTTACTTATAAAAGGTAATATCAAATATATGTGAATGGACTATTTGTTATTGTTAAGTACACTAAACCAGCAAATTCAGATATGAAATTTTAAAATGCGGATTATGTGAATATTAAATCACTTTTTCGGTAATGAATAAGAACAATAAAAGAGAGTCCCACGGTGGGCGACAATAACCGGCAGTGTCGGAAGCTTTAATGCTGCTTCTTATTCATTTCTGGAATAAAATTGCATTAAAATTTATTCATGAAGAGCAGACTGTAGAAAATTTTATAATAAAAGTCTATTCTTTATCATTCATCTTAGTGTGACACCGTAGGAAATAAGATGCTTTACGCAGTAGGTCATCAAGCGGAAAGAAAATATACTTCTTATAATTATAATAATAGTATTATATAATATAAATTCTTTACTATAGAATTAATTTTAAAATAATGGTTATTTATTTCTCACTTATTTAAATATACAATTGAGAAATAAATAACGACCCTGACTGAATGTCTTAAATAATGAAACGATGTACAATCAGTACAAAAACTTTTAGGGAATTAAAAGTTACTTAGACTATATCATTAAGCTCGAAAACAAAATGAAGCCATCACTATATCTTTTATCTAAAGGACCTCTCAGTTAGATTTATTCAGGCCAGGCCTCCGGCTCGTCGCTAAAAGCAAATTGAGCCTTAAAAATACAAACTGTTTCATTTTTAATTTTCTTATGGAAATGTCCAGCACTAATAAGTCTGCTATAATCGATATTCAATTTGTAGAAAGCTTTTGTTACCATGTTGGGTATATATTATGTATTTTTCTTGTGAGAAGACTAGCTTCAAAATGGGTTTAAAATAATCCATACTTAATATAATAAATGCGAAAGTAAGCTTGCTTGTCTTTCTGTCTGTTGCTCTTTCACGGATAAGCTACAGAACAGATTGTGATAATTTTTTTATTTCAATAATTACTTTAGAATAGGAACTACTGGGGTAAAGCCGCGGCTCGCTCTAAGTTTTAAATAAATCTTTTTCGTGATCACTTTGACTTTTTGGTTTGATTACTAGGAATAGGAATCCGTTCGAATGATGTCTTAAATATTAAAGCTTTATAATATAATCATACTTTGTAAAGAAAAATAAATTTTCTGAATGTTATACAATATTTGACTGAATATGGTATTTAAAAATGAGTTTAAGTAGATCGTAAATACTGTTTAATATTATGTAACGTTTGTTTAATATGGTTCTTTTAACTCTGATCTATGTTATGTTATCTAAATGGTTATAGTTCAAATGTCAAAAGTAATAATCACAAGTAAACAGAATTTAAATGATAACGATTACTACGTATTGAAGACATATGGCTGATACTATAAATAAATAACAAATAATTATGATCTGTCCCTAAAATTTACTGAAAGCAGAAAAGAAATTTTGACTGTTAAGAATAATCTATCTTAGATAATCTTAAATAATCTAGCTCATACCGAGATATAGGATAGGACTGACAAGGAAAGCGAGATTGTTCATAGATTCTAAGAAACTTAGGTCTTTATGCAAGAAATATGCCTTTTTACATTAACGTCGGTATATAATAAATAAAAATAAAGCTGTTTTAGTATTTAAACTAGGTGGCAACTCTAAAATAACTTAATACCTGACTTAATTATGTGCTTTATTATGCACTGTATAGGGATGGCGCTTAAAATAGCCTTTACAAGGAGCCATACTATTTCTGTCCACACCGTGGGCAGGTAGCCATGATTGAATAAAACTTTTACTATGGCCTGATATAACCTTTTATTACCTAAGGTTGTTACGAATATATCACTATTATACTACGCGCAACTAGTCATTAAACGTTTTGAACTTGAACTATAAATATTTTGATTGATTGAAAGCGTAAAAAATGCTTAATGTACAGCTTGTAACAAAAGTAGATGAACACAATCAGGTTTATAAAATACGTAAATGCAATAAAATTCTATGAAACAACTAATATGAATAACCTATCGTTTACACTTCGTGGTAAGGCTTATTTGTTACCTAGTCGCAACATCAATTTATGTACTTTAAATTGTGATTAAGGTATTATGTAAAATTGGTTTTGATTATCAAGTTTTGTTGCTGACTGTACCCAAGTAATGTTAAATTTTAAAAATATTTGTAACGATAGCACACGGGGTTTAGACTTGATATTAAAAACTCTATTATCGTTTTATTTTGCATCGATTTAGCTTGAATGAAGTCTATATTAACCACGAAACAAAACAATTGCTTTTAAAGTATAAAAAAGTATGCCCGGAAAAGGTCAAAATATATTTTGGGGTACATACGTAAGTGTTATGGGTGTATACGTCCATGAACTAGAAATAATTCTATAGACTTGTTGTATAAATAGACATAAATGTTTGTTGTGGAAAAGCAATTAATAACAGACATTAACCAAATCTACCGAGTCATAAATTGTATCAGGAAACAAATGTGGTATACAAATAATATTCAAGTTAGAATCATACAATAACTTTCCTGTTCGGTATTTATATTTTACTGATGATCAATTTAATTTTAGTTACATGAAACCTACTTGTTTTAAACTAATACAAAAAATACCGTTATTGGATACATTGAGAGAAATCTATATTAGTATAGTATAGTCTGACTATACTAGTTTATATATATATATAAGATATATATATAATTTGTATTACATGTACAATATCACCTTAACATAATATTAAGCTACTGGTTATATTTGTAAACCGATCGAAGGGCTAGAGGCGCTGCGTGAAATATACGCAATAAATCTAGTTTGGCGGCAGATACTAATAACATTGAAACGAAATTACTCATCTACCTGAAGTTAGCACATTGTTTTTTATTTTTCGCATTATTATAATACCAGCCTACAAATGTTCCACTGCTGGGCACAGGCATCTTCTCACGTAGAGAAAGCTCGAGAAATGATCACCACGCTTGCTCACTTGCGGGTTGACCATTTCAGATTTCAATTTCTGGAATCCAGGTTTCCTCCCGATGTTTTCACCGTTTGCCAATGGTGTCTTAGAATTATTAAAAAAGTACATGTAACTTTCAAAAATAAATTTTAATCACTCTACCACTCAAAGGTTTGCTGTTTGAAAACTCAATTTTGAGTTAGGCTTATTACTGTTTTATGTGTTACGTGTACAATAAAGAATAAAGATTTAATAGTTGGTGGCCTGTAGTGGGTTCGAACCTGCAACCTTGTGCATACAAATCCGTTCGTTAAACCGCTGGGCCACCACGACATTATTATATTAATACAAAATTTCCACACTCGCGAGTAAGGATAAAAGTAAAAGAATTTGTTGAGCCCATACAATACATAGATTTCCTGTCTCCTACCGTGCTTAGTCACTTTTCATGACTCCCTCGAGACATGACGGAGTGAACTATTGGAAGCGGAGACCACGAGCGCTTAAAACTGCTGTAAATAAATTGTGACAGGTTCCTAGTATATCGCTTTTATGTAACCAAAACATAACCTACTTGGATGACTTATTTTGTTGTTGTTCCTTCAGGGATTAAAGAATAAACTTGCCCAACCATTTTGTTCTTTTCTGATATTGCAACTAATTATGACGTGAAAAAAACTGTATAAAGCTTTTGACAAATAAGATGGCCAGGATTACTGAACCAAGCTTCGAACGCAATATGATAGTTTTCGGAGACATTATTTTCTTGTACCCTTGTAAATTTTGCAAATGGCGGTCAAATTTTGCAAAGAGGTTAAGCGTTTTACCATTTGTCGGACGTCTTCAGTCCTTTTACTTAGATTTCTCGAAAAGAAAACAATCGTTATTACTTTGTCAGTAAAAAATACTTAAAGGCTGTGTTATAATATTAAATAATAATAATACTTAATTACATATAGGGGTGTTTGTAATACATAATGTTTGAAAATTTTATAAATTAGCATGCGTTACAAATTTTTGGTTGAGGAGCTGTTCTCCTAGCTAGTATGGTGGTGAGGATGTGGTGTGTGTGTGTGTGGTGTGCGTGCGTGCGTGCGTGTGTTTGGGTGGGTTTGGGTGAGGGGTTTGTAAACTGTTGTGTGAATAAACTGATACCCTTTTAGAAACTCGAATAAGGTTATACAGTAGGTATTGAGCAGGAGGTGCATGTTTTTTAAACATTTAACACTTACGATGGATGGTGCAACCCTTATTGTTATTGTTATAAGGGTTGCTCCATCCAACGTCACAGTTAAATTGTTTGCTAAACCTTCAGTTTTGTATGGAAATCCGCAGCTTTAACGGACGATTGGACGTTGACGTTAGATCGTGCATTCGGCCTGAGCCGGAGTAAAATCATCTGGCTTAAAGGGATTTGGTGTGAAGTGTGAAGAGGTTCCTTGCGTCCTACACATGGCTAAAACTTTGACCTTTTTTGGCATAGTGAGATATCACAGCGATATAAATTGTGATGATCAAATTAAGCTTACAATAATAACTAAAATGTGAAAGATAGTCTGCGTGTCGGATTGTTGCGCTCTTAAGTAACTGAATTGATATTTTTTCTTGTACTCCACAAAGTGGTATAGGGGCTATAGGGGTTATAGACTACTATTGATACAGTAAGTAACACGTGGGAGGATTCGCGAAAAATTCAGTTGATAATAAATATAGGATTCTATTTTGCTTTTGACTGGATTTAAAATTCAAGGTAATGAAACACTAATCATCAAGCTTTAAGATAAAGTTATAATTATTTAAATTTAAAATTAATTGATTAAATTTTAAAAATTATTACGCATCAACGCATGCGCAGTCAATATCTTCTTTAGACGGTGTCTACAAACCTGAAATTTTTTTGTCTTAGCTTGTTCTTTTATAGAACCTTGCGTTTAAAGTTTAAAGAGTTTAAAGTTTAAAGAGAAAAAATTAAAGTGTTAAAGTAGTCTATTACATACCGTTAAAATGTTATAAAAGCTGTCTATGGATAGTTTATGGTAGAGTATTTATATACATATTTTTAAAGGCAGATGTTATTCTAACTTGAGATTATTTTTTATTGCATTCGCACAAAATGAGAATAATTTTATTGGTACTATGAAGCGTAAGCCGTAGGTACCTGGGGCTAAGCTAAACCAGCAAAGCCAAGTAACTGAGCTCAGTTTTGCTCTTCGTGTGCACAAAAGTATCTATCTAAGAACTCTCTATCTTTACGTAATTTAGTGTCTCCTGCAGTTAATGTATGTTCGAGAGAACCAATCGCTTACTTACTTAATTTTTATGAAGGATTAGCTGTTGCACGCGGTTCTGCCCGCCTGGGCGTCGGTTTTCTGAGGATCCAAACTTACCACATATCAAGATTAATAGAAATCGGTTCGGTGTTTTAACCGTGAAAGTGTAACAGACATACAGACAGAGTTACTTTCGCATTTATAATATTAAGTATGGAAGTACGAATAGTGAAAGGAATATTGTGAACACAATAACAAGAATATTTTAGTAACTTAAGATTGTAAAATAAAATATAAACACAATAAGCTCAAATTACTACCCACTGTAAAATTAAGATAAACGTTTTTCAAACAAAGCTGTAGGCAGAACTAGTCTTAAAAATAAAGGCACAAATAAAGGCGTGAAAATAGCACCCGACTTAATTAGGCGAAGAAAAACAGAAGGTACACAATATAATGAAATTAGGCACCTTACTCCTTAAGGCGGGAAACATCAAAAGGCTTCACTGATGAATTTAATTGAATATCCGGTACCAGTCAGCTTAAAAATACAAAATTAACATTGAACGATAATTATGTGCCTGTAGATACAGTTTTGAAAAAGTTTGATGGTTAGATACCTATTTACGATTTTGTTTATTCTATATCATTGAGTAAAAATTAGGACTTGACCTGCGTCAAGTTAGGTCATACCCTCATAAGCACTATTTAATCGTAGCTACGCTATGCAAGTAATTTTCTAAAAGGTTTAATAAAATTTCTTGTTATTCTTTAAAAGAAAATCTCGGATTATGAACCTCGTAATGTGAAAATTTCATTTATCCGTTGCCTTGCATTTTGCATTGCATGCCAATATATAGTTTCAGTTCTTTTAAAACACAATTTATTAATGGTTCGTTGGTAGTTAAACTTAAGATTTAGTTATTTTACGATGTTTAATTCACGAATAATTAAAGTACCCACAAATTTAACTCTTGAATTAATTTTAAAATACAAATGGAAAGCAATACGTGGTACTAAATCAAAAGGTATTGAATGAAAGCTACCATACGAAGACCATATTATAGCCAAGAAAAGAATTTATTATTTGACTTAGATGTTTCTAAGAATAACCCACTGATGTTGGCGTTGATTTATTTTTCAAAGTAAACATAAAATCGCTTTCAATCCTCCATTTACGTAGACCCTGTGAACTTGTGAAGTCAGGCGGAGAGTTCAAAATTAGCTTGAGGATGTTACACGCTGGGTTTATATAGTTACTAGCTGTCCCCCGCGACTTCGTCCGCGTGTTTTACTTTCATGTGTTTTGCGTGGACCCTAATTCTTTTTTATAAAATAAAAATAGGTATAAATAATATAATTTCAGCCCATAACCTCAGCTATCTGCCAGTTACAGAGATTAGCGCTTTTATACGTGGTACTTGATAATTATTTTTTTGCGTAGTTTATTTAAAACTGAGATGTCTCCTAAGATATTCATTTAAATTAAATTATGTAATAGAAATTTTGTTAAAAATTAAATACTTGTTATGAATAACGTATTCATTTGGAAAAGGATTAATATCATGTTTATAACACCTACGCAAATATTGCATTATTTTAGAATAAATTTGATTATCGTAAAAAAGGTTATAGTGAGTCAACCTTAACAAACAAACTCTTGAGCTTCATAATATTAGTACAGATAAAGTGTGACGTTGATTGTATTAAAGTTATTACTTAACACAAATGATGTTTTTGTGTCGTTGCGGTAAACAGCGGTAATTATAATCCCGTCAAGGACTTTTTGTACAATTACTGAAAACATCAGTTACTTATGTGTTTGTACGAATTTACTTCACTTTATTTAATCGTAATGTCGTTGAAAAAATTTGTGTTTTTTAAAAAAAGCTTATGTTCTAGCAGTGTGGGTGACTAAACTAAATATGCTTGTGTCTGGATTCACTTCAATAGTGCAATGGGCGGGGTTCAAACCTACAACCTCTCGATCAAAAGGCCGTCAACCTAACCATTAAGCTATTGCAGCTTCAAACAGTTTGCAAATTCTTTGACAAAATAATTCATGTTAGTTAAAGAGATCGTAGCCAATAATCTTTATTTAACTTTTTTTGATCTTTTGGTTCAACGGAGTACATAGTTTAATGTAATGTAGTTGAAAAGTTATAAACAAGCAGCTAACTTCAAAATCGTCTTTTTCTTAAAATTTCTAGGTTATAATATAAATAATTTCTTCTAATACCACAAAAATATTTTATTTGTTAAACCAACTAGACTGCGGATATCAATAAAAAAAAAACATAATGAATTAAGAACCATTTGGACTTCTTTCGGGACTGAGCCCGCAATCTCGGTACTGAATTTGCCGTGAATTCAGGGTGTACAGCTATAAACCACGGAAACTTATGACCCTCCGGTGTCCCGTAGAAAGTTTAGATGCCTCCCAACCGCGTCGCGGGAAAAGTGTTCCTGTTCCAACAGGAAAGAGTTGAAAATCGATAGTCAAAATAAGCAAAGGTACTAAATTAGATATGATATTTCCTTGATTCTAGTCTTAATTCATTCGAACAGCGAGTCGTAGTAATTCAAAGAGATGTTTCCAAGTAACTGCTCGCTATCTACAAATCCCTTATTCACAATCGCGCTGCATTGCAGTAGTGCTTAAACATTGTTAAAAGTGTGAAGAAAACTAGCGAATGAACACGACAACTCGCTACCTCCCACTAATTAACCGACTTTAAACAATAAAGTTACCTTCGTGACGTCTTGGTATCACCAAGTTGAAGGCGAGAGTTTCAAAGATTAAACAGTACAAGTTTGTTAAGGTTTAAACAAGGTTTCGCTTCTGTTACTCCCGAATGATTGTTGTAAAGTCCAGTTTGCACACCTCCTGGGAAATAAAGCGAGATGGATATATTTGCAAACCGAATCTCTCTTTCGTCTTGTACTAAATTATAATATTTTATTAAAGCCCGGGGATCGTTATTTGGTTCTGGAATTAATTTTTCAGACGTCTAACTTTCTAGTTCATACATCTTGTTACATAAGTTAGACGTTATTTATCTGATATTATTTGTCTTAGAAACTTTATTTACTGATGATTCCCAAGAGGCAAACTGTTCTAGCGTACTATTTTTTGAATGGCTATATACTCAACCAAAATAAAAAACCAATTCTACGCTAATATATTAATTTATGAAGCTAAATAAACCGTATCGTTTAGAGTAAATTATTGTTATATTCTAACAAAGACATAACCGTATGATATTGATATACATTATTCTAATTTTCCAAAGCACATGAAATAAACATTCTCAAGAGGCATTTCTCGTTAGCGCTTGTCAAAAGTGTTGAAGGCACATCAGAAAATCTGACAGAGTACGTAATGGTGTAAGATTTTTGGCATTAGCTATGAATCAAATGCCTCGGTGACAAATCCTCTGTGTGATTTCAGAATATGTCTTGCAAAGCACTTTGTGTAATGGAGGGTTTTTGAATATAATTATTTTATATAATAACTAGCTGTCCCCCGCGACTGAGTTCGCGTGTTTAAGTTTCAACGGTTTTTAATTTTTTCAACATTTTTCATTTATGCTCCGCTCCTATTGGTCGTAGCATATAGCCTTCCTCAATAAACGGACTATCCAATACAAAAAGAATTTATCAATTCGAACCAGTAGTTCCTGAGATTAGCGCATTCAAACAAACAAACAAACTCTTTAGCTTTATAATATTAAGTATAGATTCCCAGTGACCGTGAGACAAAAGATACTACCGTCTATTTGAAAAAGAATGACAAAAGAAGTTTCTGATAGATGTTTTCTACATTAGGACACAGTCTCATTAAAAAAATTAAATCAAAATTATCATTTATGTAGCTCATTCAGTAGATCAAAGATAAATCTATTTTTGCGTATAATTTGTTATTAAAATATACATATCTTCTACTAGGTACTCCGTATTCAAATAAGTTATAAATAATCGTTAAAAAGAAATCTTTTTTTAAAGAAATTAGTTTAGGTCTGAGTCCTGTGTGTCCTCTTATTAATACTGCTTATGATAATAAGTATTTATTGCTAACTTCAATTTAAATGACCGAGGTGTTAAATGTGGCTGAGGCTAAGGCTAAGAAGATATTGGAAATAAATTATTATTTAAATACGTAGGAGTAATGACTTAGCATAATCCAAAGAAACCAGATTGTACTTCATTGTAACCCCCGGTTTTTGGAAGGCTGATGAACACAAAAATTACTTAATCACCTGTCAAACCTCCTGTTAAGCGCTGTGATTGGTTGTTAGTCTCTTGTTCAACAAACCGCAGTCGTGATCAGATTTGACAGCAGATTAAAATGATCAGCCTTTCAGAAACCGGTGGTGGGATGTCTATTGGTACTTTTGTTAAAAGTTTTACTACCGCACGCAGAGATGTTAATGGTTACTTAAGGGATTGATTATTATCTATTAAAGATTTCTTATCTTATTTTTTTACTATTTTTATTTAAGATTTTTATATGAGAAGAATCTTAAATCAGAGATTCCTTTATTAGCCATTATTAACGTCTCTGACCACGGCGGTTTAATGCAAATAAAACAATTTTATTTTCATTCAGGCAATAACAAGCCGTTATTAATATAAATCAAAATCAATCTAACTTTAAAAGTTATTTAAGCGCGTCAAACTGTTCCTTAGTACGCAGTTATAAAGGGTTGAAAGATAATTCAATGTAGTTGCGTTAATTATTTTGTAAAGTTGTAAAATGTCGGCGAGTAGACTCACCTTGAAACTTTCAGCAGTTGTAAAGCTGTGTTAGTCTATTAAACAGTTAACGCAAACCAAACACAATTTTACTGAAATCAATTCTATTAATATCGTTATTTTATTTAAATTAACTTCGAACGATTGCTTTTAACAGATTTAATTTTGGAAATTTTAGTGAGGGCTTAAGAGATACATGTTTTTACTATTTGTAGGGATTCATGAATATTTTATATAAAAATACTCTTTTAAATATAAATATCAAACAACTTTCTTTTTAATAAAGAATAAAATATCTTTTATTTTTAATAAAGAGTAGCAGTAGTAGGTACACCACTAGAGTTACAAAATCTAAATAACTTTGCCCAGAAAAAAAGTCTGTTTCACTAAAATATAATTCTAATACGTTTAAAATATAAGATACGCAACAACAACTGTCACACTACAGGCATTTTTCAATAAATTCTGTAATATTTATCGTTTTCAAAAAATGTCTTCGACGATATTCAAACCGCTTCAAATCGATATGCCGTAAATATTACACGAACTGTCTACTATTGGATTTACGGTGTAAACAGTTTTTCGATTCCGTTCATGTTACTCGGATACGTTCTTGTTGTCTGATGTAATATGACATGTAATCAACCCATTTATTTAAATGTAAACCAGAAATGTATCTTTATGCAGTGTTTGTGATTTCAACATCCCATCTACTCAATTACTACATACATTACTCGTCAAATTGTAACTGATACTTTTACTTAAAAGCTTTATGTTAGCAGTCAGTGAATACTTCGAGGTATTTGTAATCACATGGTTGGTTAAATTAAAATCAACAAAATCCAAATCCTGTATTCTACAGTTTCATTTAACACATGTATCAAATAAAGATTCGCTTAAATCCACTCGCCCATTCTCTCCCAAGCTTGGGACAAAGACTCTAATAACGCTCTTCTGTTGGAAATTGAAATAAATGTTAACAACATGACCTAAACAGCTGTCTCTGATATCCTACATAAGATGTAAGTGTCGTGGCAGACGCGCATTCCGCTTGCGATAGACTGGCACCCTGCCACTGTTTGGTCTTACTGCCGTCAAACCGTATACAATGTTGTTATACATTCGTGTTAATAGTATGTACATTGTAAATTGTACTTTATACTAAAAGTTAAGCCTTTTAGTCGGCCAATTATTTGACTGGAAATTTATTTAGAATCGTACATAAATTGCCAAATGTTTATAAAAATAGTTTTAGTGCATGATTTGAAATAGTTTAATTTTAGATTTGTCATTTTATAATGTTTAAGGTTTTCCATTTTGTTAAAACTTACTTTTAATAGCATCAAGAAAGATATTCATGCATTTAAGTGATGTGATCAAGAATTTCTCACAGTTTCAAATCTCGCTTGAAATAACTGCGAACTAACGCTTAAACTAACTAAGGCTTGACAGAGTTATTAATATTCTTAGGCCGGTATAGCAGCAAAAGTTTCGGGACCCAAAATAGGCGCTGACACGCTCACAAATCTAAAAATATCAAGATCGGTTCGCCTCTTAAACTAGAACTAACTGATTATGAAGCCATTCCTGCTAACTGTGCCTTGCCATGGAAAATAATACTATGTTTAGTACTCAGAAAACGGAAATATCGCAATCCGTAACGAACAAGCATTGGTGATCAATAATTTTGTTCATTTTTGACATAAGACTTTTCCCTGAAACATTGTCAGAGACCGATATTAATTGTATTTGATTCGAAAAAACATAGGTCATATATTTCTAAGACAATAAATCAAACTTTGAGTAATAATATATTATTTATACATCTGATGACTTTGTAAACATGTCGGTGAACCGCTGTCTGGAAGGTACCTAGTTACACAAATACACAATGAAAAGGTTATTGGATAGAGTTTATTGATTGCGACTACTAACAAATAAGGTTGAATGAGTGAAGGAAAAATCGTTTGAAATTGAACGTGGGTGCTAGATAGCTGTAGTCTAAGACAAAAATATAATTTGGGTTTTTTTTTTTTAATTTTAATTTACTGATAATAAAATTAACGTCCTTTGTTGTAAACAAAAAAAAAATAATGGGAATAGGTAATTACACTGGAATACAGCTAAATTTCTTTGCAATTATCTTTGATAGTATATTAAAATTAACGACATTCGATAAAAGTATGATTATTTATATGTAGATAAAGCATCAAAATCACAAAAACTCTCTTTGTTACAGAGTCCCTACTACTAAAGATCGTTCGATTGTCAGTCCCTACATACCGGGTAAGGGGCCAACCTGCCCAATTTGAATGCGACTACGAGCTGGGTGAAGACACACTGTACTCAGTCAAATGGTACAGAGACAATGAGGAGTTCTACCGGTACATGCCCAAGTATGACCCCCCGAAGCACGCCTACAAATTGGAAGGGATCAAAGTTGACGTAAGTTGATAGTTTGAATTAAGTTACGGTCAAACTTGCAGATAGCAGGAGGTTATGTATCTAACTACAGTACTAAATGCTAGTCATAGATAATATAAAGGCGAGGTTATGGCCAGTCGATGGTTACAGGCTGAACTAATGAAGAAAAGTAATAGTATTAGTAGATTATACGAAACTACCTTCTTTCTAAATATTTACTACAAACTAGAAATTAAAAGATATATCTGGTAAAATGGAAGGAACAGCTTTAGATCAATATTGCGATGCTTCAAACATTCTGCGTTGGACGCAGCGCGGCCTCAACGTCAAATCCATGTCACACTCTAATAGTTTTTGACATATCGCTGCTCCGTTCAAAGCTGAATGTTTAGAAAACATGATAGCAGACTTTGAACTGAATAAAGCTATCATTGTTACGTTGCATGTTCAATTAAATTATTATCTCTCTGAACAAGAAAATACCTGTGCCCTGCAGCCAGAAAGTTATAGATTGGTAAAATTTACAATTTGATTACGACGCGATAGGGCTTGGCAAGTAGATACAATTCAAAGTTCCAAACTTTGCATTGAACTTGAACGTGCTGTGGTCTCAGTTCCAACGTATAGATAAGGTAGTACATACAAATTTAGCTTCGTGGGTATTGTAAGCTCTCCAAAACGCGTTGTGGCTATTTCTTGAAGTGCGACGACTCAAACTTCGCTTTGTGTATAAACTTGAGAAGATGTGACGTCGACCGCTTCGACGTCGACGAGCGTTTTCTGTATTTGAATTAAAATATACTAGTCTAAAACTTTAATACCGTAAACAGGTACACTTTAGGTTTTAAAACCTGTTTTACTGAGTATGACGTAGTAGCATCTAATGGGGCCGATCCCAAAGAATTTATTGTTTATATAATAAATAAATATGGACAACATCACATACATTGCTCTGAAACCAAAGGTGTAAAAAAGAAACTAGCACTAGTGTTATGGAATTCTGAGAACAAAGGTACCACAAACATCCTGACCCGAAAATGTAGAAAACTGGTTTTCTACATTGATCCGTCCGGGATCGAACCCGGGACCTCAGAGCTGGCGACACCTTGATTTACAAGGTGTGTACGCCACTCGACCACGGAGGTCGTCAAAGAATATATTTATTTTGTAACATAATGAGATAATATGTCTGTAAACATGTAGAAATAGGACGGTATACTCAACATTGTTTATGGTTTTTTTTACAAGATGAACCAATATCACTAATAGTGTCCACTAATTAAATAAAAGAAATTGAAATAAGGAGACTAAAAAGCCATATACCCGTTATATACAGACAGATAATAGGTTTTAATTTTAATAAAATTCTCTTAAAATTCGTTACTCATTAATTCATATTTCAAATTTCTTTTTGTTATATTTTGTGACTTGACTCTCATCTATAGATACGTAATATTCGAAGCCATGGAAGAACTGAGGTTCTTTTTATTCGATAAACAAAATTTATCGTCTCGGGTACGTAAAATTATATTAAGAATAGTCGACGACAAAAACAAGATAACAAGATCAATGCTAACTTTATAAGAAAGAACCTGAACAATGAAATGTCAGGGGTTATGAAATGTGATACAACAGCAATAAAGCAAATTATCGTGTGATTTGAAAGGTTTTTTGGAATCTCATTCTTTAAAGAGGTTATATAGTTCGGTTATCTATTCCGGGCGTACAATAGGGTACGCCGTCGAACACTGACAAAAGATCGGGATAGAAATGAGCCGAAGCCACACAATCCATACGAGACTATTGAGGACTACTATCGTCTAAGCTAGTGGAAACGTGCTCAACAAAATTACTTGTAGTGGGAGATTTAGCAAGAATTCAATTTTCCTTATTGATCAAGATACACGGGCAGCTTATAGGTTACCTTACTTTTGTGTATAGCTTAATTTGTTCCTGTCCGTTTATTTTGTGGACCTGATGAATTGGCACTTTATCTTTTAATCGAGAGATTGTCTTGTTCTTTTTTTAAATGAAGGTTTAATTAAGAAAGAAAGTTGGAAAGATTCTTTATCAGTTCCAAGTGTTCCAACACAGTTACTTCAGCTACCTGAATTTATATAATTTCTTGATTTTTTTGAGACAATGATGTTGGGTGAAAATACGCTTTTGTAAGTTAAAGACAGAGAAGTCAAATTGTCAACGTGTCACCTTCTTTATTCATAATAAACGAACCACTTTACATAAGTATAACCGATGAACAATACCTAGTTTACTATGACCCCACAAACCAATGCTATTATACTTAATAGACCTGTAATCTTCGGAACATTCAATCAATAACTCGGTCATGTGGCACAGATTTCATAACTGTGTGTTCATGAATGTCGTGGTGGCCTAGCGGTTTAACAAACGTTTTTTTTTGGACAAAGTTGCAGGTTTGAAACCACTACTACTATGTGACTTTAAAGTTATACGTAGTAATTTCTTAATTATTTTAAGACACCATTGGCAAACGGTGAAGGAACACATCGTGAGGAAACCTGGATTCCAAAAATTTGAAACCAAAATCGCCAACCAGCAATAAACAAGCATGGTCTTCAATGCTCGTGCCTTCTCTACATGAGAAGAAGCTTATGCCCCGCAGTGGGACATTTATATGCTGGTATTTTATTATATTATTGATGTTGTGAAGGTGGTGGAATGTTTAAAGAGCGTAAATTTTAAAACTCTCACAGTAGACACGGCGCAGTTGAAGAGTTTCAGTCTGTAGGTAAGCAACGAGGGCGTTCGTTAAATGGAATAACTTTTAAACGACTTCTTGCAATTAGCTCATTACACAGTTTTTAATAGAAAGTTAATTTTTATTTCGTAACGACCAAGAAAACTAAACCCACGAAGTTGGAAGTTCGGATAAATATCAAATTTTGTGCAATATCTCCAAGTATTGTCGCTTAAGTTTTTTTTACTTTACGAATTAATTACTATAGATTTCATCCATTAAATTTATAGGCCATATTTTGAGAGATTATACGTGGCCTTACTCCTCGTCTTCGTGATTTTTGAAAACGTTTTGGGAAAAAAATAAGTTTGTGCTAAGTCAAAATTCATGGCTCACTCTTTTGAGTATTTCTTGGACATAATAATTCAGGGATGGAACAAATGTTAAAAGTAATTTTTGCAATTTTGTCTACAGTTACAAAAATCAGATGACCGAAGAGTCATCTTACACCAGGTGACGCTCAAGTCAAGTGGACTGTACCGGTGCGAAGTGTCGGCAGAAGCACCGAGTTTTGCATCAGCCGCTGGAGAAGGCAGAATGGAAGTTATCTGTAAGTACTTACTTACGGTAATAACCTATTGTCTGTTTGATTTTCAGTCATGGTGACCAATGTAAGTAGGTTCTTCACGTTCTGAAAACTTAATTAGCGATGGACTCGTAAAAGCAATATTTTATTAAAGGCACATTTGCTACCCAATGCGATAGCTAGGAAGTATTACTTAGGCATATATCCTGAAAGTGTTTATGGCATACACATATACAAAGTTAAATAAAGATGTGATTGAGCGACTACTTTACTTTCACAAACAACCATTATGTGCAAGAAGCATCATCATCATTTAGTTTAAATTAAGCGTCGTCTATTGTTTTCATAGAATCTCCATCTATTTCACTAACGTAAAAGTTAAATTTCTTAAAAATCACAATTTAATTTCCTTTGACGAGGACGTAACAAAAGGAAACCATTATTTCAATTTAAACTTCATGTTAAAACTGCTGCAACACACGACAAATTCTCTGCCATTGTCTTTTGTCCTATTACTATACATGTTACTCAATTACTTTACATGTTTTTGTAACTTGGTGAGCGAGTTTAATGACCTCAACTATTTCGTTGGTAATTTTATTTCTAAAATGTTAGATTTTGAACGTATGAAAGACATCGTGAACAAATACAGTTTTATAAAAACGAATAACAATCTAAAGTTAAGGTATCGAATTTCTTATTGTTTGAACTTATTGATTGTGCAAATTCACATGATTGCGCGATCTATAAAATATAAGATAATGTTTATTTTTTGTTTTAAATGTAACGTGTAAAAATGTAAATATTATTACATAAATTGAATGAAATGTATTTTTGTTACCCAGATTTGCCGCGGGAAGGTCCAAGAATAACAGGCAACGAACAAGAGAACAGAAAAGGGGACTCTTTATTCCTGAACTGTACGTCAGGCCGGTCGTACCCCGCGGCGGTACTCAGCTGGGACATCGATGGAGAGAAGGTAACCGTTAAACTGTTTGAACGAAAAATTTTGACGTTTACGAGGCAGGAATAGTTTATCCACGCCCGAGTTATGGATAAAATATTATTTAGATGAGACTTTTTAACGAGCTGGTGATACAAGTAGTTTATTAGGAAATTTTGGTTGTTCAAGAACCAATAATAAAAAAAGATTTTTGAATACATATTCGGATTGTTATTGCAAATCAGATTGGTTGTACATTTATTTAACACAAAATCGGGTTAGCTACATCATTTATAACTCAAGAACGGGTGGACCGATTTTCATAATCTTTGGTTTGTTGGATTCGTCTCTACCCCTAATAGCTGAATAACTATAAACACATGAAAAAAAAATGTCTTATTAAAATGGGGATTACTTACGCGGGTGAAACTTTCTTGCGACTTGAGATACTTACTCAAGTGTACCTCAAACATTTCGTTTAAAGCCAATTCGGTAGCATCATTTTATATGTTAGAGATACACATCTACATACTGCTCAAGACGGTTTCTATCAGTGGGAAACCGGAACGGACATATCCATTATCGGCCCATTACTGTACTAGTAAGTAATCCTCCGCTATGTGAAGACCTCAATTAATTCTCTATAAACTCCGTGCATTTAATATACAAATGTCATACCAACTTAAGCCTGCAGACTAATAAAATAGGAGAATCATCGGATTCAAAATAATATAAAAAAAGATTCGTATCACAAACCCATACACAAATCAAACTTAATCGTTACCAGAAAAACTCGTAATTAGTATTTAATTTGCACAAAATTAATATTTGATTGCGTTTATTTCTGACAAGCTAAGTTCGTGTAATGTGTAGCTCAGGACAGACAATAATTATAACAAACTAAAAAATACGTAAGAGGTATTATCGTATTGAAGTAATGTATTTTAAAAAAGTAGGTCAAATTATAAAATGCAACTATCGCTTTACCTTTCACACGTAATAATAATTATACTGAACTAAAATACTAACTTCTTCATATTATTTATAACCCTCCATCGAAAATTGTAGAAAATTCTGTAGTCAAGCATCCTGCTATAATATTGATTTCCTAGAAATCTGTAGTGAGTTTCATAACACAGATACACACTACGGTTGCTGTAGATGTGTGCGTAATGTACAGGCAGTGACCGTAAGTTTCCGGTGTGCAATCAAACTGTATGGCAATCTTGGACGGTTATAGTATGATTTCTTACTGGGGCGTCTCAAATCTCGATTGGTTTGACTCGATACGATGCTAGAAGCTTCAAAGCGAATATTTCTAGTAAATCTCGTTTAAGCTCCATTCAGGACTGCTGTTCAAAATCCAGTGGTATCTATATTTTAAAATTCTAAAGTAATAATAAAATGCAGCTCTACTTTAGTTTAGACAAGAATTCTGGGAAGTCTCGTATCGGTTCACGAGCGTAATTACTAAAATTCCTCTTGCTCAATGATTAGCAGAAATACCAACAAAGACGGAATATTATTACTTTAGACCTTAAATAAGAGAGTAAAATTTTAACGAACGCTCCACGAATACCTATAAAAGTCCGTCTACGCTACGAAACAAATACCTAAAGCAATTTATTCGTTTAATTTACGACCTAGCTTTTGAGAAATTTTATTATGAGTTTATAAAAATGTGATGGCAAAATAATTAAATGTGCATCTATTTACTGCATGTTAATTAAATTGTTTTAAAGTCGTAATATAATGTTTTACTGGATAGATTTAATTACAGGCAGGCTAAATTAATATAATTGTGCGCCCCGATATTTGACCCTTTTTGAACGAGTTTCAGAAATTCGACTCTTTTATCCTGTAAGGTTTTTTCAAATTTTAACTTTCCTGGAATCCTTACGGAACCTTATTGAAGTGCGGGCTCGTATTTATCTTTTATTTCCGATTTGGTCCGAGCTTTTTCGTTTTTGAACAAAACTCGTCATATTCCGTGTGGGTCGAGTAAAATTTTATTATTATGTTCGAACTTTATGTTACGTTCTAATGTACAGAATACATAATATCAATAATGTATATACTAAGCAAAAAATTACGTTCATATTATAACCCACATAATTTTTATACCTATTTAAACTAAATTCTTGCTTGTAACACCTAAAGGCTCTATGTATACAAGGTGATTTTGTTATCGTTTCACAAATTTAAACTATGACCTCTACATCGGTTATAAAAACGATTGGTATTAGAAATTCAAAAAACAAATGAAAAATATTCGAATTTTGATACTATAACCGTATCAGTGTCATGGTATCTAATAGTACTGAAATTTGATATTTTTTTAGGGTTTATAGGGTCATTTTTTAGTACTTTTTATTTTTATAACCGATATAGAGGTCATAGTTTTCGTTTGTACAGCGATAAAAAACACCTTGTATTTAGGTATCATTTGAATAATAATTATAATTATGGTCTCGGAATGGTGTTACCATCATCTCTAGTGCCTAGTGATTATAATTTAACAGATTATAACGCATTGAACTCATTTACAAGTCTTAATATACATTATCATTCATACTTTATCAATTTATTTGCAAATTAGAACAGTAATTATGTTTGTAGCAACATTTAGGTTGAGAGATCTCACTACATTGCTTCCATTGGAATGGGGTACAACCACACTTCACGAGAATCAATTGGTTTGTCGAATCGACTATTTCCAGGCACAGTTATTCCCCGAAACACCGATATTAATTGGCTAGCACAAGCGTAGATTTTTTGCGGTATGTCGCAATATCTGTGCTACTGCCCTATGAGAGCTAGCCACGTAAATACCCTTACATTTATAGACAACGGGGGTTCCCCGTTAGGAAGTCCTTTGTTTTTATCACAAAGTTTCGTTCTTTTTGCGGTCTATCTGCGTGTTAGATAAATACAAAAAAAAAAAAAAATTGCTAGCTTTTTTTTAGCTTGCAAATGCCAAGATCGTGTAAAATTTTGCAATCTAAATTAAAATTACTTTCCGACATACGATTGGTATGAAATTTTGCATACTTACGTATGTTCGGTGACAGTAGATTATTATGGTACTTACGAGCTGGTCTGATGATGGAATTAGAAGGTGGGTATAGGAACTCTGTAGCTAAATGACGTAATCCCATCGTGCTTGTTTGTTTTATGCACTAGAACCTACTTTGAGTAGTACTTACTTAGCTGATTTAAAAGCTTGTGTTAAAAATACATGCTTATGCCAACTTGGTAGGTCTACTTGGTTTTCATTGTTTTTCTTCAGTAACTTTATTAGGATGAATAAATTCATTAATTATTCATGGGTACAACAGTACTACGCGTATTTCTTACTTTTTTTCTTCGTACACAAAACTTTGTACTTTATTGTGTCTATTTTTATAAACAGTTGCTAACCGACCTTATCGACAATTTAGATCTATTGTTATTATTACACGAAACATCTTACATTAGATCCAGTTAATTAGCGTTTATTCAAAAAAACACCGTATTTAACAACTTATAGGTATTCAATTCAATTGACAACTGAAATATTATCCCATACCCTTTTGCAAATATTATAACAATGTAGTTAAAGAGGATTACTGTTCGCTATACCATTGATTACTTGTTGGTCTTGTATTTGTGTATGTTGCCGGAGTATTATGAATATTGTTAGTTTATAATCATACACGGAATATTGTAAACCGTCGAAAATTGTAAACTACTACAATACTGCGAGCTTTCGGCTTTCAGGACTTTTGTATAGAGATTACATCTACATTTACAACTCTCTATCAAAGTAAAGAACTTCTGTTATGGTATAATTTACCAGTTATTTTTTTTTGTATTTTATAAATTGATTTAATATTTTTTTCTTAATTATGAACTAAGATAAACTGTTACAAACTAAATCTGTATTCTTTTTCAAAACAAAAAATGACGTAATAGGGAAGTTGACAGGGTATGAAAAATTGTTTTATTTACGGACTAAATAGACTTACTCTATTTAGTCCGTAAATAAAAATATGAAAAAATTTGACACGAATTTTTTACTTTGCCAAAATAACTAAAAACTATTTAAATAAAGCAAATTTAAGTTACCGAGGGCTCGCTACGTTACAAACCGTTACATTTTGTAGCAGTCAGTGACGTCATGCGACATTTCAAATCAATGTATGACAACATAAGTTTTTGATTAATTACAAAAGCAAAAAAATACGTGTCCAATATTTTTCATTAATCTACCTGACGGACGTTAAAAAAAAACTTGTCGACATCCCTATTGTTTTTAACAATAATATTATGTTACTCTTTACATACTTCACTGTCCATCCATTGCTAGTATTGTCTAGAGTCTATTAGCGAGGAACAGTAAACAATGTTCAGATTAATTACCTTTTCTGAACAAAGCTCTCTAACAACACGACACGCTGCCACTTCCTTCCTACTTTAACACTTTATCCTGCCTAATTGTCATTTTCACAATCGTAAAAATTAACAGCTCTTCTTTTGTTTTCCACTGCCCGTTTATAAGGACTTGGTCATGGCTATAGTCGGATCACACTGAATTAATAAGGATGTCGACTATAGTTATTTTTATGCCAGTCTTTTACATAGTGAAAAAAATATTGGTGACGTACTTTTTTTTATAAATACAGTAAATGGAAACTTCGCGTGACGTCTCTGTTACACTATAATTTTAGCTCGATATTCAAGTCACAAGCCCCTAAAGCTCTAGAAATTTAAAGTGCTATATTCTTTTGATAAAGTTAAAAATACGCGTTTAATATTTTTTCAACATATAAAAGAGGGGACATTAAAAAGAAAATCCACATCCCTATGGAATGCATCGTAAATGACAATAGAAGCTGTTTTTATTTAAACTTAATAATTAAAAAAGGGTAATTTCTACGGTATTTTTCCCGTGGTTACGCAATTTCTTTGCGAAAATATAATTTTACAAAACGAAATATGTATCTACTTGATTTTATTAGTATATTATATTTCGTTACTTATGCTTCCTTACATATTTCGTTTTGTAAACAAATTTCATCTCTAAGAGTGAAAAAGAGGGAATCAACATTTTTAATAAAAAATAGACTTCGTAAACATCGAAGCTGGATTGTGTATTGTGTGGTGTAGCCTATAAAAAGCGGAATATTTATAAATAAAATATTATTATAAAATAATTATACACGTCCAGGTAAATTGTGTAGGTGGTATCTAACAATTCTCTGGAATTGGCAATAAGCTTGAGATTATACGTACGCAATCTTATTTTCATCAAAAGAGAATCTTACTTTATTAATAAAAACTAATTTTATAAATTGATATATTAGGTACGTTTTAGTACTAAATAATCATATTTTCCATATAAGATAATTATTATATTTAAAATAAATATACTTGTGTTCCTTGCCTGATATTTGAATAATAATTACAGATATCATCGATAGAAAAGATTCATACGTGTGGTTGAAATTCGCAGACAATTAGAAAATCGCGTAACGTAACTCAAATACAGATTTTCTGTATAAAAAATCATTTCCATATAACGTATTATGAGCCAAAACTAATGGGATATTCCTTTTTATAGCTAGGCATTCCACGGATTAATAAAATAATATCGTTTTGCCGACCTACATGTTGCAGTAACGGAAATGACCGAAATGTCCGCTTTCGGAATTTGAAGTCAGATTTAGTTGCAGCTCTATTTTGTATGGCGGTCCAAATTGAAATACCTATGTGTACATGCGGTATGTATGAGGCATGAGTTCACGTAAATACGTTTTCTAAGGTTCAATGGTTGTAGATAAATGTATTAAGCAGTAAAAAAAAAACAACTACTTTATATACATATAATAATCCGGCCTATAAATGTCCCACTGCTGGGCACAGGGATCTTCTTATGTAGAGAAGGCTTGAGCATTGATCGCCACGCTTCGCTTGCTCATTGCGGGTTGGCGATTCAGATTCCTATTTATGAATCCAGGTTTCATCACGATGTGTTCCTTCACCGTTTGCCAATATATATAGGTACACTTAAAATAACTGGTTTTTTGATAAAAAAAATTACGAATTAGGTCAACCTGGCTTTCTTTTTTTTGAAAGAAAACTGTAGTCACCAGAGGCTAACTCAGCAGTTTTCACCTGACCTGTAGTACGTTTGGTGATTATATTTTACCTGAGTGCGTTGATTTAGTCATCATTTTCGTTAAATAAGACTATTTTGCCATTTTGAAGCGTTGAGTTTTGCATACTGGCTACATATTAAATAGCTTTTTTTGGATTATATTAAATTAATTAAAATTGCTCATATATAGTGATTAACACACAAAGTCAGTATTTTTCATCTCACTTAAACATACGGTAGTCACTCCAATTTCAGCTACAGACAGATTCAAATTGAAACCAGTTTTTCATTTTTACATTTTTGTCCCCAGGTCTCCGACCCTCTCCTCCTCGTGGAGTACCCGCCCACACAGCACGCACACGGCCTGCTCTCAACAGCATTAGGGCTCCGTGTGCCTATAGGCCGGACGATGCAGGTGCGCTGCACCGCGCGGGTGGCCCCGGCGTGGCGGGAAGGAAGCGAGGCAGTTGTTGGGAACAGTCAGCTAGCTGATAGCAAGGAGGCTATGTTATTAGGTAAACAACTTAATTTAACTTTTGTAGGAAAAAGTTTTCATGTTCTCCTGTGAGCTGCCTTTACTGGACATTCTTTCGTGAACCTCTCATGTTTTGACTAACTTCATGTTACGCATTACTATAGTTTAATCCCTAGAGTAAATTTCAGGTTGGGTGAAATATTTTATTGTTGTGATATAGATGTCGCTACTGGTATGTTTTGTATGTAGATTGGTCCAGCAGTAAGTTTGTTGTACTAAATAGTGTTTGTAAATATACTAACAGCACAACACTAACAGTACACTCCTAGTTTCTGAAATTTGTTATAAAAAAGAAGAATAATAAAACCGGGGTTTTTACAACATTTAAATAAAACCGGGCAATGTTTATAGCATTTATAAAATAACTTTTGAACTCTACTAACAAAAACAGCAATCAATTAACTAGATTTACGTAAAACAAAACATTAAAGGACAATCACAATCCCAAAACATCACAAATTGGTTTTTATAAAGGCAACTTGAAACAGTGCAATTTTTCAAGGAAAACAACGAAACCAACGAAGCGTTCGCCATTCGATTAGTTTACCGTACTGCGCAGTACAAAATGAGCTTTAATATTTATGACCGCTAACGTTAAACAGGTTGGTTCTTTGTGTAATTAGCCGACATTCAACCGCAGTTGAAAATAAACTTACTTCGCTTCCACATTTTTTTAAACCAAACTCAGTTTCTGTGAAGTTGCGGTTCCAAACTATTTGGTGGTCTTCCTGATTGGTTGGACCACCAAATCGGTTAATGTAAACACTAAACAGTATTTTCCCTCACTTTTTGTTACTTGTTTTTCACGATATTTATTTGTTTTAGGGCCGATTTTTCCAACGCCAGATGATTTTATTGAAAGAATAATTTTAAATTTTTGACTGTTCTTCCATACAAAATCTTTCAGAAATCAATTATATTCAACGAATAAAAATATTTGTCGAGCCCGCAGCTCACAGCCCTTAAACATACAATATCAAGTACAAAAACGAAGAGTAAAATTAATACCAGCCTAGAACCATGCTTCTACAGTTCATCACGTTTGCTTACTACGCTACTTATAGGTAAAGTTATTTTTTTATGCTGCTACTGCTGCAATTTTTTTTAAAGCAGGCGGGAAATGTCTATTATCTGAAAAAAAAAATGCACTTAAATCGGAGGTTGAGTTCTACAAGGCAATCACAAAAATGCGTTCTGATTATACCTCTTATTTCATAAAAACAAAGAAATATTTTCTCGGGAAATGGCATCTAATATTACCATGGAGATAGGGTTTCATCAAATAAATTTATACATGTAATTTTTCATTTCCATTTGTTGGAACCGCAAATGTATGGTGCAACCATTTTGATTGTGCGAGGTGCCTGTGTAATTACACGTGCAAACATACCGAGCATTATGTATGTAAATAATTAATTAGGAAGCCTTTACCACTTATAATTTCGGTTGATGGTTAAATTCTACTTTAAGCAGGAATAGGGGCAATATTGTGTATTTTAAAAAATACTGATACTTAGTAAATAAATTTCTTTACATATTTTGTCTTGCGTTTGGACGATTATGGGACGTATATTATTATTTATTTTATACGAAATGTTGTTGTTAGGTTAGTTAGTTGAAGTATTTTAACAGGTATTCCATTTATGTAAAATACTTGAATCACGATGACTTTACACTGTGTACAATCTTAGAGAATTTTAGTTTTGGCACTAAATTTGTATAGTGAATTGCTACTATTCCTGTAACCAAGTCTTTGACGCTCGTAATATAATGTATTTTTAATTATCACTATGCATGTTCATTGTGGGCGATAATCTGGCAACTGCCATACGAACTCGCACGTTGGCTTTATATGTCCGTTTAAGACTCGTCGTAATTCTCTTATTGGCACGTTTCGAGCCAGTCGAGTTCTCTGAAGATTGGCACTTGAGACAGAAAGAACTTTAACTTGTATTGATTTGAACACTCTTCATTGTGTGATCTGGGTTTAACTGATATTTTGATTTGAAAATATGGGCTCATGTAGGTTTACAATCTTTATGGTACCTATTTAATTATATTAAAACGGTTTTGTTTGTGATAAAAAGATTTGAAATGAATACTTTTGATTGAGGTCAATTTTGATTAGGCACCAACCTAACTTTGTTTATATAATCGTTTATTTTTTTGATATTTATGTACATAAAAAAAGTAAAACAAAAAATAACAAAAAAATAATATACCTATTATTATAAACCGATATACAATGTTTATGTAAAAAATGTATCCTACTTGTAAAATAGGGAAAATTCCGGCATAGTCTTCTAATATAAAAGTCCGGGCAAAAACATAATAGAGCCGCAAAAAACCTAACTCAAAATCGCAAATCCCGAGTTATAACAATTTAATATCCCCAACCCGTCTTCATAACAATGTTATAAAATGATGCCGATCGCAATATCTTACGGCATTAATATCGGGACATTGGCTGTTTATGTAAACTCCTATTATAGCGACCGTACCGATACTATTACCGATTACGTTATACTATCCAATCGATTTGTATTTCGATTAATTTAATATTAATTTGGTGTAACTCGGTATGTTGAATTTGATTGAGTACTACGATTGCAGGATAATGTACACACTGCTTTCAACTGCGAAGGTTAAATGCTAGCTGGATTTGAAATTGGAAGAGATGAGATTGTTTTTTTTATGTCACCTATTTAAATTATTTAACAAAAGCCAAAGCATTGATAAATATTGTACAGTAGGTACAACACTGATTCCTTTTTTATTTTTTTATTAAATAAAAAGAATATACTTTTTTTGATAGTCAACTGTTTGCAAAGTTGCACAAAAAGAAGTTCGTTTGGCCATGTCTTTGTACACTGTAAAAGTCGTTTAATACAAAATTAGTATTCAGTGAACAAACTTCTTGACTAGGTAAACGTTAGTGTGAAGTAGACTAATTAATTGAGCGCAATCTGCAGTTGATGAATAGATGCGTATTGTGATTTAATTACTCTTAAACGTGGAGGATTGATTTTAATGGGCAAATTACTCTAAAGTGTACAGTTAGCTCTTGAAAATATTAAAATACCCAAAGAAAAGGTATAACATCAGAATTTATCAAGTCTTTTAGATTTATTTAATAAAAACATTAAGATTTAGTAGTATTTAAATATTTATATTACTTAATGTATTTACTCATATTATTAAGTATTAGATAGATATTAGATTTTTAGCAAGGAAATTACAAAATACCCACATTTTGTAATTTGCCTTGCTTAAAATCTAATAAAATAAATGCTTTATAAACTAAAGTAAACTTTTGTGGCTAAACACGTAAAAAAACGAAACTCGATAACAGTTGCTATTTTTGAAAGACATTATCAAACTTCTACCTGTACAAAATAGCACAAAATGCATCGCGGGGATTAGCACAGCTATTTAAGTGTCAGTCAGGACGTTCAATTATTTGCACGCGACGTTATGAACTTGGCAGCTAAAAACTTCAGCTATAGAAACAATACAAGCAGTACACGGTACAAGCGATAAATTAAAAAAAAAAACGCATTAAAAAGTAAACGTGGCTACATTATTGTGATGTCCAAGTTTTTACTAGTTCCCCGGGGAGTCTCATCGTTTAACTCGAATAACAAAGCTTGTTTGTTTCAGTGAGGAGTTCAAGCGAGGCGTCTGCGCTAAGTGTAATGCTGTTAACACTTTCCCTCGCCCTCTTCTTCAGATCCATAATGCAATCAGAAACGTGATAAATTATCTCAACTCTTTTATGAACCAAACGTGATTAAGAAACAGGCACGATTCCGGTTTATTCCAAGTGTGGAATATTCCCCCAACAAACTTCTTAGACGTAATTAAACATTGATTTAACTATTTTTTAACAGTAATTAATTTTTCCAATGTTATTGTTTATATGATAATGTACAATTCTGGTAGCTAGTAAATACTTTAATGTTTTATAGTTAAATATTAAATTAAGTCTTCAATACATATCTCGGTCATTATTGCTAGTGTATAAATTATTTTTTGTTGGTACTTTCTCAAAGTAAAGTGTTATCTTTAGGTACAAAATTTATATTTTTGCAGCAAAGGCATTTAAGAGCAATTAATTGAATTTAAATTTTATTTGGGAAGCTATCTATAAATAAAGTATATTGTAAATAAAAGTTTAGAATCGCCTTCTTAGATAATATCTACTGATGTATATAAAGTAATCATTAGTCGAGATCTTTTTTATAAGAGAATTATGAAAAATATCGAGAAATTAAACTGCATACTGGGAACTGTTCATGTCTAAAAATTGATTATAACCTACTTCAAATTATTTAATTTACAACTAAACTAGTACTATGACTGCTTTTAAGTAATCCTAATTTTTATACTAATGTTTTTTAAATGCCTCAATGAGTCTTGAATCACCGCTGTACTATATAAAAATATTGGATGATGTATGATACCGTAAAGAAGGAAGTTTGTACAGAGAAATTTGAGTAATATGTTTAACAGTACATATCCTGAATATCACGGAACCAGTTGTATATATTGACTAGTAACACATATTATATGCTTTCGTTGTTAATGTGTACTGTAATTAGTATTTTACTGGCATGATTTTGTTGAAATAAAGAACAATTTGTTACAAATGTTTATTTTTTATATTCCTTACAGTTCTTTCCCGTAAATTTAATTTAGACAAACATTTCAGAAAAAAGAATGTTTTGGCTTGTGGCATTATCCGTAGCTACCTACAGTAAGGTCACTCGTACACGAACTGCTCGAGCAGTAAGTCAATGATTTACGTACATAGAATGCGCCAGTCAACCACTCTCGCACGAAACATGCACCACCGCCCCTTGAATTTTCAAAACAAAAGCCGTCGATCTACTTCATACAGTCCGTGTTTGGGCGGCCATAGAAGTCTTATAGTTCACTATGCAGTAGCAGCTTGAAGCAGTCGATACCGTCCGTGTGCATGTGGCCTAATAAGGCAAAACATGGTGGTATCTTCACTTAGTACTGAAAGAAGAAAACGATTAGAAAATGTGATTAACCGTTCAACATAAATAAGCACTTTAAATAAAGACACAGCGCTAACTTGCTTATTGGATAGCGAGTTAAAACTTTGCCCTGCAGTCGGACAGAAATGGCTGATGATAAGAATAATAGCTTGCTTAGTACACAAGCTATTATTATTATTATCTAAGCCTGTACTACCTAAGCCACCTAGTGTTGGTCTACGTGTCTTTGTTTGACATAATTAGTGGTATCAATATATTACGATAATCGACCATAATACTATGAAAAAAAGGCGTTTACTTTGCGAAAAGGTTATTCTTGATATGCGGTCTGTACCTATAGGTACAAAGTGCTACGTTAATGCATAGTAAAATTTAAAATACTTGTTCAACCCATAGAAATGATCAACTTTATCCAAGAAAGGAGGTAATAGCCTTTTTTAATTTATCAGCTGATAAGATTTGTATGGTAAGGCCAATTTTTTTTGGGATTTCTCTTCGTTTTTTTTGTTCATGCAATGCCCATAGGCAGTGAAGCCGTATTTTAAATATAACCAAGTAATTCCATTTCACCCTGTATACCGTACCTACTCTCTCCACTTAAATCATCAGAGTGATTACCGCGGTTGCGGCTGAGCTCTACATAAAGAGTATTATTTACTGTAATACATAAAAGGTTTTTAAAATTTACTCTTCGGAATATTTTAATGACATTAATGAGTCAAAAAACAAGTCAACAAGTCGAAGCAAAGGCTTTGAAAGTTTCCAATATCATTCTGATAATGTATTTTTAGGCCAAAGTTTACCGGCGAAATATTCTAATTAGTAAATGGCACAAAAAGTAGCCCTTAATGGTCTACACAAATGTTTTAAATAAATAAATATTAAGTAATTATACGGGGCTAATTTGACTTTTGAGCCTTCGTAGTAAAAAAAAAAGCCAAAGTAGATTACTAGTCGCGTAAAGTACTTGAGACTTGAAACGTACAATAAGATGTAGATCCCATGTAAATAAAAGAGATACAAACATATTAATAGTAATCGCTGACTATTTACACTGCCGGAGAGAACTCCTTCCGCATTTGTTTATCGCGGCGACAGTGGTGTCGCGAGTCGAACTAGTGACACACAAACACACACACACTGTTCGACTCGCGACACCACCGCCGCCGCGTCAGCTCATGATTAGGGACTCCTATTGAGTCTGAAACTAGTCGGGCGATCCCGAGAGTGTACGTGAGTAAACCGTTTGGTTTTAAATAATTTTTCAAGGATGTTTAGAATCCATCCTTTACCACTTTCCAGGCATTACCAGGGTTCAACCTATTACTTAACATATTAGAGATAAACTGGTATCAAGTATCAGTTATGAGAACTAATAACAGTCTAATTAATACTAAAGTATGTTATAATAGGTCTAGGTGTCTATTTAGCTACGAAACGAGCTTCATCATTACGTACTAGGAAAGCTGTAGTTTCTCAGAATTAACTAAAATTAATATTTATAATTAGTAGAATTGTTTTGAACAATGAGATACTTCTACAGTCTACATGTTGTTTGTAAATACAGTGTGACTGTTGAGTCGCTCAAATCATGAGTTCACGACGGAATAAACATATAGTTTGATAATGATTTTGCACAATATTTAGAATTCGACAAAACCAATCAATTAAAGTTTACAATGCAATATTCCTTGAAAAACAGTATTAAGAAATGGAAAAGCGGAGTTCCCTAACCTTAACAGACCTTCTTTGCTTAATAGGGGACTTCAATAACCAACAGATGTGTAAACAGTATATCTAAAAAATAAATTATTAATATTTAATGTTACGGTGACAGGACATATATATAAAACACTCTAGAAATAAATTCAGGTAGAAAAATAAGTTGACCACTGAAAGCCATAATTATGATATATCTTGAAATCAACACCAAAAAAATATAATAATAGGTAGGTTTGTATACGAACAATAAATAAGATAATAAATGACTAAGCCCTCTCATGTCGTATTTATTTCACTTCACTAGAACATACGTTGAAAATAGACGAGTTAGAACAGTCCGAAGTCCCAGATTTAAAAGAATAAATCCCTTTTTAGTGGTCTCAAAAGCAGCTCTTTATCCTGACCATCTCGTACAATCGTCGGGGCTTCCAAACTCTTTTGTCAGCTCCTTGCTACACTAGTCTACGAGCACTTTATTATATTTTCTTCGTAAATTGGACTTCCACTCAAATAAATAATATGACGGTCGTATCGATGGCAATCTAAAAGAAATACGGATGATATAAGATATCTATTTTACGGCTGTCGATTTCTTAAGTATTAATTTATTTTAATAGAATCTATTTTTAATAAACAAAATAAATAATAAAATTAATATTTAACTATTTTACTTAAAAGTGTTATAAAAAAAGATGTACTAAAAGATAAAGAGTCACCACCTCAACAACATGTTTTTAGACACAATTGTTTCAGAAGTTGTCTGCATAAATTAAGGGTTGCGTGCTCTAGAGTATTAGAACCTACTGGTACTAAGGTTGATAACAAGCTACGGCCTAAGAAGTACTTTCTTCAAAGTAGTCTTCAACTGGAAACAACAGAACAATTTCTTTTGTTCGGTACATAATGACAAGTTTGAGGCTAGCAGTAAATATGTATTTGTCGTCCCATCGGAAAGTTATAACAAGTCAGTGACACTTCCTCTTCAAAGCCCGACTTTCATCCTTTCAATGTCTCGGGGACGGTCAGGATAAAATTATTACAACAATGGCTTATGATTTCCTGTCAACGGAATAGGAGACAACACTTTAATGAAAACGTCACAGTTACGGAGACGAATTTCGCTCATCAAAGAAAGTACGATGTGACAGAATTCCATTTTATACGTAAAACGGATGAAACTTTCTGGAAATATAAAAACTTCGCAAAACATATTATAAGGAAGTTGTTTTGGGATATTGTTTTACGTTTCTTTATGTGTAATGTGAGAGTTTAAAACCTTTTTAACATTGTTTCACAAGTAGGTCGCGTCTATTCAAATATTTATATAACACATGACATAATTTTATGTTTAGAACTAAAGCGAGATTCTCACTTGTTTAAATAAATGTGGTATTATTAAATCTAAATAATATTGTTTATGCATTGTAATCTTATTTTTTATAACAAACCTTATTAAGTTTAAATTACAATAATGTAAATTTAGGTTCTCTCTATATCTATACCGCGCTATGAATAGCATTAGGTACCTAAAGCAGTTATCTGAAATGATCTGGTACTTACGCAGAATTCATTGTTACATAAGAATCGCCATTTCCAGACGAAACAAAGCTCACAAAACTGGGTATTATTAGTTAGACAATAGGTTCTCATCTTAAACTGTAGTGTATGTAATATAAGAACGCATAAAGTATCGAGTAGGCTATTCTCATGTAAGGATCACTTATCACCCAAACATAATTTGAACATATTTTTATCTGGCTCGGATTTTATTTTTATTCATTCTTTTATCTTATTTCTGGTCTGGTGATCCGTAAAAAGTGCCTACACGCTTGGCACGAGGTCTTGATAAAATCGGCAGCCGATTAGGGTGTCCTTACACTACAGTTTTTTATTCGTACTTTATTCAAATTGACACGAGGGAACCGACAGGGTGTAAGAGAGATAGGCCAGTAGTTTAGTGCTGGAGTGTCGGGTGATAGCCGGCTAGTGGTTTGTGATGGCGGACGCGACGCAGATCTGATTACTGTGTACTCGTATTGTCACGCAATACTGCCAACAGATAACTTTAACAGTACTGTTAACCCACTCACAGCTGACTTATGGTTAACGTTATACCTCACGAAATATTTATCACGAATTCAACTAAAGAAAACCGTAGCCACTGCGTAATAGAAAAGTCGGTTAAAAATATTACATTTACATTTTATTCAAATAGCGGACATAAAGTTCAATTCTGTTTTGTTGTTTATTATAAAGCAATAGTATTCAGAAAGTTTTAAGTGATTGCATTAGGAACGAGGACCTCACTCAAATTGACTTGTCACCGGTTATGCTTCGTTGTTACTTGTAGTTTAAAAGTTTGAGTGTGCCCACACCCTTGTATTGATAGTTTTAGCTCAAAGGATAGTACATTTTTTTTATATTAAATAAATACGCGTTTCATTGTTTGATATGAATATTGAAAACAGCCTACCCAGAAAGAAAACATATTTAGTCAACCGTTAAAAAATAACAAAAGCATTTGCATGTACAGAAAGGCGTTTAGCATTGATTCGCTGATTCGAAAAGCGAGTAAACATTCGTTTATTCGCTCGATACTTAGGTACAGAAACCGATTTTCGCACATTCTAAAAAGATATTTGCTCTGTGCTCGAAACACAATGCCAGCCCAGCAGGGTATCCACAAAGAACGTAATTCGTCGCAGCTGGCGGCGCCACAAAGAAGTGAATATTATCGGAGAGTACGTACTACGATAGCCGAGATTACAGTATGTGACATTTTGTGTTACATCTTCACTTATGTTACGCTAATAATGTCCAATATTAAATTCCTAATTGGTTGTATAAAATAAGGCACATTTTTTATACGGAATTATTTTTGTATTTCGCCCTCACTGGACCTAATCTGAAGATTTGTAATCTCGTCGCCTTATTGAATATTGTTGTCGCTTGGGAACGACAGACTAGGTGCTATATTTAGATACCCAGTTATTTTTATCCTTGTAAATTAAATCACATTAGCCAAAATCGGCTTGGAGAGATAAGTACATTCAAGAAGGTAAATTAGATATCTTTCTGCTGTATATTAAATTATTTTTTTTGCGGTACGAATTTTTCTATTAAAATAGAAAATAGAAATATAAGATATAATTACTTTTTAAGGCGTAACGTAGTTACTTTTTGTTGCCGACACCGCATACCATCTTAGGACACCGTAGTTGCGGTGTCTGTTGGCGGCAATCGTACACAGTCACCGGTTGCCTGTCACCGACACAGCACACCACCCGAAATGACAAAACAGATACCGATAGCAACGTACCTACAATATTGTTAGAAAATTTGTTAATGTTGCTTGTGTCTGAAATTGACGACTTTTAGGTTCCAGTTACCTACACCGAATACTTTTTGATTGGCGATCGAATGGAAGGAACTGAATATAAAAATTGTCATCGTCTGCGGAGTGCCTGATTTCGGATTGATTGATATGAAAATAAAGCATTCCCTGGTGGCTCGTGTTTCACATACAAATCAAGTGTCCACGTTTCTGCGACGCGTAAAATAGAAAATCTTGATTTAAAACAACAACAACAAAATTGTAGTCAATAATTTATCCCTTTAAAATCTTTCCGATTTGTCACCTACTTTTTTATAGCCTCTGAAACATTGGATTCTTAAAAATTTAAACCCTTTGTCTGTGTATCCATGGCAACGGGCTCGTTCGGAGTTTCGATGCTTTAAATCGAGTGAACTGATTTGCTGAGGATCAAACGGTTTAAAGTATATTTGGAAGAACGATTTTTATTCACATATAAATTGTCTGATAGGATTTTATGCTATTCTCGTACGTTTATGACTTTGTGTGTTTTTAATGAGATCATAATAAAAAATATACGAACAAGAAAATCTTAGTGTAAATATTTTGTAACCTAAATTAAAATTTAAAGAATCTTAATATTCGCTTGTAACTTATTAAGTATACGGTGTTTCAAGTGAAGTTTTAAACTTCATGCTCCCAAGATATTTTCGCTCCGGTTTCGAGAGCGGATTCTAGTTTTAGTTACCTATAGATATTTCTAGAATAATCCGTCAGTTAAACGTTCGCGTCGAAGGAAGTAGAAAATATAAATCAATCAAACATATTCCACTCAGGTAACATTTAAGGCCAAAGATCTTTAATTTACGTATTGTATAGTTAGAAAAATCAAACTTGCGACTAAAAAACACATCATTTTAAAATGTGAGCAAAATCCGAACTTTACTATTGATCCACTTATAAGACAATCATGCTTGATGGCGTATGTTACGAATCAGTGCATTGCTGAGCACAATGCAAATGACGAATGCATTCAAGAAACAAGGAACCGTTAAGAATAAAATAATGGAGAGAGGTTCTTTTGTTCAGTTTGATTAAAAACTGAACATGACGTTTTCTAAGATGGCAACGCCTCTTTTGGCCTAAAAGTATGAAAATAGAACTATTCGATAAGGAACAAAGGATTTTATATATTTTAAAATTTCAATTAAAGCTTGGAGGTTTAAGAGCATGTATATTGCACAGTATACACAGTTTATTTTGTGTTTGGTGTAAAGTAAGAGAATGTGCTCTTCGAAATATATAAATATACCCATAAATAAGTCCTACATGCGCTTATTTATAGGTTAAATTAAAGGTTAAATTTTATTAAATTTTAATTAAGGAAGTCTTTTCTAAAAAATAAATACAATATAATATTTAAATATGAATTTTAAGTTATTTTTTTTGCTAATGAATACGTAATATTGTCATTCGTATAACTATTAAAACTTCCCCTTGGTTGGTCGATTACGGGATCTAAGAAGGTACTAAACAAATTGTGTTACGTGTAAGTCTATAATGTGGCATAGTTGTGTACCTACTTAACCCGGAGAGCAAATAATGCGGGTGTGAGAAACACTAGTAAACAAAACACTGTTGTGTGTGATAAACACTCACAACTACTGCAGTTATTGTTAAATAAGGAACGTGTTAAAATTATATTCGAAAAGGATTCTTTTTTTTTTGCAGACGAAAAAAGTGGACAGGTATTAAAATGAAAAAATAATCGATTTTGATATCTAAGAATTATTATTGTGTAATACTTTTTAGTCTAATGTGTGCCAAATAATGAGTGCAGCTTTCTTCTTATACGTCATTTTTATTACTGATGCACTGTCTGTTTAGGTGTGTGTAGATCTTACAATACACACGAAATAAAATACTTTTATCTAAAAATCTTGAAAATTATATCATAATCTATGTTTTCCCGATTTTCGAATTCCGTTTATGTAAACAAAATACACATTGTTTGGTTTTGATCAGAAATTTGTTCAAATACCGACAAACACCAAATAATGGGCATCGGATTTAAACGTTTTATGTAAATAATCGAATCGATTAATTGAGCAATGAATTTGATAGCGTTTGCCATTTTATTATTTATCAAATTGGAACGTTCATTGAGCGACTAAATACAAATTAGATTTCTTCAAAATCCTTACAAATAAAGGAGTTTCATGTTACTTAGCTCAGTAAAATAATTTTCATTTAATTTATTAAAACTGTGTTGGATAAGACTGATACCCATGAAATATCAAGGCTTTAATTTACGTGGAAACTCGAGCCCTACTACGAAAACAAATCGAGCAAACTTGTGAGTTGTTCACTTTGAAGTTTCTTTGCTTTCTTAGGTGTTTTCGACAGCATTTATTTTACGAGTCATACTTTTAAAGTTCAAGAATTAAATCAATATGTAACAAAATAAAGTAGGTACGTTGGTTAGTTTTAATTCGGTAAACTATATTCTAAAACATCGTAGTAGGACTTCGTAATGTACAAATCATGATAGACGCAAATGAAAATGCCTAAACTCGGCTCACTTATTTCAAGGTTCGTGTGAAAAAAATGTCCTTCGTGTTGTATTTCTTAAGACCGGTGATCAACGGGCAATGGTCACGCAGCTGAGGGCACGCGATGCCGTAGACTCATACTTCAGCCCACCTTCTGACACGTCGTTTTCTAGATTACAAACATAAAAATACCGGCGTGCCTCTTCATTACCGACCACTTAATTTAATAGGACTTACCTTTTCATTGCGCCGTTTGATCGCACATAATTGAAAACCTCATTCGTATGTATTTCTGGTTGTTATAACGACTTAGTCGTTTGCCGGCCGAGGAAAGATGCGTCTGCAATTCCAGGTAAGAGATATTTTATTGGTGCATTTTGCTGAGGATTAAACGATGTTAGAATACTTGCATTTTTTAAATTCTTATTCTACTTGTTGGCTACACTAATTTGTCTATTTTTGTAAATGAAAAATGGAACATAGAATTTTAATTATCACATAACAACGACTAAATATACCTAGAATAATACTGTTAATAACATAATCAATAAGCATATCAAATAAAGGTAAGCTTAAAAAATAGATCACCATTCAACAAATTAATACATACTTGCAATTTTTTTTATTAAAACAAAATTCTTGGGTGTGTGAAATGTTCGTCTGACTTAGAAAAAGATAAAAAAGAAATCTACAGAAAAGTACCAAAAGCTTTAGTTACACACTGGTTATGTTCAAAACAAAATCTTCGCCATGTTTGCAAGTCGCACACCACAACCATTGGGTATGTACAAAGCGTATTCACCTCCCGCTCTCATTAAAAACGTCAACGGAGCAAGCGCCGTCTCCTATACAAATGCATAGTGTCATGTGAAGTCATTAGCCAGTAATCACGTCACGAGATTGCAGAAGTCTTTTGTTTGTTTCTCATTCACCCGTATTATACACGTTAAACTTTTGTACTCAGCAATGAACCACGTATTGCCGCGGCAAGTCCCCTTTTCATTCTATCTTCGTGTTGTTCATTTGAATCAATAGTGATGGTTGTAACAAAATATTCCTACCTTTTTTGTTACTAGAACGGAATAATTGGATTTGAGATCTGTGAATCTGAAACTATGCTCAATGAATGTCGCTCTTCCGCGTAATCAACGCCCGATGAATACAGTGACTGTTAGTTAAATCAATAATCTACATTAGCTTTGTACGAGACACACGGCGGGTAAGACATCTAGTTAATTTCGTCGACTCCACTAATCTCCAGTGACTGCGGATCACATGATCATTAAGATATCTTAGAGTCCTCGAGACAGTGCTTACAGTGCGAGTCTTTTGTGAGTTGCCGTAATTAATAGGCTTAATATATCATACACTTCCTGAGGATTTTCGCTAATTTTCTCCGAAGATACGTTTTGGTAGATTACTTCGCGCTTAGAGCAGTACACCATCAGTCAAGATTAGGAAGAAGTGGGAATAACTGCCCCTCTTTAAAAGCTTCACCTTGTTCCGTCCGCTCATTAAGGTAACTTCGTTAGGGGCGGTCCTCTTGAACGTTACTGTTTTAATTACAAATGTGTTTCTTATTTTATCAACTAAATAAGTTTTTAAGGACAATAAAATAATAATATAGCATTTTAGATTTTGGAATATTTATAAATGCGTTTTTGTTGTTGATCTTTTCATTCGTGCGTCACAATATAATATCATGTTGTTCTAAAAGGTTTCATTTTAGGAAAAAAAAATCAAGAATAAACCTTGGAAAAACATAAGTCAAACATTAGCTATAAATTTGCCCTGTACGGCAGATGAAACACTTTATCCAAAAAAAAAAAAAAACAATAGTATACTTTTCGGGATAGGTACTAATTGCATGATTCAAATAATGAACAAAAAATTCAATGCAAACAAATGAAAAACATGTAACTAATTACTAAACCACAACACTAAATGCTTTGAATGACACTTCTAAAATTACATAATTGATACACATGTAGTTAATTAATTTCAATCAAAACACTAGCCACATATACCATACCTAAAATTAATTTGTAAAACAGGTATGAAATTCTGTGACACGATAATTGAGTGTAATTGTTAAAATAACGAGCTTGAATTAATTATGCTTTATCGCTTATCTATTAAACTGCGATTTTAGAAGTTGATAACGTTTTGTGAAACTATCATGTTACTAATGCATTAGTGGATTATAATTTGTAGTTGTGTTACACGTAATTTTGTAAGTATTTAATAAGCTTAAGTTATTATTTTGTGTTTTAACCTTTGAGAAAAAATAAGTAAACTATAGAGTGCACCTATGAGAGTATGAATAGTGAGCACCAGTATGAACAAGTAAAATCGTAAAATTAGTGTCAAAACAGGGTGTGCTGTTTAATTCACACTATCTCGAAACCTAATATTCTCCTCATAAAAGCGGAATCATTGATATTTTCGCATAAACGGGCTACTGGTGATGTATGATATATACTCTAAGGTTTAACCTAAAAAAAATGGTTTTGAGTTCGAAGGCTAAGCATTATTCCTGTCATTGACATACAATTGTTAACCTAGAAATGGAAGTTAAAACAACTTAAAGCTTATTTCGGGTTAAGACTGAATTATACTGATACTTACCTAATTTATCCAAACAAAAGAATAACGGAACTTTATTCTGACATTGAAGGAAAGGGTAAACGTGCTCTGTTTACAAGATCCAATATAACTTTAGTCTAAGTTTAAAATTTTAGTCAAATTGGCAGCTCAATGAAATCCAATACGTTTAACTCGATTGGCTTAGCTCGTCTTTGTTCAGTAAAGAATGCGAGTTCAATCACCCTAAAATATATGCTTAATAATATGGTCTACATAGTTTTTTGTGCATTCACACATGAAATTGAGTAAAATAAC
The DNA here is from genome assembly GCA_932294365.1 of Diachrysia chrysitis. NCBI lineage: Eukaryota > Metazoa > Arthropoda > Insecta > Lepidoptera > Noctuidae > Diachrysia > Diachrysia chrysitis. Next base: position 9,157,146 of record OW028645.1, read on the forward strand.
CTCTTTTTAAAAACATTGAATTATTTTCGAAGTACACTAGAATGTTCTCTTCTATCAGCATGATTTCAGAATAAAACCCAAACATTTTCCTTGGAAAGCAAAAGAATAACTACTTTTTTCGTATTTACAGAAACAGAAAACCGTCGAGTACTACTGGAAAATATATGAATGGGATGGCATTGTTGACATTTTATGGGTTCGTATTTTCATTTCAATACATAGGCGACGCGACGTCTATTAGTTAATGGGCATCAGGGACATAGCTTGTATTACCTGCACCGATAATTCAATATAGTTCCAGGAATATTGATGACGTTGACAGATAATAGGTATACGACTGTATTATTGAAAAATTTTCAACTTTCGTTCATTATTTTATGTATATGACTAGTATGTACAAAAACCATTAAATATAAAGAAAATATTTATTAAATTACGGAGGGAAATATTTGATTAATTTGATATTGACTATCACAATAAAAGACTATAACACAAAAAAAAGATTAGTATTTACATTACGTCATACCACTCTATAGTTATAAGTACATAAAAGTTTGTAATACCAATTTTAACAAAGTTCAGTATTGATTTTACATAAACCAAGTTATGTTTTTAATATACCTAACCCCTCAATAAATCTATCACCCTACTTTAAATCAACTTCACGCCCTCAAATAGTTATCAATAAGAGAAAACTAAACGGCTATGGTATCGTGTCCGACGTCGATACGACACGCGACGTGACGGAACCCCAGATAAGATAACCTTACGAATTAAAACCGGGATATACTAGTTTGACATGAAAAGGACGGTTCCAAAAAGTTTTGCTTAGAAAGCGAGCAGTTACGACAAATACTTTTTATTTACATTTGTATAGAGTTACATTTTGACATAGTTTCTGCTTCTTGGAAGTAACTAAATGTAAACACAATTCAATTAACGGCGGTGGCTCGCTATTTAAAAATCAACTTGGTTTGGTAGTCTCGCATGCAAACTATATGTCAATTTCCACCAATCTAGAGCCAGTAGCTTGTCTCTTATTGGTGAAAATTGACAGATAGAGCACATGCAAGACTTGCGAATCTAGTGGATTTTAAACCGTAAAACCTTATGAAGGTTGTGTTAATTAATTAATGCCTTGCTTCTTGCACCAGCAGAATTTTTTTGGCTACCAAAAATTTCGTTTATTATGTTTTGGTTGATTTGTTTCTTTTTTATTTTATGTTAATTAAGGAAGAAAACGTTAACGAGGACAAAACTAGATCTCTTTGTTTTTAAGTAAGATACTTCAGTTATCGACACGGGACGCTTCGAGCAAATAAAACATTCAAAGCTGTCGTTTCAATTTTTTCGTTTTGTATAACGAATCTAGGTTGGACATTGCAATAAAGCTAAAGCCTTAAGAAAATACAGAAAAGTTTCATTTTTACTGCCATTAAAGAAATTGATTTTCTTTTTGCTTTAGTCATGAGTTTGTACAAAATAATTCTGTGTATTATATTTGAAACATAGGTCATAATACACAAGCTAAGGGTACTGCAGCACGACGTCAGTGAAAAGAAGCCGCTCTACACAAATCTAAACTACTTTTTCGATATTTGTATAATAACTGTCGTGAGGCGTATTCATAATTTGTTAGGAATATTTAAGGTTTACTCACACGCAATCTCGGGATCGCCCGACTAGTTTCAGAATCAGTAGGAGAGAATCATGAGCTTTTTAGATATTTTATCAGTACGAAATAATTGGTACATATCTATTGTTTCATTTACCTTTATTTGTACATTATCCTCTTAGTTGATTGAGATCAAATTATTAATTGGCCCTTAACTTTCGTAAAGCTTTTGTAATGAAAATGTTATTTACGAAAGGAATACCGCCCAGTTTCCGAAAGACACTAAAAATATACTAGTTATCGATTTCCACAAACCAAAGAATAAAACTGCTCAGTGTAGGTACTAGGTACTATCAATATAAACCCGCATGCAAACCGATTTACAAGTAACATTTTGTGCGGTACAAGTTCAAACGTCATACCTAGACGCCGCTCCTAACCTCATACATTATTTAGGCATAGACAGTCACGTATTTTCGAGTAGTTTCAGCCCGCTTTTGCTTATGAATAAATGAAGGAAAAAATGTCGGTAGCAATTGCTAGGAGATTCAGCGTCGAGCGAATTTTCTTTAAATTTCTGCCTTTAAGTAAGGATTATAAGAGTGATTTTTTTTCCTCTTTTTTTATTTAAGCAATGTGTTATATTTTACCCAACTACATCGTCAATTAAATGAGGTTTTTTTTAGTAACAATCTAGCTTAAAAACTTGTTTAAAAGGACTCGTATCATTAAAAAACTTGGTCAAAAAACCATTCAAAATAATAAAACTAAATGACTAAAGTATGGTTTTATGTTACTACATTTTAACTTAAAACGTCATTTGGAATTCATTCACCAACCACTCAAAAATAGCATTAAAATTTATAGCGTAGGTAAACCAACTTTATAGTTTTGAGAGTAAACCTCTCTTACATGCATACATTTGGTTTGCAATGAAAATAAAGCAGTTCGGCGTTTATCGTCAAATAAAAAAAAATATGTAAATAGCTAAGGTTATTCGCTGAAGAATAAATATTTTTCAGAATTAATGCAAGCACAAAATGCAAGGCTACATTGAAACAAATCCTCCTTTTTATTAGAACCATGAACGTTGAGATGTATTTTATTGCAGCTTTGATATATGCCCGCCGTTTCGGTTGAAGTTTCGAGAAACTAAATTCTGTTCTTAGTTGAAAGATCAGAACAAGGTTTGCTGTTATCTTGTTTTATGTTCAACGGTTTTATATTGCACGTCTTAAGGTGATATTTCAGATAAATTGACTGCTGTTAGGGTTACAAGGCGAGCACGAGAGCCGACTTAAGAAAAATTGCATTTTTTTACGTCGTTTTTCACAATGTAGGTTAAAAATTATTGTAAAATTAACTTAGTGTACTGGAGGAAGTAGACGAGTGTAGTTTATAAAAAACTAAATGAAAGGGTACCAAAATCTATATACATTCATTAGTTGCCAGTTTCTAAAACAGCGCCATAGCGTAGTACGATATAAAAAAAGTTGTTTTATGCACATTTATGCTTTTATTTAGACTGAAAATTATACTTTAATAATGCCTTGATTTAGACTTGCGTTATTAACACTATGCAGGGTTATTTTTTAGTTATCGTCCAAATTTTAGATCAGTATGACAGTACACGTGAAACTGAACTACATTCTCCAAAAAGCATGGGTCGAAATAGAAAATAAAAATGGATGGTGCGTAAAAATCAGCCTGTACAAGTGACACGATGTGAACTCGTACTATTACATAACTGATGTAGGGTTAAACATAAAAACTAAATTAACTATACGTGTAAGACAATGCGCCCTCAACTAATGTTGTCTAATTTGACAAGCTTGGGTTCGTCACCGAAAAAACCGGGACAAGGGGTCGTAAATCGGGGTGACAACTCGCATAGCTAGGGGTGTCCCACCGAAATTCTTAAGCTAAATTTTTAGAGGCGTGAAAGTAAGTATTTAAGTTGACTCTAGCGTAACATTTACTTTATTGTTCACAAAGCGACGATAATGAGTGGATGTAAATTTTTGTACTTTTAAGATGTTTTTGGGGTGAGTTTGGTTTGATAAGTTAAGGTATTAATCAAGCTGAGGATTAAACATTTTTTGTCGCGTAATCTTTCTGGTTTGGTTAAAATTAGTTAGGTAATAGTCTTACATGTAGACAAAAATTACTAACATAAAACTAAATTCTACGATATGGGCCTGGCATAAGCCCCAGACGCATCTATGAAGTAGTAGTAGCAGTATTAGGTAGTAGTAGTAGTAGTACCTAGGAACATAGTGAATTATTATTATAAAATATAAATTCGAATTATTATTGACAACATAAATATACAACTTAAACTATACTAAATCAAATCTATTACATAAAACAAAAACTACAAACTTAACAATTTAATAATAAATAAAAGATTACGTAAAAAGATGGAGGCTTATTAACCATTATAAAACAAAATTATTTAATAGTGGCATCAAAAAAATAATCGTCATCCTTTTTATCAAATATAAATTACTTCTTTAATCTATTTCTCCTATAGCAAGTACAAGTTTGTTCCTTTGTAACAGAAATTGCTACAATAGCAGGAGTATAAGATAGTTCGTAACAAAGAAATCTTTTGGAAACATTTCCATAACGTTTTCCTGTAAGGAGAAACACTTTCTCGTGGCCATTCACACGGAACACCAACTCGTACTATAAACAAATAGGCACATCAATCATTCTTATACCCATGAGGCATCGGTAGCGGTTGTAGTTGCTAGGTAATAACAATCGGAAGCGAGTAGTCTGTTGAATTACAGGGGCGGGCGAGCCTCTATTGCCTTCCAAGCAAACAAAGATGCAATAAACCCGACCAAGACGACTGTAACGCTCCTACTATCTTAATAGCGCTTTTATCCATCGGGCTGGGTTACACATGTCGCTTTGTGAAAGTCTAGAGACTTTGTCTACTTGAATGCATTTTATTTTCAGCTTATCTGTTTCAGATATTGGCGATAAGACTCAGAGTGGCTCCGCTATTGGATGCTTTACGACTTTTTAGTGGTACGTTATTTTTCAAGCACGATAAATAGCCACTCACGACACGCCAACTTAATGTTTTGTATTTACATTATGTTAGCATTCTAACCTTAACAGTTGTTTGTGTAACTGAACTCTATGGATAGTAAATATAGTAAATCTTTTGGCCGAGATTTCATATAACTGTATATTGACAATAATACTGTTATTATCCAAGTGTCCTAGATTTCTAGCCACCTTATAAGGGCTAACGGCTTTGACCCGAAGTTTATTAGTTTTATATTGTAACTGTATGTGTGTTTAAATAAATAAATAAATGACAAATAAATAAATAACTAAATACTTGAGTAGTAAGAAAAAACTTAAACCTAAGGCAGGACTTGAACCTGCGATTACTGGTTTAAGGCACCAGTCGCTTCTCCGATGCTTTGAACCAGTAGTCGCAGGTTCAATTCCTATTTCAGTTTTAAGTTTTTCCTTTCGGCTATTTATACCTGTAGTTTTTTTAATCAATAAAACAATACAATCATTTATTAGACGACATATACCTAAGTATAATAATGATAAAACATTATAACCCTGTACTATTTTATTGCCCGTAAAAAAGAGAGTGGTATGAATCATTTGTCGTTCCGAAGAGTCGTGGCTCTAAAACGTTCGAATCGATTTAAATGTGGGTCTTTAAACTGGTTTTACAAGATGTTTCTAGTACGTTTAATGCAAATCGATTTAGCTATTTACATTATCGATTGTATGTAGGTATTAGATAATTTGATTATCAACTCATTGACGGCCGTTGGATAGATTTCGGGTAGATGTCGAGCATTTAGTCAAGAGTTTATGTGTGATACGGTGATATTATAATTGCGAATTTGCTAAGAAATTCTCAATGCATTTATAAGGTAGACGATTACATTCTCATGATTCCGAGAGCATTTTTTTTTTATCTTGCCTTATAGCTGATCTATCAGAGAATACTAGCGATTGCCTAAAAACTACACCTCCTTTTTTATCATAGCTCAAATTTTCCGTGACTGAAAATGCCCAGTTAACATGAATGGGATCGAGAGTTGCAACGAGGCTCTTTTACACAGACACACTAATACAAATAAAGTTTACATATGTATGACGACCTCCATGGTCGAGTGACGTACACACCGGTTTTCAAGGTGTCGCCACCACTGAGGTTCCGGGTTCGATCCCCGGATGGATCAATATGGAAAACCACTTTTCTACATTGTCTCGTGTCTGAGTGTTAGTGGTACCTTCGTTGGCTCATAATACAGCTACTAACTTAAGGTTCAAAGTAATGTATGTGATGTTGTCCGCATTTATTTTTTATTTATATATTTACAAGTACCTACATACTCAGTTTATTCTACCTAATATAAACTTTGTAATTAAAGCTTACTATTTAGTCGCATAAAACATTATATTAAGGCTCTAAACTTATAACAACCCTCGATTTCCTTTCTAAAATACAGCGTCATAAATTTAAGCATTTGGAAACACATGGTAAGTAAATTACCCTTTAAGCAATTAATTCGTGTTTGAAAATACTAGAAACTCCTTCACGAGTAATTTTTATTATATTTTTAGTTTAAGTCCGGCTTTGCTCACGACGAAGTCTATAATTCTCTGATTATAAATTCTCTTAAGCAATGTTTTTACTTTTTTTTATTTGTACATACTGGGATTCTGTATTCATTAGGTACTTTTTTACTTGATTCATTAATTAAGTCTTTTTCTAATTTATTTATATGTAAAATATGAGGGATGTTAATATGGCTATGGAGGTAATGTGGCTTTAACTAAAAAAAAAATTAAGGATTGGAAGTTGCACTCTTTTTCTGCCTTTCAACGTTCGATCAAACTCTTAGTAATACAAAACAACCTTTTTGGTCATATTATATCAATTTAAAGCTATAACGAAACTTGTAGGCAGAAGTTAGCCAAAACAATAACATCGTTTATCGTGAAAATAAATAGTAGGGTCCGAAGTTTGAGAATTAAGATTTAGCCCTCGTTTACAATATTAATTAGTTTTGAAATACATTTTCAAGCTGAATACAGTCAAATTTAACCCTTCAAATGCAGCGAGCGAGCTTTTTCTTGTGTGTAAGATGACAAAAACCACTCAAAAACAAATCTAAATCCATCTGACATTTTTTAATCAATATTTATTACGATCATTAATCCATGGAATAAAACTAATAGGGTTACTTTTATGTTTTAACATCACTTAATATAAACATTATGCAATATACACAGGCGTCAAGATTTTTGCCGAGAAGTCACTTTGTTGAAACGTTAAAGGGTGACATAAAAGCCTTCTTAAGGGCGGGACAACAAGCTAAATCCATGTTTAGTATATCGTGACGATGCATAACATATACTGCTACAGAAGCAAAGAGTATCAACAGAGATTTATCGCTTCAAAATATTTACAGTCTTAAAGGAAATGTTATCGATATTTTTGCATGTTATTCATTCATCAAAAGTTATTTAACAACAATCTCTTTAAAGAAAATATAGTATTTACGAACCTTATTATTTGTGATGGTACCTAATATACCAATAAAATTCGTACTGATTACATGCAGAATAAAAGAAATAAGAACAGAATTAAAAATATACTTTAGTGTCTAAGTTTTACGTAACCAGAATAAGTATTGCACTTTATAATGTAATTACTTCAGGGCAGCTCTTACAATATCGTGTCCAAGACGGAAAAAAGGAAGCCGGTAGCGGAAAATTTACTCTCCTTAGCCAGTGATTTTTATTTGCTTTAGATCCGTTCCTCCAGTGTGTACTTGATAGGAAGAACTAAACTTTTTCCCGCAAGCAATTATTTTAAACTTTACATTTCGATACAAATTGTACGCGCTGGCTTTTGTTTTGCTGTGAACTTTTAAATGTGTGTTTGATTTTGTTGCGTTGTTTTTTGTTTTAGTTAGGGGCTGTGGTTCATGGAAACTAGGTTAACTTGTTTTAAAAGATGTTAGTGTTAGGCAAAATTGTTGTGCTTTGTTAGAAAGAAGTTCGCGGAGGAAACTATAGATTTTTATAGTTTGCCTGTAGCGTCTAGTTTCCGAGTAATTTACGGAATATGTATGGCTATGAAAAATCAATGTGATGGTTTAATAATTTCCCTTTAAAAATACGTTGATATAGTTTACAAACTTGTATACGGAACGTATTTCAGGTTAATTTTGCGATGGAATTATATAACAGTATGCACAACAAAATGAGCTGCAGCTTACACAAACACGGCTATCAAGTACGGCACGTTAATGACCAGCCATCGAACAACAACTGCCACTTAAAGTCAGACAAACGTCCATGTAACAGCGCTATCTTATAATTTATATAGGACTATTCGTATCAAATAAATTACTGTAAGCGAACGTCCGACAAGTGTTGGGCGGGACAGTTTTTCTTACCGTATATTAATGAAGCCAGCTATACAATCTCAGACGATATCTAAATAATTTATTACTACACCAGGTGTCGCGCCGAAGACGAATTTACATACTGTACAACCGAGAATAGGGTGTAATTTATCGCTACGTGTATTTCGTTTACAAGAAAAGATGAGTTCTCGAATCACTTCAGAAGCCAAAGTTTATTGTGAGACTGTATTTTCCAATTTGTCTCATAAATAGATTATTATCTGGAGCATTTTGTGTAGATGTAGGTGACATCACTTTCGACATTGAAAGAGTGTAGATATACTTACATAGCAAACATAAACATGATGAAATATGGTCTGTGTTATACCTTATAGGTACAACGAGTAATGAGGTGGTAAAAAATAAATATTAAAAAGATAACCTTTATTTTAATGACCATTTCAGAAGGATTTAGGGGGAAAAAATAATTAAGAAATGATAAGGCGACAAAAATTTACCATACGATACCACTCAAGCTAAAATCCATCAAGCCGCTAAGGCTACAGATCGTGCCATAGAAATATACATGTAACAAAACCCTTTTTCAGGTGCAGTCGGGTAAAAATGCGAGTTCCGCTGTGATAATTATGTGAAATAAAGTATCTTGTGCATAAGTTAAGCTTCCGAATTTACCGCTGCCTTTACTGTATAGTTGAGTTTAAAAAAGTACAGTTCTTTCTTCTTTAAAATTAAGTTTTTCTATATCGGAGTCAATAACGAAAATACATAAATTGAAATATAATATACATCTACAAAGGACAAACTTAAGTTATAATATACTTATGATACACACACGAACAGAGTCAAATGATCAAACAACAGCAAATGGAATATGAGAAACAAGTTTGCTAACTAAATAATTTAGTAGTGTTTTGAATAGTTTACTTCTGGGCTTTTGGGGAACTTGTAACGTCATTCCCATAGGAGACGACAAAGGTCTCTCTATGATATATGGTTGTGTTGACAATACATATTGTTTGATGGAAACTATCGTTATTGTGACTGTTTCGCCTGTATTTCGTTTATAACTTTCATATTTTTTCAGGAGCTTTTTATGTTTATCGAACTTAATTATTTGTAGATATTATTACAAGGTAAATAGACACACTAGGTTTTAAGAATAACAAAGAGCTTGAAAAAAGAAAAAAAAAATATGTTTTCTAAAATCTTTAGTATGTTGTGTTCCACAAGGAAATATTATAGGACCCATACTAGTTTGCTACTACTACAACTAATTTAAAAAAATATATACATTTTTTTTACTACACTTTAACTAGTTATAACAGTACTCCTTTATTGTATTTTATTTAAAAAGGAATTCGAGTCAAGTATTCCTTTTCAAACCAATTACAAAGTTCTTCTTGGAATCTTTAGCACTGTTACCTCATTTATTAAAGTCTTTGTGTCCATTACGAAACTGTTTCTTCATTCTGGAAAACGGTACAAAAAGTAAAGCGTTTTAAGTTGACTCAAGTTTATTTAAATTTATCAGTTGCTGTAGGATTCAATTTTTTGTTATATCCGTCAGAGTCGCAGTTTTAAAGAAATGCTAGAACGAAGTAATCATAATAATATCAACATTGAATTATGTTGATTTTTTCTCTTATTGAATACTTTTTCGACGTAGATTGTTTTTTAATAAAATTAACATCAAAAAAATATAAAAAAGAATAAAACAAAAATTTTGAGAACATTACATTTTATTTGAACGCGTAAAAATTTAGAAATTTCCATTATATATTAAGTAAACATTCCGTCCATTTGGTCCGTTTTGCCTCAGTAGTGAATCCTACATAGACGTCAACAGTCAGATATAATGATAAGCATGACATCTAACTTAGCGAAACACAAGTGTATCTAAGCTAATTTAGGAACCTAATAGGCATGTGTTACCCAAATTAGCTCAAGAGTGAGTTAGCTCTGACCATTAATCAGGTTATACGATAATGTTAGTTTGATAATCCTGTTTGTTAACTATGGCTATTTATACATAACAGGGGAAGTGAATTTAATAGCTATTAAATTAATCCCTAATACTTATTTAAAACAAAACAATTTACTCACGTATATATTTTCGGGATCGTCCGACTAGTTTCAGACTCAATGGGATTACCTAATCATGAGCTGACGCGGCGGCGGTGGTGTCGTGAGTCGAACTGGGGTCATGATTAGGGACTCTTATTGAGTCTGAAACTAGTCGGGTGATCCCAAGAATATACGTGAGTCAACCGTTTTATTTTAAATAATTATGAATACTCCTCACGAAAGTTATTACACAATCCATAATACAGAAGTTTTCCTTGACTTGTTAACTTATAAAAATGCAATTTTCATGAGGTTCAAGATGGTACCTACCCGCATGCTACCTTAGCACACGCACGAAAATAGATAGTAAGCTGTGGGTGAATTATAATTCAAGGGAAATCCTTTAAATTGAGTGCTATGAGGAGAAAGTAATATGAACACGGATAACGTACAGAAATAACTGTTATCACGAACGAAAATATGTTGGATAGTACGCGGAAATCCCCAAAAGCAGCTTACACTATACCGTGTTCCCCCAATTAGCAGCCGTAATGGAAAATTCAGGGTGTGTGGGCACAACAATAAATTGTTACAATACCCGAAACCATAATTCGTTTATCTCTACGTGTCCGTACATATAAACCTTCACAAAGTCCCGAAGATTACAAAAAAATATGACAAAACCGACTGTCATATATTTTGACAGACCATCGACTTTTAGATAAGGTTTAGCCCGTATAAACAATAAATCGACTGTTCCGTTCATCTACATTTTTTGCCTATCGTGTACATTAATGATAATTTAGGACATTCGGAAAAAAGCGGTAAATCAAAGGATAATATCAATGTCATAGGGCAAGGTATAATTTTTGTTCGTATTTTGAACTCAGTAATGCCTTTAAATCGGTTCTTGTCGTTTCTGATTGGATAATTTGTAAAATGATAAGGGACGATCCGTATTGAAATATTTATTACGATAATTTGTTTCTGTTAGATAATCGAGCCGATCAAAGACTTTTTAAACTAATTTATTTAAAAGATTTAAATCTTATTTTCATTGTAAACATAATGTCTCGGATTTTTTTTACAAAGACTTAGTATTGTAACCTACTAAGTTAAAGAAATATTATACAAATTTCTGAGAAAATACATGGCTTCTTTGTGATCAAATTTCGAGTAACTGTAATTGAATACACATTATAGAATATTTCAGTTCAACCCCAACCTTCAAAGAATTTTAACCTCGCACGCTATCATTCTTATAAGCTTAGTAAAGTCTTAGGTATTTTATATAGACCCTACAATAAATACTCAAACAAGACTCCAAACTGTCTGAGTTGAGTTGAGGAACTCCGTGAGAGCCACTCATGGCGACGCAAGAGCCATTTTGTTCGTCTCAGACACGCGCTAAATTATGTTGTCACATATTTTTTTCTTTTACTTCACTGTGAGAAAAGGAACTGATTAACTGATAGTGAATTGTATTTTTATTATTTATGGACAAACTATTATTGTATTTTGATATTTTCGTTAATCAAATATCAAAAACGATTGACAAATGTATAATTATGAGTGTGATATAATTTGTAAGTTAAATAAATAATACCGAAAAATAAAATTGATATTTGTATAATGTATAATTTAAATAAAATTTATATTTTTTTTGGACTGAGACCTGCTCGGGTTGTTTACACACCGGTTTTCAAGGTGTCGCTAGCTTTGAGGTCCCGAGTTCGATCCCTAGACGGGTCAATGTAGAAACCAACTTTTCTACATTGTCTTGGGTCTGTTTGAGTACCTTCTTTATCTCTTATTCCATAACACAAGTGCTTTAGTTACTTACTTTGTATTCAGAGCAATATATGTGATGCTGTCAAATTTATAACTATTTATTAGAGTATGAGGTTTTACGAGTAGGAAATAATCTAAAAGTCAAAACGTATAAAATATCCTATAAAATAAACATTGACAAAGAATTTTAACAAACATACTTTTTGTATAATATTTAGTGTTTGTTTAAAATCTTTGTTAATTTATTAGACGACTAAAGTTAAACTTTAGAGGTTTATAAAAGATCCCGCCAACAATGCGTGTTCTCTAGAAAAGAGCTTCACACTCAAGAGCATTAAAACCTAGTTCCTAGTAATTAGTCATTCGCAAGTAGCTACAAACTATCCGCTCCTACTTTTAAGACCCGTTTAAAGACGAAATTCTCTCAAGCTAGACACTGTCTTTAATATACTTGTACAATCTTGTTTGTTCAGTCATTTCAATTTACAACCCTCACAAGGTAAATATTGAGTACGCAAAAACTTTTCAGCAAACATTGCCTTTATTATCATAATCAAATACACAAATATTATATTCGTGAAATGAAATGATTAGATTATACAAGTAAAATTAAATTGGTATTCTATGAATGAAATAAATAGAATGTACTTTGTGTACGATGACGATTTATCACTTTACGTTGGTTAGCTATTATAATGTTCAATTAAAATAGGAGACCAACTTAAAGTGATGCCTGTTCACAAAAGGTGAGTTTTTCTCAGTTTTAAGTAAGGGTTCAACATGACAATTTCTTTCTTTGATAGTTGTGTTCTAGAATAAATTGATACAGTTTGGAACCTTAAGCATAATTAGCTTAATATTAATCTCGACACTAAAGTTTTTTCTAGCCTCTACTGGCCCACTGCTGGGTAAAGATCTTTAGCCGCGAATAGTCCTCTATTTCATTTCTATCACAGTTGATTGCAGATTTCATTAAATTACTATTTAATAATACAAACATTTTGTTCAAACCACGTTTTAGGGCGAGGTAATCGAGCGTATTCATGGTTAGATAATATTAAAACCCGATCAAACGTAACCGCGGTCAAAAGCTAGTTTAATTGTATTCATAAAATGATTCCACGGATTTACCGTAGCTTTGTTAAATTTGTGCACACGTGAGATAATAGCAAACCCATGTTTTCAAATTTAATTTAAACAAAACTATAATCCAACCGTCCGTTTGTTTGTATATTATTTTCCTATTTGTTTCAGTGTTAATCTCTTAAACGGATTAGTACAATTTCAATAATTGAAAACAGGTACCAGGAGGGTATGATTAAATGGGACCAAGGATTACAAACAAATGCAGATTAAAGTGTTCAAATAAAATAAATGGAATACATAATTAATTCAAATGTAATTTTTGTAAACAATCATAGATTATGAAATGACAGTGACATTACGTTTTCAATTCATCATTTCGAAGACAATAGTCGACTGCAAACTTGTTCTCTTTAACAAACGGTCAATATTTTTTGTAATACCAGGAAATCACGACAATAAGAAATGTACCAGTTCCGTTCAATCTACATTCCGGTATTCCCCACGGTACTTTTTCCTACCTAGTTTAACACCGACGGCTCTTAAGTAAAGCACCAATGGCATAGTAGAAATGTTGCAGCTTACTTCTTAATTAAAGTCTTTATAAAAAGAAAACACTACTTGAGAAAAAAATAATGTTTGTAATGTTTGTAAATAATTATTTCACTCGCAACTAAAGACTAAATTGTGGAAGTAATGTTACGAAATTATTTCTTTAATTCAGAATACTTTGTACAAAAAAATCGGGAGAAATATTATAATAAATAGTTTTTGTTATAATGCTGCTTTTAAAGACATTTGATTATATATATGATATTGAGTATTGATATCACAGTAGCTCATTAATATCATCCACGTTCATGTAAAATTAACCAATAAAATAAAAAGTTTTCGCCATTTTGCTGTGTACTTTTATTTTTTTAGGTATTCATACCCATAATTTTTTAGTCCACGCCTCAGGCAACAAACAAAACTAATACATAAATTGATGACTATGATAATATTGAGATGTAGGATTTATTATTAAATTGTCTAATAATCGCATAATAAGTCAAAAAGAACAAGAAAGATTATTTTGTTTGTACTATTAATTATTTTTATGAATTTTCCCTATGTTGACAGTTTTCATTGTGTCCTGACATAAATCATGGCACGGGTGTCAACTTAATTAATGTAATGCAGGACTATGAATACACAGCATCTGTTTAAATAGGATGACACTGACAGTTTGAATAAGTTATATAATATTCAGATTTTACAAATAATTTGATTAAGACCACATAATTATTTTATTTACAACATAGGTATTATATCAGCGCGGTTGATTGATTTTATTTCATTAAAAACTTTAATTATATTGCTTATGAATTTCCATTGCTAATATTATGTTGAACAGTTAGTGCGTTAATGGAACGTCAATCAGTTTTAAGTCGCCGTTAAGTCTCATGCTGTTTCTGTAAGTTGCGTTTTAGTATTCAGGTGTAAGGAAGGTAATGCGTTAAGTAATAAGTACAAAAATGATTAATAGGATACAATTAATCAGTATCTACTTTATATATACCTACAAAAACAAAAAAAAAATAGAAACTTCTTAAAGTATTTTCTATTTTAATCTTTAACGAGTTTTAGACTAGCAAACAGGTTATATATAAATCGTTATGTCCTAGACAAAATGTAAGAATTAAAACCTCTTTCGGGTTTAAACATAAATTTCGAGTAAAAAAAAATACGGAAGCCGTTCCGTTTCCACGAAAAGTAATCATTATTTTTATGAAACATATGTTTTCATTAATCTTACCAAAAAGAAAACATTTAGCGGTCCACGTTCGAAGCAAAAAATCCTCGAAAACATTTGAAATCTTTTTCCTTTTGAATCTATTTCTTATTTTTCTGACAAGCATTATAGAAGGTGATCAGATAGGTGACTTTTATTTTCCTGTTTTTAGAACTTATGGTCCAAAGTCTATTCACGGTTTTTTTTTTCATTTAACTCTTATTTTTAGAACCCTAACAAAACCAGAAGCGACATCGTATTTCGACACTTTTGTATTGACTCTCTGTGCCATAATAATATCATGGTGTTAATGTTCAAAATTCAATTGAAAATCAAATACTCAACGTTGTAATTTTTTTCTCGTTTTTGTACAAATATTGGCAGCTTATTCACTCAAAACCAACCAAATTTAATAAATTGTGTAAAATATTTTAATAAATGCTTAGATAGTTTAGAGTAGACTTTAAGAGCAATCCCTAATAGCCCTATTCAGAGCGATTTTATAGTCATAATCCGAATTTTCAGGGTGATAGGTATCTCCCATGCAAAATCAATAGTCAGCTGATCGAATTTTCCAAAATTTTTTCAACCGTTTTTTTTATTCGACCCATGTTCCTTGGGGAAAGTTGTTCAATATCACTGTTATTATAACTTTGAAAAAACGGAAATAGGACTGAATAATCAGCCTGTATATAACATATAGATAGGTAATAAATACTACACAATATATAATTAATATTAGGTCATATGGTAAAGCTTATAAACAATATACCTACTAAGCAACATTCTTAGCTGGTTTCCTGGAAGAAATTGCGTGCGCAATAAGGCCGCCCGTTGCACCACTGATTTTATGTATGTTTTTCAAGTTGTTTTTTGTTTAAGTTGTACAATAAATAATAAATAAATAAATTATTTTTTAAAGTTACAAAACTTTAAAAAATTATTATCTACTCACTTTTGATGATAATTCATCTAAGATATTTTAATGTAAAATTAATTATCATTATACCTTTAAAAGTAGTTACCAATGCATTCGAGATACAGTTTCCGCAATCCACACCACGTTAGATTAGTGTCTATTGTAATGTACATCCGATTTGTTGACATGAGAAAACCCATTACCGAAGCGGCACCTCAGATTTACGGCTGTTTGCTACTCGGGGACTTTCCAAACTTATATGTTTTTCCTTTATACGCACGTGAATTCGGGTTTTTAATTAAGGATTGCTGTCTCGTTTTATGTACACACTTGGGGCTCGTAATACACTTCATTTACGAGTTTACGTTGGTTTTTTTGGGTATGTATGTAATTTGTAACATTCTAAATCCGTGTAAGGAATTTGTAATCATGAATAATGATTTTAACCCTTATTCATCTTTGTTTTATGAGATGTTTTTCTTTAATGATATATTATTATCAATCTCTATACCTTGACTAGGGGTTGGGATTCAGATGTTTAGGTCTTCACTAATTTTAAGAAACTGATATAAGTTGTTAATATACCTAGTACCTATGGTGTAAAAGCATTTGTCTCCGTCTACCCCGACGGTAAACTATCGGGGTAGAGAGAGATTATAAATGCGAAAGTAACTCTGTGTCTGTCTGTCTGTCGCGCTTTCACGCAAAAACTACTGAACCGATTTATATGAAACTTAGTACACAGATAGTTTAGAGCCTGAGAGAGGGCATTGGCTACGTTTTGCCGCAATAACCGACACCCACACGGGCGTTGCCGCGGGAAAAAGCTAGTGTAAGATAAACCAGGTTTAAAATTTTTCATTAATACGTCGAAAGCCAAAGTAAAAAAGGGCCTCTCCCTAAATAAAGCGTGACAATATAAGCACTATAAAGCACATAACGGGTCCAATAATGTAGCTAATATGTCAGTTTTGATCCTTATCTGTCGGACCTAAGAACCCTAATAAATCGAACATTGCGTGTTAGAAAAATATAAAATGTAACACCCGGCTAGACATTTATTTTCGTTACCCACACTTCTTATTAGCGAAGATAGAAGGCAGACACGCCAACTAATAAAATGTTAATAGGGAAATTCGTTTTGTTAATAACTAAACCGAAGTTTGTTTATTATCCGTCATTAACACAATTTATTGTTGGTTTAAGGCTAACACACCTAACGAAACGATTTACTTATCATAATATAGTATTCATAAACATGAACACAAATTTTTGGGAGTATTTTCCTTTTCAACTTTATGTATATTTACGAAAAATTTACATACAATTCAAAACTTGTTTATTTACATAAACATTGAAAATATCACTGCCTATATCTTCATACATAAAAAAACCGGACAAGTTCGAGTCTCAGTCGCGCACTGACGGTTCCGTACAAACTTGGCTGGTCGACACGGTTAATCCTACAAAAACAAACTTGACAGTGCGGTTGAAACAATGTTCTCTCATACATCGATGTATGACAAATGAAAATTTTCATCTGTAAACTAGTACCTATATAAAAGTATAATAACTATCATGAGGAGTATTCATAATTATTTAAAACAAAACGGTTTACTCACGTATGTTCTCGGGATCGCCCGACTAGTTTCAGACTCAATAGGAGTCCCTAATCATGAGCTGCAGCGGTGGTGTCGCCAGTCGAACTCCGACTCCGATGTTCGACTCGCGTCACCACCACCACCGCATCAGCTCATGATTAGAGACTCCTATTGAGTCTGAAACTAGTCGGGCGATCCCGAGAATATACGTGAGTAAACCGTTTTGTTTTAAATAATTACCTTTATAAAAGTTTGTAATTGCAAATAAATATTTTTTGTGTTACAATACTACAAATTAACAGTTTTGCGAAACGACACAATCGTTAGACCTACCATCGTGCCAAACTTAATGAAACTGGGCTACGGGAAGTACCCTATAGGTTTTAAGTTAAATAAATAAATAAATAAATGTGGACAACATCACATACATTGCACTGAACCCAAAGTAAGTAGCTAAAGCACTTGTGTTATGGAATTCAGAGACAACGAAGGTAACACAAAGACCCGAGACAATGTAGAAAAGTGTTTTTTCTACATTGACCCGGCCGGGGATCGAACCCGGGACCTCAGAGCTGGCGACACCTTGAAAACCGGTGTGTATGCCACTCGACCACGGAGGTCGTCGGTCAAGGAGTTACTCGGAAATGCATGGAAAAAACGACAAATGGCTGTATTTTTTAATGCGTTGACAAAGAAGCTTGATTTTTTGACTGCTTGACCGTAGACTACCTATTTACTAGTTTCTACCACAAGTTTCTGAGAAGAAAAATCTGACAGAAGGCATACGGACAACCGAGGGATTTTATTGTAGGTACTACGGTACCGTAAAAACAACAAATAATCATACCAAAAATCTACGTGGTATCCAGATTTTCACATATAAGGGAAGCGATAGATAAAAACAAAACAAACATTTATACGTACCTACCTATTAACATAAGATTCAGTGTCTACAGTAATTAACTTGTCTTAGTTACGTTCCCAGAAACGTCTAACGAATGTAGTGTATTTTGGCTATATATCAAATAGATTAGCTCTACTAAATGCTCCTTGAAACAGCTTTAGAGACAACGACGATTCTAGGTATAGCTGAAAACCTTAGATCGATATAATGCATCTCGATTTGAGAACTTAACAGCTTAAAAAAACACTTGAACACAACATTTAAATATTCAGTTTGGAAATTTAAAAAATCTGGGTATAAAAATATTATAAGTTTTTTCTAAATTTTGTTTATGGTTGTCCTGGAAATATATGCGTTGGGCACTAAATAACGTAGGAACTTAATAAGTTATCCATTATAATATTCTGCGAAGTTATGCAAATAGCCGACGTAAAGTAATCTACTCACTATATCACTCTTCTTTCTTTTTGTGTATGTATGTAGGTACATTATTAATTTAAAAATAAAATAAAATTAAAATTAGCAGGCTATTTACATAACACCTAAAAGTTCCTGCTGCATGCCAAGCAAAGGCGTTGTCATTTTGAGAATCAAGACCTCATATCGGGAGCAATCTCGTGACCATTAAAATGATCTAGTAGGCGGCCAATTGTTCTCAATTATGGATGCATATCGTGTATGGTTGAGTATTTGATTCCTCGCACGTGAACTCGATCCAAATTCCAATTATGTGCGTTTGGATCCCCTTGAAGAGAAATCGATCTCCCGTTTGTTAGGGTCGGTCAGTGGCCAAATTACGACTGTTACCGGCCGACAGTATATTTGATTATATCAGTAAATGATCAATAGTGTTGTTACAGTATGATAAACCTGCAAGTGCTGTGGATATTGCTTATTAGCATTTACATACGCTTTTATTTCAAACTAGTAGATCTATTTTGTTATTGATGCCGACTTTCAATCGACTCTACTATTTACATAATTTTACTTACTAAGATATAATCTATTAAAATATAAAAATGTACCTTATTTTTGAGGGATTTTTCTTATTTAGGTATGATTTTATTAAACATATATGAAAATATATACTCTACCAGGACATTTCATAAGGTAAGCTGCCATTTAAAACGCGTATAAAAAATTACTTATATTTTAGTTATTTCTATTTGTCATTTCTAATAAAAAATGTGAGCAAAATGTTTTCCACCTCGCCGTCCGCCGCAGATCACAAACTCGAAACTTTCATAAATATTTTAGTGTAAATGACAGACGGAGAAAAAACAAGGCATATCGTTTTGTGTATACTTCGCAAATAAATCAGTGGTACAGGAGCCAAATTTCAAAAGTTTGTGATTTATCATAATCCGGATTTCCATTTGGCGAACGCCTGGTCCATTATTCTATGTCACAGACACGGCAAGGGTGCGTGCTTGCCGAAAAAAAAGGCATTTATCGCTTTGAGCGTTATTTATAAACAATAGGAAAACACTCCAATATATTGATTAAGGAGAAGTAAAGAATTTCCGTCAATTTATTTGGGGATTCGAAAAAGAAATTGAATTATTCATTAAGTGAATAAGTCCAAATGATTTTGGGTATTCGTTTTTCATGGATATTATTTGCAAGTACATTTTATTGTATCTACAATATTGTTTATAAAAATAAATTAGAAAAGAATAAAAAACTAAAAAAATATTTGGTTATACTATTGTTAAATGTCTCTCCTGAGGTCATTTAAGTACTTTTCGTATTTTAATAGTTCTCTCATCTTTCTCATCAAGTATGGCAAACAAATATATTTTTAATAATAGGATTGAAAGATGAAGATATATTAGCAAAACAAAATCACAGTAATAAAGAAATCTCAGGATTGCGGAAAGCGATATCGAGGTGAGATATCACGTTTCCAACATAGACGTCATAATAAAAGAGCAGCCACTTAAATTACAAAGCGTATAAAATATGCGTTACCTTCGGGAAATCTTCTCCAGCCAGAATGTAGTCGCCTCGTAAAACCATCTAGTAACGAAGGTCCCACGAGAGTACACGCTGTATTTTATTCTCGTCAAAAAAGGACATCTACATATCGCAAGGTACGACTGTTTCTGCGTTTTGTGGTCGTCATTTGCGATTTTATCTTAGTACTGGTTTATGGAGGCAATGTGCCGCGTGAGCCGCTAAATATAGTCAACCCTACGGTGGGTGTTTGATTATAGGATAATAAAAACATAATTCAGTCGTCAAAGAGAAAATAAACTTTGTGATTAACACCTAAAATGGAAATTAACTACGATGAAGTAGTTATAAAGATATAACACAGTTGTCAAAACATTAATGCTTACTAGTACATTATGTAATTAACCCTTAGCTTTTCTAGACTATCTATGACGCCAGAATCGCCTTTGTATTATTACTTCTTATTTCTAAATACAATTTGTGAAATTCTTTTTAACCGCCGTAATTATCGCCATTAAAGCAAAATTTCTTACAAAAACTTTCTTGAATGCCTATTTTAAAAGTGCAGCCGATTTCTCAACCTTCCAAACAAAACAATATGAAAATTCTTAATAAACTAATTATAAAAGGTGGAGCAGTTAAAACAAACTTAACAAACGTCATGAATAATATCACCAGCTGTTTATTGCAGAAATTTATCGTTCAACTTTGTGCCTCAAAAACTCTTAACTGAAAGCGTAAACAAGGGATTATAGCTAAAATAAAATAATTAATTTCCCTTCAGAATTTGAGTTGGAGTGCGAAACCAAAATGATTACGTTGTTTTAATGATACACGCCATTAAAATAATGTAACGCTGTATTATAGTTGATGAAGCTCTCCGGAAATTTTGATGACGTATTGGAGAGTCAACGGACGCTTTTAAAATGATTGAAGTGTTGAAACATTAATATGGTGATGTCGGCTCATTTTACGATTTGAGGCAACCAGATCCTAAATGAAGGTTTTAAATATCAAACCATGGATGTAGGCCGTTTTCTTTTTTAATCTTCTAATGCTTAGATAAATACTAGCGTCAGCTTATCATCAAATGATGACAAACCATGAGTTTCGTGAGATAGAAATGTTTGGCATCAAGGTAGAATGTCTATGGCGTTATAAGTACCTAGACTTATTTTAGTGACAGCTTTCTATCTAGCAGCATAAAGCCTTCAAAGAGATCCTGATGTTCTAGACCTAATATTCACTCGGAAACAGCTCATATCCGACAGTAGATAGGCCAGTCCACCAGAATGGGAGTCAATACCGGTATTCAAACCAATATGCAACTTGAATCTCCACTTGCACCTTCGATCAAAGACTTGCACAGACAAAACCTCAAAGTGGCGCAACATAAACTGGTCTTTGACTATATAACAATGATACGACACCGGGTTCAATCAAGTACAACTCGACACGGTATATTATCCTGACATCACCTTTGTGTTCCAATGTTAAATGGTGAGTGACGAGAATAGCTCAAATTCCTCACTTTGGGTATCATATTCTAGGGCGGGTAATCGATATTCCACCAGTCATTATAGTTTATGTGCTTTACAATTTCTATTACAAGCCAAGGGTCAATTGAACAATTTTCATTTTCGATTCATTCATTTTGTTTAAAAAATAACCTTTTTGGAAAATTATGTTTGTATTTACTTTTAGGTGTCGCTAAAGCTTTAAGCTCGTGGTGGTGGTGTCGGCGGCTGCTCGATTCCCCCGGTCGCTTGCACTGGTATTGCTCCTGTTGCCTGCAGTGGCAGTTATTTGTGGGACCCATCTTGTGAGCTGGCAAGTTGCCGTCTGCCCATTTTATTTACATTTACATGTGTGGAAGGGTAGGTGTCATAGTTTTGCGGTAAAATCACAGTCAACCAAAATATTTTTAAATCGTAATAGAACTATTGTAAGTTCTACATTTACTTTGGGCCGTTCATGTCTGATCTTCTATAGAGCAGGGGTTAATTTCCCTGGTATATAAATATTTCTCAAAGGTAGGTAAATATTTCTAATTAAATATATTATAGACAAATTACACCCAGACACAGAACAAATCATCATGCTCATTACACAAAGATTTGTCCTGGGTGCAAATCAAACCCACAGCCTCTAATTTAGCAGCCAGTGTCAATTACCACCAGACCAACAGGCCAGTCAGTCAGATTATTTGTCATTAATTTTAAAGACAACTATTGTATGAGATAAAGTTGGAGACCGAGTGATGGTGTTTACCGTGCCAACTACTCGTACTAATTTACGACTTGTTGCCAAGACATAAAGTGTGAACAGCAAATGCTTGTACTAAACCCGAGTGGTTTTGTATGTATACTTCAATATTTGCCAAACCCTCGCGACACAATAATAACAATCCCAAGAGTAGGTTTAAAATAGCCAGTCTCAGAATAATTGTAATTATGAGTTACATTTGTTCGTTAGTGTCTATAAATATTAAATAACTCTATATTGTTCTATTCTAGTATTATAATTACGGCAATCTATTTCCAAGTGGTCACAATACCTCCGCAGTGAGTAGCGCTTCCGGCGATACTCCATTCTATTTCCGTTTCCGCAAATGGCCGGAAATGAATTCAAAACACCCTGTAGTAGCATCCGATCTCTTGTAGGATCAGTGTATTCACCGACCTATAAATAAATACGAATTAATTTGACAGTACCAAGTAATGGACGAATGAAAATAAAATACTGAAAAAAAGATAAGCTAAAAGAAAAGTGATGACAAAAGAAAGTTACAAAACAAATGAAAATATTGATATACCTGAGTAACAACTAGTAGGTATCTATACAATCTATTTTATGTAAATTAATGCGTAAATTAAATTTATCACTACCCAAATTAATTTAACGTTTAGTACTAAATACTGATAGAAAGTAAATAAATTATCAGAATAGTTTTTGCGGCTAGGAAAAAAGACAAGGTGGAATACTGAGAAAATATGAGAATTGATTTCTAAAGTAACAACTGTTAATATTTTAATATTTCTTAAATAAATATTAGATGTGTATAATATGTGAAATATTTCATGTTACTCTACATTAAACAAACAGCTACTACCTACATAAATGAACGAATGTTTATTTATTCCTACTTTATATTATGATTAGGTTATAAGTTTACTGGAATATTTACTTATTCTACGTCTAAAATACGATCAGTATAAAAAACATTATACTCTTATATTATACACGCTCTCGTTTTTCGACGCGATAAGAGAGGTTTTATAAGTTTTACATGTGTTACACAGAATAATTAATAGTACAAAGTACAGAAGTTCCTCGTAGCAAAAAAAACCGGCCAAGTGCGAGTCAGACTCGCGCACCGAGGGTTCCGTACAAACCTGTAGGTATATAAGTAAAAGTTATGGTATTTTTATTGCTAAATGAAATCCATAACATAACAATGTGGAAAGCTGACGGTACCTTGTCAATACATATATGAAAACATTATGAATGTTCGGAAAAATCTTCATCTCTTTAAGAAGAGAAGTGATAGACATAATTTTAATACTAGAAATAGGCACAATTTGGATCAATCTCGGTTTAGATTGGCTAAGGTACGAAATTCTTTTATGGGGAATTGTGTAAAATTTTATAATAAAATACCACTGCGGATTCTACAACTGAACGAGACAAAATTTAAAACATGCATAAAACGCACACTATGTAGACAAGCATATTATAAATTAGAGGATTATATCCTTGATAAAAAAGCTTGGCTTAATGCTGGTCCTGCTCCACAGTCACAGCCACTTGGGTCCACTAATTAGTTTTCTTTTATTTTATATTTGGAAGAGATGCTCTCCCTTTTATTTTTATAAACATGGTTTTTTTTTTTTTTAAATCGTTTTTTTTTTTTTTTTGGAGTAAATGTTTAATCTTTTTATTTTTAACTTTTGAAAAGTTATAGTATTGTATAACTTCGAAGCATTTTTTATTTATTTTGTAAATATGAGTACCACGTGTAATATAATGTAACTGTTTTTGTTTTTTTTTTTTTGACATGAACGAGCATGGCAATTGAGAGTTTGTCATGCTCACTCAAATGTCTCGCTGATGGTGGCACGTGTGTTGGGTCATTCGGTTCCTTCAATATGGTTGAGCTGAGTAGTGCTGATCCACGCGTCATGTTCGTGAACGGGCGCCATTAGTTGAGACTGGTCATCTCTCAACTGCCACTAGCTTATTTTAATTTTATTGTTAATGTAATTTTTAATTAGCATTGTTCTCATATATTAGAAGTAATAAGACATGTAACCATGTTTGTTTAACGTGTTTGTGTAACGGTGTTTGTTTCCAAACTCCTCCGAAACGGCTGAACCGATTTGCATGAAATTTTGTGTGCATATCGGGTAGGTCTGAGAATCGGCCAACATCTGTTTTTTTTGTTTAATCGCTGAACAACGTTTGCTGGGTCAGCTAGTAAGTTTATGATTATTAAAAAAAATATACTATGTGATGTAACTAAAAATTTAAGATTTTCGGAATTTTTCCTATATGTGTACTTTATAACGTTGCTTCATGCCAAATTTCAAGATTCCAGGTCGTCTGGAAGTATCCTTTAGGTTTTGATTCCCTTGCGAGTAGTTGCGAGTTTCAAAATATGCGGCTTTAATTGCTGTATCTTTTGATTGCGTTGACGTAGAAGTTTGATTTTGTTACAGCTTAAAGATATTATAGACTTGAGTATTTGTTAAGAATTTCAATATAATACCACTACGCGTTCATGAGTAAAGGGGTAATAAGTTTAAAATTATTAAAAATATTTTTATTATATGATGTAACTAAAAATTTATGCTTTTCGCAATTTTTCCTTTATCTGTGTTATAAGACGTTGCTTCGTACCAAATTTCAAGATTCTGAGTTCACGGGAAGTACCCTGTAGGTTTTGATTCCCTTGCGAGTGTCGAAAATTTGCGGCATAAACGGGAGTATCTTTTGATCGCGTTGACTTAGAAGTTTGATTTTTTCACAGCTCCAAGAGACCATAGACTTGAGTATTTGATATGAATTTCAGCTTGATACCTCCACGCTTTCCTGAGAAAAAAGGTCTTGACAGACAGACAGACAGACAGACAGACAGACAGACGGACAACAAAGTGATCCTATAAGGGTTCCGTTTTTACCTTTTGAGGTACGGAACCCTAAAAAATAATTGTAACTTTAGCTGCGACGCAATAAAGTGGAATTCAGCTCGCATGAGCCTAATGCCTAACGTGATGTTTTACTAAACATTGACGCTCTCTTCTAGCGCGTTACTCTGTCGCCGTCTGGACTGGCGCGTTAGGGTTTTAGACTTAAAATTAAACGCGACGCGGCTAACCTACCCGAGAGGCGCCGGCCGAATGTTCTTAAACTGCGGACTGAAACCCCTCTGGTATTAGTCTGTATGTCTGTGGTACCGTAGTTACCTAACGAATAGATCTATTAGAAGCAATTTTTCGGTAAGGAAGCTGATGCGAACTTGGTCATTCATAGCTATCATTTACAAAGATCTGAGCAGGCGCTTCAAGAACGTAAGCTCTTTTCCTACTTGACAAAACGGCCTTACTAACTTTCAGAGGACTACATTTATTAATACTATGTACAACTTTATTTGACTACTAGCGATTGCTGTCTTTATTTTAGGGTTCTGTACCTCAAAACGTAAAACCAGAACCCTTAAAGCTTATTTAGACGGTGCGAGAAATATTGTGCGAGTTGCGGTATATTGCCGTCTATGTTTGGTCACTTGTGAAACCATAGCCACGCGACCCCCAAGTGTACCGCAACTCGAACGACATTTCTAGCATAGTCTAAAACAGACCTTATAGGATTACTCGTGTGTGTCTGTCTGTCCGTCTGTCACAGCCAATTTGCTCCAAAACTTAAAGTTCTGTAATCTACATTGTGTTACATATCAAAGGAAAGGGCTCGTTGAGACGACATCAAATATATAAATTGTTTTTTATTTTTATAATAAAAAGATTTATAAATTATTAAAGAAAATAGATGAAAATTGATACTTATCTCCAAAACTACAAGAATTAAATTAAAAAAAGGCTATAGTAATTAGTTCTTTATCTAGTTAAGTTATACTATACCTATAGATTCTTCAGATTACAGGAAAACTTATAAGAAGTGTGCAATATGTAAAGTAACAGGACATTTCTCAAACGTACGGAACTCTCTCCTGAGTAAAACTCGCACTTGTCCGGTTTTTTAGCTTATTTCTGTAGTCGGGTAACAGTTTCGAAACTTGTTACTTGTTTTTATTTGTCTACAAATAGGACCGGCATTTGAGGGTTTGCGTTTTGTTTCAAAACAGAGACAATTATTAGAATTGCTACACTTTCTTACTTTAGAAAGCCATTTCGTGTTCCGTCAATCAAATGAAACCAAGTTTCAAAGAAAACAATGTTTATAACGATGAATAATTAAAACGGCTACTCAAAACCAACTAGTAATTAGAGCCACCCATTTAAAACACATTGAACAACAATTGCTTAATACCCTAACGTAGGTACCAATTATATTTTCTTTAATAATTCTTTCTCGTCACAATATTAGGTATAACGGGGTTTTGTAACATGAAAATAAGGGCTAAAAAAGACGTTAATGATTTTTATCAACACGAAACTTATAAAGTAATTTCCTTTGAATTACCGTTGAACACAACATCATGACACGGAGTGACGTCATACCTTAGGTAGAAGACTATTAATTGTATAGTATGTTGGGGTTGGCTTCTAGTATCATTGGATTCAGATGAATACCGCATTTTACATAAAGCGACTGCCTATGTGACCTCCACCCCGATTGTCATAGATCATAGTATCACATATCGTTTCTGAAGTTTGAAGGGGTTTAGATATGTTTCAAATGGTTACCCATCTATAAGCTAACCTCGGCGAGCGCGGCTTAACCTTCATTTTTATAGATCAAATCGTACGGTCCACACTTAGCCACGATAAAGGATGTCATACGTAAGCCAGGTAAATGAAACTTTCTACTTCACAGCTGATCTTACTGAAGTTGCAAACATTTTCGGAAGTAAGTCTTTAGCGGCATTAACTTGCTCCATGGGACAAAGCCGGTGCTAATCTAGGCTTACTTCGCCAAACTTTGGTTTTCTATTAGACAGAATCGATTTCTGTCTTCACATTTATTATGTCAATTCGTCACGTGGATTTAAGGCTTTAGACAGAAGTGATTTTTTATGTAACGGGTTCGTTATTATATTCGGGAAAAGTTTTATTAGATTTTTGATAGCATAGTTTATCGTTGACCTTGCTTTTAAAGAGAAACTTAAGAGTATTGAATAGCAGTAGTGTTGTTAGGTATTCTTTTATTTAAAACCATTCATTATGGTACATTAACAGAAATAAATTATATAGATAAATTATTTTATAACCTAATAATAACTAAGCTAATGAGTATTTAACAAACGATTGTAAAATTATAGGCAGTTTTTGTGTAATTTATTACACGAAAATTATTGAATGTAGTGTTCCAAAAGAAGGTTTGTGTGTATAATTCATTTTTGTTTTTTATTTCAGTGCAAAGACGGGTAGGGTCGCTAGTTATCTATATGGGTACATATAGCCATGGGATAAACTTTCTCATACTTTTTACCGAGCCCCATAACGGCTGAGATTCGACAAAGTCATTTGCTCGTTTAGTTCAACTTTTTTTTTTCAGAGAGCTTTATGACATTAAAGTTTTTATTACCAGCCAGCTCGAGTACGTAATCCATGCAATTTGTTTTACTGTTCTTTGGATACAGCATGCCCTTAATAATACGTGATGTTATTATCTAAGGCTTATGAAGGTGTGGGAACTATATGTTTCATCTTTTTTATGTAGCCCTAAATCGTATTTGTGATATTGTTAATGCAGTGATTTGTTTAAATTGAAATGAAAATTAACACTTATTTTTTGGCCCTGTTCTTGTGCAGTTACAAAGTAGAAATATGTTAAAGGTGTTTAATGTCGTATTCTAGGTGCCTACATGTGTAAGGTTTAAATAATAATGGATAATGAATTATATATATAGGATACATAATTCGGATTAATAGTACCAGCCTATAAATGTCCCACTGCTGGGCACGGGCCTCTTCTCATATAGAGAAGGAACGAGCATTGATCACCACGCTTGCTCTGTGCGGATTTCGGATTACATTATGTATACACAGTACTTCACTTATGTTTTCGAACTGGTATGTACTTATAACGAATAAAATTTACTTGGATTTTGTTCTGATTGATAATTATGTTTATCTGGTTGCGGTAGAATTGATGGTAAGTAAATTAAAAACAGTACTTGTTTTCGTTTAAATGTAGTTAAATTTTAGTACATATTTAAATGTAGAACATAGGAATATATAGCCAGGTACATACGTAAAGCAACCTTACTAAGTATCTTTTGTCGGGTAGATACATAACTCACAGAAGTAAAACCGTCTATCTCAAGATTGTGCGACACTTGCCTTCCACAAAACTTGTGCGTGAGACTAAACTTCATACCGTTTTGCTTACACAGTAACTTGTTCCGAAGTTACAACCCTTACAATTTCTTATAACTGACTAACTTTTGTTAATCTACATCCAGTGACGTCACATTGTCACTTGTTTATCTCTAAACGACGAAAACTTGAATTCGCTTACATGAAATTAACAAAACACAATCGCAAACGTATTAATGCAATTTTCTTTTATAATTATTTTAAGTGTTTTAGGATTAACTGTTTTTTCGTACATCGATATTCTTTTGATTGAGTTTAATGCTCAAGGCGTGAAGGGATTTCAATAGTTCAGATGCATAATGCATTTCCATTGTATCATTGATTGGTCTATCGATACGCTAGCTCTAGCTATAAACCCCTCATACATAATTTAGCTACGACTGTTTTATTTCTCAATTCTAACATAAGTGGATACAACTTGGAAAATAAAAACCACGTATAGAAATTTTATTTTTCCACACGATTTAAATGGAGAAACTTATTCACGGAAAGTAATATAAATATTTTAAGCTATCGTAAAGTAAACACTGGTAGTGTTAGACGTGATGTGCACGCTCTAAAAGCCAGATTGAAATGCAAATAAAAACGATTCAGCTTGCGGAATTGCATATTCAAATTGCTAACTAACTTCACCAATAACTTCCTTTCATATTGCGTCTCAGCGAGATTACCAGTTATTATTTTCATCTTGTTAAAAACATAATTTACATTTTTAAGGAATAAACCAAAATGCATATTTAAAAAAGGGAAAAACAAAATCAATTTCGATGCCATCAATATTCCATTTTCCGTTCGTTACGATGGCATTCCGACAAAGAGATTTTATTGAATAAATTACCTTTCATTAAAATATGTTTAAAGGAAATTCTTGTTGAGAGCGCTGCGTAGTCTAAGCGGAAAATTGTTGTGAGGTAATCTTCTGCTTAGCGTTGTACCAGCCTCTGAAGCTAAGTCCGCTTTATACAAGCGCCGATGGAGCTAATTATGTAAACAAGAATTGCGCGCATTGGGTAATGATTAGCGTTCACTTGCGAACACGCGAGTCTTTAATTAAAATTAAAGGTAAGTGTGTTTTAACTTCTAAAAGCATAGCAGCTGATAAAATAACGTGAACGCTTGTTTTAATATTGTCTTTAAGTTAATTGAAAAAAGAAACACAAAGTCTTCTGCGCTGTTTACTGCATAAAGGCGACAAAGAACGTTCTATGAATAAACTGGCATACTTCAAGCCTTTGTTGACAATGCAACTATTGGTTTTGCCGCCTCTCGTCGCAATAAATTTATTCTGGGAATCACACATTATTTTGGAATATCGTCGTCGGCGGTAGCGGAGAGCGTACGTGAGGGTAATGTAAACAGTAGCTGGTATGCCGCGAGACATGTTTCGTCACTTTAGCTGAAAAGACGAAACATCGAGGGCTGAGAAGCCCCCGTTTTGCCAACAAATCTCTCGGATAACCTTCCCCATTCATACACGTAAATTGTTTGGCAACACTGACAGTTTCGCGTTGAATCGCTACGTCAGCAATATGAGGTTTGATTATACATTTAAGACTATAACAAATATAGTAACATAATAAAGTTCTAATACTGTCCTGTAGACTGCCGGTTTCTTGTAGGTATATAAATATGTACTTGAAAAAATGTTACAATTAGCTATATATGTATTTTCGTGAATAAATAGTAATATGAAGTCCTAAACACGCATTTAGGTGTAAGTTGATAATACATTTTATATTGGAATAAGAAATGGTTACGTCCTATGTTATATTTCTTTTTGTAGATTTCTAAACATTCTTTTATGGATAAAAGTTTGTAATACAGCTGCCACTATGTATACGAAACTAAGAACAATTAGATACGAGGCTACATCCACACACTTTGTTCACACTTTAGTCGTGTCACGTTGGTCATAATCTTATTATTTTAATCACACCAAAAAAATGTAATATTCTCCGAACACAGCATTATAAAAATACGTAATAATCTTGACAAAAAATGTTCTTAACATTATTATGCCAAGTACTAGAGGTAAGGCAGATGTTTTTCCACATTCATTTATCCTCTAATTGTGTTAGTTTTATTTAATAACAAAGCCAAGGTTGCGAAGAAAAAGCAGATGTAAATTTTATTCATACAAAGAGGGCTCGCGTCCCGACCTATTCCATATTTGCTAATGAATATTACTGAGAAAGATTCTGCAACAATCTACTTGGGTATCAAATTAAAATTATATGTAAATGCTTGGTAACCGCGCAAATAAAATATGCGTTAATTAAATTATATTATTCGGAAATTATGTGACATTAATCTTGTTAGTTTACATTATTTACATCTTATCCAACGTTGATTAGATCTTAAAAAATATTTTTTGATTAGAAAAAATATAATGCACAATTAATTTTACATCTACTAACTATTGAAATGAGGCACTAAATACGTATTAATTGAATGTGCTCTGTCTCAAAATTAAGAAAGGAAAGTTATCTAAAAAGGTTTTATTAAACATGCAAAATTATTGATTTATAATATAGTTATCATGAACAATACTTATCACAAAATCTGTTTATCTACGATTTAATCAAAGACCTACAGCTCAACGTAGTATAAATGAACGCTAGTAAGTGACTGCATAAATGTGAAACGCAGATCTTGACACGGCAAACACATTCCCAGTAAACGTCTCGATCTGTTGCCTAGATATGGGAGAATAAGTACCCAGTGAAATAGCTCTGCTGTAGAACGATCGACCGCACGTCACAATTTACGAAAATCAACCTAAATACCTTGACTTAAACGCACTGAATTTATAGACTTAAACCTTAAATATTGATTAACAAATTAAAAGCTTTGATGAATATCGATACAAGTGACATATCACAATGAAATATATTTAATTACGAATTTGTACATCAATCGAGTATTAATACTAAATATAGTAATTTTTGGAACGGATACAATTTTGTATACTTTTCTGTAAAATTAAAGCAAAAAAGAACTGAAATAAAAAGTCAGTATTTCTTCTTGATATATATTGAGTCAGTCGTATTCTAGGAGAACCTAATTAGATAAAAGTAACTCATTAAGAAAATAGAAAATGGAAAACGAAATCCTCTTATGGGGTATTTGGTATCGTTTGAATCACTCTTTGATAAAAGCTGCTTTTGAAGTATTCATAAATGTAGTCCTTCAATATGAGACTGCAAAATGCCAACAAAATTAGCGACGTACGACGGAATATGTTTGAGTATGCTTTTTTCATACCCATAATAATGAGACAAAAGACAGACGTTTAAATCCGACATACGAATGCGAAGCAAGTCTTCTACAAAATAATATTCCACAGAAGTTATTCATAAACTTTACGTAACCCTTTGTATGCATAGGAAAACCTAATTATAATAGTTTTACATCCACGTAGAAATCTATTATGAGTTTGCAAACTTATGTACCCCAACAAGCAGTCTAGTGTTTTCTTCACTAACAAAATAAGATGGTAAGAATTTCCCTCGTTTGTCAGAGTTTCGTTACGCTTGTAACTTAGTTTATGTTAGTTTTATAAGCTTCAAATTGCTTTCGAAGGCCTTTTCTTTATTCACCACTTAGGACTTGAGTATTTTTTGTACGTTTACATGAGAAGAATTATTGCATATACCTATTTAAAACAATATATTTTACTTTTGTGTTAAAAAATGGATCGGTTTTTAAATATTTTTTTTGATAATTTACCTTCTTTTAGGCCGCGGTATCAAAAGAGATCTTGCCTTTTTTTTTAATGTCAGTCAGAATTAGTAAAATAAAATACACGTATTTTTTCTTTTATACGTAACCAATAATTAACGACGATACATTGATTTGAAAGGTCTCGAGACGTCACCATGTCGTACTTTTTGTGTTTGATAATCCTGACGTAATTAGCCTTCACACCTGAACTGCTTATCTCCATAATTTTTTGTCATTTTGAAAATATAAAAATTCCTTGGTCTTTATTTATTTTTTGTCATATTTACGGACTAAATAGATTTTGACTTTTCATACCCAGTCAATATCCCTTTTACATTAGTAATAATATTTCTTATCACTATTAACACAAACGACATACAACTGTACCAAACAAAAAAAGAAGACAGTCAAATTATTTGAGCAAACTTTGAAACCCGTTAGTAATGAGAATTAATGTTACTATTTCAATGGTTCCCGTTTGGAAGTTCATTACTTAATTTAGAGAGAGACCGAGCCATAATGACAACTGGATTAAAACAGAGGATTATTTTACACAATTTTAAATTTAGAACGGACACCTAAATCGAATACGATATTAGAATAAATTCTATATATATCTAATTCTGTACAGTTTTATTGGGTTAAGAGGTTAACATTGTGTTTAAAATGGTAGTCAAATACGGAAGCTGTTTTACTATCAATATTCTTCAAGCGTAGCGTAACGAATTAGTAGTGGTATTAGTACGTAGTATTTGGTATTCAAAGTCAGAAGACAGAACAGGCGATTGGCGAACGGCTAGGGAGATTAATTTGCATTCACGACCAAAACGGATCGTGAGGCTATTTCGTCGGCATCTCTCCCATTTCCCGTGTATATTGTATGTGTATAGAACAGTTGGATCCCGGACGTAACTGTATCGGCCGTTGGCAACACCTATGCGGATATGTTTCATGGTTGCCGTTTATTTATACTTGAACGTTTGTTGACTGAATAAAATATTTTTTATTCATCTTCATTTATACTCAATTTAAAAAAACACCTTTATTTAGTCAATTAAATTAAAAACTATGGTTATTTTAAATATTTGTTACGTAATAACTCATGCGGAGCGAATATTTGTATTTAATCACAAATATTCGCTTTGTAATACAATATTTGTCATGAGTAAATTTTAAACCAAAATACATACTGGTGAATCTCATATTTTTCCATCGAACAGAAAGTATTTATATTACATTAAAAAAATATGCATACAAAAAAAAAACGACATTCATACCTTGCAATATGTGACAGAAATTGATACCAACAAACTTGTCACAACGAAAATTATGGGCATCAGAAAACGAACTGCAGCACAAAAGTTATTACAATACAACCAATGAAACTGCAATAAATTACAGCTGAGCTTTCAATCACATTTAAAATTAATGCGTTCTCTATAGACGTTTCCCGTACGATAACCTGCCGTTTTAAAATGCACGTAGTACATGATCCGACCAATATTTTTTGTAGCACGCTCCAACGTAATACGCACACAGTGTAAATTGGAAACAAATCAAATATGCATCGTTCGTCCAACCGTGAGATGGAAAACTCGCATTAGCAATATATTCGAATATCAGATCTATTCCGAATCCGCTAGCAGATAGAATCGACAAGTTATAGGTACCATTTTTTCGGTGAAATTTGATTTTTTTCTCGTATTTGCTGTGATAGCTTTTCACGGCGTATATAATTTGTCTCGAGCTATATCAAAATAAGAATCTGAAGTTTACAAAAATATTGTGTAACAAATGTATCATTTTACAAAAAATACGAGTTATTTGCCACTTTACGAGATATCATTATTTACTCACTGCATCTAAAATACTCACAACAATAAAATATTCTTTATGAGAAATGGAGTTCAACCGCAGCAATCCAAAATAAAGAATTTTATGAATTGCCGGAGTCATCTAAGGAACGGCACTTTACTGCTACCGTATGGATGAAGAAGTATGAATGAATGATACACTCACATTTGCTATAATAAGACATCCGCAATCTAGGAAGAGAGGAAAAATAAATTCCTACAGAAAAGTGTACGAAACATTTAGAAATCTTCAGAAATAACCGAACGCATAGCTCTAGAGTGCACTTACCGTGATTGTATTTTATTTGTCGTTTCTTATTTGTGAGCTGCAGTGGAAGATGTTAAAGAAAAGGTATTTGTTCGATAAATGTGACAGACGATAGAGAGAGAGGACGAAACGTTGTCAGCGCTGTATAAACTGGCCCATATCTGTATGATGCGATGAAAATGCGATCGCTATTGCATCCCGCTGTTGTCCCGAGCGGATTCATGTTTTACTACGTACTTACTCTTTGCATCTTCAATGCAATTTTGAAGGATTTTCTTGGATTTGCAAGTGGCTCGAAGCTAAATCTTTTTCTTTTCAGCTTTTTTAAAATGGCAATATTATGCAGAAAATATTTGTAGTACATACGAATAAATTTACATAAAAATACTGTTTTTTTATTATGATGTCTTTCATCTTACATTGTACGTATGAAATAAATTATCTGTAAAACAATTAGCTACATTTTAAAATATTATCTTTTAGTAGTATATTATTCTAGTATGTAGGTACATTATTATACTAGATATAAGTAATTTTTAGTAGCTGTAAGATCATGTTACAACATAACATGATGTGTTAAGTCTTCACTTGTATTATCCTGGAGTGCTATTTACTGAGATAAATTAAATTCAACTTTGGACTTGTCAGTGGCAGACGTCAAACGCATTAAGTTAAAGGCTAAACGTTGAGAGCCCCATCGCTACGTTTCACTGTATAGAGGTAGTACTGTACTCGAGACATTTCGCTTCAGGGATGCTTAGTATTTCACTAAACATAGCTTGTCCCGTCACTAAAGAGGTGTCGCTAAATTAAACCTTAATATTCATTACCGTCCACTAAACCTAATGGAACCTAACATAGTTAATTAAATTTCTGCAGGCTACGAAAATGTAAAGCAAACATGATTTGTTGACATAATACGTGTAATGCGGGCACCGTCTATTGTTTTCGTGACCGAACGATCACGAGTGACTAAGAACATCCCATTCGTGGACGCGTAGAATGCAAAATGCGAGGCTCTATAACCGATCAGTTAGCTTTTACAATGGCGAAGTTGATTAATGAACGAATTTAAGTTAAGCTTGTGTGCGTGCAGTGAAATTGTTGGAGAGCAAATGGTGTGGCAAGCGGACGGACAGCCGGCTTTTGGGTTGAGTGGTCGAATGCGCTAATTTGCAATGCGACTACGGTACTTTTCATCGTCCCTTGTCGTGCATTGTGCAAGCGACTGCTTTCGACAGCTAAAGCGGTAACATTTTCGCTCGTTTGTTTATTTTCGCCGTCCTTTGTGAACTGTGTTCGTTTGTGATGACTTTACAGGACGCGGAACGAAAGTGCCTTGAGGCACAGTGTAATTGAATTATAGTGGTTGAATGTTTCAAGTAAGCACGTAAAGAGAAGTATTTATGTTGTATTCAACTCAGCTTTGTGGACGAGTATGTTTCTTGTATTATATATTTCTTAACAGCATAGGTATGTTCATTCGATTCTAAGATTTTTATATACTTATCTAACTATACTGGGAAACAAATTACATGCTTTTTTACTACCGTGGTACTAACTACATACATTACTAAGGAATTTAATCTTGGAATGGGTTTACAAACATTTAAATCACATGCACAAAGAATTCCCAGACTTAGAACAAGCAATTGTGATTTACACAAATGTTTGTCCCATGCGGGGATCGAACCCGCAGCACGTCGCGCACAGTGATAGTTAGTGTGGTGATTTATGCCCCCAGCTATCCGTGCAGTCAAATTATGTGAATTTACTGTATGAAAGACTTAATATTTATTTGACATGTTCGTCTATAACAAAATATTTAAGGTGTTACAAAGACTATAATTTATTTGGTACTCTGTAATATATATTTTTAAGTAAGGAACGATTTATCATAAATAAAATTATGATTTCCCCAAGTCAAATAAAACTAGTCAATAAATTTTAAAATAGTCAGGGTTTTGACGACTTATTTTTATTATTAGGAAGTTTCCTGTAATGAAATACCGAACTACATAATTGTAGTTTTCAATTATTCACTTCACTATTAAGTCATTAAAAACAAATCAAATAAAATCTAAAAATAAACAATTGTTTAGTGTTGATCGTAAAAATGATGGCCACTCTACCGCGCTATTTATATCGTCAGTCATTCAATTCTAATTTGGGTGTACCGCATTTGGTGTCGTAAATAAATCTCGGAATATAAGTTTGTCGCCTTGCCGCGCTCGATATTATCCATTTTGTTAATTGAACAGTTGGAGGACACGCGAGGGCCCTATTAGGGTATAACTAATGTCGCCGATGTCCCATTACTGAAGGGACTGTCTCTATACATCATCTCAATGGTCTTGAGACCGGAAAGTGCGAAATGTTCAGTGGTGTCAGCGGTTATTAGTTCATAAGGCCCTTTGATGACCTTAACGAGTACATTCCAATAATTTAGTTATCTTTGCAATTTATTGTCAGATAAATATACTACGATTTTAGACGTAGGCGCCTTGTAGCTGCGTAGCACGTTGCAGCTTCGTAGACTTTAATTTAATATGACGACAAGATAGTATTACTAATTCTTTTTTTTAAACCAAGTGTATTTATTTTTTGATAAAAACCGTTTTAATATGTTCCTGAAAATGATGAACTTTTAGCTAAACCAATTAAAAATACCTATTATTATAACGTTACTTTCGTATTATAACGTTAAGTGCTTGATTGGCATTTAGGTGTATGATGTAAATTAAGGACATCATAATGATGGTAATTATCATTATAAGTAAAACACATAATGACTAATGTATGTAATTATAGTCACGCTGCTGAATAAACGGAAATATACGTACATCTTTATTACAATAACGTGTAAAATAGGCTATCGTTTGCGTGTCCAACTGGACTTAAAATGTCTAGTCACGTGAAATGTAACAGAATGTCTCGCTGCCGTAAAGGCCAAAGCTCACTTATACGACAATATTTTTAATCTTACATTTATTTGTCCTTAATATTCTGACAACTAGTGTTACCAAGGTCTACTGTATTTAATAAGTCCATATATCAGTCGTTCCAAGTTAATCACGATATTAAGCTGAATCTGGCGAGACTGGAAGCCCACCCCACAGATTGGATAAAATTCTAAGCAGAAGAAAATGTTCACCGTGCGGAAGCAGTATCTTCAGCGGTTGGTCAACGTGCAAACAATTCTATTTGATGTTAAGCCGACTGGTGCTGTGCGGTGCGGGCGTTGTGCGGGCACTGTGGTCACTGCGATTTGCCGCCAAGCCCGTGCGGGCACACTGCGCTTACCGTGCGGGCGCTCTCAAGCGCACAGCCGCCTTGCGGGATCGATATATAAGTGAGCTTCGTCCCTAATTGGGTGCCGCTCACGAATTCATAATGATCACGGACGTCGATGATGCACAGCCGGGGAGTGGCAGATACAAATTTGTTGGTATTATGATAATTGGTATAGAGGTGATTTATTTTGCGTTTTACTTAGTTAATTATGTTAAAATGACTTGCATAATGACCACTGAAAGAACTACTTTAAAGAAGTCCTGGCGTGTTAATAAAGTTCTTTAACAAACCTTATTATAAGGATTAGATTTATGAAGTCAAAAGAAGAGGGGTAGATGGCTTGGTAGATTGCTTGATACATAGACAACTAACAAAACTACAAATCTATATACTAATATATAAAGCTGAAGAGTTTGTTTGTTTGTTTAAACGCACTAATCTCAGGAACTACTGGTCCGATTTGAAAAATTCTTTCAGTGTTGGATAGCCCATTTATAGCGGAAGCCGTTGAAACTAAAACACGCGGACAAAGTCGCGGGGGACAGCTAGTATAATATAAATGGTGTTGTGTTTCTTACATAAATATTTTATTTATAGCCACTTGCTTTTACACATCACATATATATACCTAATTGAATAAATCAAAACTATGACCTACAGTGAAAGTACGAAACCTTGCTAGGAAGCCTGGAGTTAATGACCTGAAATAGCCAACACGCAATCGGCCGACTATAATACAATTTATGGGCAAAATGAATTACTTTAATGATAAAATATTACATTATTGTTATACCTAACTAATTTTGTTTTTAAATAAAAGCATTTTTCTTTCGTCATTTAATACGTATAGATTTTATTTATTCGAGAACTAAATTTCGTAATATTTCGAAATAAATCGTATGAGTAAATTATCATTTAATTTTATTTATAATACTGTGTTACCCAGTAAAATAGGTTGTGGAGGTCAGATACGCAGTTGCTCCATGTAAAATATGGTACTTAGCTGAATCCGGTAAGACTGGAAGCCGACCAACATAGCTTGGGAAAAAGCTAGGCAGAAAAAGTAAATTATCATTTGAGTGTTTACAGATGAGATGCAATTAAAACAGAACCTATCCGATACCCTAAGCCTGGAGCAACTTTGACGGTAAAGCAAAGTCTACACCATCTACTTTAACTCGGCATCACTTTTTTTAACAGTTAACTTGTGCATATATACTACTTAAAAAGTTACTAACGAACAAAATAACTAGTTCAACAAGCCAGGAAATCATGTCATTCGTATTAACTTCCACATTATGTGCTAAAGTTCTCAATGGTTCGGTGTCGACACGACACTAACCCCTGTCTTTACGGTCCTCATAATAAAAAATACCATTAATGCGCAATCTTTTATCACCTAACCGCACTATCTTCGCGAATGGTTCAAATAAAAAGTTTTGTTACAAACCTGACAAACGCTAGTCGAATTTCCTTTATTCTGAGGTAAATTGTAAGAATAACTGCACGGACAGCTGAGTGGTATAGGTCACCACGCTAACTACCACTTCGCGATGTGCTGCGGGTTTGATCCCTGCATGGGACAAGCATTTGTGGCCACGAATCCTGGATCTAAGTCGGGGTGTCGTTTGTGCATATGATTACAATATAGAACGGGATTGGTTTAAAAAAAAAGACAAAAATATCAATAAACTGTAGTGGCTTGTATTACAAGCAATTATATTTTTTTTTAATACATTTTCTTTCAAAAGTAGTACATATTTTTTAAGGTATTAGAGGGTTGTTTTTTTTATATTTCTATGTTAGGAAACAAGTATGTGTTTCGTCTGATGGTAAATAGTCACAGTAGCCTATGGACGCTTGCCACACACAGGTATCACTCACGCGTTGCTAAACCAGACCTTGATTGAGGTCTGCTAACCTAGCTTGCCTGCAGAAACATATCACACAGAGATGATATTCGGCCGCAGACTTCTGCTAGGTGGAGATACTTCCGCAGACGGGCAGCTCATTTAGGAGCGAAAGCTTAACCCTACCTTTTTTAATGTTTTGCCTTAAATACAAAACAGCACGATAGCTCGACGCTTCGAGTTCTCTTTCTGATTTGTACCTTAGAGTCATGTCTAAGTTTCTTTTTGGCGATCCAGATTCAAAAGTTAAATTTAAATAACCATAATAGCTAGACTAACATAAAATAAGCGGTTATCTAATACTGTCCTCTATAAAAAAAAAAAACAAACTTAAAATCTTACTTTTTTGATACACTTCGTTTAAACTTCTACCTACTTACCTATACCTACATACTTTAGTCAAGGCTTGGCTTACCCTTTCTTGGGTTGTAGTCAGGTAAAAATTACTGCCTTCCAGTACACAATAGAGCCTTTATTCTAATTCACCCGCTCGTGCGAAGAGGTTAATCCCTGAGTTTCACGCACCATTAAGATAATCCCTCAATTTCCAGCTTGCTGATTGAGTGCTTAGTTATATTATCTTCTGAACTTAGTATTTCAGTACTGTTAAGACGTAGGATCATTATTTAACAAAATGTTATTTAGGATATTGTCTTGCGTTTTGATTAGAAAACGTACTAAAATTATAAATGCCAATTCGTGTTTGTTAAGAAAATATGTACATAATATTCTACAGCTACCTTTGAAGCGCAGTGGGACAGAATAAGTAATATAGATACTAAATAATATATAAGGTTTGACGGAGAACGCGCGTGGGTAAACCGACAATATTCCTAAATAATTTCTCTTCTCTTTTGGATTCCAAAAGTCAAACCGTTAATATTCATAAATAATTGTGAACTAGATAATTATCACGGAATTTATTGTACAAATAAAAGAAAAATCTACGTAATGTAGTCATAATTAATTAAATCTTAAAGATGTAACCTTTGTGGTGGACAATAAAGAATAATTTCTATCTATCTATCCTGGCGCAGCGGATAGATTTAGTAACAATAAAGCAAATGATGATTAATATTTACATTAGAAAAAAAAAACTAATTCACTTTACATACTGGTTGCGGTAGTGTAAAAGTTTATTCATTCATGACACCACGAACGTTCGACAACAATAGGGCTGCGGCCGCGTATTTTTATTAAAAACTATGAGTTATAACTTGAAAAGTATCTATACAATCCTGAACCCATTTGTAGTTTTATAGTTCAATTGGTGCGAGGGCATTGAACCTTACAAATATAGAATAGAAGATACTTTACTCAATATTTATGTAATAATATAACACTTTACTCGGTTCTGCTCCTTTGAAAACCTTGTGTGAAATGCATGTATTCGAGATACGACTGTAAATTACTTTAATTGTTATAAATATCGTTTTTTTTTTGTACAATTCAATGAGGACTGTCCAGTGTCCAGGCTAGCTAGCGGCTATTTTAGACTGGCAATTCTAGACCAAGCTCTAAAACATCATTATGTCCTAAAATTCTGCGCAGTAATATGACTAAAATTTACCTTTAAAAATGGAACACTTACAAAACTGGTATTTGTCTTAGCAACATGTGAGACCTATTTTATTTTATAACGTTCAAAAATGATTTCACAATATTTCAAACATATAAAAGATGAGAATAAAACTCACTAGAATTTCAAAAACAATTCAAAGTATCCTAAATTAAAATAAACAAGTGGAAATCTTTTAATAAAGTTACTGAACTTTTATAGAGAAACGCTACACAGTATTGTGTAGATTTAGGTATATCTAATGCAGTTTTGTTGTATTGTGCTCACAAACATTTTAATATTCCCTGTGGACCAATATCCCGAAACATGCTGACGTTTAGCAATATACGGCTAGCGTCAAAATGGTTGAGCATGACCTTTCCGAAATATATTTTGAGCTCCGGATTTGATTAATAAGTCAAATATTTGTACTTTATGTAGATGACGATACATAAATAAAGGATCTGAATAAATTAATAGGTTGCTTGAATTTGATTCTACACGACAAAATCTTTTTTACATGAAAAGACAAAATAAAGTTGACGATACAATCGAATTCACTTTGTTAAAAACCTTAAAATAATTCAAAACTGATTCGGAATCAGATTAGTGATTTCTGTAATGCGGCACGCGAACGAAACCCCTCATGAATAAAACACCTGCCTCCTCTCTTCATTCAATTTACGGAAATCACACTTAGTCCCAAATCTGTTTTGGTATCAAGCGTTCTGATCCAGTCCGCGCAGATCGTGGTTACGGTACATAAGCAGATTAACAAAAGCATGTTTGTGCTGGACGTACACCAGCAACTTACACACATATCGTAACAGAAAACGACCTCTTTAATCACCACGCTACATCCTTTTCGTCCGTTTTACGAGCGAGTGAGATAGCCGATAATCCATCGTCGGTTAAGAGCATGGTAGCCCATTGCCGGGCGTGTGGCATGAACTCAACGGACCGCAAATTTGTCGGAACTACCAATGAAATCGGATTACTTATAGAGTTCGTGGCAAGGGAGCGCTAACGATCGTGAACACCATTACCAGACGTCATTGGCGTCTTCAGACGTAAATTAAATTTGCCGTCAAACTCCGAAATATTGCTTGCGATCTTTGATAAATATTGACACTTTAGTTAAGGCTGCCTGCCAAGCGCGCTTGAAATGACTTAATCACGGGAAAGAAGAAGTTTATTAAAGTTAAAAGTAGATATGTTAATGGTATAAACAATGTGGGGTAACGTAAACTGGTAACGTAAACACAATTATACGTACAAGTTAAAACACTTGCCGTAGTGGCCTAGTGGTTCTATGAACGGATTTTTTGCACAAACAAATTACAGGCAAGTTACATCAACGTGACTTTTTCAAAATTGTATGTACTTTCTTAATTATTCTAAGACATTATTGACAATCCGTGAAATAAAACATCGTGAGGGAACCTGAATTCCAAAAATTTAGATCTGAAATCGCCAACGCGCATTGAGCAAGGATGGTGATCAATGTTCGTTTCTTTTCTATATGAGAAGAGACCTGTGCCCAGCAGTGGGACATATATTAACTATAAAAAAAATTACATGCACTAGTAATGCAGTGTAAACGTGACCTTTGGTTCATAAGATAAGATTTTGTTTCAAGCTGCACAGCTCTGCACAAATCCTCTTTATTTAAAGCCTTTATATTTGTTCACGCCAGTGGTAGACCCATGACAAATGCTCGACTACTACAGCATGTCCAGAAGCCTCGCAGCTGTGTACATTTATATCTATGTAACTTTTGGCTGCTAGAAATGTGCCTTGAAACTACATAAACTGATGTCTGTAATAAAATGTAAAAAAAATCACTGTGATTTATTTAAAGGTTATGTTAGAAAATCAAATAATATATATAATAGATATATATAATAGCGCTCTGTTTTGTTATTTTTTCTCTCCCCAATGTCACAATGACATCATACGTATGGCGAATGACCATATTATAGTCTCTAGTCAGACGGACTGCATTACAAATAAAAAGGCGGCGGTGGTATCGCGAGTCGAACTAGCGACACCACCGCCGCCGCGTCAACACATGATTAGGGACTACTATTGAGTCTGAAACTAGTCGGGCGATCCCCAGAATATACGTGAGTAAACCGTTTTGTTTTAAATAATAATTATGATACTTCTCACGAAGGTTATTAAACAACTAAAAACCGACTGCAAATATGCAGTTTGAAGGCAGTTAGTACAAAAGCAAACAAACTGCAATCAACTGTGTTCCAACGACTGCACGCTTACCATTTTAAACTGAGCTATAACTGGTAATGGTGAACGAAATCAATAAGTATTTTATTGTTTTAATTAAAAAACTTAAATTATTGTGAAATGTAGTCGCTACAAATAAATGTAAGGCAGACGCACATTACACGGGTTGTGTGGACCCTGCACTGATAACAGAAAGTTCAATATAATTTGAGGAACAACAAAAGGACTTGTTTGTATGCTAGTTGGCCGAATAATTATCGCGAACATTTATCACTTTCATACGGTTTATGTCAGTTTAGATCATTTATCATGCTGCGAGTGGAAACGGCGCGGGTCAAGCAAGCGACGGACGAATTTCTGCAGTACTTTAATACGAAATATTTTTGTTGTGGTAGAGATTATTTGCTATCGTACATAAGCATGGCACATAGGTATACTAAAAGGCCATTATATCATAAGATTACATCTTACAGTACATTAAAAATACTCTTAAAAGCAAGTGTAGCAATAATAATTACATATATTTTCACAAATACAGCAGAATACAAGGATAAATGCAAACATAGGGGCTCGTGGCTAAGTGTAAGCTGTACGGTTAAACCGATAATAAAGGTTAAGCCGAGCTCGCTGTGGTTGGTCCGTGGATGGGTGACCATTTGTAAACATACCGAGACTCCTTCGTGCCTCGGATAGCAAGTTAAGCTGTTGGTTTCGACTGTCTTACGTTGATCTTTGATAGTAGTAGTTTGTTAGCGTAGATAGTCGTTAAGTCATTATTATGGGATACTGTTACCAAGTAAAATAAGTCGTGAAGATCAGATAAGATCAGATCAGAGGCACACGACGTCCCAAAGCTTGTTCCCAGCTTAGTGTTTGACCATCAAAAATAATGGATATTTAAAAAAGTCCTGTAGTTA
The DNA here is from genome assembly GCA_932294365.1 of Diachrysia chrysitis. Taxonomy (NCBI): domain Eukaryota; kingdom Metazoa; phylum Arthropoda; class Insecta; order Lepidoptera; family Noctuidae; genus Diachrysia; species Diachrysia chrysitis. Next base: position 9,201,609 of record OW028645.1, read on the forward strand.
TTTCACTAGCACCATTTCAATTGAAAACTTTAAAACCCTCAAGTTAATATTTCAGCTTTCCTTATATCCCAGCTAAAGTCTATTTCTATCTAGTTACTTTACGATTCTGCCGCTCGCACCACAACATTATATTTTCCATCGTGTTTACAACCTTCTGTCAACGTTAAAAATATATAGTATGATGGTAAGTGAAAATACCACTTCAGTGCGCCTGTAAGCCGGCTTTATACTGTTACTTGTTTGCAATGTGAGATTCTTACGACTTGCAAGATCGTTAAATTTATACCTTTGACAATGCTTCGAGAATACTCAAATAAGTCGCCCCATTTTGAGTATATTAACCCGTATTTATTCTACGATGTAAATGTGAAATGTGAAATTGTATAATTTGGAATATGTTGATTTATGTATAATCGAGTTATTATTCTATGCCCTTATAATATGAGAATGATTTGTTGGCTCTGAATTGTAATACAAAAATAACTGCTGAATAGTTCTTGTGAAATACGTTTTCTTTATTCTGGTTTTTAAATTTTGTTTTTAGTATTCCAAGAAAAACTGAAGTCTCTTGTAGTAATGTTTTTCTTGGGGCTGTTAAAACTATCTATTTAACTCATTATACGTATTTTTAATAGCTAACAATATTTTTGGTGTAAATACGAAATTCGACAAATTTCAGTCTTGGTCTTTTGCTGTAAGTACTACGCTCGTTTATGGATTTAACTGATTTTCCGTGTGACGACAGACGTGTATGCAAAAATATCGATGGTTCCGATATTATTAGTTATTGAGATAGTTTTATAACGGCGCGCTCTATTTTTACTGAAATTTTAAGATTTTACTTGTTCGTACTAGTGCTTATAGTTCATACTCCGTTAGGCGCACTCTATAGTTTATATATATACCTATTTTCTCTAATGTTTTAAATATTGATGACAAAAATACCTATACATGAAACTAAGTTTTGTAATATTTTTTAAACTTTAAGATACTATCATAAGGCGGCATTAACAAAAAAGTTAGTAATTATTAAATACACGGCGACCGTCTTCATCTACTTAATTTTTAATTGTTACAATGTAAGGCATTGTCAAATAAAACTTTTAAAAAATTTTGTTTCATCACTGTCAACACGAAATTTTTCTTTAAAGTATTAAAACAACAAACGAGTTCAAACTCACCAAAGATTTACACAGGAGTTACAACAAATTATTCATGCATGCACAAATTTTATTAACAAGAGTCTGAGTATATTTTATTCATGTCCCATCCCTAATTAATACGCGGGTAATAAGTGGACATGGATTTTGTCACAAGACGGGAAAAACCTTACAAAAGGTTGGTGGGATGGGATATTCCATTAATAATGTAGTTACTCCCGACCTATTACTTCCCGATTAATTATGTCGTTCACAAACCCCATTATTATTTCTTTCTAATTCCCCGTAGTGGAGTCTCTTGACGCTTCATTTATTCCCGATTAGTCAACTATGCGATTGAATGGTTGACTACACCTCAAAAGGTTTTGCTGATAATTTGTTCCGTGTGACTGAACTACGAATATTAACCTTAACACCTTAGATATAGCTTATATTATATATTTGTATGTCAATTGCCTTTGCGGATAGACTTAATGTCGATCATTGGGATTTTATAATTTGTAACAAACTACATAGGTTTTTTTAAGCATACTAGAGCAATTTAATGTTCTGTGCTTTTTAAGGTTATGTTTTCTTAACGCTAGGTTCAATTAAATAGATACTGGAATTAGTACTACCTATAGTTTATCCAAAAGAAAATGTAGGTACCTATTATTATACGTAAACTTTCTGAAGATACGAAATACAAATAAATAGATTTATTATAATAAGATTCGTATCTTACAGTCGTATTATCGTAAAATGACAAAATAAAACTTCCAGAAAATTTCATCAAAAAGACAACTCTAAATTCAGTTAACATTATGAAAATATTGCGTACGCGAAACATTTTCAATTTATTTGTTTAAAAGCTCTAAAGAGCCAAAATTATATGAGTTATTTTAAACTTGAAGGCTGTCCGAAATTCATAAAGTAGATTTATGAGATAAATTACCATAACATGCTTTTTACATTACTCCATGTCTCACAAACTTTAAATAACTTATGGTATCAAAGCCTCCTCTTTGTTTGAGATGTGGAGCATGTCCTTTGTGTCTATTTATAATACACTATGACGCAAAGCGTTATTTCGGAAACTTACAGTTTTATAAATTATTTGACTTATGATAAGTTATGTCACATAATTAAGGCACTAAGTCTCGAAAGAGTGATGTTTAAAATGCATGTTTCAATCATTGTTCGTCAATTATTGTTTTTTTAATTTCTTTATTATTTACTAATAGTAGGTCCATTATTTTATCAATTTAAATTATAGTAAATAATACTAAAATTCACTAAGTAATTTTTACCTCATATTTTTTTCCGAATGGTAATTATCGGTATGCTTGAAAGGATCCTATGACCTTAGCAAGAAGGGCAATGTGATGTTTTACCCGGTAAGAGGCATAGCCCTTTGTTCGGCCCTGACCGAATGGAATCTATGAAGATTTTCCCATGAGAAAAAAAGGTTTTAGGGAAAACCTTTTCCAAATATTAGCAAACGGCAGAGGTGCTGGCGACGTGGGATTTAGATATAATTTTATTTATTGTTACCTCATTGCCCTTTTGATAACTTCCTATGGAAATCGCCATATTAGCTTTTTGAATAACCTTCGAATTTCTACAACAACTACACCATTAATATTCCCGACGTTTAGATTATTATACAGCCGAATAAATTACAATTATTATTTTAATCAATTCCTAGATTTTAGTCCAATATTCTACAATACATAACAAGTACTGGATATCTGTTACTATAACAACGAACTGTTATTTAAATTAACATTTTGAATTCTAAATATAAACAGGACCTTGTTTTCCATTTAACAAACTCAGTTTATTTATTTAATTAAATTCAAAATATATTTCGTTGATTTAGAAAATAAATAAAATTTTCTAATGTTTATTTTAGTTTGCCGAAGAAGACTGTTATTTAAAATAATGAGAAAAAACTCTTATAACTAAGAAAACAATATAATTATATATACAAATGAAGAGATACAAATATGTTATTAGCGCTCTCATTTTACGGACTCGAAAAAAATTAATTAGTGAAGTTTTCAAAGATCTGTAATCGATGAGCTGTCTCTTTTATTTAAATTTTTGTTCTATCTTTTGTACTATTCATTAGTGCAACTTGAAAACCATTTGACACACCATATATACCAGCGCGATCATATTTTATCGACGGTAAAAAGCAAAGCTATTATATGTAACAGAATAAAATAGATTAATATTTATATTTAAAGTACGTCAGGTTTTTCTAAATTAAATAGGGTATTTAAAATATTTGCAAAACTAACGGAATATCAAAACAAATGCAGCGTACCATTGCATAACATACCCAACTACATTATCTGAGTCACCCCTTTACACTTAACAAACTTCTCTCGTAGCTTTGCGGTCAAATTCTCATAAATTAACCCTTGTAATATTACAAAATTAGAGCCTTCGCGCTAACTATAAGGGCTTCTATCATACTCGAATGATTAAGGCCACAATTTATGTATGCCTTTTAGTCTACACAAAGGAAGTGAAAACAATTTGTTACATGAAAATGTATTAATTATATGATAGGAGAGACCGTGTATTAAGTTTGATTAATATTTTGGTATTATCACTATTTTAAGCAGACATTTTAAGGAATGAGTAATTGTTATTTTTTTGTATTATATTTTTTTATTTACAAGTTAAATTCATAAAAACAAAAACAAATTGTAACTACGTACAAGCTTGGCCCACATTTTCCCGCGGGCATAGCACGCTGTATTGAGCGTACAATTAGATGTATGGGTTGTGTCCAACTTCATTTGTAATAGACAAAATTGGGCATACCTAACCTAGAAACATAGTTTTATTTTTACTACCTACATATCCAAATAAATAAATTTTATCGTTCTTTTTCTGTAACAAAAAAGGAACCCTTTTAGGATCACTTTGTTGTTCGTCCGTCTGTCTGTCTGTTAAGTTTGTTTTTGGAAAATTAACCGTGACGATCAGCAAAATGTGTACTTCTTGGTACGTTAGTCAGACTCGCACTTGTGTTTATTTTATATTATAATGTCATAAAAAAAAGGGGCATAGAACTACTAACATTTCCTTCCAATTAATATCTTTCAGATCATTAGCTCTAAATGTTTAATCATCAGATTTGGTTTTAAAAGTATTATTTATTAAAGTATTTAGTCTCTGGTTTAGGAAAAAAAGACCTTGGTAGTGTATTAGTCGGCCAGAGTCCGGCCTTTTGTATTCACAGGACAGAATAAGTCCATTGTAACAAGCTCTAAAAAAGGCAAGCTTTTTCGACAAATGAAGAACCAGAATAAAAATAAAACATAACACATTTAAAAGCAAAATACGTCAACTTGTTCATTGACATTATCTTGACAAGCTTCAAGTCTATTTAAATCTCTTAAGTACGAAAGTAAAGACGTAATTAAGTCCAATAAGTAATAGCAACTGTCAACAGGGAGCTTTCGACATTAGCAGACGTTAACATCATAATCTAGAGCGTGGGCGTTTTGCCTAAGCTACTGAAAAAGTCAACTGACGACGTTTATTTTGGTGCTGAACTCTTAAGATGTTCAATAAAGGTGGGACTGGTTAAACAGCTGTAGTATTTCAATAATTTTATTAGTGATATAGTGTTACCACTACTAATGGCCGTTTCCTATATTCAAGAAAAGATTTGTTTTGCTTACGGAAGGTAGAATTTTCTTCGTTTTGCTTAGAAAATTCTACCGCTCGTAAAAAAAAACGAATTGTTTCTTGAATATAGGAACCATAGTGGTAACATAGTGAAATATGTCTTAAATTCACATCTTTTTCGAAAATTTCGTAAACTAACCCTTTAAATGATTCACTAATAGTGCAGTTGACCATTTAGTTTGTTTAGGACTTTTGTTGGTACGATTTACAATATGAATTCCTAAAGCCACAAACGGCTTAGTATAAAACCGATTATTGTACGATTTACAATTCCTAAAGCCAATAACAGATAATTATATAACCGATTATTGTTATAATCTGTTATGTCTGGTAGGAAGCATGTGCGTTAGGATCTCACGATTCCGGCCAAATCAGAAAAGGGAAGGGAGTGTTTTTAGTCGGTTAAAATCTAACACATCTCTACGCCGTGACGTGACTCTATGGCCCTTGACGTGAGTCGAAGTCATTAGCTTTTCACTCCAAAAAAAAAAGACAAAATAGATCATATTGGCTAAATAAGAACTGCATAAAATCTTTACAACAATTCTTGTAATAGGGCAAAATATTTGTAACAAACGTCTGTAGTTAAAAGCCGTATATTGAACAATCTATAAACGATGTCTAAAAATACACCTAAACTTATTCCTAACAAAATCAAGACTCAATAAGGTAAATATTTTGTCGTAGTTTATTTTTTAAATACAATAAACGAGTACCGTCTCAGCTTGACGGGCGCCTCGACGCGGCAATGGTTAAATTTCCCTGCGGACGCAACCGCAACCGGCAACCATTGCTGACTAATAACAGAAGATGTATTGGTTTAACTAAACAAAAGTGCATTGAGCCATTATAATATAAAAAATCATCTATTAAAATTATTAGTATTGAGCAACACTAGCTTACTTTGAACAATTTATGTGACACAATACATTGTAGATACCACACAACGATACCTTCCACTTTAGCCTAATCACATTTCTACAAGCTTTGACGATGATATAAATCGCTTAAATGACATTAAATGTATGGAAATGACATTTCATTTTGATAAGTCACGTGACTTAAACTTGTCATTTCCGTACGTACATTTAAGCGATTCAATAAGCGTTAACGCTTGTAAAAATGTCATTTGGCTAGAGAGGAGTTATTTTAGATATTATTATTAGATTATTTTTTTTTTATTTTTCTATTAACAACACAATTACAAATGTTTTGGATTATGGTTTTCTTATACTATCTTATAATCGATATTTAAATTCGCAATTCCTGTAGCCTGCAGAAATATTGTCAATGTCATCTACATAATACAAGTTGGGTTTGTCTGGAGGTATGTTTGTGTGTGTACATCACTTATTCATTCCCCAAGAGAGAGGTACCCACCCGCATCTCTATTTCAGTCCTATCCAAAAGCACGCATACTTACCATAATATTTTGGGCACAAAGTCAGCCGGTCTTTTAACCCGGTCACCCACATGCACAATTTTTCTTTACTTTTCTTTACGAAAATTTACGCGGAAGATAGTAACTAAGGCAAAAAATATCGGTTGACGGGGTGAGGGAGCTCTTAAATTCATTCGCAAATTCGGTTTATAGCACTCCTGACAGAGTGTCAGGATTGAAAAAGCTCTAATTCTGCAAATACTTTGAATAATAATTTTCAAATGTTGTTTCACAATATTTTAGTTATACGTTCAAATGTGAGTACCTAATCGTAATTTTTATAACTAAGAAAATACAAGCACTGAGGTCATAACTATGTTAGTATTATCAATAGCATTCCAATACAGATAATCCTATCTAAATCAAAGCGCTATGATTAAGTTAGTGTGTCCCGGCGGGAAGCCCACGGATCATCGATTCTAATGCTCGCGACAGTACAGATCACATCCAGTTAATCATAATTTAACTGTCCACAGTGCATGGTGGGACAGTCAAGCACAAACTGGAGTTTATTTCCCCTGTGCGGTTGTAGATGCCGCCAATACGTATCTTTGATTACTTTAGATTTGGCATGTGATATGTGAATCGGAGAGTATGTTGGAAAATCTATATATAAATATAACAAAATCGGGTCAGTTACACCATGTATAAACTCAATAACGGGTAAACTGATTTTCATGATCATTGATTTGTTAGGTTTTTTCTGTCCAGAGTGGCACAGTAACCATAAAAAAAAATTAAAAAGTCACGAAAAATGTCTTACCGGGACGGCAACTGTTTACGCGGGGGAAACCGCGGGGCATTGCTAGTCATAGGAAAATAAGACCATGAAATGCCTAACTAGCGATGTCCGAGTTAGCCAAGCGCACAAAGTTGTTTTAATGATGTTTTATTATATAAAGTAGCTTGGTCGGACATCAATGAAATATCTAAGTAATCAAAGATGTCCGTGTAAGACAAAAGCAAGAAGCTTGTTTTAAATTTCCTAAACTAATTATTACCTATAATATCAAATGTCCGTCGTCGGACATCAATTGATTTGACCTTCTGAAATGCGCATTTTTTAATTATGTGATACTCAAAACAAAATAATATCATGTCATAATTTCATAGCATGGACAGAGTTACTCCTGGATGCGAAGGATTAATGATAGGGTTATCGAAAGTAGAAAGTATTTTCCTTATAAATAATAATACTACCAATTAGAGGCCAATAAAACAATTATTCGTTCACTACAATCACATCCTAAGTGAATCACTTTAAAGACATAAGTAAGTGGCTACAAACCATTTAACAAGCTATTAATTAAAAATGATTTTATCGGAACACGTGTTTGAACTCACGCAATGTAGTAACAAACTAATTAATATGTAAAGTTTAGTTGCAATAAAAGTGTAGGAAACCTATGTTGTTAGTTGTAAAAAATATATGATGTAAACACCAGGAAATAAACTTTAGTAACAGGGTGAAGTAGTGATAAAAATAATAAAGCTAAAAATTATTGTGTATATGATAGAACGAAAAAGATTTCGTTACCAAAACGTAATTAAAAAAAAAACTCGTGATCGTGATTTGTTTATCTTAAAAGCCTCGAGCTCTATCTACTATATATTTCTACCTATAAATTGACATTGGCGCCTATTCCCTTGTACACTACCTAAATAAAATTAAACCATTGCTATCTTTTACTAAAATACTGCGTGAGAAAAGGACGGTAACAGATAACAACTAACTTAGAAATATCAAACCAGTTTGCGCCTTGAACATCACTGTGTTTTAGTGCACAAGTTTCTGCGTATCGATAGATTTGTATAAGAATTTTAGTCGAAACTAAATTTGACAGCTCGAAATTTCGTCTGTCCTATTCTAATTGTGTACAAGTGAAAAAGATACCGATGGCCTAAAATAAGTTAAGTGTGGGTTTGTCAGGACCGGGGCCATTGTCAAATTTCCCTATTCAGTATTCCCAATAAATTACGGCTCAAATGAGCACTCAAAAAAATCAAGCCTTTTGTTTAAACTCAATTTCATAGTCGACCTATTTTAAACGCATTAAAATTATAATCACTACTCAGCCCTAAAGGTACAAGGTATGAGCTAAATTAATAACAAACTGTTAAAACTGACAAGCACTATAAACAGGATATCAACTACGGCGGTCATTGTAGCGTATTTCAGCGTAAATAAACTGGTCCCAAATAAAGCCACTTGCATTCAAACACTTTAGTTTTCAACTGAATGTTGGATTGAGTGCTTTTGTGAATACTTTCAATTTGTTGACCAATTTAATACATAGCTTTTTATGTGTCAAAAAAAATTACGGGACATCGGGGACGGAAACATTTTGCGAGAAAAATTTCTGACTCAAAAAAAAATCCGTTGCAAAAGTAAAGGATTTGTTACAAAAAAAAGATTACGAGTTAGAAGAAGAAATGTTAGAGTTTACATAAGCAAGCATAAAGTGCGCACATCGCTAGTAGCCTGTTGTGTCAGTGATTTTCCGTGGGACAACAGACGTTTATGTGAAAATATCAATGGTTTCGATATTATTAGGGTCGTTCTGTTTTGACACTAATTTTACAACGTCACTTGTTCATACTGCTCACAGTGCATACTCTGTCAGGCACACTCTATAGTTTACTTATTTATATTCTAAGGTATATATTATAATATATATTTCACGGTACGATTATTATACATACTTACGAAAATTTCTGCCATGTAAAATATAACTAACTAGCTGTAACCCGCTACTTTGTTCGCGTGTTTTAGTTTCAACGGTTTTTCATTTTTGCAACATTTTTCACTTACGCTACGCTCCTATTGGTCGTAGCGTGATGTTATATAGCCTATAGCCTTCCTCAATGAACGGACTATCCAATACAAAAAGTTTTTTTCAATTCGAACCAGTAGTTTCTGAGATTAGCGCGTTCAAACAAACAAACTAACAAACAAACAAACAAACTTTTCAGCTTTATAATATTAGTATAGATAGTATAGATAATATTATATTTGAAAACTAAGCTTGATAGAATTTGCTAAGGAGTTGATCATTATACATTAGTAGTTTTCATAAAGTTTCTAATAATAATTTTACAAATGCTATTAAAGAAAGAAGACCAAACAAAAATGATTAACTTCTTTTTCTTCGGTATCATTGTGTATTTCATTTCTGAAGGTCGTGCTCAGAAAGACCTTGGTAACTTAGATAATGTACACCAAAGTATTATTTACAACGTCTTAACACGAGTATAAGCAAGGCCCTGTTCTTTTGCACTTAGTGATAATTAAATTAGGGGTTGCCATGACTCCATAAGGCGACCACGTACGTGTAAATGATACCTGAAAACCCCTTAAGAGTAATACACCCTGTATACACGATTTACTCATTTGCCATCCTTTGCGTAAGATCGTATGTAAACAGAATATGGAGAAAGAACTGTCATTACTTTATTTTTAAATTTATTACTTATATATGTGGTTGCTTTAGCTAGATTATAAAATATGACGTAATCAAATTTTAGATGATGCGTAAATAGATCTGTTTATTGTATTGGCGTGAAAGAGTTATAAACGCCGTTTCAAACTTACAATTACAATATTATAGTAGAAATTTGCTGTATTTAATATAGAACTCTTTTTTTATTGTTTCGAACTGTTTTCACACTACAATTTCCTAGAGACCATCTTTGTTATATTTTATATAACCACAACAAAGGCAACAACTCCAACTATTCGCATTTTTAATAATAAAACTGTAACAAAAGCATACGTAATTCGAGTTACGTAGTCAGGCAAATTAGTCGCGTGCATCGAAAGGGGCGTTCTTACCCACGACACATAAATTACAGTATCCACGCCAACAAGTAAACACTGCAATGGATTCCCTGATATGCGCTCGAGAATTGCCACTGCTCTTTGATTGTGATACCTAATAAATAAATGACAATCGTAATACTTCACACGTTTCGACCCACTCGTTAAAGCACGAAGATATCAGTAATGTTGATCCGTTTGTGGAATTGTCAGAAAATTCGCGATTGTTTTGTTTATTTGTGGCTGTAAGTTAATGCGATGTATTCGTTCATGAAGGTTTGTGAGATCGGATTGAATAATTAAATTAAATGTATGTATGGTTTGTTGACAAAGGAATGCCTGGCTTTGATTGTGTAGCAAATAATTTGTAGGGTCATAGAAATTTGTTTTTCAATTCCAACGTTTTTGGTTGTTTTGTGTATGTTACATTGTATTTTAATCATAAATACAGGTACTTTGCTTTATAGGGTAAAATTTAGTAGGACCAAAACGATCTAAATGAGCCTGTTCTTATAAAAAAGTATGCCTTTAGAAATTAAAAGAGACATCGCGACCGGCAAAGAAGTAGATGGCAGGATGAACTCCTTTTCAAAATTGTGGACAACAATAGGACAAGACGGGAAAAATTTGAAGAAGAAAAGTGAGGCCTTTGCCCTGCAGTGGGAAGATCAAGGCTGAAAAAAATACTTTATTTAAAATACATTTAACCCGTCTAAATAATAGACTACAGTATAAGTTTAAAAAAAGATTCTTTAAAATCTCAATTAGTTACATAGAGAATTAAAAAAATATTTCCAACGTTTCATAAAGCGAATTTTATTTTGGTATTCATTTTAATAAGTCTGGTTTCAGCCCAGTATGCTCGTCGAGTTAAATATTCCATTTTTGTTAAAGTAAAAATTTCCATAAAACCGTTTCAGTAAGTATATGCCTGAAGGATTACAACATTGATGCGAGGGGTTGCAGGCGAACTGCGGGCGTAGCTACTCTTCATTAAATCCGACTTAAATGTGGGAGAGGCATGGTTAGCTTAGAATCAGTTTGCACTTTACTACTGCATTATATACCAACCAATGAAAATATTAAGTTCAATAAAAAATATATTAATAAGTTTAGGGCGTGTTCTACGGAATGTAGGTCCTATGTAACCAGTAATATCTTATTCAGATTTTTCGTGATTAACATTCGTATTGACGATGCTATTGGTTAAATACTTGCCTTACCTTACTTACTTACCCTTTAAATTGTAGTAATCTTAGCTCGATGACATGACGCTAAAACGGACTATCATAATATTGATTAAAAATGATAATTATGTCCGTTTGAGTAGCTTTAGTTGTTTTCTCTGTTAGTTTCGTCAACGTCTAGCGGACGTTCTACTTTATAAACTAAAAATAATTTTAAATTATCTATACATCTTATAGAAAACCTGCAAAATAAAGTAAAACAAAAGAATTTGAATTTCCAAATAAAAATATATAAATATATCTGTAGCTTTCGTCACAGACCTGGTAACAAAAGGTAGAGATATGAGTGATAGAGTAAACATCTCTTAAATAGAATTCGTTCTTTCCACCTTTATTTATAAATACACATTTTTAGAGTTCCGTACCCGAATAGCGCTAACAGACCCCATTACTTAGCCTCCGCTGTCCGTCCGTCCATCCGTCTGTCTGTGAGCGGCCTGTATCGCCAGAACCGTAATAGCTAGAAAGTTTAAATATTTACACACTGTGTAATTCTGTTCCCGCTATAATAAAAACGGCAAAAATCTAGTACGATAATGCGGAAACCTTCTTTTACGAGTCAGACTCACGCTTGGCCGGTTTTTCTATCCTACCTTTACTATATTACTACTAAGGAAATTGCAAAGGTGTTTCTGTCTTTCATAAATGACATATGAGACGATATATTTTTATATAGTATATATATCAAAGGTCACAAGGAAATAAGTCAAGAGACTTAAGTTAAAAGCATTTCAAATAAATAAATACGATTCGTAAAAGGTTTTCCTTGGCGTAATGGTTTCTAAATACAGCAAATTGAAATGAAAAGGAAATTGACATATAATTGAATATCTATATACGTAAATCGTTTTATTTATTGGTTCTTATGATAATATTAATGTTGTAATGAGATTGGATTTGATTATTTATGTCGATAATTTTATATAAGTTATTCATAAACTTGGTCGTATTGTTCTTCAGAATAAAAATAAATTACGGGTATAATAAAATACCTCATAATAAAAGCGTAATCTTGCGGATGTCAAAAACTTTAAATTAGGTAATTTTATTAAAAATCTAGTTGTGTATTTAAATATGTAGACTTAAAATCGTTGCAAATCTTAAAATAATTAAGACATTCGAAATTTCTAAGTCGCTTTGCACTAAAATGAATACACAAGGGAGGCCAGACCTAAATTAATAATAACAACCTATAAATGTCCCACTGCTGAGCACAGACTTATTTTCATGTAGAAAAGGCACGAAGGTCATCACCACGCTTGCTCACTTGTGGGTCAGCGATTTCATATTTCAATTTCTGGAAGCCAGGTTTCCTCACGACGTTTCCCTTCACCGTTTCCCAATGGTGTTTTAGAATGATCAAGAAAATACTTATAACTTTGAAAAAGTCACACTGGTACTTACCTGTAGTGGGTCTGAACCTGCAACGTTGTGGATACAAATCCGTTCGTTAAACTACTAGGTCACCACGACAATCATACTTGAATTAAGTCAGTAATTTCATAACGTGTAGCCTACAATATTCCGCATTAGATTTAGTCATTCCAGTTTCATCAAAAATATTTGAAATATAAAAATCCTATAAAACGCATTCGCGCTCGCTATATTGCAGGGAACCACAATTTCCCGTGCATTGTTGAGAACGTAGCGCGTTACCACATCCCAGTGTTATTTGAAAGCGAGATTAATCCGAATATATTGTAGTCATAGGTGTAAAGCCGGGACGTATCGCGTCATGATTGTCGTAAGTAGTGCCGCGATGTTGCCGCGCTAGCATTGCATTCCCGCTAGTGAGGAGACGCGTTTGTTTTGTCGATAAAATATTTTGCTTATTTTGTTAAAATACCGTCAAAGTACACGTCAAGAATGACTTCGACTAAAATCGTACTTAAACTGGATATAAAATACTTGATAAGTTTATTTAGACTTTAGAATAAATTTCACGTTTTAGATTACTACGTTTTATATATAAATCTACCAGAACCATCTTGGTTCCTACTTGATAACAAAACCGGCAATATCAACTAGAGTAACGATCTTATAAATAGAGAAAAAATAGAATGTTTCCTATATTTCAGTTTTTGTAGTCAAAATAATTGTAGACAAGATAACGTAAAAATAAAGCGTATAGTAAAGTGGACAACCAATTTTTAAACTCTGAAAGCGTGACTTCAAACAAAGAAAATAAAAGCAGGCCAATAAAAGACCAATGAATAACTAAACAACGCCACAACGTAAATGGTTCAATGCATAGCTAATAACCGTACATTACCTCCACAGCTCTGAATTAGATACTGACACCACAGTCGGTACAATACGAGGCCAAAAAAGCCGCAGGACCTAAGTTATTCTCACTGAAAGATTTATTGAAATCGAGTTCGAACACAGTTATATTCAATATGTGGAATAAACTTACAAAGAATAGTGGCACGCCTCGATCCTAAGAAGAAATATGGCACCAACTGGATGAAAGCTTTGGACATAAAGTTCAAGGTTCACAAAAGGAACATTTTAGGCAAGAGGAACGATAACGTCCATTGCGTCCTTGTGGCAAGATAAATACTTAGTATTTAGTTGGTAACTTAGAGATGAGGGACAAACTTTCTGAGACAGCTGTGTACTTACGTTTACAGTTGTTAAATGATGTTGGTACGTGATAAATATTGTACCTTTTAATTTTACGCTTGAAATAATAATGTTTCATTTTTTAACAAAGCTGTTATAAACGTCAAATGTCAAATATTTAAAAAACGAGTGTAAGAATTTTACTATTGAATATTTTATTTAAAAAATCGCATTCGATATTTGTTTATCGATCAAAGATTAACCCTATTTAGTAACCCTAAAATGCGACGGCAAATCGTGTATGTGTTTAAAGCAATCTTGTCGCCATAGTACAGGGGGAAGAGAGGCGTATTATGACTATGATACTTATCAAAACATGGAGAAACAATGGCGGCGGTCCCTGATTGTACGCGACGCGCGTTTAAGGGTTAAGTGTGTTAAATTACTCTACTCTGTGTTCGCGACATTTTTCCTTGTTGACTACTGGTACAAATGAAATATCATTTGCATCTACGCTACGTTACTAATTTTTTGTGACGTTTATCAGTGAGATATTTTTTTCATAAAACCATACTTCACAGAAACTGTTATAATGTATTAATATCATGCCTGTTTGCGTCGACATGATACGATCTTAATTAGAATAATTTAAGTTCTCTTTGTATTTTATTTAATCTATAGCAGGGAAATGTTCGATAAGGTAACTAACTATTGATGAATGATAAAAAAAAATGTGCACAACATCACATACTTGGCTCTGAACCCACAGTAAGTAGCTAAAGCACTTGTCTTATGAAATGAGAGACAACAAAGGTACTACAAACACCCAGACCCGAGACAATGTAGAAAATAATTGTTTTTTCTACATTGGCCCGACTGACAACCGAACCTGGGACTATAGAAGTAGCGACACCTTGAAAACCAGTGTTTACGCCACTCGACGACGGTGGTCGTCTAAAATTACAATAGGTAGGCAGGTTTTGTAATATTTTCCAAACGTATACTCACCTACAAAGTCCAACTTGAACCTGAAGAACTTAAAGTTTGCAAAGTTCATATAAATATTTAAGGAATTTAACACGTGGGTAACTTTAACAGTTTAACGTTTACCACAGGTAAGGAAAAATATTATTGAGATTTATTTTACTAGGAATCTGTCAATATTGCTATATTCTTTTTGCTCGTGTTCTACGGAAAGAAACAATTCAATTTCTAACACGAAGTTGATATATTATGAAACCATATACTCGTGCTAACCCCTTTAGGGAATAGAAGCATGATGTTATATAAAAAATAAAATTGGGTACCTAAATAAAGTTTCTCGCTGATTCCATTCTCAAACATTTGAATCTCAAGCGTTTTGCGACTGGCCGAATATGGTTTCTTCTTTTACTTTCTTAGGAATACTTTTAAGAGATAACTTTACCAATAAATCAGTAGGCATTGCAGCTAGACCTCGCGGCTGCGTACTTACTCTTTGTTATCTGTGAACTGCCGGTGAAAGTTTCGGTGACTTATTTAAAATTTCATGTGTTTTAAAAACCTTTTCAGTGTTTAAATTACGAGCGTGCCAGATGTTGCACGTGAGTCGTTGACTTTTTTATTAAAGGTAATGAATAGACTAAAAAGCACTTATGGGTTGAAAAGGATTGTCAGCGTTGCATTGCTGCATTTGTTCGTAGATACTTGTAAAGTGATGCTGAAACAATCAATGTGTTAGTAAAAATATCATGCATAGCTCCAATGAAAATTAATTTATATACCTGACTATTTAAAATAGCTATTTAAATTTTAAGGTCCTTTGTACACGTGGCAGCGCAAATTTCCGATAACCGACGACTTTAGTTTCCAAGTGACTATCGCAATACAAGCTCATAGAGGTTTGTACACGGGCACGCGTCGCCGTATGTTGAAATCGCCCATACTCATTTTGCCGTGATTTTCAAGATGGCATAGCAATTATTGAATATTAAATTGGCTTTGAGGTGGAGAAATGCCCTTGTTTGTATAATTATATTAGTTAAAATAAATTTTGTTGCATATATTTCGCAGCAACACTCAGTCTGCACTCATATTTAATTCTATACTATTTGTATATGGATGAAACCAATATCTGTTTTGTTAGAACATTCTTTATTCCTCAAAGTGGTCTTAACTTAAAAAATATGCTAGAAAGAAAAAAGTTAATACGGGAAGGGAGAATTATAGTTTCTTGTAGCGGCCTAAAAAAACATTTTAATTTTGACTTCAAAATCAATTTATACCATAGTCATTGGATGAATGTTATTTTAAAACTGGTCTCAAAGAAAAAACTCAATTTTTCGTTCGCTTGAAAGTTCTCTTTGTATTCTAATAGAATGATCAAAGCCAACGCTATGGCCAGCTGTGTTCAAAAACCGTTACCGCTTCACGCCTGATAACATCCAAATACTAAAAAATAAACTTAGTACATGTATTTTACAGAGAATGGTATTTGAGCTTAACAAATAAGATTCTCTCAATTCCCTGAAAAGATTTTATCAAATGTAGATACTCCCACGTGTGTATTTCGAACTATTCGCCAACAATTGACGGGCATCTAAACGAAAGCAAATTCCAATTTCATATAGAAAACGGGCGCAGATCCTCAGAGGCTTTTATTGAATAAATTAACTTTTATTAAAATCCTGTTTGTGACCCGGCGGACGCCCCTGGCTTCGACTTACCGACTTATTTGGAAAATCAAATTACGCTTTAGTAAATAAAAACTGGAACACCCACGCCATTATCGAACCAGCTACATTATAAAGATGGTTACTTCAATAATTACTATTTTTAATATCCTAAAAATAAATTGTAATAACATAAATTGTGTTCTGATATCCAGAATCCCCATAATAAAATCGCAGACCACGTAATAAAATATGCATGAATATATTCCACTCAAAAATGTATCACAAATTTTGATAGGCCGGTGTTCTATGATCAATAATAAATAATTATTGATGGAATAAAACATAATAATTATGCACGATACTTTATGTTTGATTAACACCTGATATTTCTTATTTACGAAGAGGTTGGAATTCCGAGAATTGAGTCAAATTGAATGCTTATGTCTATGACACTTCAGCGAGATCAGCTCGACTTTTATTGTGTGGATTGGCTGCAGAAATCTCTTGATTGAGACAATTAGGTTTTCATTCCCTTCAGAGAGACAATAGTAGCTAAAAGTGCTAGTGACAGTGGTCTAGTTACTTATCAATTGAGTGTGGTCTTAAACTAAAGAATGACGACCTGTAGAGTTGAGTTGAGTTTTTTTGTAAAGGAATATGATTTCTGGAATTCTGTACATATAATACAAAGATGGGCTAGTTGCACCATTTATAACTTAAGACTGGGTGGACTGATTTTCATTATCTTTGATTTTTGGATTCGTCTCTACCCCAAATTGCAGAAAAAAAAGTGAGGAAAAAATCGAAAAAAAAATGTTTATTTAATTACATTTGTGTACATACCAAACAATATATTATAAAAAAATATATTACTGTCTAACTTTTTAGATACAACGTGAAATATGAATAGCAGTGAGACCACGGATTCACATTGACACGGAACAAAATCGCCGCGTCTACCTCTAGCAACAAAAGAGCAACGCACCCGATGATTATGAGTTTTGGGTGCAATATGAATCTGGCAGTGAGTGCAGATAAAATTTAATTGAACATGTGCACCCGTTCCCACAGGCTTCGCACCAACGACCAGATTAGAGAGCTGTGATCGCTTCTCAGCTTCACGGGTAACGTCGACTGCTAAATGAATTTTAATGAAGTAGTTAAGTGCGGGCCCGATGGAAAACTTATAGGAACTTTAAGTACGGTCTTGATTATGAACGAGCAAAGGAAGGAAAAAATATGATATATCAGTAAAAATATATTGGTGAGTGGGGTTTCGGAAATGTTTCGGGAGATATATCATGTTTTTTGATAAATACCTATTAATTTACATACTACTATGTAGCTATACCCATGACAGTTCAAGAAAATATTAATTAAATGAACGGTTAAAAGTTATAAAACGTCAAAAATATGGAAACTAAAGTATGCACAAAAAAATAATATAAATTATTATTAAGTTTTAACTTATCTGTCAAATTAATGTATTTGTTTATTTCTCATCCTTCGCGCAAAGGATACAAGGAAAATGTACACTGAAACTTTTATATTAACTTATGGCTCATAAATTTGAATTTTATTGGATGGCAACATGATCCGCGATACGCAACAGTTGTTGTTAAACGTTCGACGTGAACCCGATAGTCGCAACATACGTGTTCATGAAACAAACTAACCCGCCAAAGAGGAGGCGGGTAACTCCCGCCACTTTTACAAAGAAGCAACTCCGCAAAGTTTCACTTGACGTGGATTCCGAACGAATGTCGCCAGAGAGTCGTTTGAATAAAGTTAGCCCACTGATTTATGTGAAAACTTTTAGTAGTACCGCGTCCCGGAATATGTGGCCCAGTGTATTGTGTGTACTTATCTTTCGGTGTTTATTCTCTAGTTCTGTTATTGCTTAATTCCCAGCGGCAGGGACGTCGTCGGACCCGCCCGTATTGTAAATAATGTTGCCAACTAACTAGGAAAACCCGAAACTTTTCCCCGAAAAAATGTATTGTTTGATGTTTATAATTAACTTCAGCTTTATTGATATTTGTTTCAGAAATTGTTTTTTTTACATCGTTGAGAAAAAAAAATCTCTGCGACGGTTTTCTATTAATAGAGCGATTTTGTCAAGTTAAATTCTCGCCAATCCAGCAGGCGTTACCATTTAGCACTTTTTATTTGGTATCACAAGTTCGGCGCGTCACGCACTCCAATAAAGAACAACTTGGATAACTCTACTCACGTTGGAAATCCACAAATCGGGATTGGGCCAAGGGTTTTTGCTAAATCGAAATAAACAGGGGCATCATCGAATTCCCATTCCTTCCTTTACATTTGATTTATCTGCAGAGCGGGATCAACTTGAGGAGTAATTTATTGCAACCGAGCGGGAAGGCCTCTTCCGCCGTTAATTCTGGGACTACTAGATAACGCTCTTGACACCATTGTTTAGGATACACAGGACACTTGAGAGGTTGTGGAAAGCTTTCAATATATTATGATATAGGGGAATAAATATAGCCCTTCACGGAATGGCTGTAGGATTTTTATATTAAGCTCAACTTTCTTGCCTCGTATGTTGACAATTATGGACAAAAAAAAGGAAACCGAATATAACAAATACTTTTTGATTCTTAACTAGTAGATACTTAACTATACAGAATTAAAATTTGTTTGCAGTAGTACATAGCTGTTATTGTACGCTATAAAAATCATAAATTTAAAAATGTTAACGCTTGGAAAATTCAAAACATTTTTAAAATAATTTTTGTGTCGTATTAAACATATTGTTTTACTTTGATGATGAAAGAACCACCCGCTTCAGTTGCTGAGCGTCAATAATTCAAGATGTTCTGATTGTCAGTCGGCGCGATTAACTGATGAATGATTAATAGGTCAATTGAAAGCCGATTATAGTGCCAATTGACTGTATCCAGTCGAGCGTCATGTCATTTAAAACGCTTAGAACTTACACATACTCGTTTACTATAGATTAAATTATAATGGTCAGCGTCAGAGTCCTATGTTTATAGTCCCTAAAAACCCTAGATCAGAATGTATCCAAAATCGTAAATAGAGGTTAGTACCTAATTAATAACTGTACATTATAATTAGAATGGCGGCATTATGTAAGCCTATGTACCTACTATCTACTTAAAGATTTATCTTACAGAAATATCACACCACTTTCAAATTTAAAACACAAAAAATATATATTAAAAAAAAAACTAAATATTGCGTACAAAATCCATAGATAAAGACTAAATCTAAATCCTCGAATATACAGTACCAACAGTTTACCAGCGATCGCGAATAAGCGTTTTACGTGACGCGATCTGCGCTTCAATACTAAAAGGACAATAAATACGCATCATCCGCGTCATTTGTTACCTATTGCGAATAAACTAGATAACGCAGTTTATCTTGATGAGAGCCTGAAAACAAAATATGGCACAATTTGTCTTTAATGTTGTATTTCGATGTATATTCTTTTGTATTTTGTAGGCGTTGAGGGAAGTTTATTGACTGCTTATATTTTGCTTTACACAGCAGTCTTTTAAGAAGGGAATGGGGTTTTTTACGCAATTATAGAGGACCATAGGTTAGATGACTGCGTATAAAAAAAACAAAATCCATTAGGTCTGTCAATTAAAGAAAAAACTAAGTACATAAAACGAACCATAGATCAGGAGTGGGGCGGAACGTCAAACTTTCGCATAAAATGTAAAATGGCCACATTATGGACATTTCAAATCAATGTATCGTCGCTTCCAAACTATAATTATGTAAATTTTAATAATAAATTAGTTGTTATTACTGACCCCCTAATAAAATTAAGAAATTAACAAACAAATTTTTATCCAAAACTATATTCAAACTATTTTATTTATTTATTTATGTACACACAACATACAAAGAACACAAACACAGTTTATTGTACTATATTCAAACATTGTACTCAAGTTTTGTATTATTTTTACTACTTTTCAAGATTGTTTCTTTTGATATTAGTTCTAGCATTTCGTAAAAGTTATTTTCAATTTTTCAAAAATGTCTTAGACAAGGACGTGACTTCTTTTAAGAGATTGGCTTTAACGTTTATGAAAATTTGTATTTCAAATAAACCAGTAGGCCTCGAATCTGAAAACCTTGTGGATTGTGTAGTTGCTACGTCGTAGCTTTTGACAGCGCTACGACAGCTACGTCTTCACTCATAATAATAGTTAACTAAGTCTTGTATCACAAATTTTAATATTTGTTATTTTGTTTTTTGTTAAATATTAGTATCTTATATAATAAGTACAGCGAATTCTCTCAGCAAACGAATTATATAAAAGTAATGGAAACATTCTATCGCGTAGCAGACAAATATAAAATCGAAATTGGTCATAAAAACATTGAAAGCCAGTAGTAGTAAGGTAGACATTTCGCTACGATTGTGAGTGTGCACTTAGAAACAAAATAAACATTTATTCTAAAACCATTAGACTCTCTGATTAAATATTTAAATTAATCCAAAAAATATTAAAATAATGTTAAAATTTTTCAGTCTAATGTACAACCATTAAAAATACTAAACAATACAATTATTATTAACACAAAAGAAAAAATAAAATAAAGGAACAAAAAACATAAAAGGATACTCTACAAATGAATAAATAAATAATTATAGTTCTCAAATAAACCCATTTACGTAAACCTAATTTCACTCGAACATTTATTGTCACAACCACAGTACTCGAACCTGTCCTGAATTCTCATTTATCCGAAACACTAAATTCACTAAAATCTTAACCATTCAATAAAATAAAGTTAAAGGTAACTCGGAGATACCACAATAGTATAATTAGTTGGTTTCTCTTATACTACAGATGTTAAAGGAGTAAGTTTAGGACAATTTACGACGGTGCTTCGTACTATCACCGCTTAATTCTCGCCGAAGCCAGATAACCGGCTTTCAATGTCACACTCGATTTATTACTTTAATCAAACGGACAACGTATGCTGACAAAAACTACGCACTTAATACCTTATTTAGGAGAGAGGAGATTGAACGATACTGTCTTTGTTGTAGTTTTAGTAGGAATTGACAAGATTCTTTTTCTGCTACAGTAAAAATAATTTTATTTGAAGTGGCAATGACAGTAATAGGTTTTAACTTTTTTAATTAGCTTATAAAAATGTCCTTTGTTTGAGTGTGAATCGAGCTGTGTATACCTGAACGTAGGTACGTAAGTACACACACATTACGCGTACGTACACATTGTACGTGTTACGAAAACCCAAAAAGACACACTCTGATTTGTGTTCCTCTTTATAATTTTGTAAAAATTCTGAGAAAACATAAGTATACGTGCGTATATTGAGTATAAATTGGTGATTGAAATGATAAAATTAGTGTCAAAACAGAGCGTTTTATAACCCTATTTCTTAATATTGGAACACGGAAAATCACTTAAATCAGTAAACGAGCGTAGCACTTACAACTAAAAATTTGCGTACGCTCTGCACAACGGGCTACTAGCAATGCGCGCACTTTATGGTTGTCTATATATAATCTAAGCGTATAAACCATTTAATTACCGTATTTGATCATTCTTAAATCCTTTTAATAATAATAATAATAATAATAATAATCATTTATTTCAGGCATATTATGTACTTAGTACTACCCATATTAAAATTAAATTATTAATTAACTTATACATAATATACTATTTGCACAAACTTTAAAAGAGAAAAACATAACAAACAGTAAATAGTCTAAATTGAGATCGTTGTATAACGTGAGATCATTGTCTGCCTTGATAAATACACCGAGCGGAACACGGCAGTCACAATACTGTTGCCGCTCGTCCTTACACGCTCATTAAAAGAAGCGATGAGTTTCCTCATAAGTCCATAAAAATCAGTAACTCTGTTCTCAGCAAACATGCCAGACGCACTACACCTCCACGGCAAGCTAAGCATGGCACGGAATGCGTTATTGTATTGTACACGAAGAGTGTTATACGCACTCTTCGTGTACTTGTACCATAATTGACCGGTGTAGAACGACTGACAGTAAGCCTGAAACAGAGTCATTTTGACTTGTTTTGAACATTGATGGAAACGCCTTGCCAACATATTACTCCTACATGCTATACCGCGCCTTTGTCTTTCTATATCCTCGTTATCAGTCAGGTTTTCTGTGAGTATGTGACCTAAATATTTAAATTTTTTTACGACTTTTAATTGTGTTCCACTTAAGGTAATAGGTAATAAATTATCCGGACCCTTTCCGTGTCTAAATATCATCACTTCTGTTTTATTAACATTATAATTCAACTGATTTTGAGCTGCATACTTCTCACAAATTTCAACGAGTTTTCTTAGTCCCGTTGCGGAGGGACTAAGCAGCACCATATCATCTGCGTAGCTCAGGTTGTTTAAACATTCGCCTCCAATATTGCATCCGACTCTAGTGCTGCTCAGTTCCTCGATCAGGTCATTGACATACAAGTTGAACAGTATCGGTGACGTCAGTCCACCCTGTCTAACACCGCTAGATAGTTTGTAGGTCTCCGACAGTTCGTTATCCCATTTAACTTGATTAGTTTGGTTTGCGTACCAAAATTCTAAAATATCTGTAATTTTTGACGGTACTTTTGTTTTTCTTAGTTTATTCCATAATATATTATAATTAATAGTATCAAAAGCACGACTTAGATCTAAAAAGCAAGCATAAACGGATGTGTTTCTTTGTATGTAATTATAAACAGTATTTTTTAAGGCAAATATGGCTAAGTCTGTAGATAAACCCTGGCGGAACCCAAACTGTGCGTTATTTAATAAAATATTCTTTTCATTTAGATGTTTCATAATTAAGCGTTCGAACACTTTAGAAAGTATAGTAGCTAGTGATATAGGACGATAGTTAGACAGGCTGGACACGTCACCAGTTCTGTTCTTCACTATAGGCACTACGATAGTTCGCATGAAGTCCTTTGGTAAGTAACTGTGTGCAATACACATATTAAATAACTCAGCTATTTTGTAAAACAATAATCTAGGTGCACATAACAGGTGTTCGACACTGAGCCCATCGTGCCCCGGAGACTTGCCGCGCTTCATCTCTCTAACGCAAAGGTATACGTCCTCTGGAGTGATTTTTAAAGCACTCAGGTCATTGACCGATTCAGATTTGTTGCACGACAATGTCTCCGAGTCACCCTGGGCCCCCTGATTCGGTAAAGGTAAAGGTGGTTGTGGTGACTTCAAAGGTGGGTTAAATTTATTAACAAACATATTTGCAATATTACATAAATTTTGTTCACCGTTTACAGATGTAGGCAGACTAGATTTATAATTTAATTTATTAGTTTCTTTCCAAAAATTACCAAAATCTTTATTATATCTGTGAGTAGCTATGATGTCCATTTTTATTTTATTTTCATTTAACTGACACCATTTAACTTTATTTTTAAAGGCTTTTTTACTAGAAATCATGTCGTCATAAATTTTACCCTGTGTAGGACGACCATAATAATTCCATATTGTATAATACTGTCTTGCAATACTGTGACAGTCTTTTACGTGATAATTCCAACCTACTACTGACCTTCTTTTAATATAACTTTTACCCCGATATGAGAGCTTAGATGCTTTAGTAATGCTGTTAACAATGTGTTCATAGTATTTATCAATTAAAATGTGATGATCTTTATGTTTACATAAGATATCCTGACAGGAGAACATTGGAATATCGTGTGTCTTTAAAAACTTGTCACATAAATTTGCGTATTCGTTTATTTGTTCGTTACTTCTTGTACCCCAAATTGTTTTATTAAGTTTACAACTAGATTTATCTATTTTAGGCATAATAATATCAATATTGCATTCAATGACTAGGGGAAAGTGATCGGAGCAGTATACATCGTTAATAATACAAATATTATTTATTAAACTTAGTGCCGCGGTTGTAACTAAACAATGGTCAAGCCAACTGGTTGAGCCGTGAGCATCACTTAAATACGTAAACATATTTGAATTACTGCCTAGTTTGTCTAGATCCGCACATACCCAGCTCTGATCATTACAGTATTCTAACAGCTTACTACCAAATAAACTATTAGATCGCGAAAAATCTGCATTAAAGTCACCCAGCATAAATACAGTTTCCACACTACACGTTTCGATAATAGCACTAATCACTCCTAGGCATTCCGTAAACAAAGGTAAGTTGTCCGCGTCTTCCGTAGGCATGTACACTGACATAACCAAGAAGCGGCGGCCGCCGGTGTGCTGTATACACACGGCCGCAATGCGCGTCGAGCCGGTGTCGATAGGTGTTACATTCGTAAATATAGATTTTTTCCATAGTATTGCTACACCTCCGTACGGTCTTCCCTTCAAAACTCCAGATGACGTATCTATAGCTGATATACCATGATAAGCAAAATCTGGATGTATTTTATCAAGGTATGCAAGGTTATCAGGTAAAAGCCAATGTTCCTGAAGAGCAATCACATCGTGCTCTTTACACAAGTCGGTAACATGAGTACGGGATCGTTTAATAGATCTGCAATTAAACGAGACTAGGCTGATTTTCATTTTGAGATTCGGGACGATGATAACTGCCAGTGAAGTTACGTCTCACCGTATATCTTCTATACTGCACACCAGCAGGCCAGAATTCCGTACTAAGGAAGAAATTTTCCTGTTCTTGGTGGATCGTAATTTTAAATGACGAAAACGTTGTATCCTTAAATTGAGTAAGTTTTTCAACTTTTATGACCGTGTGTCCGCACTCCTGTATAAAATCGTAAATATCTTTTTCTGTGGTATATTTCTCAAATCGTGAAGCGTATATGTAAGATAGTTTCGGCACTATTTTGATTTTATTAGATGTTAGAATTGCTTTTCCTTGCTGATTCCTGTTTCTTTTTCTTTGAGTTTTGTGCAGAGGGCTACTGGTTCGAGGCAGACGCTGCTTAGCATAAATTTCGTTGGTATTGGCAGGTATAATTGTTTCTTCCGCAATAATACTGTCATCCAGCGAATGACCTTGGTCGAAATTCACAACAAGCATCGGTGCGGGGGGTTGCGCGGGAGGCGGGGGGCCGGCAGCGACGGCGATGCTTCGAGCGGCCGGCGACGCGCTGTTGGCCGTTATTTTCGAAAATGATGTTTTTTCTTTATGTTGCTCGATGTTCGCGATTTGTTTGTCCTTTTGTTGATATTGCGAATTAATGAGTTCAATTTCTTGTTTTATTACGGATAGCTCACTGTTTTTAACGTAGTCTGACTGAATGCGGTGGATGTCTTGCTTTAGTACTACAATATCCTTGAGTAGACTTGTAACATCCACGTGGTCGAAGGTTACCGGGGGAAGTCGATGCAAATCTTTTGCCACAAAGGTGGGAAGTAATGCAGGCTCCGTTTCTTTCAGGATTTTTATTATATCTTGCAAAAGATATAATAAAAATCTTATATGTATTATATGTTTATAATTTTAATATGTTTTTACTTTAATATTTATTACGCATTAACGCATGCGATGCAAATACTTATAATTTAATACGAATAGCTGAACAGAAAATAAAATTATACCTGGGCGACTGGTGCCAGTTGCCAGTAGTCGCGGTTTCCAGTCCTGCCTAAAGCTCAAATATTATCTTTTTACTATTTGTATTTAATTAAATTTCTTATTTTGATATCGTCTTAAATAAGTTGATTTATTTGTCTGCTGTCTAGCAGCTAGATACCTCCAAGGTCTAATTTTTGTGTTCATTTGGGGACAGTATCTAATTAAAAAACATCTATGCGGGGAACCTCAACAAAAAAGAGATTAATACCTGATTACGACAGTACATAAAAATATTGATTAGTATCTTTTTATTACCCGTCCCGAATTCGCAAGGGTGAACTTTATTTTTTAAACATATTGGGACAAAAATATAGCCTATTTTACTCAGCGATAATAATTATAGAATTATAACGGTGAAAATAAATCATTCTTGAAATCCATCCAGCAGTTTTTAAATTTATTCGTTAGAAACAAACAAAAACTCAAATCTTTCCGCTTTATAATATTAGTATAGAAATCGTTTTTTCCTTAAAGCAAATTTATTAAAAATCAAGTAAACAATATTTATACACGGCTCATGACTCATATCCAAAATTAATACAATATAATAAAAAGCCCACGTATAAAATATAAATACAACTTTTAACAAAAGAGATACGAAATACATTTCATTAAACTGACAAAGGTTTCTATAATCACCCTGTAACATTTGGTCCCTTATTCGTACTCCCTTATTAGCAATCAGGTGGCAGTTTGCGATACAATACTGTAGTCGAACTGAAACTCAATTAGTGATTACATTTACATAGGTATAACATGTATCGTCTTGCCATTTGGGACCCAAGACCCTTGCAGTAACGATTAGTACACATAATTGTTGCTAAATGCAGCGGCTATTGCTTAAATTGGGATAACTGTCTGCATTGCGAGACATTTAGTTCATTCAAATCTAATCTCACCACATAATAAAAGCTTGAAAAAGTCGTTACTCCTAAACCTAATTAATTAAATAAAAATACTTCGTTTTTTACCTTTCTAAAAATAGTCTCCGTCGTCCGTCATCGTTCTCCATAATTTTTATTAGACAATGTCCTTGTCCAAAATATTTATTATTGAAGCATAATATATATATTACCATACCATCTAATTTATAAACTGCATGTCTTTGCTTATTAGAGAGAACATTAATAAACTGTTTTCTAACACCTAAACAATTAAAAAAAACACTTTTTTAAAGTCCTTTAAAGAACACTTGCACCAATCAGGTCGTAATCTGTCCGCAGCTCAACGACTATCACTGAATCTCACAAACGAATAAAACATCTGACGTCAGCCACTGATTCATCAATACCATTTCATTTGCTTTGACTAATTTATTGAGCGCTGCCTCAATTATTTTCATTCTGCGTTCGATACAAAACAATAGTTTAATAATAGACTACATAGTCTGTTCTGAATAATCAATGCCGACCATTTAGGGCTATTTAGATGAATTTACGTTGTTGTATTTGTGTTATTTTGATGGGCCGTTCTCGCCAAAATAGTTGATTGATTTCAATCTATTTATTAACTTGTAACATTTCTTTTATTTTTTTCAAGTAACCTTGCCATAATAATTATGATATAATCGTAAAAATAGCATTAACCTCTAGTCGAATAAAAATTACAGTTCGTAATTTTTAGTTAGAATGTTCAACGGACCTTATTTAAGGGACAATTCAACAAAACAAGAACAAATAAAACATTACATACCTATCTATATTATTTCATATGTATTCCACAAAGTCAATGTACGTGTGACGGTGAGTAAAGATCGCGAATTTAATCCTAACATCAAACAAATATTTCCACTCGAACCTTTTGTAACAATCTCAGGTATTTGTGCATGTTACATATCCGCGAAACACTCTACATATGTACATACATACACAAGGGCGGAATGGTTCACGTTTGATACAAAAAAGCTTTTTGTTGAGGTGAATCTCAGCCTTTGTGTTCAGTACCTCTTGCGTTCAATAAAAGTGATACCATATATATATAGGATGTAAAAAGACCAATCGCATTACTGAAGTCTATGCACTCTGTACATCAAACTAAATATAAATGCTGGGAAACGTATTTTATTTTTAGGCATTAAAAAGAACTGCTTTTTATAGCGCGCAATGTAATGCACGCAACCGACTGTACCTATGTATGTGTGTTGTGGGTAAACGTTTTTTTGGAAGCAAGTTTAGTATTAACACTTAGAATCCGTTTAAGTACAAAAATACATTTGACCTTCAATATCTTCAGAACCCATTGTTTCCTAGGTATATGCTTTAAATCTAGAAGAGAAAAATGATCTCAATTATGGGTACATTCCGTGGTTTTCGTTAACGTTAAGGGTCTTTTTACATCAGTTATAACGATATTCTAATTCTGAAACTAACACATGCGCACAATATCAGCTATTGCAGTGCAACGAATACATGCAGTATCACATCAAAATTGCATTAGATTTACATTACATTTAGGGAACAACCCCTCCACTGCGTTGTGGTCGAAATGCAGCCGTATTGGCGATTAAACTTACAAACGGCACACGTAATCCGATATCGGATATCCAACGTCAGTAGGTCCACGGGACCCATTGTGCTCAATTTGGTTATTACGCATTATTGGGGATGAATGAACGAGATTGTCGGTTTCATAATGGAATTGTGGAGAATGTTTTCGTAAGGAAACCTTGTGGTAGCGGAATAGTTAGGATGCTATTGATAAGGTGTAGTGGCTTTATTACATTTCATATATGATACTATACACGATAATAGATAAAGGATATACTTCTTTACAGTATACAATAATACGGGAATATAAATCTGTCAAGTAAATATCATATTATGAACACCTTTTTTTCAAGGACGCCATATCTAATAACATCCTTTTACCCGATAAATTGTAGGATTGCAAGTAGGTACCTACAAGAAGCCAACGGAACATATTATACCACAAAAAAAAAACAAGCCTGCGCATAAAGTACAAGTTTTCCTTAAATACTGAATTTTTGACCTAACAACTTACGCAACGTCAATCAGTCATAAACCGAACTAATATTTTAAGTCGCGTAATTTTAATTACTACCGAATTCATAATAAAAACAAACGGTAAATTATATGCCGTTGCACTGTATTAACTTATGCAAGTAAAGTTGTGCATCATTAGTGAGGATTCAAGCGGTGGCTACCGTTCCCCTCACTGCTTTTCAACCATGTTTTCTCTGAATGTCAGTTTATTAAAATACAAGGTATCTACTCGTAGATCTTTTAGTTGAGATAATTAAAAAAAAACATTCGGATCTGGAACAAAAAACAAATAGTATAACTAAAATGACAAATAAAACAAAGAAATATTAAAATTATTGGAATTTGAACATAACTACTTGTAAATTTTTATGTTTATTTTTATGACTTAATTAACTTTAAATGAACTTCATTTAAAGTTAATTAAGTCATAACAAGTATGAAGTTGTAGGTTGTAAGTGAACCTTATATGTAAGCATAATAGTTGTTTTTTCTAAAACTCGTATTTGTTTACATTTTTCATCATAATTATTATTTACCTACCTTTACTATTCTTTCTCTTCAACATATACATTTTTTTTTTATTTTGCGTTTCAGGGATTACTTTTTGAACATAGGTATAAACCTGAACATAATTTACCAATTGTATTATATTATTTGCACTAGGTATAATAATATGTAAAATAACATGCCTTTCACTGTTATAGTAGAAGACCGATGATAGATCCCTATCTAAATGAAAAATCTCTGATCAAACGTTAACAGACTGTTATAATTGTTCTTTAAGCTCCTTATATAACAATCTTACTAAACAGTACACTCATGGCCTGAATCGTCAATCAGTTTTAAGCCACCGTTAAGTCTCGTGCCGTCTTTGTCACTTTAAGGTGTAAAGTAGCAACAAATATACATTTAAGAACGTGTTAAAGTTAAATGGCGTTTCAGTATTCGGTGGTTAATTTAACAATCGGATCTAAAATTGTCAATTTCAAGTAAACTGTTTAATAAATTCCGTAGCGTTGTAAATTAAATAGAGATAGTTAATGGAGTGTCAATCGTAGTGATGAATGCTTGACATGCGATGTATGTGCATCGAGGCAACAGTTCACGTCGATCGAAAGGTAACTGCCGTTGTTTAGGCATTGTACAAATGTACGCGTTAAATTCATCTCTGTCTTACGGGAAAACCTGGAGGATTAACAAAAATATTTTGCAAATCTTGTATTAAAACATACAAATATTTAGAATTTACCGAGTCTACCAGTATTATTGGTAAATTATAATAGGGCGACTGGCGTAAACACCGGTTTTAAAGGTGTCGCTAGCTCTGAGGTCCTGAGTTCGATCCCCGGACCGGACAGGTCAATTAAGAAAACCACTTTTGTACATTGCCTCGAGTCTGGGTGTTTGCGGTACCTTCGTTGTCTCTGATTCCATAACACAAGTGCTTTATCTAGGTACTTACTTTGGGTTCAGAGCAATGTGTGTGATGTTGTCCACATTTATTTGTTATTTATTTACTCTGTAAGTATTTTATAAATCTCTGAGAGTATATCTTGATTTTCCAAGTATAAGATACATTTACATTGTATTGGGAAAACACCTCAGGCAATTGAAAATAAAAGTCGCCACAAGCAATGTTTTAGCCGAACAAAGGCTTTCTTAAAACATGATAATCAAAACAAATATAAAAAACAGGGCAAGTTTAATTCCTTTTGAAAGTTAGATGAGAAACGTAATTTAATTCGTCAAAGTTGGCCGTAATGTCACGAATCAAAGAGTTTGATTCATGGGTTTTTGGGAAATAATGTCATACAATCATTGATAAGAATGTCAGGATCTGTTAATGGAATCTTAGGTAATCAAGTAATTCTTACAGAAACTTATGACGTGATTCAAGCTTTTTATCGATTCTTTTCTAATTTGAGAAGGCTATCATTTAGTTTGAAGTCGGTTTCTTAAATTTATGTGTAATCAATTATAAACAAATGATTACTCAAAGCTGCATAACACACAGACTTCAAAAAGGGCTGTTTTAGAAAAAAAATGAAAAAAAACTATAGTGCCTATATTGCCTACAGAACATACTCGATGTGCGCAGTCTGCGCGTATCGAGTACTAGCTGTCCCCCGCGACTTTGTCCGCGTGTTTAGTTTCAACGGTTTTTCATTTTTGCAACATTTTTCATTTATGCTCCGCTCCTATTGGTCGTAGCGTGATGTTATATAGCCTATAGCCTTCCTCAATAAACGGACTATCCAACACAAAAAGAATTATTCAATTCGAACCAGTAGTTCCTGAGATTAGCGCGTTCAAACAAACAAACAAACAAACTCTTCAGCTTTATAATATTAGTATAGATAAACGTCTATCGTCGCACGGAAAAACAAATAAATCAGTAAACGAGCGTAGTTCATTTAGCTAAAAATTTGCTTACGCTCGGACTGACTACTAGTGATTCGCGCACTCTATGCTAACTCTAAGGTTCTTGTCAACATTTCAGTTAATACCACAATATATAACGTTTAAAGTTAAAGTTTACAGTAGTGTGTTGTAATGACAACTTGCTAGTTTATCGCTGTAACTTTGAGTTAATTGGTTTCCCTGAAAGCAAACAGGAGTTCCAGAATGGTTTTGACATTCAATAAATCACGGTGTCACTCAAATAACATGTATAATCACATCACACAATATAAATGTAGAGTAAAATACATGTAACTTATCCTATGGATATGATTATAAAAAACATCAAATATATAAAGAACTGAATACAGTAGAAAGTAGTCCCATACCACACTAACTTTTATAGTGCAATCAACATGTACCTACTCATCTTGGCGTTACTTTACATGTTTTTTTTATTAATTCTTCTTTACCTAATTTTAACTCCATTTTTAATTTTTTACACCACACTCTGGTTAATGAAGACGGACATTTTTATATACCAGCTTTATGTAGGTACCTACTTATTGTTATACAAAATATATATTTTTTATTCTTAATTTATTTACACAAAAAACAAAAGAACAACATAAGTCGACGAGGAAGTATGATGGTTAAAAACACATAGTTATTCAGCGGACGACTACAAGTGTAAAATCATATTTCCCTTAGCAACGACAGCAACATTTCCCACAGAAAATCCCCCTTTCAATTCGAGCCGTAGCAAAATAATTGTAGGTATATTTAAAGTTTAGTTGAAAAACTTCCCTTTGAATGTGTAACATCAGTTCATTAGCGACCATTCACGGCGCGTCAGCGGTCTAACTGACGGAGTACTGCCGCAATTCGTTTTACATTTGACCTGAATTCAGCCTATAGATAATATAAGTTTGAATGGAACGAACTTTTTTGAACATTCAACTGTGTTAACGATTGTTTTTTGTTATTGTTTACATTGTACATTCCGTGGTAAATTGAATTGTGATTTATTTCAATTTATTACATATCAACTGTACATTAATCTTGATTTTATTTTGTGTATTTAGTGACATCTACCCTTTTTTTAATTACCTATAAATATAACGAAAAGTTATATTTATAGGTCTGTATGCTTTTAAGTAAAAAAAAAAATACTGGTAGATAAGGAAAAACATTCACGGGTATTTTAATATTTATGGGAATTACCTTATGTCAGAGCTATGGTAGGCATACAAAGACTAAGCTTGCAATGAAATGCATATTCCATAGTCATACTTGAACAGCTTTAGGTCCAGGTGAAGTGTCATAGGACTCGTAGTGAGAGCCAAGACGTTGGAAGTGTGCCCAGTGTTGGCATTTGGCAATAAACTCGACCTCAATAACATGTCTTGGATGTTGTTTTCATGCTTTCGATATATGACCTATTATTTCTAATGTTTCTAAATAAAAATAGGCTATAATTGAACTAAATCACCATTTTATTTTTTAAACTGATTTCAGCTGTATTTTATTTTATTTCCAGAGTAGCAAACATTAGTCGTTCACGCGTCGCCGAGTTTAATTTTCAATTCCAGCAGACGCAAATTTATTGACTCGAATATTTGACGAATTTAAAAAAACAGTATGTGTATTTCAGTAAATAATACGTAACAATTTCAAAGAAAAATGCGGTATTATAGTTAATTCTGTATTTAAATAGAGTCGTTAAATAGGAGAGCATCTTAAAAGGACTTCAAAGGGTAACACGTGGAACGCACTTTTGCTTTCTTCATTTATTCATAGGACTCTGGGGCCGTGGCTTCAAAGCCACAGATAAACATAGGTCACACAAGAGATATAATCGCAACAGCGTATTATGAATAAAATCTCCTTGTTGATCTCCGAAAGAAGTAGCCTTTTGAATGAGTTGCAACATTTTTAATCTTTTTACTTTCATGTTATCTTCAAGTTAAAATATAAAATAATAGAGATGATGACTGGGTAAAAAAAGGAAATGTCAAACATAGGACAGGTATTTTTTGATTTTTCAAAATTAGTAAAAACCAAGGAGATAAAGCGAATAAAAGATCAGGACCTCAGGTTAAATAAAAAAGTGTCTAAAAATTTTACTAAATAAATGAGAGTTTTAATAAAAAAAATAGTAAACATTCCTATTGCTATTAAAAAACAACGAATACAAAGCATTTATAATTTTACTGTAACATTATATGCGTATTGTTTTTGTTGATTGATTATAGTAATAGTCAATATATGCTATTAGCTTGTATTTCGAGCTACAGTCTAATTTCCACTTGAGCCACAATGTCTAACTACTAACAATATACCAAAATAATAGATACTCGAACCGAATTGGTACGCAATGCAATCCTGATTTCAGTTTCATTGAAGTTGTAACAATGAGTACCTCCTTATTCACAAGCAAGGAGCTATAACAAAATATTCGGGGGACGTTTTCAATCGTCGCTGCTTCAGTCAGCGTTTATCGAAGTCAAACAACAATAAAAAGTAACTTTCGATTTACTCAGAGATCCGTTCTGATCCTTTCAATACGTGATCTAATCAAGAAAGGGTCCCTTGAATGTAGTTAATTAGGCAAATAGAAAGTTTTCAGTTCTCCACTCGTCTCGAACCCGCTCACTGCCAATTTGTTTGTTTTGAAACCTTCTCGGTCGGCTGTTGCTGGATTTATTGTCTTGTGTGGTCTCTATAAGTTTTATTTTGGACAATTTTCAGATTAGACGAAAAAAAATTTTTTTTTTAAACTTTATAATTTCTTCCACAAACAGGATGCAACTGAAATTGTTTTAGAACCTAATTTTATGCAGATAAAATATTAATAACATATTTTTTCATGTATTAAGCAAATAATTACTAAGTAGTTAGGGTTAAGAGTGTATATGAATACTACAACTAGAACCTGAAAGAAATATATACCAAAAAAGTTTTCATCATCCAAAAATTTCAAGGGTTTACCCTCGTAATTATTAAACACGAATATCCATATTTTTAACTTCCTAGAACCCTTTCTTTGTGTTGTAAATGTTTAAAATGAGTCAAGAATTAATTATGGGTTCAGTTAAGAGTTGCAATCAAAACTGTTTAAACATTTTAATTAAATAATTTCTTTACTGTTTGTATCGCTTTTATTAAGGCATTTGTGATTTTATAAGATTAATTAATTAGTCTTACCAGTAGTATCAAGGATGGTCACACACTTCTTCGCTAAATTGTTGCTAATTCTAAGTACGAGTATCAATAAGCGAAGACTGTTTAAAAATCGTAATGCCAATACAGCTAAATTGTTTCAAGTACCAAAAAGATTCAATAACTTTTAAAACAATAGCCACACATATCTTTGCTAATGAATCACAACCAAAATATCACAGTGTTCAATTAAAAACGCCAGCATTTTACTTCCATACAAAATTATTCCCACAGCACTAATTACTACATGAATTCGTTGCGCAAACAAGAAGTAGACGTAGTTTAGTTAGCTTTTAAAATAAATTCATAGTGTAGACAGATATCTGGCTTTGTCTGGAACGGTACGGTGATACGTGTGGGAAATTCAGACTATTACATCATTATACAATAATTACGAACAAAAGGTTCACGCATTACCATACAAAAAAATCACCAAAAATATTTTAGTACGTTGAAATGTACATAATTTGAGGCCTTATTTAGTTTGATGGTGTTTTTCTGTGTAGTTAATGATGTTAATAAGGTGTTGAACTTCTTAGTTAATTACTTTGTGTCATCATTTGAACGGTAACACCACGGGCGTTTGTAAGGGAGCCTTTATATATGCGTCTCGACAATGGCGCAGTAATAGAAGGTAATTTAAATAATGTCGCTGCCTATGTTCGAGTTTTTGTTGACATCGGTTTGAACATTGTAACTTCCTAATTATAATAAAATTTTGCAAATTTTACCATATTATTCATAATACAGTACTAAATAATTTACCGACATTACATTTTTTTATATAAATAGAAAGTAGAAAGAAATTACAATGTCATAACTGAAATAAAATTAAACGACATAATTAGTATATACAATCATTAAACATTAAACATATTATTTAATTAGTATATACAATCACTTTTACACGTCGCTTGTTTTGAGCTTGCTGGAGTCGACATATCGTAACTGACTAGAATACCCTGAGAAGAAATAATGTCAACTGCTAGAAGCGGGAATGGTGTAGTGCTAAAATCTAAATACGAAACATACATAAATATCTAAAACAGTAATTACGCGAGGTTTAATAAAGAGTCGGTGTCCAAACAAGCTTATGTTACCTACAATTGTACATCACACCGCATCGCGTCGCAATTTGTAGAGCACGTGTGCGGTAGCCTAACTGTCAGGCGTAAAGCGCTTTCATCAGTAATGTGCATTTCGGAGCTGCATACAAAAACAACCATTACTTATAGTCATTTGTTCAACCTGGAACGCCAGGTTAGATAATGAGTTTGTTCTTATAGAAGTGTTGTCTTTTGTACAAGAAAAGTAAAAAGTTTAAAGTTCCGATCTTAAGTTTTCAATAACAATTTTTATTTGCTTTCCGCAATATTTAACTTAGGTGGTAACTTAAAACTATGAGGTCTTACAACGTAAATCCTGTCGGGCACGCATAATTGAAAGGAGAGACGGAGATTCTTCCTGTTACATATAGCTTGTGGCTTAGAAATAATATAGCTTTGTACTAATGAAAGAATTTTTAAAATCGGTTTAGTCATTGCAGAGATTACTTCCAACAAACAAACTCACAAACTATCAATCTTTATCTCAATATAATATTAGTATAGATTACATTCCATGTATGTGTCTTTATATGTTATAAGTTACTGCAGCTTTATTTAATTCCCTTTAGACCGATTAAAAACAAAAACGTTACAAACGTTTTTTTGCAAAAAATAATAACGTTTACATGTTGTTTATCGTTAACAGCTCTTTACCACGAACATAACAAATGCATGCGGTTTAACGATTACAACTCATTTTTTAATAGTTGATACGTGCTTATGTTTCCACGTTACCTATGTAGGTAACTCTTACGGTAGACCGCATGTAATAATAAATTACAAAATAAACCTTTGTTACTGTTTTGAAAGTAAGATGCTTGTTATGTCCAAAAGTTGGTTGTTGAACGGGACGTGAACCTACAATTGACTGGTCTGTTGGTCTAGTTGTTAGTGACGATGACTGCTAAACCCGAGGTCGTGGGTTCGATTCCTACCTAGGGCAATTATTCTTTGTGTGATTAGCATGATCATTTAATTTTGTTCTGTGTCTAGGTGTAATATGTAAATATAATATTTAGAAATACATAACTTTGTTTACTAGTTATGTGATTGCCATAATACAGGCTCTGCTAGTTTGAGATCATATGCCAGTGAGTGTGAGTTGTCCCAAGATATTATGTATAGATTTCGATCGGGATCGAGTGTGAAGTGAGCGTCGAAGTGACGGGGGAATTACTCTACTGAATCCCACTTCTTACGTCATCTCATACTTTATCAGTCAAAATCTCACGGTCAATTTAGTTCAACTCGCTGACACGCTCGCAAGGGTAGCGCTAGTGTAAATTCGAAATATCAACCGATTTTTTGGAATGCCAATCAAGAAACTCACAGTGGATTCAGATTCAAAGTTTAGAATGAGGTCTTACAGAATCACATTGCAGCTTTACCATTGGTTGCCGTGATCAAGTTGCGCGCATGGAAACGACCGACAATGAAGGCATTGTAAAATTTTGCTCAAAATCGCACAATTTTAATTAAGGTTTTCAAAAACTTAATTTCGTAGAACATATTCTATTGCTCAATTAAGGATGATATATGTAGTGTACCGTACTTCACACAATGTTGTCGCCCGCAGGTTTCGTTGCGCGATGTCATGGCATACTGACAGACTGCCAGTTTTGCTCGCTTGTAACACGTAATCCCCAGAATGATATAGAATGTACTCTGTTATTTAGTAGTATTTACGTACTGTACATTTAAGCTGAGAAAATAAATGTACATGTCCAACTCAAGGGAGTTCGTAGAAATCTGTTACTTAAATATTTAACAACAATCTGAATGTGCTAGATACACTCAACTAATTAAGAAAAAAAAAACAACAGATGGAATATTATCAAGTTGTCCTCAAAAACAAAGTTATTTTTTATGTTTTCTTTTTTATGACGACCGCCACGGTCGAGTGGCGTACACACCGGTTTTCAAGACGTCGCCAACTCTGAGTTCCCGGGTTCAATCCCCGGCCGGGTCAATGTAGAAAAAACGTCGGGGTGTTTGTGGTACCTTCGTTGTCTCTGAATCCCAGAGACATCGACACATAGTCTCAATGCTACCTGTGCAGGCGTAATGTCGGGACACGTAGGTACTATTCACGGTAAGTGTAATGAGCGTTGTGTCCCAAGATCATTGACTTGCAACGGGTTACCGCGCAGCTCAAACGTAATAGTGTCACAATACCTGACTTCAGAAGGTTTACCAAATGAAAATAAACTCCAAAGATCTACAGTACTAAAAACGCTGCGAATTCTATATGAATTATTTAAGTAATTTTTATATAACAAACACACAAATCTTTTTACAGAACATGTTATAAAGATACATTAAGGGTGGGTTGTTTCAAACCGTAAGTTATCGTAAGTCCATACGTCAAAGTAATTCAGTATAAAATTCACATTCAAGTGGCTATATTCAACTTCAACAGACATGTCAATGTATATTGAAGCAACCAGCCCTTAATGTGAAAAAGAAACTTTTCATTTTTAAAAAAGAGATTTGACCTGGACTTGGCCACTCGGTGGCTCTCTGTAGTATGATCGAAATAATGATTTAAAGCTGAAAATTATGTAGAGATTACGATCATTTATTTATCTGTTAGTAGAGTGGGTTTTCTGCAGGTTTTCTGTGTTATGTCATTGCATTCCCGACTTGGTTCTCACTTATGCAACATAACCCTTGCAACGCTACACCCACCCTTTAGGTCTTCGTTCATAAGCAACCGCTAAATTTTATAAACGATTCGTACGCTTAATTGTGTAAGCTTTTTGTAAAACATTGAGTTTATTTGCTTGAAATGAAAAGGTACTAGATATTTGTTTTAAGTTGTTATGTTTAATTGTTGCATTTCGGTAGAACTACTACTGTTTAAAATTTCTAACTAGACGTTAAGCAATCGAACGGTTCATGGATTTATTATTAGTCTTAACAAACAATCCTAATAATAATACCAGCCTATAAATGTCCCACTGCTGGGAACAGGCCTCTTCTCATGTAGAGAAGGAACAAGCATGAATCACCACGCTTGTTCACTTACGGGTTGGCGATTGCAGATTTCAATAGTCCTAATAACCAGCATGTATAACTGTAGTTTCCATCACAACATTCTGATAACAAAAGCACCAGTAAAATCTTCGACAAACAGTTACACTCGTAATAAAACCACGTGTTGTTTGATGTGACCCACATCACACAAACGTTTAGTATAAGACACAAACATGGGTTCCAATGTTTGCGTCATGCCACGTACACCTTTTAAATTATATTGACACAGGCATCACGTAAAAACCGACATCCTGGATTAAAACCAACCCTGTGTCGCGGACTCACTGGCTCTTACAAAAACCCCCTGTTTCCTTTGTTGTGCAAAGAAGGGGGGGAAAAAACGTACCGCAACTTGTGAGAGAAAATCAAGCGAATTGCTGCTAGAATTTTCCGACGAGAATAAATAGGCACGAATACAAATTCCTACAAGACTGGTACTTAGATCCTACCTCATTGGATCTTC
Organism: Diachrysia chrysitis; assembly: GCA_932294365.1. Lineage (NCBI taxonomy): Eukaryota > Metazoa > Arthropoda > Insecta > Lepidoptera > Noctuidae > Diachrysia > Diachrysia chrysitis. The sequence continues at coordinate 9,241,031 of OW028645.1, forward strand.
TACTACCGGCGTTCCATTTGAGTAATTTGTTCGGTATTTAAATTCAATGGTTTGTAATACGGACTTCAATTCAAAATTTATTAAACAGTGGTTTGGGTAAGTGCTTAATAGGTACGTGCTTTTAATGATTCCATCCACAGTTGACCCCGCCCGATATCGTATATAATAGCTGAAAAACGCGAATATCATTATTTAATACATGAAGTATTTATCATTGTTTATAACTTTAGACGAAACTACCCACAAAATATATTATTATCTATGAAATAATATAAATATGGAAAGTCGGGTTAGTTACTTCCATAACCCAAGAACGGGTGCACCCCCCGATTTTCCTGACCTTCGATTTGTTGGATTATTCTCCGTCCCGAATAGTAGAATAACAGCTATCAAAACCTGTCTCACGGGAACGAGAACTACTTACGCGGGTGAAACCGCGGGAATCAGCTAGTGTAGAAATAAAAATCCAGCTAAAAACAAAGAAATTCGAAAAAGAAAGACACTGTTAGAAATTATCAGGCTGTTTCAGTTCACTTCAAGATATAAAAGTAATAGTTTGTGCCATTACCTAACCCTTAAACACAAGAAACACCATCAAAAGTTCACACAAACACAATAAGCAACAGAATTATAATACAATAATTAATCGCCAGTCACTTATACCCACTTAATTCTGGTGGGACGCTCACATCCCCACTTATTATAAGCAGGGCGAGTTATGCCGCAATCTCAATGCAATAAACATTCAGGTAGGCGGCACGTGCCAACGACGACTAGCCTTTCTGTTGCCATTGCTGTGGATATAGAGAAAATGAATATGGCTAAGAAAACAGCTATGATTGGAGGATAATTAAATATTAAATAATAATACCTTGGGACAACTCACACACGGCCATCTGATCCCAAACTAGGCTGAGCCTGTATTATGGCAACCAGACAAATGATAAACATACTTATATATTTTTAAATACATTCATATTATAGACTAGCTGTCCCCCGCGTGTCCGCGTGTTTTAGTTTCAACGGTTTTTCATTTCTGCAACATTTTTTATTTATGCTCCGCTCCTTTTGGTCGCAGCGCAATGTTATATAGCTTATAGCCTTCCTCAATAAATGAACTATCCAACACTGAAAGAATTGTTCAAATCAGACCAGTAGTTCCTGAGTAAGCGCGTTCAAACAAACAAACTCTTTCGCTTAATATATTAAAAAAAAGTATAGATAAATTACACCCAAACACAGAACAAATGATCATGCTCATCACACAAAGGTTTGTGCTGTTTAAGAATCGAACCCGACGTCTGGTATAGCATTCCGGGCCACTAACCACTAGATAAACAGGCCAGTCATTTTTAGAGAAAATTCTTGAAATACCAGAACGGGTCTAAAAAATACCCAAATCAAACTCATATTGGTATAAGGCTTTAGGCACTGGTATTAGGTACAAGGTATCAATGACTTGCATGTAATTAGTGTATAATATACTGACAGTGACGAAAAATTATCAATAGAAGTCAGAATAGCTATATATAAAAAATGTTCTGAGTGTGTGAACAAAAAAATTAGAATTCTTCTTAAATCTATGGAACGCTTACTTAATAAACAGGAACGATCATCACTTACCATTTCCAGTTAACTGATGATCCAAAGTGTATGTAATATTGGAGAGGCTTCCATTCTGTGTGCAGGCCTTAGCGGTAACACGGGCAAGACGTGACATATTATGTAAGGTCCACCCAACACTCAACACAATATGCAGCAAATGTGCAATATATTCCTCAAGCCAGAACATTGCTACTGCAACGTGTTTGCGGCGCAACGCGACCGTCGTGGACAAACGGCAAACTTCTGTGATTGATTAAATTTTAACTAGCTTTACCTGATAAATATTGGAATGTTCTCTATGAACTTGCCAGTTTCGTGTAATGTACTGACAATTATGGACGCTTTGAGGGTCGGTGCAACTAATGCTTGGAAACAATGCTCGGAAACTTGATATTCATTAGGCGAGTAGCGTCGGGCATACGAAACAAATGAACGTGTTATGGACATTGTGTGCTGACTGACTGAGAATTTGCTGCTAAAGAATATTTTCATTACTATTTTTTTTTAATACACAGTAAGCTTAGTTTTTATAAAAAAAAAATAAGAGGGAGTAAAGCATTTGATAAACAAGGATATATTTAATAACATATTTCTTGAAAGTAAATTGATTTGTATCAAAATCTTTCAAAGTAAAGCCTTTGCACCTGCCACGGCTAGAAAAGTGCAGTATTAAAAGGTTTTATAAGTATTATTTGAAAACCTCTCCAGTAACTGTCGGACTAACGTGGGGCGTTCGCTTCGGTTCTTGTCTAAAGCGGTATGTACATATTGCTACGTACGTACGCTTTCTTGGAAAATTCTACAATTGTAATGCCATTTTTCAGTGTAGCTAACTTCTAAGAAAAATCGGCAATAATATATTGTATTAAATATGGTACTTATTGTACTTTAAATGAGATCTACATTTTCACTCTAAAAGGGTTAGGGAAATTTGGCAATTTAGACATAAAATCTTAGATATTACCTATATTTTTCTTTTCACTTTTTCTAGAACTGATAATTTTATAATAGTTTAGTCCTTTCTGTAGACAATTGAATTAAGATAGAATGACTGAACTTTAAGAGTTCACAGCACAATCACAAATTTTTGTAAATAGGTTTTTTAAGTTAACTTTTTGTAAATAGCTATGACAAATAAACCAGGTTTATTATAAATTATTTCAGTAATAATATGGCAAACTCCCTTATGACTTCTAAGTTATAAAACTAATATAATTGTCATAGGTACTGAAGATGGTATTCGCTAGTTATTAAAAAATTGTTCAGTAAATAATATACCTACTGGTCGCAGGACAATAATCTCGGCTTGTATTTTGTAGAAGAATCTGTAGTATTTGGAATGTAATACTACTAGAGTTAAGTAAAAGGTCTCCGGGGAATGCGAACTCTACCAATTCCTTTACGTAGGAACCAAAAATACTTTCAGTTTTTGTAATATGATATTATTTTCTAATATGGGGTTAACTTTTCGTCGCTAAAGAATGTTCATTTGTTTTCTGATATTTATAATAAATAATATATATTTTTTTTGTTAGAATTTTATGTTGTTGTCGTAAATATTAATATATAAAAGCTCTTGAAGCAGGACTGTTGCCATTTGTGGAAGCAAGACGGCGCAATGCACTACGTGAGTGGCGTCTCTCTTCCACAACGGTAACTGTCTCGCTTTAAGAGTTCGTAGTACATGCACCGTTCGTTCGACTTGAGGCGACGCGTTTGAAATTATTACAGAAATTCATGACATAGTACTTACACATAACTTAAGTAGGTACTTTAACGAGGACACCATAAGAATTACTATATTTGAGTATATAAATAAAGTATGGAAAAGCTCTTTAAACCTGTTATTATATACATACATACAGACAGAGAGAGAGATAATTTAACATAAACATGTTTTAATCCCTTTGTCAAATAAATATAATTCTTATTCGTGTGAGCATAGCCTTACAATTCTATTTGACATAAAAATCATTGTCAAAGCGTTGTCAAAGTGTCAATTTTGCATTGAATTATGTCACTTTGTTGGGAAGCGCCGAGCCGCGGAGTAAAAGTTGATTCGCTTGGCTTGACGTTCAGAAAATAGAGAGAATAAGTTACCAAGTGTAGCGTTTATTGTAGCAATAAGAATGACACATTTATTTGATATATATATTATGTAATCTCCCAGAAAATGTAATAAACTTTTTCTGCTCGATTTTTAGAATCATTTTAAAGTGGTGTCACAGAGGATTATATTTTAAATAGAATAATGCAAAAATATTAATCTTAAAACGGACACAATAATCGAATGAACGAGATCGAATTAATTCCAATCTTAGTCTCTCAGAAATGTAAGTCAAAATATTGATTAAATTTTACATTAATAAATGGATTTAATGTACATTATTCATAGTAAACAAACAACCGTTAGTAAAATATTTTAAAACATAAAATAAATATTAATATAATTTTAGGAAACAATTCCTATTCAGTAATTATTGTGCATGCAGGCGATTAAATTATACATTCATACAATAAAGCTAGCACTAAGCTTTGGACTCAATTCAAATTTATTTCTATAAATTAGTGAAAACTAAATTAAACCTATATAAAACCGTCCATAACAAAAGCTATATCCTTTTGTTAATCATTTTGCAACAGTTTAGGTACTATTTTTTTCTACTTGTTTTTAATTATAATTTAAAATGCCTTGTTGAATAAAGCTAAATTTACCTACCCTCCTAGTAATAATTTGATTTCTATAATAGTGCGCTTAAACGGGCAATTAATTTTGCGATTACTGGCAAACTATAGAGCGCGCATATCGAGTATGAACTGTTGGCACTAGTATGAACATGTGGAATCATAAAATTAGTGTCAAAACAGAGTCCATTTTCTTCTTTTTCCGTTTTATTAAAACTATCTCAAAACCCAATATTATCCGAATAATGTCGGAACCGTCGATATTTTCGCATAAACGTCTGTCGTCACACGTCACACGGAAAATCACTTTAATCAAAAAAAATAAATAAAAAATGTCTCGGCTTAAGGGGGCTACTAGCGATGTGCACGCTTTATGTTTGTCTATGTTTCCTCTAAGACCAGCAATTAATTTTAAGTATGTAGAGAATATTATTTTAATAATTAATGGATAAACAATTTTTTTTTGGGTTCTCTCGTTAAATAAATCATTACACCAACCCTACACTGCAAGAGAACTTGCACCTCAACTTTAGTTTAAGAAAATAGATATAAAATTTTAAACTGGATACTACAATAAATCTTGTACGTACTTTCTAAGCACCATCTCAATTCCAGTCAGGAAAGGAATGTTCTGTATTCAGCTGAACGTTGCGTTCTGGTTATCATTTCATGTGGCGTATATCTTGCTTAGGAAAAACTTATACCATTGAATTTTGTTTTAATGTATGTATGTGATATAGCTCATGTTTTAACATAAATTTTAGGTTTGTTTTGGTAAACAAGTATATAGTAGCTTGCAGTGACTGAAATTGCTAGAAAAGCTGGCTTAAAAACATCGTTTAGGATTTTAAAGCCACCACTTTTTTTTTAAACTAGATAAATATAGGACACATAAAAACTACAGAATATAATATATTATTGCTGATTTCATAAATATTTTGAATGAGAAAATATTTTATAATAAATTATTTTGTTGATATTTTAGAACGCTTATACAAATACAATTGAACTGTTGCAAATATTCGGAACTGAACAAAAAAATAACTAGTACTTAATATAAAAGAAACGATTGTAAGAAGTCTGAATTTAATGGTCTGAAAACAACTGAATAAAATATGGAGAATTATCACATTCAAAGATCTTTCACACATAGTATTAGTTGCAATACATATAAAATAAAAATACGAGTATAACACCTTCATCTAACATATATAACTGTTAAATTCTTAATGTAGTCACAGTATTATTAGGTATTATAAATTAATTATTAAAAAAATTGACACCTGTATTATTCTTAATATTAGCAAACGAGTGAGGTGCGAGTATAGCAGATAAATTGCCGAATTCCCGTTGCTAATGCATCTGTCACCGATTGTTACTCGAGCGAACTGAATACATTTTCATACTTTATATCACATTGTGGTACAAGTTATAAACGATATAATATTGACAGAATAAGCTCCGGATCACTTTAATTTTAATTAATAAGATCGTATCGACTATTTCATTAAACGTTTGTCGTTTGAAGCTTTTAAGTACCTTCGAAGTGTCAGCACTAGACCGACCGATAAATACAGTCACCTGTTCGTTGAAATTGAGTAACTTCTTGCAGTAAATAATTTTAAATCCAATCTACATACTATTATTACAAGTATATACCATGAATTATAATAAAAATATTACCAACTGTATCATTCTAAGATTGATTTTTCTTCTAAATAACGTTATCGCTGTTCGTTTGTTTCTTGCACCACCTCCTCTTCCCGGGTGGGCTTCTCTCCTTAAGCTTCCATAATTGGGAAGCATTCGGATCACGTATTAAAAGCCGTGTCGGTCCCAGACAGAGTCCGATAAGGAGGATTCCGTGAGTCGATTCATATTCACGAAAAGTATTCACCTTCTAAAAATTAAATATTAAAATTTGTGAACGTCTGAAATGTTACTTGGAGTGCCTCTAATACGTTTGGAGAAAAATGTATCTCTTTTGTTAGGCGTAATGAAGTAAACGCGATTTATTATTTACGGGGACTACTTGAGGCAATATAATTGAATGGGTCCTCTATTACACAGTATCATTACTTATATTTTGTCTTATTTATTATTCAATATCGTTGAGTATAAAACGTTTTCCTTGAATTACGAAATCAATCATTGTTCACCCACGTTCCCTCTGAATTTATGTAATTAATTGTTACATCTATTTTATTAGGGAAATGTTAATATTTTATTATATTTTCATAGAAGTATTGTACAGGCGATTTCAGACAGTTTTGTTCAGTTTTTGTTTTGTGGTTCATGAACGTATGCATGATATATAAAATACGTCTAATTTATGGTAATTTTGATAATAATTCCATGTTCAATTAACATTTAGGTATATATAAGTAATTAACAAACGAAATTACTATACCTTTATTAATCTTAATCCAAATATTAGGTAACCTAAAAAGTACAAATTAAAAAGTATCGGATAACGAAATTGAACAGTAGTACAAAATACCAACCGTAATATGATATTTTTAGAAATATTTGGTTTTACACGAAATGATTATAAAATTTGAAAAGGTTATCGAAACAGAGTACTACATCTTTATCATATTTTTCATTGTTAAGGAGCAATAACGCACTTCTATTAAACAAACCAGACCCCGTGCAATATGAAGAGATAACTATGTTAGTGCGTTATGCGTTAACATCTTATCCTGTATACCCAACGTGTGTTGGAACTTGGAACACAATACTCTATTGCTATGCATGGCTTCATTCAGTGCCAACACTGTACGGCTTGATACAGTACTGTGGAGATCTGCTAATCTAATGGGAGGAAATACCCTTAGATAACATAACCATGAGGATCGCTAATGCGCGAAGGGGGAGACAGAATTATATTTTATCATATCTCAATAATATCGAGGCGGCCTAGAGGATCAGATTGGAATTGCATGTATTAGGTTTCAGGTTCTAATTCATGTCATCAATGTGACTTTTAAAAAACTGTGTTCTTCGTGTTTCTTCATGTTTCTTCTGTGTTCTTAGTTATTCTAAGGCTTTGCTGAATAAAGGCGAAGAAGAAACATTGCGAGGAATCCTGAAATCCAAAATAAGAGAATAAAATCGCCTGAACACAAGTGAGCAAGCGAAATGATCAATTTAATGTTAGTTAATTCTCTGTATGAAGATAGGATTTTATATGTATATGAGAAGTGGCCATTTCCCATCGGTAGCACAATTATATGAAGCTATTATTATATTCTTGAGTTTATAGATACAACCTTCAAATTTAGGATGAAAAAGTATCAATCAAACCTATTTTAATTAACCAGTAAATCGAATCCATTACACCAACCAATAAGGAATTTGGAATTCTTGACAGTAAAATATTTGCACCGTATAACATCTTTTTGTTTTCTGTGAACAACTCAGGAAAGGATAATAAGCTTCATTAATATTGCTATTGTTATTTCACGGGATAATAGGAAAACGGATCGTCCTAATTAACAACTAGGTACAAATGATTTATTTGAGAACTCGTTGCTGTATCCGTATTTGTAATTCGTTGCACACTCAGGACGTGAATCTGGATAAAAATTAAGCGTCGTGGAGGCGGTAAACTTACAAAACCCATAACTTCACTGAGTCAAGGCCGGCCTAAATATTCGCGGTTAAAGACGTCCGCTGCTAGAAAGGGAATACATTTATGTTAATAGGTACAGACCACATCCAGGGTGAGTGGTGCCTCTAGGCCCTGCTTAATCTTGCAAATTTATGCAAGTCGACGACAACACGTCAAACTGTCTTCGCTAGAGAACGTGATCCAAATCCGATTCAGCGCGTCATTTCGGTTGTAAAACGCTTTAGCAGTTGGCGCATTTGTCGCATAATTCTGATCTCCTCGGAGGCCAATAGCTTCTTGTGACGAGCCCGATTATTATTCAAAGCTGCTTACGGTTGCGTGTGTCTGTGTTGGTGCGTTGTGTGTGTGGTACTGGCAGTTAAGGTATTAGACGTCTAAGGTACCCAAAATGATGTGTAAGATTACCTGCGGTGTTCATTTCTGATGCAGTCATAAAACCAAGGGTAACAAATGGAAATTTAAAAAATAATTGCCATTGTTATGCGACTCCGATTTGTCGTAATAAACAATGTTTCAGAAATCACAGTTTTTTTTACTTTTCGCTCTCTATGCAATTTGTGTTTATGTTTTACCGACAAGACTACAAATAAAATAAAATATTAAAAGACAATTAGGCAAGCGTTTTACTCTAAAGTACCTATTTCAAATAAATGTATACAAACGTACTCGTTAACTAGCCAGTATTCGTTAACAAACACAAATACCACTGAAGGTAGTGTTTTGTTTGTTGAATTATTCAAAACTTAGACCCCATTAGCAGGTTTTACGTCTATGTTAGTGGTAATTTGGTTTAATTTTAAGTGTTTTATAGCTCAACAAATGACGACATTTGAAGACCTCCGTGGTCGAGTGGCGTACACACCGGTTTTTAGGGAGAGATCTCTCTGAGATCCCGGGTTCGATCCCCGGACGGGTCAATGTAGAAAAGCTCTTTTCTACACTGTCTCAGGTCTGGCTGTTTGTGGTAACTTCGTTGTCTCTGATTCCATAACACAACTGCTATTACTTACTTTAGTTTCAAAGCAATGTACGTCATGATGTCCGCATTTATATTTATATTTAATAACATTCAAAATATCGTTCACAATATTAGGTACAATAAATGTGTCTTTAATACTACATATATCGCTCAAAAGTCGTATAAATAAAAATAATACATATAATGAAATATCATAAACGATATAGGTTTTGTACGACCAATAAAGGAAAGGTCCCTGAACAATAAAAGAGGCTATTCTATTTGTCCGGTTAATAATACCTAGGTATAATATTTCCCAACGTGATACAGGTAGCTGTCTCAAGAAAATAGGTTTGTTTACCTCGTTAGCTGTAATAACCTTACATTTTTTCTTGACTCTCTAGGAAAACGTGAACAATGGAAAGTTGCCTTATTTAATGGACTTAACGTTTCCTTGTGTAAAGCGATGAATGCTCATTATAATGAGGATATAAAATATACATAGATCTTATTCATGTGAAATATTTTAAATTTAATTTGCATTTTAATTGACATAATTATAGGAATATTTGACACACTTAATACCTATTAAAAGGTAAAAATATTGGACTATTGGGTGCTTCATAAATGTTGTTATCAAAGGTTTTTTTTACGACATTACAATTTGATGTAGGTATGTCTAATCACACACAAAACGAGATTTATTCAAATACTTTCAAAAACAACTCTTACTTTTATAAAACTAACCCCTAAATACTGAAACGCAACTTAACTTTAAGACGTACTTAAATATCTACGCTACTTTACACCTTAAAGTGACAGAGACAGCAAGAGACTTAACGGCGACTTAAAACTGATCGACTTTTCAGTATTCGGCCATAAGTTAAGTAATGAAAACAATTTATTCTATTAAAATTTTAGTTATACCTATTAACGTAAATATAAAATCACTTTTGTTTGAAGATTTTGTCGGACTGTTCGCGTGACCAAACCGTTTGCCTGTTCTTCAACCAAAGTCATTGCTATCAGTTTTTTTTTAACGTTGACAACTACTACCTATTTTGATACCTAATTGCTGTTTTGCATGTGCAGTTAATTTATTGTTAGTTTATCGTAGTACTGCTATAATTAACTTTATATAAAGCTTATTTTTCATGAAATTATGTAGAGCTAAATTTGATTATTTTGCTTTTATTTTGACGTATTTTATTGATTTTTGTAAATAATATTGTAATACAACTATGCACAAGATCGGCGCATAGTTAGTCGTGTAATATAATGATGTATTTCTAATCTTAGCGTCCATATTTGACTGGCCTGTTAGTCTAGTGATTAGTGAATGTCACTGCTAAATGGAGGTCGTGGTTTCGATTCCCTCCCAAGACAAATCTTTATGTGATGAGCTTGATCATGATCATTTATTCTGTCTTTGGGTGTAATTTATCTATAATATCATACATGTTGAAAAATATATAGGTAAGTATGTATATCAGTGGCCTGGTTGCCATAATAAAGCCTCTGAATAGTTTAGGATCAGGTTGAATAGATGTTTTGTCATGTCATTAGCCATGCGGTGGGACGAGACGGCTAATAAAAAAAAAAAAGGAAAAAGGATATTTTTATTAACTAATATTAAGTAATAGTATCAACTGTATATCAGTGGTAACATATTGACAGTGCCTTTTCGTCAAAATAATATACTTAATTTTGGTGTTTTATTTTGTTGGTTTAATTATTGTCATATTGTATTGCAACGTACAGAATTGGTACATTTTAAAACTACAATGTTTCATTCAATAAACGAATAAATGTTTGTAGAATGAAGGTACTCAATCATGTTGCATTGCAAGGCTGTGAAAATATATTCGGTCACTGAAAAACCTGGTTTCTGTGCTCTGCGAGCTATTTAAATTGCTATCCATTTATTTTGCTCTTCCAACTGATATTACGAAGAAAGCAACCGCGTATTTTATGAAACATATTTTGTTATTTGATGTGATGTTATGAGCAGGACTTTGTTAAGTTTAATTTTTTTATTATATTATATATATATATTGTTGTTTGTATTATTCTTTTGTCAAGCTTTTTAAATTAATGTAGTACTAACGTAATTTAATCTTTTTAATTATACAAAAATAAAATACTATTAACTTAAATATTTTTAAGGCACATTAATAATGTCAATTAACCTACTTATTATATTTTTTTATTTATCTTCTTATAAAAAAAAGCATGATATTTTTTATACATAGCTGAAATATTTCAAAGAGGCGTTTTGTATTGACGTGGGAATCGTTAATAAATATTGTATGTGAATACGTTAGATATAGTTAGAAAGCTTAGAGCTTAACACATCGGAGTGTCCGATCAGGGAACCATGTTGGATTTCTATTGGAAACTAAATTGGAATGAACAGAGCTCCGTAAAAAAACCTACTAAAGTGTTAAAAATGGTGGTTCGAGTTTTACAAATTCAAATAAAGATTTTTTATGACAACGTTCGTCGATTTTTATTGAGCAATCTCTGTGGTAGGTCATTTATAAAAGTATTTGCGCTGATTGTTAAATATCGTATACCTAACAATTTGTTGATTTATATTATAGAATACCACATAAAAATTCGACAGAGTATATTTTTATTTGGAAACTAAAAAGACTAAATGGATATTAATTTAGTGGTTTATATGCAAGTATTTCTCCTATTTACCTTAAATGTATACAGTTACTACTTTAAGTACAATATTAATAACAAATCATAACGAAATTGAAATAAATAAAAACTAAATGACGTAATTGACATCAACATATAATAATTTACATCGACTCAGATAAATTATTATATTGCACAAAAGTTATCATTCATAATTACAATTTAATAGTGTGAAAATAATCATATTGAAGTTGGAATCAGATCGATCAAATTAGATTTACCTAAATCAATTTAGCGGATTTTTTTGTATCGACTTAAGTAAAGCAACTCTCAAACGTGAGACGTTGGTGTTTAATAAGAAATTATTAAGGTAGGTAATCACAAACGTCTCTGTGTGCGGCTTACTTAAATTAACACAAAATAAATATTGCCATATCAATTGACAAGCTATTCTCAAGACGAATATCTAGTAAATCTGATATCAAAATAGTCTCAGATATTTTTACGTTTGCTAGAACATCTACTGTGGATTGCGCGTACATATTTCAGTTCGGGGGTAGTTTAAGCGCAACAATCCGCACTCGTATTTTACGAGGCCTCCGGAAGGTACGAATGTTGATATATATTTAAAAAGGCTATGGTGGTCGGTGTACCACGGATGGGATTAGCCAACCAATCGGAAATAATCTTTGAGTTACGCAACGTTGTGTTTAGATTTTTTACATTTTTTGTTTTTATAAAATTAAAGGCAACGAATATTAGAAAATAAGCCTGAAATTCTGAAGGTAAATTGGATTAATTACATTAATATACAAAAATGTAAGCTCAGTATGTACTACTTAATTTTGTTTTGCCTAATTTTATTTGTACAAAAATTGTAATAACCTTTTTCTAAACGACGACTTCATTTCTCATTTACTTGCTGGCACTAGCAATGAACATTAGCTTTATTGTAAGTTTTTTACATCCATGAAATGTGACATTATTAACATATTTTTGAGGCAATCGCTTCTGTAGGTCTTTAAAGGTAATCACCGCGTCGCGCCTCGGAGGCCTATGAAATATTCAAATAAACTGCGCCAGCATTTTTGTTATCACATTATGTGGTCTTCACGCAAATGGCCAGGTAATAAATATATTACATTAAAAGCTTACGTACTCGCGTGGTTGTAATGAGAAAATTGTAATGATACAAGTTGATTGAAACCATTACATTTCCAAATAACGATACGACTTAAAGGGCAGACAATGTAAATATGTTTGAATTACGCAATCAATAACGTATCGATTTAAATACGTTTAATTTTAAGTTATTTAAACGTATTATGGGAAATGATATTACGTTTTATAGAAGCAGAGACAGATAAAGTAATGCAAATGACATAACCAGCCTCAACTCAACGAAAACACAATTTATTATAAAAACAAGCAGCGCTGTATAAAGCTCACAGTATTGACTATAACAATAAACTCAGGAAATAATATTAAGCATCGGACTTTACTTTCTTTGTTGAAGAAAATTTCTTCAAGGATGAAAACAGATAAAAAACTTGTTCAAAGCAACAAATTCGAATTGAAAAACTTAGTGATTATATTTTTCAGCATCGCTGCTTAAGTTTGTTATTTGCAAATCCCTTAGAAATCCGCGTGTGTGCTCACGGTCCGCACTCCCTAACTTCGGCGAAGCCCAAAGTAATCTAAAACAAATAAAGATGAGTGGGACCCCACAGACGTTTCGCGCATATCGAATTCCCCTTTATGTTCATATGAATAATAACAAATTTTGTATTCAGCGTTTTGTTTGAGACTTTACTAAGAACTTTTGTTGAACAAAATTGTTCTCCCGTTTGTCGCCAAGTGACTTTGAGTTCGATATTAAATCTGCGATCGGATCAATCTTAACGATGTAATTTTTAAGTGTCTCATATCTCTTCAAGGGTCCTACACATATGTGTCTTCCATTTGTTTTGCTAACTAAGTTTTTCGTTCCCTAAAGTATAGAAATTTCCAGATAAATATGAACTATGAGAATTGTAGATTGGTTATAATTCATTGGTTTCCAGGACACTTTGATATTTTTAACATTTTAAAATGTAATAATTACAGTCTTTTTTAGAATAATTCAAACACGATCTAAAAATGGATGAGAATTACTTTCATCAATTTTATACATTAAAAAATATACAATGTTTAAAAAATTAAGTAATAGTAAACATAAATTAGTCGTTCAACACTGTTGATGCAAATTAATATTAATACGTTTACACACCTATTGACATAATACAATATACAAAAAACTGAAACACGCGGGAAATAAGGGAAGTAAACCTTCCGTACTACGAGACTACGGAACCAAGCAGTCCGTGAAGTTATAATGAAGTTTTTAAATGAACGTACCCGCTTCATAAAGTGGAGGGCGGCTTCCAATGGTCTTCTTTTAATTTATAACGCTGGGCCCCTATTTTCTGGGAACTTAAGCTACAAGAGGTGAGGGAATATAAATCGTAAAACTGCATGTCAGCAAAACATTTTTGTTTAAATTTGTATGCACCTTTTACAATTTATTCGGAAGTGTAAGCATAAATTAAAAGTACCAAACTACTTTTACGATATTATGTTATGTTATTTTCATAAGAGTGCATGACATTATATAATAAGTAAAATAACTTCTTATCAAATTATAGCAGCGATTGATAAGCGATTGGATAATTTACGTTATGAAATTGGAAATGTCACATCAAATTAAAACAGTCAGCAATCAGAGCAATAAGTTGATGTTTATGAATTTTATTGATCCATTAATATTTTACATTCACATTTCCCTATTTTTGGTTTTAAGTTTGTGTAGCTCGTAGTTTTCTATTAATGATTATTTTTTATCAATATTCTGCTGTTAATTTTACTTTAAAAGTTCTATTAATTCTTGATTTTTCTACAAATATCTGTCATAGTATTCTCATTTCCACTTTTTGTAGACAAATTAGACGGGTTAGTTATTATTATACAAACGTAGAATATTTAAAATAATTCTTACGAATGAGTCAAAAAATAATTGCTGTCAAGACGAATAATAAGCAAAAAATAAGCTATTGAAGAAATTGAAATCCACCCCGACCCCAAGGGCACGTCTTATAGTTTTTTCTTTAAAAGACTAACTTTAATATTTGTTATAGATATTTTTTTAGGTTAATTAAAAGTAAGGATCAGCTTTTAATATAAAACGCGCTAGTTATTTTTGAGTTGTTTATGTTGCAAAGAAAATATTTCATTTGAAGACCACAAAAAACGTGTGGGTTTCTTTTCAGACCAATTGGGCTTAATTTATAAGATTAAGCGTTCTGCTAATTGAAACTCATTAATATCATTAGTTATTGTGCACAAGACGCCACACCGCAACACTGTGCACGCGGGATTACCGGCCGCCAACGAACGTAGCTACCAATGTAGGTATTACAGAAGAATAATTAGTTAGGCCTTTATTTTAGGTTCGCTTCATTTCGAGTGACGTCACTACTTCTAATCGCTATCACCATATTACTTGGACCGCCCCCTCAATGTAATATTATAATGAAATACCTGATTCATGTCTGCTAAAGCCCTCTGTCTCTAAAGTGTTTGTTGAAATGTTAACTCAGTTTTAATTAAAACCTGTTTCATGATTTTTTTATAATTACAACATCTAATATTAAAATAAGAGAATTAAAAATATTTAACAGTATTAAGCTGAGATCAACGTTGTATTCGTTACTTGGAGAATTAAAGAGGGAAAGAAATGCGATAATCTGACACTGCATAGCCGTTGATTTGGATTACTTGTTGCCGTCTTCTTTGCACTTTGAATTGAATTGGACATTATTATTAATTTTTATTACGAAGCAATACTTATTTTTACTCGTAAATATTCCCTTTGTCCTATAAATAAAGTAATGTTTATGCTAGCAAGTTGGTGAAACGAATGACAGGTAGTGTTCTGAATTTCAAACCAATGCATCAGGCCATAGTCACTTTATATTTGTTTTTCATGATTTGTTGAGTATCAACGACTCCACAGTCAATTTTTATCTGATTTCAAAGTTTAGACGGGCCAATATCTCTAAATCAAGTTAAACGCCTTTATAAGCACACGATCGTCTCTTAATTGTTTTTAAACAAACATTAATATATTTTTGTTAAATTCTTAAGTCAGAACACACATTTGTGACACGCAATGCCACAATAAAAGAATCAGTGACAACGGAAACTTGCGGTCGAAAGCGTTAAAAGTATTTATTACGTAATTAATAACTTTGTTTGACTGTTTTAAGCGAAATAAGAATAACTTTTAGCGAGAATTATTTCTTTTTGCTGATACAAAGTTCCAGCCGCATTTTCTTCCGCAGTTTAATCAGTAGACTACCGGACTTAATTTCGTTTTTGTGTCCTTTTCTTCTTGTTTCACAGGCATTGGAACAGCCATTTAACTTAATTCCTTTATTAAATTCAATCCTAATTCACTGTAATATCAGCCTTAAGGATATTTAATTTGTGCCTGCTATTGTTTAGTTTTGTTTTAAAGCAAAATTAATTACTCGCGAATTCCAATGAATTCTGTAAATCTAAAACGAAGCAAGTTATTTCAAACGCCATTTGAAATTCGTTTTCAATGGGATTACTTTGTTTTTTAATATTCTTTACTGATTTTTATTTAATATTGCCGGGTCTAGGGACTATTAAATTGTCTGTGGAGATTTTAATTTTGTTTACGTTTCTAATTAAATTTAAACCTGTTTGCTCAAACTCTAAATTGGACTTAACATTATACTTATTAAGCAGCTACCCGAAATTAATAATTCAAGATATTTATATTAAAATCAACAATAATAAGTATGCTTCTTTTTTAATTTAAAGTAGTAAGCAAAGATGCTCTGTAATGAACAACACTCTGTCATGTAATACTTGTTTTAATAATTATAGTTAATTAAAATAAAAAAAGGCATACGATTAATAGAATAATTACAAAGTAAAAATTCTTGCCGAAAAAAACAATTATCGCCTATTGAATTAATTGTTAAACTTCGGCGTTCCAAACATTCCAAATTAGTAGGTAGGCGTTAGCATAAAAATACTTAAGAAAAGAAAGATTCTTTACTGATTACTAACGAAGTACCTACTTAAATATTTTTTTCCATATTTTATAAAGCTTTTACTACTTATAAGAAAAATAAACTCATATCATCAGCTAATATTTTGGTTATGGCTTTGAACAAGTAATGAGACCACAACAAAAAAAATATGTGAAAAAAAAATGGAGATAGCTAGGTGCCCGATTGCCTGGATTTGGTCTCAAAAAGTCCAACAACTTTTTGCATATTAATTTGGTTCATAAGCCGAAGATTCCTCCATAACAATCATTAAATTATAATTAATACAGTAACAAAGTAATAACCACTAAGTAATATTGTGGGGCTTAGTAGCTAGATATTTTAACAGTGAAATGGGATTAGGAAGAAACCACTGGGCGTAGTTAGCATAATTTTCAAATTCTCAACTGTCACAGGAATTTATTAATGCTCCATGCAAGTTTCCTCTCATGCGACCGCGAATGCTGCAAAAACATTGCTAAGTGGGATAAATGTATAAAATCCGACAAAATGTACGATTTGTACGTACGAAACGAGGGCAATGGTACGTAATCCATGTACTAAAGTGTGTTACAAAAGCTTTGGGGATTTTATACAAAGTCCTATCGGAGGGCTTGTAGTTACTGAGGGTACTTCACTGTTGAATAACCAAATATAGGTTTTTTTATGACTCTTTGGGGAAGTAAACGTTAATCTACTGTACAGCTTCATTTGTTTTTAAATAACGCACTTAATCTCAAACAATCAACAAAATTTCAAGTAGGTATTAGAATTTTGTTACCAACCTACATTTATTGCGTAGATGCGATTTGCATACAGTGCCTGTACTACGAGCTTTGACTTAAAGCAGAACTGTTGCCATTGTGGAAGCGGGACGGGATACTACACTGCGCGAAGTGGCGTCTCGCTTCCACAACACAACTACCAACAACTTTAGGTTTTATTTTCATAACCTTTTAATTATCCCACTGCTGGGCAACGGTTTCCCACAATTTGCTCTAGGCTCTTCTGTTTGGAGCCGCTTCCCACCAATCAGGCAAGTAGCGATCGATGTCGTCTCGCCAGCGTATTTTCAGCTTACCCCCTTATCGAGTTCTGGCTCTAGGTACTCTTTCAGTGTACGTCTGGAAGTCTGATCAGTCATTTTAACAGACACAATTAAATGTTCCACTTAAAGTGATATATTTATATCTTTTAAAACCATTTCCATCTCTTTCTGTGTTTATTTTGCTTGATTGAAATATTATCGGCAATTAATATTACATGTAGCAGGTTTTCGCAAGTATTAATAACCTTTCCTGAAAAGAAAACAAAAATACTAAAAAACATAATGAAAACACAAAAACATCCTAATTTTTTTGTACGGACCGTATTTGAGACACACTTGCCATTTTGAAAAGGTACATTGGCATAAAAATTGGAGGGATAACTATAACATTCCTATTTTTCTGTGGCAAACGTTTCGGAAGCGAACGGCGGGGGCGGAGTGTTTTCGTTTAATTTCCCAGTAAAATGGTCTACCCTCTTCAACATAATTACAGAACGGCTAACTGAATGTAGGTATCGCTTCATCACCCTCTCATCTTTTCATCGAGTATTTTTGCATTTTAAAAAGGTTTTACAGAGACTTCTAAAGGGTCTTACGTTATAATTGAAAATTCGATTGGAGCATTAATTTTTAGGGTACCGTACTATAAAATGTTATCGTTTAAATCCCCATTTAGATAACATTATGATTATATCAGCGATGTTTGAAGTTATCAAGGTATTTCCTTGATTCTATCTTATAGTTTGTTTGCATAGAGATGACATTACGGAAGTTAAGCAGCATTTCTGCCACTTAATTTTTTTTGAGTTCGTGAGAGATCCGGAGGCGCATACCCATTTCTAAGATTTTGCCATAAGTAAATGCCTCTTGGAAACCATTGATGTGAGAGACATCCATGGCTAGTTGTTTTTTACCATCAGCTGAACAAATATAAAAAAAAAAAAAAAAAAACACTTTTTTTCTGCCTTGTTTCCAGACATAATTATAGGGTCGCTGTATTGTTCATTTATTTCTTAATCCGCCATTTAAGCACTGTTAGATTTCAGGTAAATGCTCACATAAACACTCGATTAATTTAATTTATTCTACGCATGTAATTGAGCCAGATAATTATAATTAATGTACCTTCCTAAAATTCATTGTTACTTCATTAGGTTCACAAGTAGGTAATGCCTGCGTATCAGTGTGTTCGGTGTGGTAGTAGGTACATTTTCAGGCTGAAATTTACAAAACAATTATGTTTAGTTACATCGAAAGCTAATTCATAAAGTCGTGTTTTTTTATTCTGATAATGTTATAGGTTGGGGCGTAAGTTTTATTATGGCGATAAGATAGATTTAATACATTTTATTTTGTTTGTTCCCGACAGGGTCTATGATTGTCTTGATTGAGTAATTTCTTTTGTTAGATTGTTACTGAGCTCGCTATATACCAAAAAACAGATTAGATACTTAATGAATGCAGAGAACACGTTTATTGTACTCGTATTAGTAAGGTTATTAAATTAGGTATTGAAATGAAAACATTAACAATTGACTTTTCAACTTCTTTTTATATCGTCAGAAATTGTTGTGCTTGGTTTAATTTTATAAAACTAGGTTTTTTTTTGTAATCTGTAATTCGACTCACACTTACCAAGAAATGTTTAAGGTATAAATCCAAGAACAATAGCAGAAATTTACTGTCACAATAAAAAACCAACATAAATTTAAAAAAAATATCACTATAGCTAATAAATTACTTAACAAAAAAATTCAGTATGAAGTCGGTTAAAAAGTCGTCCATTCAAATTCATCTACAACTTTACACTTTTAATTAGTACCTACAAGCCTCTGATATTTTTTAAATGCAGGAAAACGGCGACAGAACGCCTAATTGAGTTTGCACGACACATTTTCTTAGTAACCGGTAATTGAGATTCAACCCGAGGTGAAAAAAAAACACTGAATAAAATACAAAGTGCCCCCGAAGACTTGGAGCGACTTTTAATAAAGTTTTCTTTCTGTGTTACCTCTTTTGAACACAGTGAGTGGGAAACTTTACAGTACGTTTATGAACGTGTATTTTTTGTATTTAGTTGAGGCCTTTTTGATAGAAATTTAAATAGGACGTTCTTTTTTTAAAATACTCTATTTATATAATTTTTTACGTAGCTATTTGCGTACTATGTATTTCTAAAATAACTTAGGTAATGTTTTATATTAATATACATTTTCTATTAAGGAGCAATTACAAACTAATTTACCTACTTTGATTATATTCAACTTCATATGCAAATTAATCTAGACCGTTTTAATAATAATAAATAATGACAAAACCTAATTCGCAGTAGCCGTGTGCTAGTTTCACTTATTTAATAAAAACCTTGCTCACAATTTACAAGATCGGTATAAGGCGGTCGTCACGCGAACCGTCGATCAACCGCCAATAGGTCGCGCCTCGAGTGCCGGAGTCAATCGAATTTATTCAGTAATTTCCTCCACCAAACAACCTTCACGAATCAAGAACTCTACAAATGTGTTTCGCCAAACGGAAACTTTGTATACAATGTAATTGTACGACAAATGCCCCGTTTTTTTTATAAACGAACGAAATATGCCATAGAATGATGTACACATAGTGTTACCGAAAGGTTATATCTATCCAAAAGGGGTGAAGAGTCAATCTGGTATAGTGTCAGTTTACAAAATTTCAGTTCAAAATAAGTTGATTAAATAAATGATATCTAATTTTTTGCATAATTTATTCGACGCTAACAAACATGTCACCGCTCTACGAGAGTCACTCCCTAAATGTTAAGATACATCGCTTGCTGAAGCACTTGCAGACCGCTGGGTCTGGTTATGATTTTTGGTGTCAAATAGTTAATACAAAAAATTGGACATATTTGAGTATCTCATTTTGACCTGAAATTTTGTAAACTGACTCTACATCAGATGTCTGACTCTATACCTCTTCACCCCTTTTGGATAGATGTAACACCCTGTATATAGGTTATTCCCAAGGGGCCTAAAATAAAAATTCAGAAATGTAATCAGAACAAGGCTGCCTAAATTCAATCGAGCGTATAAAGATTTTAATTTATCTTAGTTAAAAAAAACTGCGTTTGTCTTCGATTCTAACTCCAAATTTCGTAACATTTTTACCATATTAGTAGTTTTTAATCCGACTCCAATTTTTCTAGTCTGTATTTAGCCCTACGTCACAAATGGCCTAGTCGTCTAAATGGGTTTGCCAAACGGAAACTTTTTACACTATGTCGAAGCAATCCTTTCATGTTAACGAGCCCGCACTTTTGAAGCCAGAATTATAATAGGGAAATATTATTTGCAAAAACCTCATAACGACATGAAACGACAGACTTATGAAAGTCCACTCTAAATCAAGTTCTGAATATTGTTATATTAAAATTTGTACAGCGCTGTTTTTGTTCGAGTTTCTCTTTTTTCATCGTCCCTTTTGAAATTACCAATTATTATTATACGTGTTTGAATTTATAAGGTTTGGTAAAAATATATTAGACATGATAATTATTATATGACTACATGGTGATGTCATGCACAAAGAAAAAAAAATTTAAAAATATGTAGGTACTTATTTCACAGAATTTTCTTTTACAAGAGAGTTGAGAATTTAATTGTAAGACATCAAAGCCCATAAAATTAGGTGTTTTTACACTATTTCGATTATAAAAGAAAGGTCGCTGTTTTGTTAAAAGTAATGTAGAAAAGTTTAGTCGAGAATTTAACTGTTTTTCAACGCTTTTATTTTACTGTTATTTTATTTCTATCGATATAAAACACTTATAAAACAAGTACCTACAGACTTAATAAAAACTACTATTAATTTGAATACCCTGAAATAACTACCCCTTAAAACTCAGCCAATTAAGAAGAAGGTCTACTACAAAAACAAAATCGTCATTTTCTATTTTATTTTGTTGTTGTTGGTAGAACGTAATATATATTTTTTTGTATTTATACTCGATGTTTAAATTTGATTGTGCTTTTAATAGATTTATAATGATAACATACTATCATTATGAATCAAAAAATGTAGTTGTATTTAGTTATTGTGTTGGTCAGTGCTACGGGCTACGGCTGCTACGTCACCGTAGCAGAATGTAGACCTAACATTTTATTATTTTAAGCGACTCGTAGACAATTAATGTTGATGACTATTCAAACTATAGTCGTATGCGATACACAACTAAAAAGATAAGTTCTTATTAATACGTATAAACCATGTGTCGCGTCACTCATACAATCACCTTCTATATAAAGAGCTATTTTATCAGTTATACCAAAGAGGCAAATGCGTATTTTATCTCTTAACACAAGTAAATACAAAGCGATATATTATCGTGTTACTAATACTCACCTAGTTATTATCCCTTGTCAGTTCTACAGAGAATTTGTGACAGCTGATATCGTATAACAGAATATCTAAAAGGTTACGATGTTGCTAAGTAAACAAAAGGATATTTTACATAGCTTTACGCCCTACCGATTATGGAGTTCACAGGGTGTTACAAATCAACAATAATACTTTAGAGGTTGATTCTATTCGAAATCTTCTATTAAAATTACTTCTTCTCTTTACATAAGTGAACATATTATGATCAGACAGTTTGTGAGGGGCATTATTATGTTTTTTATTTTTCATTATTGCTACCTTATTGAGTTGGATCTAAACAATATAGTAAATGGAGAACATTCGTTTGTTTTTTGTTAATTTATTTGTCTAAGTTTGACGGAGTAATTACTAAAAATATTGCGTCGTTTAGGAAGGGCATCTTTTAAAATGCGGGTCTTTAACTAGGCTAAGTATAATCACGCTATCATCCATAACGTAAATAGATTTTTGTAACACCCTGTATGTTGAGGTAACACGAATTCCAGTGTACACTTGCGTCGTTTGATATTGGTTATGTTTGAGTATTTAAGGTGTTGGGATGTAACATAGGTGCGGTTAGGCTTGTACATCCGAATAATCGCGAAAGTTAAATTATGTTCGTGAGAGTAATACATTTGTATTTAGTTTTGAATACATGAAAAGTCACATGTTAATATAACTTTCTATTTTAGGTATAAAGGTACGATATTATTATACACTTACTTGTTTTTGCTCATGTCTTCGTCTGTGTGACCTATAGAAATAATACATTCCATGGTTAAATCTGGGCAATAACTAAACATACACAAAAAAGTGAATAATATATACCATAAAAAAATCGCCTACATCACTGTTGACTGAAAGAGAGCCCAAAAGGCTTGCGGCATTACCACTTGGTTCATTAAGTCTGTGCATCTATTTTGATTATGATTACTTAAGTAAATTTTGCGTTAATATATGCGTAAATATCAAAAATGCGAACACACTTATAATATGAACTTTTACAATTTGACAGTAGATATTATTATTATGTTGATTTTAAAAGTAGGTCTTTAAAACAATTCGTGACAGCGACAGCGGAAATTTAAACAAATGATAATCTACAGGCAAAGTCAAAGAGATTACTTACCAAACAAAACCTACAATATTACAATCTCTCTACATCTATACATATTATAAAACAAAATCCCCAGCCACGTCTGTCGGTCTGCCTGTCGGTCTGAACGGGATATTCTTCAAAACTATCGAACGGGTGTTCATATTTTTTTACCAATGGATAGAGTAATTTAAGAGAAAGGTTTGAGCATAGCTTATTAAGTAATGTTTTCTCTTTGCGAAACCGGGGCGGGTCGCTAGTAACTTATAAACCTCATATTAAATCTAATAATATATGGCGAAACCAGACCGTCTGTGTGCAAGCTTGTTTCTACTAGATAGCCTAATATAAACTAAATACTATATTTCGCAAATAAATCATAAACAAAACCTTATTTAAAAACTCTAAACAAATAATTACAATGCCCATGTTTAAGAACAAAAAGTATTTTAATCGTTGGATTGCGTGACCTCTCTATATTGTTGTGCTCTTTACTTGGCACTTATTCGATAAGAGGGCGTAGTTAGCCAGACCTGTGGCACTGCTATTTATGTTTTTAATCTACACTAAGAGGCGAAGGCTGTTCCCAAAGTGCCGATGGCAATAATAGAGGCCTTTTTCAGGCCTTTTACGTCCCCCATGTCGCAATATGAGGCTGTATGTGTTTTGCTTATTTTTATATGTATTGTAGTATATTTTTTTGGGTTTCATGGTGTGTAATGTTTTTTATTGGGGCTTTCTTTATTGTCATTTAAACCGGACAGATTCGAAGAGCAGTAATGCTTGATCCAAGGAAACAGTATTTTAGCTATGATTTTTTTTTTAGATGTTGAGTAAAGTTTTTAAATTAAGTTACACTTTGATATTTATCAAAAAGCTTGATGAGTTATGTGGTTACGATATCATAGAGATGGTACTTAAAGAAACCTACGTCCTTGATCTTAACTACATAAATTCAAAAGTTTTAAATTCAGGGTAAATGAACTGTGTGTAACAATTAATTAAGTAACTAGTCCAGTAACTTTGAAACCGCTTTATGTTGCTTTAGCGGTCGATACTTATTTAAAATTGAGTTATCAAACTTCGCATCGCATCCGAAAAGTTAAATTGAAAACCATTAAAAGCCAATCATTGCTGAACTTTTTGGGCTTCCATCAAATTACTTTGAATCCGCGACTATCCATTACTGGAAATAGCGTTTTCAAAAAACCGTCAAGGAGGTGAAACTGAACTAATATATCAAGCGTTCGTGCACCGCGACCACGTCCCGGGTGACTGATGTCCTCCACTCATTTATAAATTGACCTTACTTTGGCTTCCAGGCAGTTAAAGATCGAACCCATACGCCGAAATTTTTCTTCTCACCATGAAGGTAATGAACTTCTTGCTTCGTATATTAAAACGGGGAATCAATACTACAAACTTTTTTAAAGTGTGCACTTATACGCTAACAATGTAAACTTTTGCAACTTTTGAGTTTGCAATGCACATTTTGTGTTATGCTGAAATAACGAATCGTGCCATGTAAAGATAGCAAAGTTACTCACGAAAAAGGTTGAACTCGGCTACATTTTTATAATTGAAACATTTTTTAAAATTTCTGTTGAAAACGCTACTGTTAGAGTTTAGGTAATGCTCTGAAGAACAACACATTATGTAGCAATAATAATGTGTATTCAATTTGGTACGAACGTTGAGATATTATGTAAACATTGAAAATCAATTTGACGACACATACCGGTAATGTTGATTAGATAGCTATTGAAATGTTGATCTCATACTTTCCCTTTAGAAAATTCGTACCAAATCGCGCGTATCGTTCAGTTATAAATTGCCATTACATCGCAGACGACAAAGCATTGAAATTCTGCCAATAAACTTGACTGAGCGGGATCCGCCGCCAAGTCCCCTGTCGATACGCGGATAGATCCCTCGGGAGAGAAAGATGTGTTCCACTTATTCCAGAATTGACTTCGTTTTATTTCCCCCCTTCCTTCTATTTGACGTCACGCCAATGTTTTACACTGCGTGCGCCTATCTAAATAGTCGAAAAACTTTATAGTCCCATAATAAATTTGTAGTATAAAAAATTTAAATTTATTGCTAAAATTTTGTGCCTAAATGCAGCTAGCCTGAGTTAATGGTACCATCAATCACGAAATATAGCTTTGTATGTGGTCAGTGGCGTACGTAGATGGATATTTATAACTAGTACAAATCAGCTGGCAAACGCGGATCACAATAATTCAGAATTATTATTTAGAGAGGAAATAATTATACGCAATTATTATTACGTTACGAATGAGTAATTAATCGCCGACACTGAAGATTGATAGTGTCTAAAAAGATTATTTATTTACTGGGCTTTTTCTTGAGTTTTTTTTTTACCTACATCAAAATATAATTATTTAGAATGTGGTTGTGCTGAATGATACAGTGATTACAAATTACCAAGAAATTATTCTAACAAAACTTATATTTTAACGTTAAATGCACACGATTGACGGCCTCTGTGGGCGAGAGGCGTACACACCGGTTTTCGAGGTGTTGCCAGCTCTGAGGTCCCGGGTTCGATTCCCAGACGGTCAATGTAGAATACCACTTTTCCACATCTTCCCAGGACTGGGTGGTACCTTCGCTGTCTCAGATTCCATAACAGAAGTGCTCTAGCCTCTCGCTTAGAGTTCAGAGCAGTGTATGTGATTGATGTTATCTACATTGATTTATTTATTTATTTAATGATATCTATTTTTTTTTATAATCTTTATGAAAATCGATATCGTGTTCATCAGAATCCAGTTGCAGACCAAGTAGAAATATCGAACCCGCACAAGACCAACCACTACAACTGGGTTTACTATTCAATATTTCTAAATAATAGTGTGATGTTAAAAACCTAAATAACAGAAATTCTTCTAATTACGCAACATTTTCGTAATAAAGCCCTGGTCGTTATTTTTTTCCAATTTATTACTCCAACGAGATGCTATTTCTAATATGATAAGAGGCGTAGGCATAGAGATTATTCAAAGCAAACTTGTTTTATGACAAGTAGTGTTCGCTTAGTTGCCTTCAGACATAAATAAATTAATAAGGAGATTTAAAAAAACTTAATCAAATTACTATCTAAATCTTTTTTTTATTTATAGGCCACGTATTATTATGTACTGAAACTTTATAGAGACTACTTTACTGAATGAAATATTTCCGCCACAATTTAGGAAGTGCTTCTAAAACAGGGTTTTCTTTTTATTAGTAAGCATATATAATATTTTTAAGCATTTAGCAACTAGGTAGAATTCGGATTAAAAAAGCTGCCATATATTTTTTTTATATTTGTTTTGTAGAATTCTACCAATTTTGATATGTAAATAAATATTTGTTCCGTTATGTTTACATAGTTAACATGAAGTAATTTTATTCGGTTGGTTTTTAAATTTATAGCCTTTTGCAAATAAATATATCAACAGTCTATCACGGCTTTAATATTTACACAACGATTGGCTACGTAGCTTAAATTACTGTTTTTGAGTATTCATGTAATAATTTTTGTGAGCCTATGTACTTATTATGATTGAATAAACAATAGTATCTAACTATGTTTTTTCCCTAAATACATGGAAAATGAATGGCAAAAATCGTAATATTAGTAAATATGAGATCTAAGTTACTTGACTTATTATTAAGAAATGGCATTTCCAGAACAATACATCAACGATTACAGATAAATAACTATCTAGCACAGAAAATTAACGCTCATATAATGTCTTTTCTGTCTGTCCTGTCTGCACTTTTCAAGAACAGGACTTATGCAGTATAATGCATAAAAAACCAGACAATTGCGAGTCGGACTCGCGCTTGAAGAGTTCGGAACCATCGTAAGAGACTTATGCCTTTAAAATAGAACAGAGCAAAAAAATGCTCCAAAAATTTTTTTGCTAATATTGCTATACATACTAAGTGAGCATTTCAAGCGTCTAACTGTTGCCATTATTAAGATTTAGTTGGCAAAAAAACGCGTTTCTAGAAAGGATGCCCCCTTTAGTTTATTTTTATTAATTGTTGTTGTAGCGGCAACAGAAATGCTCTCTGTGAAATTTTCAACTTTAGCTATTACGCTTCATAAGATACAGCTCGCTGATAGAAAGGCCGACGGACGGACAAACGGACACGGACGAACGGCTTAGTACTGGGGTCCCGTTGCATGTTTATTTTTAATTTAAAAAGATTACAAAAGCTAGATAAGTTTAGAAAGGCAAGTAACCCAATAATTAACAACTTTTTAACATTTACTGTTAAAAACTGTGGTCCTTAGAGACAGTGGAAACGCCCAAAAGTTTGCATGACCACCGAGGAAATTGGACAAAATACATTTACTAAATCCAAGCGTAAATGGAAAATAACCCACCAAGGCATAAGCTTACTCTATGGAATATTTTAGTGAGATTAGGTACAAAAATAGTAGGTTTTAGCGAAAATATGAACTTAATTAAAAGCTCTTCCGCACTGTATGATTACAGTGCGGAAGAGCATTAAATTTTTGAAAAGTTCTGTCTGCTTTATCGCTTTTAATAGTAAGATTATAAAATTATCTATTTATGAATAATTAATTGAACTCTAATAAGAGTTAAATTATTACCCAAAATTATCCCATAGGGACGTGCAACTAAAAAAGGCTTTCATTTCAAATTCCAGGCCATAGATTACGTGGGTGCTGAATTTTACCAAAATTTTAGTCTTTTGCGCATGAACCAGTTCATTTAGCCAAGTGACATTTCTACAAGCATTAACGCTGATCGAATCGCTCAAATGCATGAGTAACAAGTCTAAGTCACGAGATATATCGAAATGAAATAGATATAGTAGCACATATTATTTTAGCTTTGTATTCAAAGCTAAACTCAAGGAGTTAAGCTTTCAACTCTCAACTCACTCACTAACAAAACTATTAAGTTAACGATATAAACTAGTCTTACACAATAATATATCGACGTTGTACCAACATTAAGATTCTCAATACATACATTAATTTATAAATTACACTTAGACACAGAACAAATGATCATGCCATGCGCATCACACAAAGATTTTTTCCTGGGCAGGAATAAAATCCACGACCTCCGGTTTAGTAGTCAGGGTCACTAACCCCTATACCAACAAGCCAGTCAAGATGGCATGTAAGTATTCATTTCGATTGTTATAACGATAATCGCAGTCCTGGGATCCTTTGTAATAAAGTCAGTAACTCATCATTAACAACTAAATATTCACATAGTCATCGATTTGACGTTGAAACTATATTTGGTTAAGATAATCTCTCCCTTCGCGTAACCTTTTCATTAGTAAGCTCTTCACATATTGTAAGGGTATCAAATGTATTATCAGAGCCAACTGAAGGCCTAATACCAATCAAATCGATATTTATTATACCCGCAGACCCTTTACCAAAGTAATTACTGTGTAAGTCATTAATTTTCTTAGAGGTATTAAGATAATTGTTTCTTATTTGTTATAAAATAGAGTACTTATTCGTCTGTTCCCCTGTACGTTTATTGTGTTGTAAGACTATTGTGGCCAATATTGTATTACATTGTTTTTGATTGAGGTAACGTGCTAATGGCTTACAGACATTAGGGTTATTCCGAAAATCTATTTTTATTTATATACGTACCTATTTGTAATAATAGTCACGTAAAAATTTAATAGCTTATTTCATAAAAATATATGTATGTAACTCGGATTATCCGTATATTGACGAAAGAACAACTCATCCATCATATTATATTTAACTTCAAATATAAAAGCAAAATATTGTATTCGAATGAGAGAAACGGATGCACAGCCTTGAGCGCCGATGGTATTTCAAGAGTATTACAGTTTTTAGCTTTTTTATTTGTAAATTTTGTACCTTTTTTTGTCAGAAGTGCATAGTGCCTATTTATGAATGATGAAAAGAAGTATGGGTTTTGAATAATTTAATATATATATATACATTTTAATGTATGTATTGATGCTTCATAATTGATTTCTATAATACTTCATCAAGCATTTTTTTCTGACTCAGTTTGTCTATTCACAAGCTACTCGATAAGTTTTTCGCCATACCAAAAATTATTTTAAATAAAACATTACAACAGCTAACTCTCTTGATCTTGGCACTCTCTCACAATGCCCCCATTTTTAAGGCTAAATTCGAGAACCACGAGCAATTTAAACCCATCTACCTACCAAATAGGATTTCACTGGATTAATGAAGCCACCGTTTTAATAACAGTATATGGTAACCATAGGACCCTACGTGCTATAACTCAGGGGGTAAGGCTCCGTCGTCCCCGTGTCAACATCTGATCCCCTTTGATTGGACCATCGATCCACTGATTAATTTATCACCCGACGCATGGGTTTAAAGTAGTCACGCCGACTGCAATGTAATTTTTGCTGTGAGAATGAGGATTTTCTAACTAAATGGCAATCGGATGAAAAAGGAGAAAAATTTACTCCCAATTTTTTTTTTTTTTTTATATCTATACTAAATTTTTTGTTGATCTATAAGCATACAAGTTGCGTATTATATTCAAAACACAATCAAATTCAAAACACGTCACTTAGATTTTTGAGACAAATCCAACGATACCTTATCTGTCGAAATCCATCCAGCCGCTTGGAAGATATGAGGTAATAAAGAAAGAAAGCAATTTGAAACATACAAGATGTAAAAATTGCAACAAAAGTCATATATCAATGATTTTCATAAAATTATTCTAGCCACATGTTTGTTTATTTCCTCACCGATCCAATAGACGTAATTACAGTCTAATAGAACTGACCCAGTATTGTACAATCTGAGTTAGCTAAAGATACGAAACCTCAAGCGTCAGGATCTACCAAACCGCAGAAACCCATTTCCATTCCATTTCTAGGAGATGCAACGCGTTTGAGATAACAGGAAGTGACAAATGGGTAACCTACCGAACTATCCTGGACTCATACATTAAACAAACAACCTTGTAAGTTATTGAAGCATTAAGTTCAAGAGGTAGAGGAATTCAATTCGACGCAAATTGCAATGCATTTGTATAATAACTTTCGTGAGGAGTTTTCATAATTATTTAAAACTAAACGGTTTACTCACATATATTCTTGGGATCGCCCGACTTGTTTCAGACTCAAAAGGAGTCCCTAATCATGAGCTGACGCAGCGGCGGTGGTGTCGCGAGTCGAACTGACCAGTTCGACTCGCATAAATTGCACTGCGTTCACATTGTAAGAATAACTTTCTTTATATTAAAAATTCGTTCAAAAATATGACGTCGATGCGAAACCATGTCGATAGAGGTAATCATCAACACTCAGAATTGAGCTTGAACGTTCGAACAACATTCAATTGAGGCTTGAAATTCCTATGCTGTTTTCATAGAACTTTTAAACGTAACTTCAAATCCATTTGCCTCTGTTTATTATGTGAATGTGAATAGAAAAGTTTATGGTAGGGGTAGGGGTTTTTTGTATGCGCTCTGTATGGGTATAACGACTTTCTGTGCCGATTTTTATCCGACTCCGTACAAATTTTGTTTGACACAATTGATCAGAATTATTTAACCCATTTTCGATCAAAAATGTTTTGTTTTTATCTCAATTTTCTCCGATATTAGTTTGCATGATTTACTCTAAAAGAGCATCGACGTTTTCTGATTAATATATGATTTTTTGGTGTGAAAATAAAAAGTATAATTTTTCTTTAGACAATATTATAAGCGCAATCTTTATACAGGCTTGAGCTTACTCATATTTCCTAAAGACTCGTCGTTTTAATATTATTATTTTGATAACAGAATACAATAACTAACAAATTCAATGAAGGATAACCTGATTGGACCTAAACACGAAATCCTATCCCCATCACTTACCCATCTTGTGTAGTAGCACGAGTAGTTTTTAATTTCTTAAAGCGAGTAGGTGAATTAATTTTATGAGGGTGTAGAAAATTTTGTACTTCTGCATATACATAATATATACATACAGCTGCAGTACAGAAAATTACGGTTTAAAATGCCACTCATCTTGTATGTGTGCGATGTTGACCTAGTTATTTTCTTTGATTGCAATGTCCCATGTGTCACGTCTTATAAACAAATTTATCTGAGAGAATAACTTGCCATTCAAATACAATAAATAAAAGAGAGGCTTTCATGGTAAAGATTTTAAATAATTTTTCACAATGACTCCTACACGAAGTTATTATTATTTATAATAGGGACTGGGTATGAAAGAATATAATAACTTTAATTAGGTAAAGTAAAAAATACGTTATCAAAATAACTAAGAAGATAAAGCTAAACAAAGTTCATGAGGTACCTCACGGATCACGATGTTACACAAAACGTACAACATCGTGACGTCACGCGACATTTCAAATCAATGTATCGCCGTAAGTTTTGGTTACATAAAAAAAGCCATCTGAAGAACACAAAAAAAAGTTGTCGACATCCTCGTTATTGTAAAGACTTCAGTTAGGTAAACATACTTATAAAATACCAATACGTATTCAAGATTTTTAAACAATAATCTAAAAATAATATTAAGTATCTACCTACGCGCATTATATTGCTTTAGAAATTAGTTTTTCAATTGAGATTTCCTTTACCATAATATATTGTACAAGAAATTTTCTTAAAATTAAGCTGTTTTTTGTATATTCAGAGATATTTTCCTAAATCCGAGCTACCTTTTGTTATTTATTATCATTGTATTGAGAATCAGATATAACGTTTATTTTTATGTGAATAAGTATCATTTGTTACAGAACCTTGCCCTGCGATAGGAGTTTTCCTACGCGAATACAATGTGTTTAAGGAAAATTACATGACTTGTTTTTTATACTATTAATTCTCGCTTTTCTTATTTTCTCTTAAATGCGATGATATTATGTAATTTTTAATTTTCATCTCTAGGTTTATATCTGGATGCAGAAGGCTCTTGACTGAATGTTATGGCTTCACATGGCAGAAGTCTATGTCCAGTAGTGCTCTTTTGTTTTTTTTTGGAATTTAGTTCTAGGGTCGCGGGGGGATTGCCTTTAATATTTTTAACCATACCTACCGTCCTGTGTGCAAATTCCTTCGATGCGGTTTAATTTTGACTAATTATGATAATTATTTTTAAACTGACTAAAAAAATTTAAATAAAATTAATTAAGAGCCGAGGATCTCTAAAAATTGTTGGTATTGCGCTGCTCGGCTGCATTTACAGAAGTTGCTAACTTTGCACAATAACGCGAAGGGAAAGTTTAAAGTGGTGTGTTTTTATAGTGGACGGGTAGTGAGAATAACACAAACTTTAGCAGGCCACGCGACCAGTTCGACAACAACACCCACTCACTGTTAGTTGCACTTGTCCACTGTTGGAACTAATAGCGAATTATATTTTTCTGAAAAAGCTAGCCAGTTGAACGTATACTCCTCTTTCTGTAGCCAGTCGCATCCATCTCTTCTCACCTAAATAATAAAGAGAGCAGAGTATAATTTTATAAATCTTAAGACATGCATATAAATATGTTCTCACAAACCAGTACAGAAGTGGGTGCTTTAGTCCCCAACATTAAAAAAGTAAAGAACTGTTTATTTAAGTGTTAAATTTAATGAAAACAATGTCACAGTATTCAGAATATAAAAATGAAATGCATAAAATTATGTAACGAACAACATTTTTGAAACTGTTAGCGAAAAAGTAATATTTCCGTCAGTTTACAGCAACAATTGCTTGCAATTTATAGTAGGCATTAATTAAAATCTTAATAAGATTCAGAGGAAACCGTATTTTAGAACAAAGGAGACTACCTAACAATGTGATGAAATAAGTCAAACAATAATTTCGAAGCGAAATGTGGTTTGAGCTTTTGTTTTAATAAAATTTAATTAAGCGTAATTATATTTCATCTTTTATGTCTTAAAGACGAATAATTGTAATCTAACGCTGATGAACTTGATGAAATCGAATAAATTTAACATTTCACGCAATTTGACAGAAATGTTTTGTGATTTGTATTTTTTTTTTAATTTGGACATAAAACATTTTCTCTTTATACTTTTTTGTTCAAACTGGCAATTGGCTATGTGTTTGGAAACTGCTCAATTAGGATAAGAAAAAAAAAGAATAAGATGACGAAAGAATGAAGAAACGAAAGAGAAATGTAATAATAGTCGTAGTTAGTTTGCACTAACCTACTCCATACCTCCTCCGTACCTCCATTTATGAAAAGTTTAATATTATTTATATTTTTTTAATGAAGACATTGTCCTTTTTATATTGCTCTGAACCCAAAGTAAGTAGCTATAGCGTGTGTGTTATGGATATCAGAGACAACGAAAGTACCACCAGACCTGAGATTACGTAGAAAAGTGTTTTTTCTACATTAACCCATCCGGTCGAACCCGGGACCTTAGGACTGGCGACACGACTGGGTCACATATAGACTACAAAAAAATATTAATCGCGTATTTTTTCCTTTTAAACAAACAATGAGGAAGATACAGTGAAAGGAAATGTCGCGTGACGTCACTTCTAGCTACAATATTTACCAAGACATTACGTCACAAGCCCCCACTCCTAAACTTTAAAGCGCTTCAACTTTGTCTTTTTTATTGATTTAATAAAAGAAAAAATACGAGTTTTGTTTTCTTTTTTTATGTGGACCATATGTATATGTCATAAATACAATATAGTGCAAAGAGATCTTTGCTACATCAAGACATAATCTTTTTACTCGATAAAGACAAAACGAGAGCTTAAATCTACCGGGTTCCTCGTATCTTCAGTCACCAAATGACCGGTCGATTAATCTAGTAACATGCGATGTGTCAGTCGCTTCATTGTACCCAGGTGGTGTCCATGATTAATTATCCTGCAAAATTGTCCCACATTAATAAACAATTAGTTTTCATACAAGTATCGTTTTATTTATGCGGCCTTGATGTAATTATGGTATGGTAATATAATATGTATGAATTTTAAAATGATATACCGATTTTGTTTGGTACGATATACGTCAGCTGTTTAATAAATTTTGCTGAATGAGGATTGCATGAAACCAACGGTTTTGCTTTAAGTTTTGGTTTAGATGTTCTGAGGCCAAAAAATCCGGTGACCAAAGAGTTTCAAAAAAATATATTTCTACAAAAATAGGCAGTACCATTGAAGGCAGCAATGTACAATGGACAGCCTTATCGCTAACTGCAATTTCTTACAGACAAGTTCAAGATGGACGAGAGCTGTAAGTAAAAAAGAGGTTTGATAACATTGGCGTCTGATAAACCGGAAGATTAAGGAAAGATAAATATTTATTTAGTTGGTAAGAAGAATGATGAACTGTCACTTTGCCGAGTAGGCCGTGTTAGAATAAGTACACAATAAAGTAAACATATTTAAGTGTAAGCACATTTTTGGCTAAATGTACAGCGCTCGTTTACTGATTTATGTGATTTTCCGTGCGGCGATATTTATGCAAAAATATCAACGGTTTCAAAATTATAAGGGTAATAATTAGGTTTTGAGATAGGTTTGATAAAACGGTGCGCTTTGTTTTGACACCAATTATATGAATCTACATGTTCATACTAATGCCAACAGTTCATACTCTCTAGTTTACTTATTTATTCCTCTAAGAAGTATACAAATACGGGTGTATTAATTAAAAAAAAAAAGATTTTACTATATACTTTCAACAATACATTATTTGTTTTAACATAATTTTTTAAAATCTAATAATTGAATCAAAATCGAATAAGATTGAAAATATGGAGACGGACTACCTTTCAATATACCTTATTCAAATAAAAAAAAACAATTCTTAGCGATACTTTTAATTACTTGTGCTCGAAGTACCGTACAATTTAGCCATCGGCCTGTATAGCAAATAAATTACTCATTCTTTTGTTTTTTGAGTGGCTCCAAAATTACCGTAGTGAGTGTACTTATCCTGAATAGGGCTATTAGGCCTATTGTGCTCAATAATTGTTTCCGGAGTATTTCGACGATTAGGCAATACTCATTTAATGATCAAATGGAAATAATACAATAATTATAATTTTGTAAAATGACTTAGAATTATGAGAGCTTTTAAACAAAAGTATAATTTATGATTTCTTGATCCGATGTTTCTTATTTTATGCGTTCATTTGTTATAAAGAGGTTTGAGTAGGTACAAACAAAAGGTTAAGACCAACATTTATGTGATGCACGAGCGATATTTACTCTACAATAACACAGATAATCTGCACACAGTTACAATAGAATAGAATATTATTTATTTCTTAGTAAGTACATGGTAATTACAGATGTTACAATAAGAACGGTTCACATATCCTACCGTATCCGGTGTAAAAGTTGTCTTCTTAATTATCGGAAATTCGAATGATTAAACAAAAAGCAATAAGGAAAAACCAGTAAAATAAATGATTAAAATTTATTCTAATATTACAATATATAGTTTTATTTAAAAAAATACGTAGATTAATAGCATCTACCTTGACGTTTGGGTAAAATCAGTTATGTTTGCAGGACCGCAAAATACCTAATTAGACATGAACACATATAACATCTTCTACCGTACATCAATTGCTACCCGCCTAAACATTATGCTCTATGGCTTCACGGCAGTCGGACAATAAATGTAGCTCCAGGAAGCATTTTACTACCACTTCGGGTAAAAGGATTCACTGTAAATAAATAGGGCACATACAAAAGTAAAATAATCCCAACACAGAAAAGAAAAATACCCTATTTGGTTACTGACATCACGTACAAGGCAAGTCAGTATTGACCTAAAATGGCTGGTTTGAAGATATCAAGTTAATTTTAACTTAAATATTACCGATTGAATATTTTGGACGCTTTTCAAGTCACCCACTACCGTAAAGCCTATTACAGACACAATGTTAATGTCCCTCAACGTAAATATTGCATTTTAAGACAACAATTGAACAGAGAATTATTAGTGTCTGGTAAATAAAGTTCGGGAGTATTTCCTTGTTCAATGATTAGGAATAGACTCATCTTTGGTATGGTGTGACCGACTACAGGTCGTCCGTACCCGATCTGCTTAGTAGTTAGCTAGGTAACGACGTACACAGACTGCGCGAGCTGGCGACATCTCTCGAACAGTCTCGCTTATAACAGTCGAATTAAAAACTACAAAAAAAAAAAACTTTTGTGGCCGCAATAACTTTGGGTAGCAATTACAAAAACCTTATAACTATGACTATTGATAAAGACGCTGTCAAAGTATTTCCACAAATGTACGAATTACTGATTATGGCAAAATGGAGTTCTGCCATAGTCCTAGTTTTTCCCTGCAAGAAATACAAGCATAATTAGGATATGCAAGTTTTTAATATCTATAAATTCCTTCGACAATTTTTACTTAAGTACTATAAAAATACACTATACTATTTATATTACGCCACCGCCAAATTAACCTTATCCAATATTCAACTAGCATATTCAACATTCATCATGTCACAACAGTATTGGCACTAACCCTATCCAGCTATAAACACTAAAAACTCAACAACATCACCGAAGTTTCCATAAAAAAAAAATACATGACACTGACAATATAAACGAGCAGTTTATACAGCGCCAACTATAACATAATTGAAGGAGGATGCTTCAAGCGTACCTTTTTTCAAGGAGCATGTTCATTAATTACGGGGGCGTATTTTTGTCGCTGTCCATTAGAGATACGTCACCGTGCCATTAACCTGAGATTAATGACGTGGCTAGAAAATCTAACGCTATTTAAAACATTTTCGCCTTTAAAATACAGTGTTCGATGGCTATTGATTGAGATGAAAGTTTAATATGAACCTAGTTAGAGTTTTAATAGCTGATCCGAAATTAATGATTTATAACTAGTTTGTTTTGATTTGGCGAATAACTTTGTGTTTGATGTTTCCATACTGGTATCGGTTACAAAAATAGGTATTTTATTTAAAATTCTAGCTATTCTACTACACGTCTTTTTTCAAGATTTCAACCTACATCGAATATTGCGTCGTCGTAAATAAATGTTTTGCAAAAATATGTCGACATCGAAAATTTTTAAGATAAATTAAGTTTTCTCTCATAATTTAGGTATAATTTTTACGAGAATAATTTAAGGTACGTTCTCTCAAGAGACCTTAGATTACTGCGAGAGAATGATAGTACTCGTAGGTAAACCTTTAGCCCTTCAGGGATTCTGGGACGTTTATATTATGTCAAAAGTATTAATTATAATTTAACAAGACATAAAAATTAAAAAAATTAGACATTATTTTATTGTAATAAAAATTCGTGAACGATGAAATTGATTATATTGTGTTTTTCTATTCACAGATTACTCTGTGAATAAGTAGTTTGTGGGTAGTGAAATACTAATGGATCTTTATAGCCTTCGATCAGTTACAGCACAAAAATAGCTCGTTATTCTTTTTAAATATTGTTCATGAAGTTATTATTGTAATTTGGTATAGACATTCTTTGAAAATTATTTATTGCTTAGACACGTGGGTTAACATCGTTGCTTTACTTCTAATGTGAATGAATTTATTAATTATGATCTTCTTATGGTATGATGACCATTATTCATAAACACAATATGACTTTTGTACACCTCTTTCCAAATATTTTGTGTGATTACAATTTGCGCACAGTCAGTAACAAAAATAAAAAAAACTGAACAAAATCAGTTTTACAAAACACCTAAAACACAATTTCAATAATCATAAATTAATATAGCGACTAGAAGACAATATAGCCTTATCACGAAGGAGAAACGCTATCGAAAACGATATCCTTATTAGTTAATTTGTGGAATTTTATTGCATTTAGGCGTTTTGTTGCGAACTATATATAAATTACTTATATTTGTTTAAATAAGCGGAAACCCAGGTCTCGTATAGGATCATCGTTTTAGTTGCTTGTGAAATTTATGGAAACCAGTTATTTGTTTATAAACCACTAGCTGTTTCCTGCGGCTCCGCCCGCGTGGATGTCGGTTATCGCCAGCGACAGACAGACGGACAGAGTTATTTTCGCATTTATAATATTAATAACGATTTTATTACGCAATTTTGTTAAAACTTAAATCATACAAACGACTCAAAACAATACAAAAATATCCTACATGAAATCAATACTAGGCCGCATCTAAAAGCATCCAATTATGAAACACTGGAACAAGAGAGAAAGAGATAAAGCACCATAGAGTGGGCACTTCAGAACATATCTCGTTAGCCATCCAATTAGTGTTCGGATCGACAGATGAATATTTTACAGATCAGTGTTACATTACTGATGGGATTTTATTGCTTATTTATGTGTCATTCGTTTGGTGAATACTGGTTTCTTTTGTCATAACAATGGATTTCGAATCTTTTGTTTGCGTTCACCAAGATTTTTTATTTTTATTTCCGAATAAAGGCATTTTCGTTATTAGTAGATTAACAAAGAAATAGTTAATTATTAATTACAAAATTATTATCTTTCTGTTTTGGAGAAGGAAAGAACATTGATCACCAGGTTTTGGTCTGTAGTTTGATAATTACAAAAGTTTGGCAGCATTTATTTTCCTGACAGTTATCTTCGAAAGAAGATCATAACAACGATTTGAAAAATTTGCAAAAGTGACTTTTTCTGCAAAGGTAATTGATATACAAGGTTTTTTTTTTACAGAGTAGCTGGTTTTTAATACAGTTTACCAAACAGGCCTGCTAAAACAACAGTCGTCGACAGTTTAATCGTCCTATCCTACAAAAAGCAGAGTACATTTAGATAGATTTGAAGCCGATAGTAAAGGATTTATTAGTCCCAGTTTACTGCTTCTACTTGGACTAAGATTGGGCAATAAAACCTCAATTTACTTAAGAGTCGTAATTGTTCTTAGAAAACATTACACAAAGCTGCATTGCTGGTATAGATAGTACCTACGATTGCACCTGAAACCAAACTGTTAAAATGTTACAAAGTTAAAATATAACGCTATCGTACGGACTTGGCTTAAACCACGTATTTGTTATCTATTGAAGTTGTTTACGTACTATTGCGATTGTTAACTGGGGTTTTGAAGCCAGCGTATATTTATAAACGCTTCAGAACTTTTAAACGTTCGACGAATATCCTACTATCCTTTATATGTTACCCGTAACTATATATAACAAAGGCTAATGAAATGACCGAGTGTCGTTAGAACAAACAAGTTCTTAGTAAAGCGAGCACTTGACTGTAATTACTAGAACACTGACAAAACATTTGTCAGACCGTACACCCACAAGACCTACATACAAAGTGATTAATTTCCCCCTACTCGATAAACGATTTATACCATTTATGTAATTCTCACGTCCAATCACCCGTCTCAAAGATTGATTTCACACGGATCACGCAGTATTGGGAGCCTGATTGGTTTTGTTAATCGAAGGATTACCAGAAGAAATACAATTCCTGTTTTTTTTGCTAGTGTTTTGTGAAGAATGAATATTATATTGCTTTATACGTTTCATGAAGTAGCCAGGGAGTTAAATACTTTAATATTAAAGGAGTCCAACCACAAAGTTCCGGCGGCGACAACAAAAATAGTCTTTAACGTTTTATAGAATCGTAACGCGGCAACGAATGGACTTACATAAATAAAACTATGAAAAATGAATGGCTCAATTCCTTTATCCCTATTTTTTCCTCCATCGGACTCCAAATAACGTGCTCGTTTGCCATCCAGGGTCATAAATTCGGCGTCTCTCTGGCCCCACGACCCATTTGCAATTGAAAGCGTTCTTTATAACAGGATATGTCCGGTCTCACTTTTACGACTGGCTGTACATGCAAGCTCGGCCGTACTAATATAATACACTCACCACTTTCCCATTGACTACATTCGGTGATATTCTTTTATACCCACTTTCGAGTTACTGTAGGACGACCGAACAATCCGTGAGTTTATATTAAATTGAAATTTGCAAGATTAGTCTTTAATAGGTATGTTAAGACCGTTTTATTTTTATTGCGGTAATACTATAATTTGATGATATTAAAACGTTGAGTTTCATTTCTTTATTGTTATAATAAAGTCATTTCAATTTAATTACAATTCAAGTTTATCGCCACCTTTTTATAGCAAGACCTACAAAAACCCAAATTGAATCTTAAACGATCTGGAATTCTAATCATACTTAACCAGATAAACAGCTTAATCTCACAGAAACCGCTATAAACAATCGTATTTCTATCTGCGTGAACATTAGAGTATAATTATCTGAAAATCCAATCGCCTAAAATGCCATAAATAAAAGCCCATTGTCGGCCAAAGCGGGTAGGATTTAGTCATACCGCATGGGTCTACGCGTTGTGGAAAGATAGAATACAAATAGCAATTCAATTGGATTGCATACATCCACTAATTGATTGCTAATCCGTCAGAAAAGCTGATTGGTCAAAGGGATCGTTTGAAGGGTCTGGTTTACAGTTTTGGCTCATTATATCGAAACAGTTACAATAACAGAGCTCATATGTATACCTATATCCAGCTTTGTAAAATTTCTTAACATCTCAATCTTTGAAATACAAAGTTGTGTATGAAACCTACTTACCTTAAACTCGTTTGAAATTTTACTCATTAAAGTTGAAACCATATCAGGGAAAACTATGTTATTAATCCTGTTCAGTCTACATAAGAGTTTATTTCTAAGAATACTTGAGTTTAATCTAAACCCGAACGTGTTAGATGTTAATACGTGTTATGTAGGTACGTACTTAGCTTTTAGGTGAACAGATGAAGTTCACAATAGTAATAATATATTTATGTACAAGGCCATTTCAATATTATTTTTACATTTATTTTGCACTGGCGACGTCATTAATGATAATGATATAATTTTGATGTACTTATTTATATATAGAAATATTTTTTTAAAGAAATCTTACGTATTATTTCTCTAAAGTTTTATTTATTCAACTGACTGTGTATTAATGCTCTTAGCGAGGTCCGCACTATACGACAGCTTGAGTGTGAATGCCCGA
Organism: Diachrysia chrysitis; assembly: GCA_932294365.1. NCBI lineage: Eukaryota > Metazoa > Arthropoda > Insecta > Lepidoptera > Noctuidae > Diachrysia > Diachrysia chrysitis. The sequence goes on from OW028645.1 coordinate 9,282,272, forward strand.
GCGGGTTCTGTGCGGTCGTATTTATAGTGTCGACAACTTCTAATTTAGATATTGTAATACCCACAGGTATTACAATATAGTTTGATAATATTCCTAGGTAACCAATGTAGAGACATGTGTAGCATAATTTTACGTTGCCTTAATCGTAAAATAATTAATTAAAAGCATGTGAAATAATTATAACATAACGATATTAATAATACCAATAATTGATGAACTGTCATCGTTTTTCTGAAATATCTAAAACGTTTTTGATCAAATTATAATCTGAGTTATTTCAGTTTTCCAGAAGATTGAGTCATTGATCGCTATTTTGTCCCAGTATTAATTAATCCGTATCACTTTACTTTGCTATAATTGGAACAAAAGCTGGCACATTACAACACATTTATAAATAGAACAATGTTACCGCTATTAATATACGCAAGACAATATTCTAAAAACAAAACACTGTAGAATACTGGATTGAACAAGCATTCAACGCTAGAAGGCTGTCAGCAAGGAAGATTTATTCGTTAAGAGATTTAATAGATTACTGGCATTAACGAAAATAAACTTTAACTTACTTAATAATAACAATGAGTTTTTGTAGATATTAGCCATCATCTTCTGTTTTGTTTTGTAAAGATTCAGCAGCTACTTTCGATCTAAAGTTTACCTTTGTTCAGAGATACGGAAATGAAAATTTCAGAATTGTTTTGAATATCATCAATATTTTTTTGTACTATATCTATTTGTAAGCTTAAGATAATAATAAAATCGAAATGTAATTCATATAATTTACTGAATTAATATCGCATGTGAAATAAACATGCTTACTTAAACATTTTATGGCTATTTTGTTAACTTTTATACACTATTTTTTTATAAATACATACATAAAGGAAATCGTTTAAGATACAGGCTTACAGATGGCATACATAACCGGACACAGAGCTAAGCTTTTTATCGGAGTTTGGCAGTACGCTCAAGATGAAATATTTGCGGTATTTACAGATACGAAGCTGTGAGACTATTTAACTTCAATTTTTACCCTCAAAGAAACGTAAATACTTATATTTATTTATGGTCCAATTTTGCTTGTATGTACTGGTAGAAAATTCCTTGTGGCATTAAGTCCACTTGTGCACAACTTACATAAATATTCAATTAATAAATTTCAATCTTAATATTTTCTATAACTTTCAAAAATTAATATCTATAGGTAGATACGTATTAGAATAGCATGAATTATAACAAAAATATTAAAAAAAACTTCCTTTTATAACAAAATAATATATTTCCTCACTAACCATAAAGATATAAGTTACGATGTTCGAGTATCTATCCCTACATTGTAGTTTAAGGGCTTTATCTTAAGCCAAATTGACAAATAAAAAGGTGCATGAAATATGTGGGTAAGGTAAAATGATCGATCTTCTATTACGTCCCTGGTTCAAATAGATTAGTTTTTTTATTTATTGCGTAAAGGGCTTATAAAATAAATGGCTTTATTTTTACTAAGAACCCAGATATCAATCCACAAAATAAGTTAGTATTTCACGTTATGGTAATAATGTATTAAGACAATACATTATAATTATGCGATATTTAATTACAGCCTTGACTTAGATCACAAGATAAAATGTTTCAATATTTTAACGCATAAATTAATTAAGTAGGTAATTAATAATAATTGAATTAGTTGCCATGCATATGCCCCAGAAACCGCTCACTCTACCTACGCAACAAATTAGTAAACAGCCAGCACGTTTTAGAACAAAACAGAACTTATTAATTTAAAAATATGACTTTCATTTACAATATTACCAAAACATTTCGAAGTAGAAGATTGTCATTCCATTTTTAATACTAAATCATCGTAAAACAAAATAAATAAACAAAACAGCTCTAACCTCAAATTACCCCAGCTCTCATTTTATTAAAGTCGTTTGCGCTTAAGCCAGTTATAACCTTAATATACAATTTAATATTGAATAAGAGAGCAGAGAACACTGCAGTCGAGATAAGAGCCATAATTAATTAATAACATTAACCCGTAGCCAGGTAACACGGAAAGTTCGTAGTAACTACTCGCAATGAATCTTAATAAGGAACGTACTGCGTCGCTTGCTCGGTCCTTCAAGCTATTAGTTACAACTAATGGGGAATAACTCGGAAACAAAGACATACAGAACCTTTGTTATAAAATTATCTGCGACAATTTTATACCGTGTTTTTCTAACTAATAGCCTTATGTTTCTACGAAGGCAGCGATGTTTTTCATGGAAAGCAAGCGTGTGTTATCGCTATGATTCGTGTGCATTGACAAACGAAAACATGCAAATTTCGTTGCATGTGGTTAGCTGATAAAAGTGAGAAAGGGCTTGTGTCCAGCTTTGCGTTTTAAATTATAAGTGGCCGGTGTTAAGCCGCATTTATTTCTAGAGGTGAACATGAGACTTTTTGTATTTTATAGTGTTGACGATTAGCGCTCGTGCACACGACGCAGCGCCGCCGCATCGCCGCCTCGCAGCTGCTGCGCTGCCGTCTTTTGTTTTTATCATTCACTAATATAGTATGGTTGTTTGTAATAGGTACATTGGTAGCTACGTTCGTTGGCAGCCGGCAATGGAATAACAAAATCAAAAACAAACGCATTCAGCGCGGTGGCTGTGCGGAAGCGCAGCGTTGAGACGGTGGTTTGAATTCGGGCCCGTGTGCACAGCAGACGCAGGCATCGCATACACGAGCACTTAATGGGATTAATTTTTTGCTGTCATAAGATATACCTAGTTGGTTAGTTTTTGTCAATAAGAATATTTAAACTTAGGTAGTATCAAGTATATTAACATTTAAGTATCTTGCCATATACTCGCAAGCGCCAAAGACAAACTAGCTAAAGTTACGTACCAAATAGCTTGGCAATAATTTATATGAATTAAAAAGGAACCCAGACATCTTTGGGAAAATGATTAAAATTAAAATATTCCCCTCATAATGAAACCACGAGATGATTATTTCATGAAGAAAACCACTAAAAAGAATTCAGATAAAAATATATAAATTCATATCACATGATTTATAGCATAACTTATTCTATCTAAGATAATCTAAACGTTAAGATGAAACTTTCAAGTTGGTCTAAGTTAAGACGTCAGAAACTTTGTTATTGTTTAGATACTTTATACGCCGAACTAAAAAGTAATTACGGTTTTATACAGCTCCAACTATTTCTATTTTATAAAGGAAATATGCAAATAAAAGCTTGAAATTGAATTTAGCGCATCGACTCGAATTACATTTGGAGTGAGGTCAGTCGAGGTCAGCTTGTTATCGGGTGAAACACAATCGTTCGTGGTGGCCTGAATGCATACTGAGTAGATATCTCAATACCCAAACTTGTGTAGAAAACTTTAGCAGTACCTAAGCGGTAAAGTGGCTATATTGAGAACATATTACATTAATATTAATATATAATTGTCTTAATGCTGGGTTGCCAACAGAACCCTATTACTTAGCCTTCACTCCGTCCGTCTGTCTGTCAGCGGGTTTCTCATGAACCGTAATAAATAAATAAATAAATAAATAATAAATAAATAAATGTGGACAATATCACATACATTGCTCTGAACCCAAAGTAAGTAGCTAAAGCACTTGTGTTATGGAATTCAGAGACAACGAAGGTACCACAAACACCCAGACCCGAAACAATGTAGAAAAGTGATTTTCATCATTGGCATTGGCCCGTCCGGGGACCGAACCCGGGACCACAGAGCTGGCGACACCTTGAAAACCGGTGTGTACGCCACTCGATCACGGAGGTCGTCAAACGTCACGGAGGTCGAATAGGTAGACAGTTGAAATTTCACAGAGTTAAATATTTTTGTTGCCGCAAACAAATAATAATAAAATACGTACTCTGATATATTTACCTTGTAGAATGGTACTTAAACACGAAAAGTTCCCTTCGTGTGTGAGTCCGACTCGCAATTATTGACTTATTTTTAATATAAAATTACTATCCATTACATTAATGCAATATTTAGATCCTTATTTAGAAGTGTTTTTGACATGAATTAAACCAAAAAAGTACACACTTAATATAAGGATCAATCCTCACTGAGTAAAGTTTTCGAATTATTATAATAATTTTACATGATAAGAAGCATGATGTAAAATTATTTCAATAAGGCCCAATTGCACGAAGAACCTAACTTAGAGGGAGTTGCTAACATGAGGTTAAATTGACAATATTGAATGACATGGGCCTAAATATACGTAAATTTTTTAATAAAATAACTTTTAATACATCTTTTTCATTAGACCTTAACCATATGCGAGCTTAATAATGAAATATTTTAAAATAGGTCAGTCTGACGCAAATCGTCCTATTAGCGAGCGTTTGATAGGTAGTTAGGTATTACTTGGATTTACTGATCATCCGGATCACGCCATGTTTGCCTTTCGAAGAAAACTAAATTTATGATTTGTAACATCTATTTTGATGTTAGAAAACAGTAGATAATAAATCGTGGTAATCTATGCCCATGCTTATTCTTTTCATGGGCTTCTTTAGGCACCAGTGGGAGGTGGGCAATTTTATTCCGGAATCTTTTTTGTCCTTTTTCGTGATTCCTAGCCATTTTTGGTACATCTCATTGCCTCATATCTTATTGGTAATTAATTTTCGAGTCTCAGTTTTTAACGGTAAAAAAGTACAATTATTTTATTTTTCTGGGTGACGTAAATATATTTATGGTGATGTGTTTTGTAAAAATAGGATTTCGGTAAAGTGCAATAATCTGATCGATGTACGTTCAAGTTTCATGTTTGGATGGCGCTTAACTAGTATTGGCGTAAAAGATAAAATGCTTTTTGCTTTGCTCGTACTAACAGAATTTTCAATACTTTATTGCTTGCGTATCTTGAGTACTTTAGTTCTTTGAGCTACGTTTCTCACCCGGAAAGATAACAAAGCGATCTCCCACTAATAATGTTAAGTTTAAAAGTATTTTAATGAAAAAATCGTTAGAATTTCTTGAAAATTTTCCAGTTATGCTATAATCTATTAAACGATATATTTTAAACCTTGTATACGATGAAGGTTTATCTGATACAGATTAATAAATTTATGTAGCTGTGACCTATATTGAATATAATAAGGCCCGTTGTACTAAATTCAAGAGACCATGTGCACCTACCCAATATGCAATATAATAAGTAGGTGCAGTGAACAATAAGTATAATATCTCTTTAACTACCTGAAGGAAAAATACAAAAAATATGTTTCACAAACACTTTTTTTAATAACTCTGTAAGTAATTACAATTATCATCATCATCAGCCGAAGATGTTCACTGTTGAACAAAGGCCTTCCCTTTAGAACGCCATAACGAACGGCAACCTGCCACTATTACAATTATATCTACGTTAAAATAATAAAACCATTGCACAAATAATAATTACTTAATTTCGTTTTAACGTCATACATTTTTAAGCAATTTGTTGTTTCATAACATCAAAAAGCAATATCCGCGCAGTGCTTCCAATTACCGGAGTTTGCGGTCGTGTTCAGTGGCACTGCCGAGATGGAATTGGCCAAAACATAGCCCTACCTACGATTGGGACATATCGATAATGCTAATTTACATTATGTGCATCCATTAACAACTAGACATTCTAACTAAATGGCGATTTTGAACGGACGTGTAAATTTTGGTGGCTAGATGGTTTTTGGTGATGGGTTTTGGGGAGGTAATTAACTGGAATGTCAGTGCTGGTTCTATTAATTAAAGTACCTATAGGTGAGTACTTTTTTTTTTGAGAGTGTAATATGTCTCGACATAATTCCAACGCACGCTGTTCATGTCTTTCTGTCCGACTCTAGAATTTGACATCCTAGTACGTCCGTCCTCCATTTTTAGAGTTCCGTAACCAAAGGGGGCCAACGAGACCTGATTAATAAGCCTCCGTCCTGTCCGTCCATCCGTCCGTTGGTCTGTCCGTCAGTCAGTGGTCTGTTCCTCATGAACCGTATCTGCTGACGCTTTAACAACAAATAATAAAAAAGGAGGCTCCCTTCATGCGCAAGTCAGACTTTCAATGGCGGGTTTTTCTACAATATTAATACTCAGATTTAAGTCTTCTTATTTATCGCGGTTCTTCTCCTAATAGAATTATTTAATTTGAAAAGCATGCTTGCTTTACTGGCAAAAGCTTGGTTCCAGAATCTGGGTAAAAAAAAAAATGTTTTAAAATAAAAATCTTTACCTAAGTTATTATCTAAGAACTTTCTTCGCTCCACTTCAATGAATCACAAGCATATTGTATACACTTGTATGTACCCGTCCAATGAATGTATTTATCATAGCAAAGTGAATATTTACAAGTCACTCTTGCAGATTAAAGGGAATAAAACATTAGCAGAGACAGATGCTGGCAAAGCGTCGCAAAAGATATTCGACAAGTATTCGTCGGCTTAGTTCTTGAATGTACCATACATGATACACATTTAGCAACGCATTTTATAGCTAGCAAGGTAGAAATAAAAAAGAAACATAAGTTTGCAAGTCAAACCGTTAGTGCCACAATATATTTTTATGATATATTCTGATATCTGATCCCAAACTAGGCAGAACCTGTATTATGGCAACCTGAAAACTGATAAACATACTTATATATTTCTAAACCCTTACATAATTATTATATATATGTAAATTACAACCATACACAGAACAATTTATTAATGATCGATTATGTGTAATGATTTTATGTAATGTATGATATTTATTTATTTTTACGTTTCTCTTTGTATATACATTAATTACAATATACCTATATTTATTTATTACATTCATTTGTTTCTAAAAATACGCCGTTTTAACACATATTTTAGACTATTATCTATAGATTTAAATCCTTTGCTTAAGATATAATTATTACGCACCTACTACTTATAACATATTTTTATTATTTTTACAGATTAATCGTTAATTGTTTGCGTCATTACTTCAAATATATCAGTAACTGAAAACGTTACCAACATTAATGTATCCCTATTTTCCATTTTAAATCTCTTTATGTGTTGCTCCTACCATGGCCCACAATGCACCGTATTTAACTTGCAAGTCATGTATGCATGGCGTTTACTCTGCCGTCGACCTCAGTTAAATTCAGTACGCGTCCACTGGGTGAGATTTTTTGAGCATTCATCCCTGTATAAAAGTGACCGCTATACTTTTTCTTAGAATATTTGGTACACCCATATATTACATGATTCTGTAACAACATTTTAAGAGTTTACTTTTTTTTGGAGTTGCGTTTTTGTAGGAATAATGAAAACTACGGGTTGATATTTACAACGCCCGATAATTTTGGTTTGTTGAATAAAATTGACATTTGACAGATTTTGTATGGAAGAGCTATCAAAAATTCAAAATTATTCCTAGGGTAAAATTATCTGGTGGTGGAAAAATCAGCCCGAAAATTATAAAGATGGCTCTCATTTATTTTAAACATAGATAACACGTATCAACATGCAGTAAATAAAAAAGTGGATAGTGTATATACTACGATATATATATACTACGTGACTTAATAAACCTTGTTTTAAGAATGTTTTTTCTTCTGTTTCATAATTATATGTATTTTCAAGGATATATCACAAACAATAAAAAACACTAAAAATAAAGTAATTAAAATTGTAACGCTCTCTACGTGGAATACAAAACTACGTCATCTAAACATATTTATATATCAAATGACGTATAAGGCTTCTAGGTATTATGAGAAATATATTGCATTAAAGAAATATGATGCTAATAAAAATGAATGCAGATGTGTTTCTGTACTATCGTAGGTATTTGTCTCTCCTCTTGAGAGTAACCGGGAAAACTCGGAATATGTAATATTTCTGTTTGTAGTAGTGTAGTTTTGCTTACTGAGACTGAATTATTGCATCAGTTTGTATCAGCAGTATTAGCGCCGTGATGCGTACTGCCCAGGTAATGTCTTAATCAATATAAATAAAAAAAAAACTGCGTAAAGCTTATTCTGTCTATTACTAAGTACTGTACATAAATGAGAGTTAAAGGTGCTTAAGTGTTTTTAGGACAAAAAGGATAAAAAAATTCAGAACTTGAAACATTATTTTACTAACTCCGTATACCTATTACCTAATGACTACCAGATTCAAATATCGCACCTCGCAATTTTGTCTAAATTAACAGTAGCTGGAGGAAATTGTACGCAAGTTCGATATAGTGTCAGATTACAGCAAAACGAAGGGAACTTTGAGTTCGACACCCGGCAGGCTGCAATCGTCCGACTGTACAAACTGTACCTAGTGAACTTTGCTGTGAAAACTTGCAAAGTTGTAAAGGCGGTAAAAACTCGTTACGCCAAATCGGCCACTAAAACTCGCGAAGCGAAAATTCTATCCAGCTTCAATTTACTTTTATTGTTCTTACTCTTCCTATTCTTCGAAGCAAAAAGTTTTTTTTTCTTGCGTCTTAGAGACCCTCTAAACACAATTTTTTATACCGATTCAAACGAATACAGCGTCAAAATTTCACGTTTGAATTTTCCTTGTTTTAGTGTATCAAAGGAAATGGTAGAATCTCATTCCCACTGTAATGTAAATAATCTTTATTTGAATTTCGCTTTCAGTCTTCCCACGCCGGTACCTACGAGATGTTGGCGGTATCTACAAAATATATTTATCTAAGCATAATATTATTTTGAAATTTCAACTCTCCTGAAATAAGCTTTATTCAATAAATTATATTTGTGAATATCTATTCAAGTCAAGATTAATTTACTATAATCATTTTATTGATAGAAGACGTATTTATATAATTTATAATTCTAAAATAAATGATATTTTTGGTAGCTAATTAAATGAATATAAAAATAGAAGTGAGATGTTAGCCAGTAAAATGGTTTGTGGAGGTCAGATAGGCAGTAGCTCCATGTAAAATACAGTACCTATTCAGCTTAATCCGGTAGTACTAGAAGCCGACCCAAAGATAGCTTGAAAAAAGGCTACGAGAAGATATTGTAGTAAATATTACTAAAAACAGGAAATAAAACAAAAGGATATATAGTACGTTATTATACGTCTTTTATTTTTCGTCCAATATAATGTTTTTTGTGCAGAGGAAAAAAACTAATAAGACTTGTAACCATAAAAATAAAATCATAGAACTATCAGAATCTAAAATTTTACCAGCATATAATTTTGTGAGGATGTTACCTTCTTTAGTATTCATGAAATAAAAAGAAACTATGCGGCACACTAGGCTGCCCTTTCATATCAAATCTCAATTTCGATTTCTACGTCTCTGACCTAAAATTGTCCCCAAAACGAATTTAGAAATTCCCAAACGCGGTGGGCGCCGAAGGCTAAGCTTTTTCATATCTAAAGGCGAGACATGTTAAAAAAAGCTTAATGAATGTTCTATAAAAACAATTTCACATATAACCTAAAAATTTATAAATCACGTGACATTCTAACATTAATCATATCCCATTGATCGTCTATCGATCGATTATGTTTAAGCATGCATTTAATAAGCGGCTAATCGTTCCATTGCGTGTTACCATAATAACTGTTAGGTCGCCTTTACATTATATTGCGTACTTTGTAACAAAACGTTGAATTATTACCTCGTATATTCATTTAATCTAGGTGTAACGTTCGAATAGGTTAATTACTTTTGTCAAGGACATACCTACCTACTATTGTTTTAAGTAAGAAAATTAATTTGTAAAGGGCATCAAAGATTTCAACTAAATAAATAAGGTATTTTTATCGGATATAATAAATCTTTTTGAATTAGGTTAATAACTACTAAAATAAAATATTTTTTGACATAATATAATTCACGTCGCTGGGGTCGTTGACCGATAATTACACTAGTACACGAGTCCTTTTTGTAATTTGCTTTGAAGAGGTTTTTACAAAATAATATTGTTGTGTAATTCTAAAAGCTTTATTATATTTTAAAGGCAAACCTAGTCCAGATATCGATAAGTTTTACTAATTGAGTCGTGGATTGCGGAATATGATCTGCCGGGATAAATTAAAGACATTTGCTCCGATTTGACCTAAATCTCGGGCATGAGGCAAAACTGGAAATTGGGTCTAGGCTTGATTAAAAGGACTGTCTGTTTTAAGAATTTATTTTTAAACTGCGAAGGATTTTATTATTTTGATTTTTCATGGGTAGCTTTTTCATATTATGTTTGTTGCTTCTTAGAAATATCGCCAGACCTTTATGTGTTATGGGAACAATAGTCAGATAATGTTTATTAAAGCTATCAATAACTTTGGGTACGGTAAAAATAGAAACAAATATAAAACGAAACTATTGAAGTACTTCGCGCTTTCTTGAGCTCTTAAAGTAGCGCTTATTTCGGGGAAACGACACGCTGCTACATGGCTTGTAGTTCGCCGTCTCGCTTCCACAACGTCAACAGTCCTGCTTTAAGAGCTCATGGATCAAAGAACGTAAGTAACTGCATAAAAAATACATCAATTTGACAACATTTTGCTGCGATAAGCAAAGTCCAAGCGTACCTATCCAATTGAAATGGCCAAAGCGACAAGCTTAATATTTTTACCAAAACTTTCCATCTTCCGCTACATAAGATCCAGGTCCACAAATCTTCAGAACTTTATTAAACAAAATGTCGCCAGACACTTTTCACTAGTAAAACGACTTCAACTCAAGTAGTCTGGAAATTTGCACCTGGTAACAAATTATGGTATTTCAGCTAAAATTATCTTGGAAATATAATATTTATCTTTATAATGTATTCGCTAAGAATATTTCTACAGACTCATTTTATTAAATACCCTGAGGACGTAGGCAGGTATCGTTAGAATTTTTAGTTATTTCGATTCAGTAAAAATAGTTGCTAATTCTCTAAATTAGAACAGTTTAAAAATGTAATACAGCTACTGTTCTTAAATTCGTGCTTATTAATGATGTTGACAATTATTTTTTTTGTTTTTAAGTAACCAAAAACGACAATATATTGATTTGAAATGTCGCATGACGTCACAACATCGTACGTTTTGTGTAACAACGTGACGTAATTAGCCCCCACTCGCAAACTTTGATACGTTTTATCTCCTCAGTCTTGAGTTATTTTTACAAAGTATAAAATAAGTGTCTAATTCTTTTATTATGTAATTTTCGAACTAATGAGATTTTTACTTTGTATACCCAGTCAACATCCCTATTCCGTATTTTGGGAACACTTCGTCTGTTATTTTTAAACAATTTAATTCCAAGAGTAATTTTTATCTTCTGTTTTTGGACCTCCGTATTAATTTTCTTTTTAAATATATGTAAAGCTAAGGTGAACGATTCGCTTCATGAAAAAGAAGAATTTGAACCGTATCCTAGATATTTCGAACGTATTAAAGTATCATCACTTGGGTCTGTTTACAAACTACACAAATCTCAATATACTTCCGAATCGAACCTATTTAAAAAATGGTATTATTGTATTGTAACTAGATTGTTGTGTATAATTAATAAAAACAATTATAACTAATAACACATACATGTAAAAAGGAACCGCCTCTGAAATATACCCTATTGATGACAAAAATAATTTTTAAATCGATCTACAATTGCCGGAGATATTGCGTAGCAAATATAGAAAAAAAAAAAAAAAACATAAAAACCTACATACCGTTGAATTCAGAACCTCCTCATTTTAAAAAGTCGGTTATAAAGAGTATGGTTTGTTCTTAAAAGCATCTGTCAGTGCGTTTCCTTATTCACACACTACGGTCTCCGGTACTTGATTTTGCATAATAATGCAAACTATATTCACGATGGCACAGATTTATGGTGGAACAGGGTGTAAGGGGCGAATAAATATCTAACAACTTCTCCCTCTTATTTTTACTTATTCAATTCCGACGGAAAATGCAGATGTCTCTAACGCCTACTTTACTTCAGTTCATTTGTCAGCATTTTCTGTCTTGTTTATAGCTTTCTTAAAGCAAATTAGCATTGAATGCAGAGTGTTGATTTTCGGAAACAATAAATGACACAAAGAAAATCAAATATGTAATATATAAAATGATGATTCTAGAAAAATCAAAACAAGGACACAAAAATAACACTTTTTAATTCGAGAATAAATTTAAAGTTTTTACTTCTCAAAGTTCTACAAGGAAAACGTTTCAAGAAAAGAAAGGTAATAGTCATAAATATCTAAGCACATAGGTACGGCGGTTGGAACACATAGATACCTAAGTTCTAAAACACAATAAAAATACAAGCAACCACGTGTCTACTATCAATGTTTTACTTCCACGTAATACCCCCGAGCGACCAATAGTTGCATTTTAGTAAAACCGCATTGTACAAAGTACCTTAGTACGTGGTTTAATCTAAATTGTTTATGTACTCGACGCCGAATGCCAGCCTAATGTTAGTAGGGCAGGTCGAAGGCCAAGATACGAGTTCAAACTAAACTTTACAAGAAAACATTTGAAACCCAACTGTTAGGTAGGTACATGTGGCCCTCCAGCTATACCGACCATACTCAATTATACATTAATCAGATAAACATTCACAACACGACCACTTTGTTATCTACTGAATGAATCTAATTGCCTACTTTGTTTTCAATAGCAGTAGAATTATGTTTATTGCCTCGAAATTTCTTTTAACCAAAATCGCAGAAACGAATTCAAAAGGCATAGTACGCTGCGGTTTCACTAATAAATGAGCTTTTATAAAAACAAACAAATGCTGGAGTCGGCGTTCAACAAGAGCAAATTGAGGGCGAAGCAATTTGTATCTCTTGTCATACTTTTTAATTTCATCCCGAGGAAAACAAATTAGTTTCACCCGAACACTTTTGCATATTTACAAATCTTGAACGATGAGAGCGGGTTTTCTTTCCTTTGTTGTATTTTTAATCACGAAATAAGACAATGAACGGAATCGGCTTAAGACCTCGCAAAGAACCTAAGATGTTTTTATGTATTTCACTTTTTATTTCGCTTTCATTTCAGCCACTTATCCTTTGTACATTACTCAAAAATAAAGACGCTTGTCATGCGCTTTTATTGTATTTTTTATTAATTTACGTTACCGACGCTGGAAATTGAGTTTACATTGTGATATTGTTTTGTTTTTATGTAAAAAAATTGAAGCTTACGTTTTACTCAGTACGATGTATAAATAATGAATGTATCTTGCAGTGTCCTTGAAAAGCGGAGGGGAAACGCGAGCGGCCCCGATAGCGTTCACATAAATTGTCTGTGACAGGGAAGCTTTAGGCTCATTTAGCTCGCTCAGGATAAATGGCAATAAGTGGAATAAACTTTCATCTATAAATAGAAAATGCTTTTAAGACTGATAACACACTTTGAAGACTTCATCCATTAATTTAAAAGGATGATGTACAATGCAAAGTATTCGTGAACTTGTAAATTACTGTTGTTGTTTATGTCATAAACATGTTCAGTGCGCACAAACAAAAGATTTAAAATTCTTAGGTATCTAATTTCAATAATGAGGAATTTTGTTTATCTATTGTTATAATTAATGAACCTTTCAACTAATTTTATAAAGAATCGTGTAAAATCCTTTTTATTTCCTAATCAAATTTTTCATGGTCTTATAAATTTTACGTGTCGTTGTCTGTGGCAACGTAGCTAATAAACGAATGACCGTTTATGATCTGTTTTTTTTTTATTTGAAAGTTGACTTAATCGAGATGGTTTTTATTAATAACAGTATTAAAACAAATGAACACAGTCTACCAATTCAACTTCAATTCGAAAGCCTAGATACACTTAAACTGTATTAAAAGCGTAACACAACGTACAAATACGTTCAAGTTTCATCTATTAGCACTAGGTGTGGTTAGGTTAGCAACTACCACAATAGACTAACTGGATTAGCTAATAGACGAAACTTCAAGGTACTATGTTGTTTCTGTATTAAGGCTATTAAACTACTAATAGTTATGGCATGTATATTCAAAGTATCGTCATATACAGTCAAGAATTCAAAGTTATTTATCACAGGATGATTTAAAATTGTAAAATTCATTGGAATTTGAATTGAATTTTACATAAAAATATACTTTACAAAACATGTGTAATAAATAATGTTTGGCTTGCAATTAAATACAAATAATTATATTTATTAAAAATTTAAGGTACCTGAAGAAAAAAAGGTAAAGTTATACCTAATAACAACCTTGATATCTAATATTGTTTACACTTTGTTTTGTATGTACATAAATTGTTAATTCAAATAAAAGCAAATCTTCACTACAAAAACTAACATTTAGGCCAATGTTAGTTTTTGTAGTGAAGATTTGCTTTTATTTGAATTAACAATTTATAAAAAGTGAAATTTTGGCGTTGATTTATATATGATTATATAATAATATTATTATTATAGTGTCACCCACTGGACATCTGAGGGAAGATATCGCCGTCGAAGTGGACCGCGGGAAAGATTGTGTGATGATCTTGTCAAAAATGCGGAGCGCACGTAGCCAGATATCGCAAAAGAAAGAAGGGGTTTGGAAGACAAAAGGAGACGCTTTTGCGCAGCAATAGGCTCCAATATAAAATATTAATCGTCGTCACAAAAAACTCTACAACCATATCACTCAAATAGCCTTCTAACTAAATTGAGAGAGGAAAACCCACACGTCCTGTTAACAGCTTAGCACATAACATACGTGTACAGGCACAAGACATACGTGCTAAAGTGACATCAGTTTCCTGACAACACGTCAACCTGTCGTACTTACACATCCGACTACAAAAACAAGGCAACCTGAAGACCACTGAATGTAGCGTTGGTTTGCAGAAATAAAGCCACGTTAGCGTTAGCAGGGAGGCGTTTCGATGTGGTTTTGCGAAAGCAAACACTGTGGTTGCTACTGACGAGTTTTGACACTTCAGACGTGAATTCGCTTTGCTGTTTGTTCTTATAGCGGTCCACATGGCTAATTACTGGTTTTGGTGTTGTTGATTTTCAATTGCATTTTTTTAAGTCATCAAATTAATAAACGTAGTACTTTTTGTATTGATTTTACTAATTTTAATATTATTTTCATATTTATTCACTAAGCTAAGGTTGTTACCCTAATCTTTTGGAACTAAGCTTAGAGGTCGAACAAAATAAAAAAGAAATAATAAAAGGAAAAAAACCCAGGGAACATAAATATGCAAGCGGAATCTTCTTAAAGTAGAATTTTAATTTAAAGGTTTCAAGACGGAATTTATTCAAGCTTGTAAAAAAGTAGTAGTAACACAATATTGGATCTGAAATATATTTATAACGGATAGTCGTTTATAGTCGATAGACATTTAAACAAAATATGTTCCTAAAAAAAACTTATTATTTTTTTTATAGTAGGCAGAAAAAGGAGGTAATGAAAACCGATAGATATTGCCAGCATTTAACCGCAGGGTAAATTCTAAAAATTAAGAGTGCATTAGTGTTTGAATGGCGGGTCATTCATCTCAGGATAATGGCAGAATGACGTCGTTCTAATGGACGAGGACAAAGAGAGGCTCTTGTAAGTAATTATTAATGCATTAATGCCAGCGGCGGGGAATGCACGGTGAACCAAGCCAATAACTTTGTAATATTAGGCTTAACTTTAATAACCACCCATCGATGTAGTATTCCGATACTGTGAAGTAAATAGTTAATTTCAACGTACTTTTGAAGTTGTGGGTGAAGTTGGAATTACAATCACACGGTCGTGACTTCGGACCCTATCCGTATCCATAATTAACGAACACGGAAAAGGTTAACTGAAGAAATACGCCACTAGAATATTATTTAAATTTTTTAACTTAATTGCAGAATTTATAGATTCT
Organism: Diachrysia chrysitis; assembly: GCA_932294365.1. Classification (NCBI taxonomy): domain Eukaryota; kingdom Metazoa; phylum Arthropoda; class Insecta; order Lepidoptera; family Noctuidae; genus Diachrysia; species Diachrysia chrysitis. The sequence goes on from OW028645.1 coordinate 9,298,140, forward strand.
TTTACTTAAAGGCATAATAAATTTATGGATATATAAAAACTAGATGGTGAATTTTCGAAAGCACTCGAAATTTTAAATGAAAAATCGTGACTTTAGAGCAAGTGCACATTAGGACAAAATGAGGTGTAAGTTCCATAAACATAAACGGAAAATAATCCATAAGGTCGCCTTAGTATACATCAAGAAGGTCATAATCATCAATATTCTATAAACCCAGACCAAAGCTCGTAAAAGTAAACAAGTCATAATCGTAAATCCCAATGTGCGACAATAGTAAGCGCTTTCTGAGTGCTAGTAACAGCGTACTTCTGTCATCTCACAGAATATGAGATTCTAAGAGCATTTTTAAATGTAAAGTAGTTGAATGCGAACATCGTATTATTCGCTAACACGTCTTAAGAATAGTACCTACTATAAAGTTGCAATACATCCTGTGTTCTGCAAAATCTACCATTTATATTTGAAAGTTAAATCTGCTATGCAAAGATTTTGCTTAAATCGGTACGCATGTCAGTGACATTAGGGTTTAATATCTGCAGAATGCGCTGCGTCATAGAAAATAGTTTTTTTGTTGGAAATAATGATATACTATAGGTATATACACAAAAAAAGGGTTGGAAAACGTTTCATCGGAATTAAAAATACAACAAAATAATATTTTGAGACTAATGATGGATGTATAGTATGAAAATTATAATTAATGAAATACCCAATCATCGGTATCATCTGGAGATGAAATCTGCAAAGTTTTAGTAGTACATAGTTTGTCTTACTAACTTGTAAATCGAATCTTAACTACTTTTACGTATTTGAGCAACTCAATTCCTATACTAAAACTAAGAAAGTATTAGTAAATTGCATTTACAGGTAATTTTTAATTATTTGTTACGCAATAACCTTTGCGGAGCAAGTATGTGTAATTAAATGACAGTAGTCGCAGGTTTGAGTCCTGTCTGAGCTTTATATTTTCTTTTCCGCTATTTGTATTTAATTACAAAAATATATCAAAATAAATTTTACTACATTTGGTTTTAAATGATATTTAAAAACTTAGTTTCTTCAGAAAAACACGCCAATGAACTAATAAAACCTATACCCCTTCGGGGAACTACCGGAAGATATATAAAGAAGCTTAGAGCAAGCATCTTGTTATGCACCAACAGTAATTGCATTTCCCGTCGGTTATACCAGAGAGTAATCCTAGATTCTCACAGCGAATGAACGCTTACTACGATGGTGACTATTGTATTACCAAAGAGAATTTTCAAGACTACAATGTTCTATTATTCTTTAAACAAGACACGATACCGTTTACTAGATTAAGAGTCATGTTGTGAAAGATTTTGCATTTTATTTTATATTACACTTTGCTTTCGACGTTTTTCAGAAATCTGATAACTTTATAGCAGATTCTATTGTGCCCTGTGTCACAAGATTTCTTTTTAAAATATGTGATATATTAAAAAGATGTATGAGAGCGTGAAAAAGGAAGTCGGTATATGAACTAGAGCAACGCTATACAAGTGTTCCTTGATGCATCAAAGGCATATTTTGCAGTTAACGAGAAATGTTCTACAGTAGGGCTATTTCTCAGAATTGTATCTAAAACATATCAGTACGTCTGACAAAAGACACTGTTAATGTCTGACACAGGTAATGCTACGTAAAGCTACGTATGTAGCACATGCTACAATAGAGCTCCGCTACCCATAATTCAAACTATTGTAGACGATCTGCGTAGCAAACTAGCAGCAGTTGAACAGATTTATGGGTGAATATCAACAAAGTGCATTTTTTTTCAATTTTGGTGGCAAATTTTTTTCTTCAGTTTTCGTGAAAAATAAGGACTTGTTATGAAAATAGAAAGTCTAAGTTAGCAGGATCTTCATGAGGTCCTAGAATATCTCAATAACTTCTTGATTTATTTAGTTAAAAGTCTAGTGTTGCCACCAAAATTGAATATTGGCCACCAAAATCGAAAGTGCCCACCAAAACTAAAATTAGTAGCACCAAAATTGGATCTCTGATATAAACCTCTTTCACTAACAAAGTTCTATGTTCCTTATTTCAAAAATTAAGGTTAATAGAACTCTCCATCGTTAAAAAAATAATTATTATTTCTTTTATTCTTTATTTGGCTGCTAAGCACCAGACGAGATCAATGGTTTGTAAAATCAGTCTTTAAATCTAAAAAAGGAATAGGTATGTCATTTTCAATATAAATCTTTACTAAAAAAAACTTAACAAGAAAACAACATGTACTGTACTTACAACATGTAATGTACATCTACGTGGAGCTTGACTGCAATAGTTACAATCAGATTTCAGATCAAATAGTCTTCAAAGATTTAAAAAAGAAAATAAAAACTAGAAAACATTACACATTACTCATATCTAATAGAAACTTGACTGCTATAGTTACACAAAATAGTTACAAGAGTTGCATGGAATAAAACTTATTTGTGTTATCTTTCAAATAATAAGTAACGTAATCATTATTTTTTAGATTCTTTGAATCGTTGCCCTGAAATATAAAATGTATGTCTTGTATTGACTACTGAATGTTTCCAGAGTGCCGCACTCTGTCGGTTTTTGGTTTAATCATATTGCTAGTCTGAGCCTGAGCGAGACCTTCTTGACGAATTATGCGTTGTTGTAGTAAAATCCTAAGTGTTTACCATCAAGGTATTCGGTGGAATTGTCCATGCAATGAAGCTCGGCGCAAGGCAGTGAACGGAGCGAAAGTCGGTGCTTGAAACATTTGGTCCAAATAACTTCTTGAACTTTCATAGTTCTAAGAAGAGGTTATAACTGACTAGGAATAAGTTAGTCCTCTGTAATTTCGTAGTCTTCCACGCGTTCAATTTTTATTGACTTTGTATTGACTTTCAGGCTTTGAATGAGACTATCAATGTCCGTAATGTCATTTCCGTACGCTACCAACTGGTTTGCAATTCTCTTTAAAACATCGCCAACGCCGTCAGGTGCACTCTTATCATGACCACATTTGCAGTACTACACAGGTCAGATTTGGACAATAGGAACAGAACTGGGACATTGTATAGAATATTTTTTTATTTCGATATTATGCAAAAGGTGGATCTGAAACAATGTGTGAGGTGGATATCTCAGGACGTATTTTGTTATTTTCAGATAGTATTGGAACTATCTGGAGCCCTCACTCACTGCGGAATCGTCATGCTGCAAAGAATCTTGTCGTTTTTTTTTGGTGCTGTCTCTTCCTTTCTCTTTTTCGTAGTGTTTCAGTCTGTTCAGGATTGCCCTTTACTCTTGCTTTTCTTCTTCTTCTTTTTAATCATTCTCTTTCTTCTTAATTTTGCCATTATACATTTTATATAAAACATGAATAAGAAACGTGATTATTACTGGGCCACTATTATAATAATAGGTGTTACTTGACTGCCAAGTTTATAACATTTAACTGTTTGCTAATCAAACTGTCTTGCAAGGAAAAAAACTGGTTATATAGGTACAAAAAATACATATACAGTATATATTTAGAACTTGGTGGCTCAGTTTCAATTTCGGTGGCGTGGAAACGCCACCAAAACCACCAAAATTGAGCCACCGAAATTGGAACCAGGCAAAAAAAAAATCTTTAAAAATAGGGGTTTTAGGCAAAAGTTAAATTAATATTACTATTTTTTTCGTATCCTAAATTACTATCAGTAACGTGTAGCTCATTTTTAAAACTCTTCAAAATTAACAGGAAAACTATCCACCAAAAATTGAACAATTCTTGTCCCCCGTGCCACCCAAGGTGATACTTACGTTTTTTGGAGGAAACCACAGCAATAATCATACACATATTACGCGCAAGTGCCTGCGCACAACCGAGATATACTAGAAAGTAAACCGCGATTTATCGCACACGCAGGAAATTTCATGTTATACTAAGTTGAACAAATACCACCAAAATTTTGATTTTTGCTTGGACAAACTTTAATCGATGATCCTGAGCTTTTAAATTAGATTTTCTCATATGGTATATTAGTTTTAAGATAATGCGTCTTATGCATATACGAAAAAAATTGTTTATTTTTAGTTATACCTTAAATTGTTACTTTGGTGAAAGCAATTATATAAAAAAATGGAGCTGGGACAAGCCACCAAACTTGAATTTTAAGGCAATTTTTTTTTTCCTGAGTGTTTAAATGCACTTAAGAAAAAAAATTATGTGGCCCTAATTGAAACAGAATACGTAGTACACCATAAAAAAAAATCAGCCACATCCTATCATTTAACAACACGATTCTTAGCGTGGACATGTAAAATTTGGCGTTTTGATATTCACCCTTATACAAAAAGGACCGCACAAGAAAAATATCTACAATATTAAGTATTCAATTATATTCAATGCTTACGAACAAGAACCAGCTGTTAGACATAATTGAATTTGCAGTAATACGTAACATTTCTCTTGCAGTTGCACGGCGTCTTTTTCTAGCTATTGTGTCACTGAATATTTGTTTTAACTGAACCGAGTATTTACAATACGAGCAAAGCAATTCAATTGCTTTTAGTCTGCATATAGTTTTACTGCTAACGTACAAAGACGTAATTTCTACGTCATATTTCAGACAGCATAATTTAAAAACATAAAATTTATTCGTATTTCGTGTAGTGCAAATCGTTTGGTGCAGATTTTTATTCCTTTTGCTGCATCAGTGCTGGCGCCAAGCTTTACGTGAGAGAAATATAGATGCTTCAATGATTAGTGTTTTCCTTAACGATAAGGCACCCTTAGCTCTAGAATCTTTTGATATTCAGTTAAATGATTAATTGACTTAATTATATAAATTCAATAATTTTCTTCGTCATCATCGGAAACTAAAATATAATTACGATGGGCTTAAAATCAATTACATATAATAATGATATTAACATATTATTTAAAACAATTATACAAAAATTTATTTTATAAATATTGAAAAAAAATGTATTTAAAATAATATGATTAGGTATAAATTATAATACATATATTACACTTCAGACAAAATTTCAGCATAAAATACATTACGTAAATATCCTACAGCCAGGCTTAACTCTTCTCATAGAGTGATGCAGCTTCAGTATATCAACTAACGAATGACAACCGACTATAAGCAAAATATTTAATACTATATAAACACAATACAACAACCATTATGACAGACGACCTCCGTGGTCAAATGGCGTACACACCGGTTTTCAAGTTGTCGCCAGCTTTGAGGTCCCCGGTTCGATCCCCGGACAGGTCAATGTAGAAACTCACTTTTTTATCAAACTAGTCTCGTTTCTGGGTGTTTGTGGTTAGTCGTCTATGATTCCTTAACATAAGTGCATTAGCTACTTTGTGAGCTAGCTACTTTTTTTGTCACATTTATTTAAAATATTTTTATAATAAAATACAGTACCTACATAAAAAAGAAACATCTGAACAAAGGCGTTTAGATTTTTATCGTCTTGACGTTTTCATTTTAACGAGCTCATTATCATTAGCCGTGTCTTACTTTGCCAATTATTTTTCGACAAATCACGATTCAAGCTCCCCACAATCGATCATCATTACCCTTAACATATTTATCTGTATATTTTTCAGAATGATTTATTAGACCAAGCTTTGACAGTAGCCGCCAAAATTATAATGTATTGTGAGGTTCTTGCTTTTATAAATAGCAGCGGTTTATTGATTTGTGTTAAACCTTATTATATAGTTATAGCTAAAACCAAAGTTTTGAAATATCGTTACATTATGTATGATTTTTCGCCTCAACGTTATACATAGCTATCTGCCTAATTTTAAATAGAAATTTGTTGAAACCGTTGTTTAGTTTGTCATTTGTGTTTTTGTTCTTTACTGGTTTTATTTCAGACTAGCTGTTGTCCGCGGCTTCGCCCTTATTGGTGTTGGTTATCGCGGCAAAAAGTGGCCTACGTTCCTTTTTTAGGAACTACGCTTAACCTATACCATGACTCATAAAAATTGGTACTGCAGTTTAGCCGTTAAGCATAACAGACCGACAGACAGACAGACAAAGTTACTTTCTCAATTATAATATTAGTACGGATCTTATAACGTGAGGCAGGTAAGAGATATTTATATTTTCTTCTTGAGCGTTTAGCTACGTAAATAAATACATCGGTACTGTAAAAATCATATAATTTTTTAAGTTACATTATTTTTAAGCCTATTTAATACTAACACTTACCCTTAATATCAGTTCAAAGTTAAGTAATTTCAAATATCGTTAAAAACAAATAAAACACTTAGCACGTCAGAATGGCGTGTGGTTGCGTTTAGCTGTGTCATGAGGGTAAGAGGATTAATTCAGAAGGACGGGAACCCTCGCGGTATTTAAATTGTGAAAAAGGGAGATTTGTAGGGCTCAATAAAAAATCGTTTAAAGTAACGCAAGCATTTCAAAGTTAAACATAAATTGTTTTTATTATTTTCATTTAGTACTTTTAAAACAGTAAATTAATTTTACCTATACTTAAGAATTTTTACTGGATTTAATCGATCACAGGATATGTTTATTTGTTTTGCTTTTTTTGTTATTATTATTTATCGGATATAATATTCGCTCCACATGCGCTAATGCGGACATTAGCGCATGTGAAGCGAATATTTTTAATTAAATACATGTTTTGCTTCTAATTAGGTTTAAGGAACGGACAACTAATACAGACCAACTCTATTGACAGTATTTTACACGTGTCGTATACATTATTAATACTGTGTCCTTATTTCTTATAGTAGTAGGTACCGCCTACTTTACAGTGCTATACACGTGTATATTATCGTCGATAATGCTATCTAACTAATACTTTTAGCACGATGTTATTACGAAACTAATCCAGATTATCGGCCTAAGTGGTCTCTAAGTCCTCACACGCTACGAAATACACTATCTTATATCAAGTTATATAGGATTAATTCACTATATCCCGTTGAAAATACCTTTTAGCTGTATAGTCCTTAGAGAAAAAATAAGTGAACTATAGAGCGCGCGTATCGAGTATAAACTGTAGGTACTAGTATGTACAAGTAAGATCGTAAAATTTGTGTCAAAACAAAGCGTACCGTTTCATTAAAACTATCTCAAAACCTAATTATGCCGGAACCGTCGGTATTTTCCCATAGAACTATCATCGCACGGAAAATCAGTTAATCAGTAAGCGAACGTATTAAATTTAGCTAAAAATTTGCTTACGCTCGGTACAAGAGGCTGATATGTTTACGCCAAGGTTTAGACTGACTGGCCCATTGGTCTAGTGGTTAGAGACCCTAACTGCTAAACCGGAAGTCGTGGTTTCGATTCCCACTTAAGAAAAATCTATATGTGATAAGCATGATCATTTGGATCATCATTAATTGTATATCATGTATGTATTCAGAAATATATAAATATGTTTATTAGTTGTCTGATTGCCATAATACGGGCTCGGCTCGGCCTAGTTTGGGGTCAGATGGCCGTGTGTGAGTTGTGTCCCAAGATATTATTAAAAAGAAAATGAGCTAGAACAGCTTCTAAATGTTTCTTAATAATTAAGTGTTCCAAGTGCTCGCTTACACTGTTTCCGCATAAGACTCGTACATATTTTAATGTGGTGATGTATGTTAAGTAACGTGCAAGAACATTAAGTGCGGAGGTAGAGCGGCTAAGAGATGGGACGAAGGCTTGCACTAAGGCGTTACACCTTGCTAAATAGGCTGCTTCTTGCATCTATCGTTGATGACGAGGAATCTGTACACCATGCACATTTCTACTTAAACCTTAAACTAATAATGATAAAAAAATGGCAGTTATAGGGACAGTTATAGAGCATGTCGGTGACGCGAACCCATAAGATTTTCCCCTACCAAAAACTGCCTAACGCGGCTATAGAAGTTTTCACTTTATGGGTATGACAGAGAGAGAAAGGTTGATCCAAAAAATATTCAGCCCCGCAGAGAGGAGAGGAGAAAATAAGAAAATATAAACAAAATAAGATCGGCTGTCTTATTTTTTTCTGGCTGATATTTTGGGCCTTTGTTATAAAACGCTGAACTATTTTTAGCAACTGTTTAGCAGATTCTTTTTTTTTTTTTTTCTGTAGAAAATTGGAATTTAGAACCTGCCCAGCAACTTCGAGATTTTATATAATGATGTTGATTGCTTAAAATTCATAAATATATAAATTATATAAAATAGTATCTTACTATAATTATTATCGCTCTGTCTTACCTACAGGCAGATTGCTTGATCGTTACTGCTATTAGCTGTATACATATTTAAGTGCATCTTCATAGCCAGATGACAAATGTCTCCCATCTATTGTTGATTTGTGGTCGCACTAATGACTGGTTGTATGCGATAGTACATACCACATGGGACATCGTAACTTTAATAATCTGGAACACTGGAGTCGATCATCAAGATATATTAGGTCAGCGTAATAATTATAATATGCTATTGGTTGTATTTTGATTATTATGTAGACTGTAGAGTTATTGAATGCGATTCAAATTTATGATGTCGCAGAGTATAAGTTGTTGTGTAATACCTATATTCTATAATTAATGTTACGATTGTAAATTTCTGTTAAAATTAGGCTACAATATCTTTAAGACTATACTTATAATAAACAACAAGAAAATTGTGATAAAAGAGTATACTACACTATACAGATAAATGAACTATTAATATTCAGATTCAAAGATTATTTAATTTTATCAAAAATATGTAACACATACTTGGTACATGGATTGACAGAATCACAAAACTTGGTATAAAATACCCTCATTTCATACTACAAACCTCTTTATCTTAATTAGTCTTGAATTAATTTACTTGCAACAGAATCGACAAGCCAACATACTAATGAGCTAAAGTACAAAATTGAACAAGAAACTTCTTGTTAATCACATTAACAAAGTAACGAGGAGAACAATGTTCTTACTGTACAACAATGTACCAATCACACGCCCGCATGCGACTTGACCTAAGTGAAACTTGCGAGATAGAATGTACTTCTGCTATCGAGCGCATTCCCTAACATTTCAAAGACGGCTTGTTTAAATCAGAACTGTCTATTCAGTTCAGTACAAGTGTAGCTTTGTTTCGACTTTGGAGTTTCACATTTAATTAAGTATGTTTTTTAATGCTGGGGCCACACTAACGGGAAACTTAGTTAATGTATTAACTGTCCTTACGAGTTAATAATATCATATAAGTAAATATATTATTAGTCTCTATTAGTTAAAAATTTACCTTAAAACGTTGGTCATCGATTATATCGAGAATAAGGATATCAATGGAACATTTTTTTCCGATCTGGTATTTCCTAAAATCATCGAGTATTCAATAAGTTCTAACACTTTAACTTTCAGTACTGATTTAAAATTTACTTATAAAATGTCTCACAGGGTAGCCCTGTGACATATTTTATATAAATTTTCCAAAGAAGCACACTCTTCACAATAATACTATTACCTGTATGACCGAATTGAACTTTCTCACAAATCCTTTCAACGTCCAAATTTAAGCCACAAACCCACAGAAGGTTATAAGGTATAACAATAAAAATCATTTCTAATCTCGACGTCAATTTTTAACAATTCATCTTGAGTGGAACGGTGAAGTGGCCGGATTTCTAAAGTCATTTTTCAACCGTTATGACGTAATCGCTTATAAACTCTTAGCTTTTTTATTTGGAGAGTAGGGAAAAATTTCATATTCAACGTTTTATAAGCTTATTCGGGACTGAGGGGCCATCGCACATTCGTTTACTTTTCACCCTATATCATGTGCACTTAGTTTTAGGCTGTTGCCTTTATGCGGATAATATCTACCCTATTTTAGATACTGGCGTTTAATTGAATGTGTTTAGAGAAAACAAAGTAACGAAACACTGAGATCTGCACAACTGATATTTTTTTTTTAAGGTACTTATTTGAAATCTGTCAAACTATGTTTTTCAACATAGTATTCCAATAAGCTTATTCTATATTAACAGTATAAAACAAAGTCGGGTTAGTAACACCATTTATTACTCCAGTACGGGTGCACCAATTTTCATGATCTTTGATGTTTTGTTCGACTCAACCCCGAATAGCAGAATAACTATAAAAACATCACAGAAAAAAAATGTCTTGCGAAAACGGAGTCTCCGTTGTACTTATGCTGGAGAAACCGCGGGATACAACTAGTTTTATAAATTTTATACTATGCCAGTAGGTACCATACTTATCTCAAATTTTGAAATCATAAACAGTCCGAAGTTAAAATACTTATAATTTAAAGTTTTCATCTGTACGAAGCTTACACCATCAAATCTAAATAAATGCGATAAAACTAAACTCAGAGAGAATATTCTGACAGACTACATTATTTGTGATACTATTAATCTAGAAAACCAATAAAACTTTCGCGTTAGTTCAGACGCTAGCACACATAGACTTTGATGAATTTGAATAAAGTTTCACGACAATGTCTCTAGGTATTATAATAACGATTTTACAGGATGACTAACATCATTATTTTGATAAAAATCATCTAATCTGGCTGATGTTTCATTAAGGTTCGATAAAAATTAGATCATGGTATTTGGAAGCTTTTAATAATATGTACTAAATACCTGTGCATAAACGAATTCTTGTATGTTACTTACTAGCTAAGCAACAAAATTAGGAGTAATCAATTTATTGATTCAAAAAATTATTATTAAAATAATTTGTCACAAAAAGGCTCTCAAAATGAAATAAAATAAGGTGTAACAGTTGCTTTTATATGTCGATAAAAGTTAAAATGTGATTAAGAAGAATTCCAATTCGAATTATGGAATTGCCAACAATAGAATATTCCAAATATCTCATTTGTTAAAACTGTTCTTAGAATCAACATTATGACATAAGTGTTCATCTAAGTGGAAACACAATTTAGTAAAATGTATTGTAAAGTAACTTAGTCATTATATTCTGCAAACTGTAGGTACACAAGTCATCTAATTGCTACCTTCCAGGAATATCTCAAAACAAAGAGATTTACTCTTTACTGAACCTGAATTTGAATGATATCATTTATTATTTGAACACAACCTTTTGTGTGTTTTAAGTAATGAAAGTGACTTGTGTAAATACTTACGTTATAAATGGTCTTATGTAATCCATTTTTTATTTATTTATTTATTTAGAATAGAACGGTACAAACACCAATTACACTACTCACAAAACAAAGAGCAAAAATAACATAAGTTTTCATTAAAACTATTGCATATAACACACAAAAAATTAAAATTAGTAAGCTTTACAGCAATTTTTTTTTTTTATGTAAACACTTTTACTCGGCTCCCTCACAGAACTTCAAACATTCCGACAAAAATAATCCTCTGCCACTCGCAAACACGTCACACTCGGGTCTTGAATCCAGGAATCGGTTCAGCAGTTTTAGCGTACGGGGTAAAGGGGATTTAGATCTACTGACAGTCCTGCATGTTGGTATTGCAAAAAGATGGTGCTTACGATTGCGACAATAATTGTCGGGAGCGAAAATGCAAAGAAGCTCATTATGTAGGTCAGGCGCATCAATCTGTCCGTGAATGATTTTGTATACAACCAAGATTTGCTGCATCATTCGCCTAACTTGGAGTGAGTTGTAACCTAGACTCCCCAGCAAAAACATGGTTGTATAATAATATAAACATGGTTGTATAATAAAATAATATAAACGTAATCCATGTGAGTAATATTGTATGTATTTTTACTCTTCTTGTACATACACACTTCTTACTGTACATGTTACATAGAATTTTAATGCGTCTATGACAAAAAAAATATATAAAGATACAATAAAAAAAACCAACTATGCATCTTAATGAACCATTATACATTTCTGCAATATGATCATTGAAAATAAGACACTACCTACTGCAATCAAAATGCACATTTTCCAATTTGGCATTACGTAGGAAAAGTCGGATATAATAATATAAAACGTAATTCATATTTTTTGTTTTAAAGGATGTTATTCAAAATGGATAAAGTTTTGAGTGGGTCGCAGAAATATAAGAGAGCTGAGTGCGACGTTAATACTAAGATTAACTGCGCAACGTGGTAATGCTGTATGTACTTTTATAGTAGACGTACCGTTTTATTGGAATACTACGGATTTGTTTTGACAGCATGGTTTAAAGCCAATTTAAACTTAAACTCGTAATATTTTTTGTTTAAACTTCTGTGTTTAAAGCGTCAAAAATATAACATACATAATCGACATAAACTGAATCGAAGAGAGCATTTCCAAATTGACAAATTTTATTGTTTGATAAACTGTAAATATAATATTGTATAGCTTTTGTTATATTGTAACTTTAAAAATTGTGTGTAAATGTCGTGGTGGCCTAGTGGTTCAATGAACGGATTTGTGTGCACAAGGTTGCAGGTTCGAACCCACTATAGGCAAGTACCAATGTGACTTTTTCAAAGTTATATGTACTTTCATAATTATTCTAAGACATCATTGACAATCGGTGAACGGAAACATCGTGAGGACACCTGGATTCCAAAATTTGGAATCTTAAATAGCCAACCCGCACTGAGCAAGCGTGGTGATCAATGCTCCTTCCTTCTCTATATGAGAAGAGGCCTGTGCCCAACAGTGGGACATTTATAGGCTGGTATTATTATTTGTTATATTAAGGACTAGCTGTCTTCTGCAACTTTGTCCACGTGTTTTAGTTTTAACTGTTTTTCATTTTTGCAACATTTTTCATTTATGCTCCGTTCCTTATAGCCTTTCTCAATAAACGGGCTATACAACAATGAAAGAATTTTTCAAATCGGTTCAGTAGTTCCTGAGATTAGCGCGTTCAAACAAACAAACAAACTCTTCAGCTTTATATATTAGTATATAGATAAGATTTAAACTAATGTTGTTGTGTATAAAATACTTAGCGACATAGTCTTAATCTTTTTCTACAAGAACGAACTCCGTAACTTCCTAGCTAGGGTCATAATTCTTACGTTATATGATTTACGGTAAACATTCTTCCGACAAAAACGCTGATTCCCAACATCAGCAAACGACCTCCTTTTATCTAGTTTGCTTCAAAGTATTGCCTTTCATCTTCTATTAGCCGTGATTTCGATCTGTGGAAAAATATTTCTTTCACTTGATTATATTTCTATTGATCTCAGAGAGTTGGCGAAAATCCTTAAGAGTCATCGTTACTAATGAAAATTACAGGTATTCGTATTGAAGGTAAAGTGCAAACGCTACCAAATGAGTCGGAACGAGTGAGGCAAGGTGCCGATAATTCAGCTCGAGTTCTCTCACTGACTCGACGAAATTCATTCTCTCGTCGCAATCTGATTTAGGTCATAGATATCTACTAGTGTTATTAAATAAAATTTATGCTTTTGAAGTTCTCTCTACTTCGGTGTTCCAATTTATGTCTGCTGTATTAAAGTGCATAATTTGGGAAGTGTTCCAATTCCGTTTTATCGCTGGTTAGTCGGAGTTCACCACCTTGTATTTAAATCTTATAGAAGCGGCCAACGAGGGCTCTTTACGTCGCCCAGTGCTAAGATATTCTAATACTTTATAAATGAGAGAATACTAGGTATTTATTAAAGCAAAGAACATTGGCAATGGCGTTGCTCTTTGCCATAACTGGGCAACCTATCATTAAATTAGCCATAGTTTGGGAAGCGATACGTTAGTCATTTGTTTTAAGTAAAATAATACCACTTTATTATAAATTAATTTATATACACACAACGACAAAGAATAAAAACCGCATAAATTTATATTATCAAATGAAAAACGTTTATAGTTTTTATGTAGGAACATCAATGTGTATATTACACAATTAAAATCCATACTTATTATGAATTAAAACAACATAAACACAGTAACAAATACACATCGAACACCGTTACTGTCCCTACAGCGAAATCACTTAAACCTAATTAGGAAGATTCGTATTACAGATAAATTGTTTAGCTTCAGAACGGGCGCCCGGATTATATCCATTTGATATTATGTAAATGAGCTCTCAATCTTAACATACCTTGGGAAACTTCATGCCTTACAAGGGGTAACTCTCCAAATATGTTAACGATGACAAATATACATGAATAATATATGAATCATATTGGATGGATTGTGTTATAGTTATTTGAGCCCAAGTTATCACGTAAAGTAAATTGTACAGTCTAATACACATCATTGGTGCTTGTATTCAAAAGTAGGAAAGATAAGAATTTTAAAACGACGGTCGTATGGACCCCACATGTATAAACTCGTTAACGAAAGTAATAATAAGATTATCATTTAATTTTAACAATAGTCACTATATTGAAATAAAACTAATTTGAAACGGATTCTATCGCGGTTTATTTTTAGATTTTCGTTCGTTTCAAATTAGTTTTATTTCAATGTCTAATATTCGCGTAAACTTCAGAAAGCAATAGTCACAATAGTTACGTATTTTTAACAAAGACTGCACGGATAGCCGAGTGGTATAGGTCACCACGCTAATTGCCACTGTGCTGCGGATTCGATCCCCGCATCGGACAATCAAGTGCTAAGTCTGGATGTTCTTTATGCATGTCAATTTAATGTTTGTAAAGCTCCCCGCGACACAAGAATTAAATGCCTTAGTGAGAGAGTCTTTATTTAAAAAAAAAAATTACAAATTTATCATTCAGAAACCAAAAAAAAATCTTCAGGTTCCGTATAAAATCAGATATTAATCTATAACTATATAATTGAAAATCAAAACGGTATAAAACTTAATTTAAAGTAATCATTCAAGACGAGTACATCTTAAAGCAAACAGCATCTTAGTATCAGAGCAGTCAATCTGATCGTTGTGACTGCAACTGAGTACGTTATTCCCTGAATCCGCAAGAGAGCTATATTTTTCAAGATAAGCAAGATGTGTGGAGCAATGCACTTGAGCAAATACGAGATGGATTTTAGATAGTTTTGCTATAAATTTTCGCGTAAACAGCCCAATACTACAAGTTACGAGGCTTGGTTGGCAAAGCTTATGAATTGTTTATAAACCTTTTAGACGTGATACTCATAATGTAGCTTTGATGTTTATTAAGAGCTTACTTAGATTCAACAAATATTATTTAAAGGATTACAGTTCATATTTAGATCACACTGATTAATAATAATTATTATTATAAATACAAATATTATAAATGTGAAAGATTGGTTGGAACAATAGATGGATGTTTGTTACTCAATCACGATAAAACGGCTGAACGAATTTGGATGAAATTTGGTACATACATAGATTATTACCTAAATTACCAAATAGGTTACTTTTTGTCATCATAATTATCACCATTTTTCATCAGCACGCGGGTGAAACTGCGGGGTGTAGCTAGTACTATAATATTTTTGGGACCTCTAAAAAACGGTAACTTCGATATTTTTACTGTTCCTTTAAGTACCTTGATATTGAACTTTTTAATTTATAAGTACCTAGGTATTACCTATTAATTGCAGGTTTGCCACCACATTTATAAAGCTTGGTGTGGCAATACATTAAAATGAAACAATAAATAAAACTATATGCAGACAGCTGTGTGTATGTTTCTGTCAGCGATTTAAAATATCTATTCGACTATTTTGCCTCGGGTCAAAAATTTAACAAAGAGCCTATTTTATTTTTTTGAAACGTTTGAATGTAAGTAATCAGTATTTTACTCTAAAATGCTTTATTTTTTGCTTGTGGCATTAAATAAATTGAAAGTTTCGATAGTGTGTGGCTGGCATATAAAACAAAAGACAACGTTATTGCTTTGTTACTTAAATTATTAATATATATTAGATACCCATTTGCAGGTGTTTTTATTGTAAATAAATTAAATAATAGAAATATTTGTTTTTTTTTAAATAAATATCAAAATTGAAATAAAATATTTCTGGTTCTTATCCTATAGCTGCAATTGTAGGATTAGGAATCATTAACTAATATATCAAGTAAAATGTAGTCCGTATAATATTACCCGAGAAGTTAATTTTACGATTATTAGTGTCGATAAACTTTTATTTACCAGCATACATACATTTAAGGAATATACAATATCCTTATACAGCTCTGATATGACTAGATATTGCCTACTAGGAAACTACGAAACGCAATAAGCTCATAATAAGAACGAATGCGGTGACATGGCAGAGATTATTCCCTGCCATGAATATACCGCAGTGCGGAGCTCTCATAATTTCTGCTAAAGTATCAAACATAAATTCAATATAAAACCTTTAAATGGTAGCTTCAGTAGGTAGCTATTATTGCGAACTTGGACGTCGATACCATAATTTTGTATTTCTGTTCACTAATATTACGAGTATCATAAAAATAAAAATGTATTCTGTTGAATTTGTTTCGTGATTACGACATTGACTGGGTTGCGAAGGGTCTGAAATACCCCTACGTAATGGGAAGGAAGTTTGGTTTATGTAAATTATGCTGCATATGGAAACGAATGTAACCTTCCATTTCACATGTTTACGAAATAAGTTTTGGATGACGTCATCTGGCTTTTGACCAGACCGGACTTATTATGCCGAGAGTTTTGACGCTCCATGTTTCTGTTTTCAAATTCAGTACCAAGCTTCTCTTTCCAAGATATTCTATAAAAAATAATGCCAGTTAATTTATTGTGGTCCGCGGTTTCACACGCCTCGCTTTTCTCCCAAGGAAAGTAACGTGATTTTAAATAGCCTATAACCTTCCTCTCTAGGAAGGTTATCAAATGCGAAAAGATTTTTCAAATCTGACGGGTTTCAGAGATGAGCGCGTTCAAACAAACAAACCTTTTAGCTCTATTACACATATACAATACTATTTCTAACGGATAGGCAAAACATTTAAGAAACACAAAAACCATCCTCTTGAATAACTTTCATAACTATTATTGGTGAAAACCAATTAAAAATCCGTTTGACAGTTTTTGAGTTTATCGCGATCAGACAGACGTGGCGGAGGACTTTGGTTTACAACATGTATAGATATAGATAGATAGACGATCGATTTAAAAGAATATATAGATTCTAGCTAAAACGAAAGAATTTATATTTTCCAACAATATTTAAAGTAAAATGTAACACTTAATTCGAATTCATTGCTGTAAGTAATTCTCTAAGATAACATTCTAAATGCATATAATGTTTTTCTTGTTATACCAAGAACTGGATATGTAAAACTAGAATTCTGTGCAGAGAAAATACTGAATGTAATCTTGGATAGCTAAATGAGTTCGCAGCCACAACTGTAGGCAAACCGCATGGCGTTTTAATGTAATTAAATTAAAAAGAGTTGTTTTATATCGACACATATACTGCTCTTTATTTTAAGACCATCGTCACTTCTATAACATTATTCAACATCATTGCATGTCTAAATTCAAATTTGTTTCTTACCCATAACATATTTTGGTTGAAATAGAAAAAATAATAATATGAAGTATTATTTTTTTATTATTTGTTACGCATTAACGCATGCGTTGCGAATATTTGTAATGTTTTTTCTTTCTACTATTTGTATTTAATTTAATATGAGGGTTTTAACATATACAAAAGAATCCTGTGTCCAGCAGCGGGTTCTAATACCATATAAATACAAAAAAAGTAACGCAGTTTTATGTTACACAAGTAGATCATTGAAACAAAAAACATTCCAAGAAATAAATACAACAGCAAATAAACCTCCGAACACAAAAATATTCATCACAGCGAAGCAACTACAAATACCTTGAACAGCGCTCAAATAATGACATCGGATGTTTAAGCAGCAAAGAAACAATTGCAGGAGCATCAGCAAAACTTTACTTGAAGGAAATAACGATGTCTAGAATGTTCCGACATGTAATACGCTTGTACGATTTGCCGGAATCGGTAAACAAATGGAAGAAATCAAAGTGTCCCGTACAGGCGTACAGCTATCACCACGCTTATGTCCACATTTAGCTTTGTATTCCGTTTACAATGCTCTCGTTTTGTTTATTGTTGTGTTGTGACAACTTCGCGACGTGTTGCATCTGTAAGTGTTGGCAGTTAAAGCTGGTTTTACTACACTCGTTCTAGTTAGAATAATGTACTGTAATCATCGTTATGGGGTTAGTCAACAGTCTGCAATAATTTTGCAATAAGGAACATGAATTTGAAATCGAACTTCGTAATGAGGGTAATAAAATTACTTGTAGATACCTACTGTAGGAACAGCAACGTGCAAGTAAGTAATGGAATTAAAAATTTGGAACTAACCTTTTAAATTTGGTTTACCCAAACCCTAAATACAATACCTCATGTTATTAACCTTTTTCTTAAGTTATTCCGTATTCCGTTTTTATCCTAAATAAGAATGAATATCAGCAACAGGCCTGATATTATCATCGTGCAGATATTTGGGAAAGCTAAAAGTAAAGAATTGCGACAAGGAAAGCCAGGAAAGCTTGAATGCGAGCTTTTGATCTAGAGGCAAGATTTGGAAATCCGAACATATTGAACAATCCTCTGGAACAAGTACCTGAAATATGTGAACAATATAACTTCTATTTTAAAAACATACGGCAAACAAGAGATAAACTCTTGACTGGCCAAACCAACTGGTCAAGCAGACCAACAGGTCTAGTGGTTTGTGACTGACTGCTAACCCGGAGGTCGTGGGTTCGATTCCCATCCAAGTCAAATCATTGTGTGATAAGCAAGTTAATTTGTTCAGTATTTAGACATGTATCTATACTAATACCTATTATAAAGCTGAAGAGTTTGTTTGTTTGAACGCGCTAATCTCAGGAACTACTGGTTCGAATTGAAACATTCTTTTTGTATTGGATAGTCCGTTTATTGGGGAAGGCTATAGGCTATATAACATCACGCTATGGCCAAAAGGAGCGGAGCATAAATGAAAAATGTTGCAAGAATGAAAAACCGTTGAAACTAAAACACGCGAACAAAGTCGCTGAGGACAGCTAGTAATTAATATTTATCAGTTGTCTGGTTGCCAAAATACAGGTTTTGCCTAGTTTGGAATTAGATAGCCGTGTGTGACTTGTCCCAAGATATTTTATATTATTTAACTATGCAGGTAACTAAATATACACATTAGTTGTTATATTATCAATGAAATTTCGTTCCGAAAAATAGATACCAGCAACGTCACGAGACATGGAGATATCACTCACGCACCATTACCTCGAATGTAA
Source organism: Diachrysia chrysitis (assembly GCA_932294365.1). Classification (NCBI taxonomy): domain Eukaryota; kingdom Metazoa; phylum Arthropoda; class Insecta; order Lepidoptera; family Noctuidae; genus Diachrysia; species Diachrysia chrysitis. Next base: position 9,317,356 of record OW028645.1, read on the forward strand.
GACGATATTCGCGCATAAAAATACTGCGATGGAAATGAATATAATTGTATATACACGTAATGGGAGCCACATATATCTTTATCACATTGATGTTTTATTATTCAAAATTATATCATATTATTATATTGTTTAGGTAACAATATTATTGAACATGCTCAAATTCGATATCCCTTAATTTGAGAATTCGTTTCAATACGCCACGTAGTTACATTAATTGGCGGATTGGAACATAATATGGATGTCAATTATCATGTTAACACGCAAGGGATGGTAGAATATTCGTAAACTTCATTGCCCTAATTGGCAGTTTGTATCTAATAATTATGGCTCGTGTTGTTATTGTTTGTGTTGTTTGTACAGTCAACCGCATAGAATACAGTGTCCATATGTACCATAAGGTTGAATTTTAAATGTCATGGTTACTATTGACGTTTGGTCGACCGTACAGTAGATATTGGGAAATCTAAATTATGATTATGCTATGTTACCTACTTCAAATTATAATTCTAAGCTTATGTTGTGTGTAACGATAGATAGTGATTTAATCTGTCACTACCTCTCCTTTTAGATTAAAAATGTATTATATACTATAATTAATGACAACACTTTATTAATATTTTAATAAAGACAAAAAAAAACATAACAAAGTAACATCTAATCTAAACAAGGCATTGTTTTGCATTTCTTTTAAAAATGTAATGAATTTTTGAAGCACCTACAACTTTTATAGAAACCACTGTTTTCGTCACGGGTACGTAAAGTTATAATAGAAAAAAACCGTAGCCATCGATGCTAATTTAACTATACTAGTTCAGAGTTTTTATTCTAAATACTACTAATGAATTCAGGGTGTGTTAAAAAATTACGCCGATCGGAAAATTAAGTCTTGTCTTGTGGATAAACTGCGCACTTACTATGAGCTCGCCGTTGTAGAAGCGAGACGCTGCTACGCGCAGTGTATTGCGCCGTCCGCTTCCACAATGATACCAGCCCCAGCTCATGGTACAGGCACTTAGCCTCAAATAGAGAACTGGTATTTGTAGGTGATTTTGACGAATTGGTATAAATGTGGAGGCGTGGTAAAGATTAGAATATCTGATTACACAATTTCAGGTTATTTATATTATAGGTATTGTGAGTCAGCTTTAAATAAATAATCTCTTGCTATGGAAATCAGGATCGTGAATATACGAAGTATATAGACATTATAATGAATATTTTTTCTTTAAATCTATTAATAAGACTTAAAATCATAGATAATAATAATATGTTTCAATTTTCTACTGCAATTAAAAAAAATACACGATTGACTTGGAGTTTACTTCCGCTTCCAACTAATTGAGGGAGTCTATCCGAGTTAACCTAATGTTTCATAACTACTCCAAAAACGTGCGTTTACTACATTACATGTATACGATGATATACATACATTACCTAATTTGCAGTAAATATGTAGATTCTATAAACATATTTTATATACCTACCAATGATACGTAATACCAACCAAAAAATACTCCAAATATTTTCAATAGCCATTCAAATTGTTTTGAAAATTCCCTTCTATATTTTATGTTATTTCAACTTTCTATTAAAAAATGATTTCACAATAAAAAATACTGTAACGATAGCAAACAATTGTTCTACAATCGACGTTGCGTTTACCGATTCCATTGATTGGATACGTGGCAAAAAATATTTTAGATATACGTGTCAGTTGTTCAGAAAATGGCTTGTCGCGTAGCGTAGTGATTGATATGCCACCCACACGATGATAGACGATTTATCTTCTGGAATTTTTACAACAAAACCTGGCGATAATGCACTGGCGGTTACGTGCAAATTTCTATATTCTAACATACGTGCCATTTGGGATATTTCCTTATAAAATAGTGGTTTAATAGTTTTCACTATAAATTCGGTCGTCCGGGAGCAAGATGGGTCGACGTCATAACTAAAGTCTCGGGTCGATTCTGGATGACACTGGCACAGGACCGAAGAGAATGGCACATGAAAGGAGAGGTCTATGCCCAGCAGTTGGATGATAAAGGCTGTGGATGATGATGATGATAACTATAAATTTGTATGCACATTAGAAATAAATAACATTATTATACGATTTTATGGAATAGTAAAAAGATGCATATTATTTAAATAAAACCAATCATTTACAAAGGGAAGGAAGGTATAAAGACAACTATAATATTAAGGATACATCGAAACGAAGTTCAATGGATGATGAAACCCTCAAAAAAGTTTTATTTTTCAGAATTATATGTTAATTTGACTTCTATCACTCCGACAAAATTTATGTAGGTTTAGGAACAGGTGTAGAATAAATGTGAGAGAAAATCTCTTCATTAATAAGGAGACAGAGCATAAACAAAACAGTCCCGTGCAAAGTGAAACCACTGCACAAACTCATGAATAAAGACCACTCGTACTTTAAACTAGTGAGTTTTCCCGGTTCCACAGGTGACTACTAAATGAAGCACCACCATTAAAATACTGAGCAACTATCTACATACATTTTATTATTGAATGTAAGAATAAAGTTATACCTTAAAAGTACAAAAGAAGGTAATTTTTAACAAGAAACTGAAATACCTCTCAGTACTTGGTAGAAGTAAAGAAATATGCGAATACATTTTGAGACTCAGAAACGGTAGAATTAGTGTCGTTCCTATTAGGCCCGTTCCCAATTAATTATAAAATAAACTTACAATATTTATTGAAATAAAAGTACTTTGGAACTGATTTTATCGCGGTTTTTATTTAGATATTAGTTCCCGACGTTTCGACGCCTTTGCAGGTGTCATGGTCACGGACAGACTTAGGTGGTATTCGACTTAACGTTTAAAAGTAGTTTTATTTCAATTTATAACATTCGCGTAAACCTCAGAAAGTATTATAATTTTTATTTAAGCCAAAATGTAACTATGATAGCATTAATAAAACAAATTGCTCCGTAATCCTCACAATTCAATCTATCAAAAAGCTTTATGTAATCGGCTTGACAAAATCTATCCAATCTATTTTCATTTGACAAAAAAAAAATAGATTACCCATCTGCAATTTTTTAAACTCTTTTTTTTCACGTTATTTCTCGAATGAATCGCTAAAATACTTGAATGTCAACAAACCGAAAAATCAGGTACAAAATTTGGCGTTGATATTGCGGGGTCGGGCAACCGTGACAATATTTTAAGGCTCGGGTTGCGGATACGGGTTGCAAGTGGAATAATACAACCGTAAAGTGTCCCCTACAAACATTCCAAGAATCTCATTTAAAGTTCAGCATACTCTAAAAGTCAGAGTCATGTGTATTATGTGCACGTTCACATACTAACTTTTGCTCTTCACATAATGCAAACAGCTTTAGTGCCTACATTAAGGTCTTACTGCCTTAGCATTGCAACATTAAACACTTGGTTTGGGTGCATTAGGCTCCATTGCTAACATCGCTTTTGTTTAACGGTACTATAATGGTGAGTTCTTGGGTCAATAATAAAGCAAAGCATCACTAATATGTTAAATAATTTATATTACTTAAAATGAGGGTTTAAAAGTCAAATTTTGTCTATTTATTAACGTAACGATGTAGTACGTATACCTATACAAAACATGCTATAATGACCGAAATCTAAATTAGCTGACTATCTATACAGGGTGTTAACTATTTACCTTGGATATACAAGGTGTTACCGAAAGGGTATAGCAATTCAAAAAGGGTGAAGAGTACATTTGGTATAAAGTCAGTTTACAAAATTTCAGCTCAAACTCATTTAATTAAATGATTGATATCCAATTTTTCGCATCGATTATTTGACACCAAAAATTATAACCAGATCGTCAGACGTTTCTTAACTAATAGGCAAGTGACGTAATAAAAAAAATACCTTTGTAGTGTGGTAATTGTTGAAAAATGAATTTAGCTAACTCATTATGAGATGAAATTTTTTAAACGGACTATACCCAATGTACTCTTCACCCCTATTAAATAGATGGTTATATCTATTTAATAGGGGTGAAGAGTACAGTATTTAGTAGAGTAGAGTTCAGTAACATATGCGTTTAGGCAGATTAAAGATATTATGTATACTCAGGTGCAAATACTATTTAATTAAGAGTCAGTGCCTTTCTCTTAGTGAATAATTTAAGTTATAACAACTAAATTAGGTACATTGTCGTTGAAAACCTCAAAGCACTAATTCACTCTAATTATTTAATTTAAAGGGTGACGTAAGTTCATTAACTTAAACACACACTATTGTCCTTTCTTTTACCCTTTGACAATTAAAATTTATATAATTATATTTTATTAAGGCAAAATAAAGTATGGTCTAGACACACATCAATCTACATTAGTTAGTCCGCCTTGTTATTATGTTGACGTTAAACGTTTACTTTGTCTTTTAGTCTAATTACGTATTATAATGATAGGATCGTAATGTGGATTATACAGTAATTATCTATGTACGTTATAAGGGATTTTCTGCTTCGTTGGGCGCGGGGTCGAAGCCGTGTGACCTTATGATAGGATTCCGAGGGCCAGTGTTTATATATCTACATATCGTATTTATTTAGTACATAAAAATAAACAAATGAACGAAATTTAGCTGACAGTTCATACGGAACGAATGCGTTGCTATAGACTTATTAAAGGTGATTCTGATACACCCGTTTTGTTAGTACCTTACGTAATTATTTTTATATAGATTAACATATCATATCATATCATATCGCTTGAACGACCAAAATAGTTCAAAGATTAAACGGTAGTATTGGGAACACCAATTAATTTATACTACATTAAATAATAAACAGGTGAAATTATTTATATGACCGTAGTCGGCTAAGGCCCTTTGGGTGACAAATATATTTTCTGTTTATTGGAACGCTTTATTTAACCCTCTCCTATTATAAATATATTATTTATTTACGTTTATTATGGTTCTTTAGAACATGATTGTTCCTGTCAAGTACAATAGGTACATCAAAGGTGTACGATGATCTCCAATTAATTTCTCCTTGGTTAAATATACGAAGCGCAAAGTGGAAGCTTTCATCCTTTGTTTTTTTTTTTATTACTTTATTTATTTATTTTTTTAAAACATTTTAGATGACGAATTATTTTTGAAATAGTATTTATTATTTTATTGATTTAGCGGAGTCAATATAAATAGAAAAAAAAATTAAAATACGGTAAGTAACTGCCAATGCCACGGCTTCGTAAGTACTGAAATTGTTTATCAATACTATTAATCATGTTGATTCACTGCAGTGAAAATAAAGTCAAGGTTATCGGGTCGACTAAACCCGTTCCTAATACTGAGCTCGCGTGACCAGGACAAAAGTCCGTGATATTAATAATAGCCAACTTCTTATTTAGGAAACAATGAATTACTCACTTTTGTTTGTATAACCACTCTCTGTCAAATTATTTCATAATTATTATGTCCTTGTACATATTAAGTGATTATCCGAATTATAATCATGAACACGAAAAACTTATTAATAAAAACGTTATTTTATGGTGAAATTAAGTTATTTATTTTAACGACTAAATAAAGTAAAAATATAACTACGCCACTTTTGAAAATTGGTAATTGAAAAATCAGCAATAAACGGCCGGTCCGATCCTTTCGACAACTTTTTTATTGCCTTAATTGAACGAAAAGGTAATCGAAAATTACTGAGAAGTCTATTACCGGTCAAAAAGTAAAGTTTGTAAAGATATAAAAAGCTTACATGGCTAATAAATGCATAAATTATTTTGATTTTTCAATTACCAATTTTCAAAAGTGGCGTAGTTATATACTTTGAAAATTGGTAATTGAAAAATCAGCAATAAACGGCCGGTCCGATCCTTTCGACAACTTTTTTATTGCCTTAATTGAACGAAAAGGTAATCGAAAATTACTGAGAAGTCTATTACCGGTCAAAAAGTAAAGTTTGTAAAGATATAAAAAGCTTACATGGCTAATAAATGCATAAATTATTTTAAAGCGGGAAGCATTTCAGATCTTCATTACGTAGGTATGGTGTAATGTAAATAAATGAATAAAACTCTCATATAATCCGGGAAAAGACCCATAAAATATAAAATATATTTAAAATAACGTGTTCGATTTTATAAGTGAGGTTATAATTGATGATTTTTCATTTCATAATATTTACCTTGAAATGTCAAGTCTCCTTATTATATGCTCAGAATAATGACTATAGGGCACTAACAATACCTGCTGTAAATGTCCCACTACTGGGCAAAGGCCATCCTCCCATTGATCGTTTATACACTTGCGGGTTAGCGATTTCAGATTCCATTTCTCACATCACTGTCAGTACCTTAGAATAATATTTAAGGAAGGAGATATAATTTTAAAAATGTCACATTGATACTTAAATTGCCTGGGTTCGAACCCGAAACCATGTGCAATTCTGCATACGAATCCGGTTATTGAACCGTTAGGCCGCCACAACACCGTCTACCGTCTAAAATGTCAGCCAGTATAAAGTGTATAAGTCTAGCTATATTTCACTGGAGGAATCCATAACGTTATTTTCCACTTGTTTCGTGGCTTGGGATGCTTTAACCCAATAATGTGCAAACAGTGTCCCGCTGGGCCGTTAAGACAGATTTATGTCCGTAACTTTGAGACAGTTTAGTCGAAGACAGTACAGTCTACTGGGTTATGTCAAATATATGGTTTATTAAAAATATTTACTTGTCAAGTAAATATTTCCACTAAATTCAAGGAAATTCTGTGTTAAGTAATTATTTTCATAAAATACATTTTGAATTAAAATTAATTAAATATGTTCCCTTGAATAAATGTTCCTCAATAGTTATCGCTGGAACATAATGAATAAGAACGTGTCTTAAGAAGCCAGTTCGTAAGAAGGTACTAAGAATTAATAAGCGTGTATGCTAAATTCATAATATTCCTCTCCTCAAAGTAGCGGTGTCTATGTATGTAAGTTCTTCATTAATATACTTTTCCTTTAAGACACTAATACCAAAGCCTTTTAATAAGCTATCAAAACAGTACAGACAATATTACGGGCATCAGATAATCTAATCTGATAAGTTTCGTTTTCCATTTATCTCTTTATTAACCTCGAGATGAAAGCAGCGAACGAAGTCCTAAATATTATTAAACATCAAATGAATTATTTAGCACTTTCAAGTTATCTTTAGCCGAAGTAGAATATCATGGACAAAAGACGGCACAACGCGAACGAGGTAGCTTAAAATAATAAAGGCATTTGGAATTTTGTGTTAAGCTTTTCTCTCGGTGCCAAATGTTTCCAAGTCGACTTACGAGTTAAATTGCCGGGATTCGTCTTAATTCTTCAGTTATTACGGCTCTCATGACGTGTACTCGGCAGGTGCTTCCGAGATAATTTTGCAGTTAGTTTTGTTCATGATCTCTTGTTGGTGAGTAATTAACTCGGTAAAATCTACTTGCGAACTTACCTCATTTTTTACCTTGAAACATAAGAGCTCTGAGCTCTTAATAAAGGCGAGTAGGCGAAGCTTTTAACGCTTTTATCAGCGACACAAGTAAGGAGGAAGTAGGCTACTATGTTCTAATAATATATCAAAGCTTAGTGAGTCGTGCTTTACGTAACTTTAGTATGTTTATCGTTCTGCGAGGCCTACCAACTGTTTAAAGCTGTTTAAAGCCATTCTATGTCACCGTTGACGGGTTAATAGGAGAAATTATGGTTATTACCGCTGTGACTTCCATACGCCTACGCGGAATGATGTAACAAAATAATCATAATAATTGTTATAATGTTCAAACTAGATTTTACAGGGCATAAAACTTGGAAGGAGCAATAAAAGAATTTTTCATCGTAAAAAAACGAAGGGTAAGTACCGTCATTAATACAAACTTTGTATTTCATGATTTGTACCTCTTGCTTTGTTGTATTGTAATTTTTACGGTCGGGAAGCCTGCGCTCGCGTGGCTACACTGCGTAATCGTATTTTATATCAACAATGGCCCTTATCTGTAAAAACGTATTTGAAATTCATGGGTCTGCGTCGTTGAAAAATTGTCTAGAGCATTTTTATGTTTAAAGCTCTTGCTGTGATGATAAAAAGTCAGGCTTACCTACCTATTCAGAAGCACGGAAAGTTAACGTTTAAGTAATTTATAATAGAAATTTTTAACCTTTGTGATGGTCAGAAGTACTGGGAAATTTCGTGACGTAGTACTAATGTTGGTTTTGTGTTAAGTTAACAAGAGGGTGGAGTTTAAAACATTTTTTCTTTCGCCTTTTACGATATTGGTTTGGAGTGAAATATCTGCGTTCTTAACTTATTTATCTGAGGCAGGCGGCTCGCGACGTGCGTCGAATGCAGAACACCCTAAATATTCCTACAAAATAAATAGAGCTAATTTACAAAATTTAACAGAACGTTTAGATGATCAGACGTAATTGAATAAACAGGTGCGTTTTCTAAGTATTGATTGAATTTGGTGTCGTTTTTAATAAAAATAAATACTAAAAATATCATCGCAAAATACAACAACTTTTTTTCATAGTACTCTAGGCATTTAAAAAACTATACTAACTTCAATCGTATTGTCAAGTTTGGAACACACAATCCAACTTGTAAACGCAACAATATCAAAAAGTTGGCCGAATAAATAAAATTAAGTGAAAAATTCTGAAATTCGAATTTAACTTTGCGAAGTGAACTACGAATTCAAAAAGGAATTAATTAAGCTGATGTGTTTAAAACTCTACACACGAGTGTTATAAATTTTAGTGGGTGAGTCACGCTCGCGTTTTGTATTCGCAAGAATTTACTGAAGTCACTTAAGTCCACAGGTGAGCTTCGTATGTTAAATTAGCGTTTGTTTAAGTATTGAAGACTGTATGAACAGTTAATATTTATATTTATATATTAACTGTTCATACAGTTTGTTGCGAAATTTTGAAATGAAGCTTGGCGTCGTTTGGCTGAATTAAGGTAAAAACTAGATCTGAAACTTTGAACAAGTATAAACTGAATTTAAAGGCACTGAGAATATGTTTTTTGATATGTAGAAACTCTAACCCATTTGTATAAGGAAGTGTGTATCGTAACTGTTGTTTCAAGTGATTATCATTTATGTTAACAGATAGCAAATAAAGATATATATTCTATTCTATTCTAACACAATATTATTTTTACATAGCTTATAATTTGGTTGCCTGGAAGAAATTGCCTTGTGCAATAAGGCCGCCTTTTGTACATATTAGTAACCATACTATTCTAGTTTATATTTTATCTCTTTATACATTTATGTACAAAAAAGAATAAATAAATAAATAAATATTGTGTTATTGTAACATCACGCGGACAGTTCCATTAATTGATAAGAAAATTTAAAAATAGAAATAGAATAAAGGTTGGTATATTTAACAAGATAAAAAAATAAAATATTTATATTGTATCATACATTGTTCTGAATTATAAAAATAACATAGTTGATTTTATTTTAATTGTTATTTATAATTTATATTTTTCATACAGGTCACACCCTAACTCGTCTACAATCCACAGTACCCGTTAACTAGCGAGTACCAGTATCGTGAGTAAATTATGAAACACGAAATATCACATGCACAAGACTCGTTACAAATATTAGCGGATTACACAAACAAATACAATGACGCATGCGGACCACAGTTGTCGTGGCCAAATAAATAATAATACGTAAACACGAGAAAATAAAAATAGAAATAAACAATAGAATATCGACGTTTATTATTTTTTCTTTCTTACTGTTGATTTAATATCAGTTTATGGTAAATTTTCTTCTTCGTTTATAGTATTTTGTTATACTAATGTCTCAAATACAAATGGAGCAACATCTTACGGAACATGCCTTAGCAAATACTTGGAATGTCCTTAGACATAAATTAACCTCACTGCGGGACTAGGAGCAAAAAAAATATGTCCCACGTTACGTAAAACGTTGCGTAGCGTGTTGCAGGTCAATGGACAACAGGTAGATTTGAACGTTGCGCATCACGTTCATTTACCATAGTGTATCTTTGGCTTAAATGTTTATATAGTATATGAGCAAGTGTGATGATCTAGCTTCTTCCCTGTGAGACGTAAGACCATTTTGTTCTGTTGTGAGAGCTTTCCTCTCGTATACCTACGTGCGTGTATTACAGCAAATAATATTATATCTTGTACACAGGCTTTTTGGTGGAGAAGTATGGTCCATCGAGTGATCAACACTTCAAGCTAGACACGACCTTCAGCAATGAAGATACCGCCTATGCAGAAGAAGTGCACAGGCTTTATGATACAAAACTCATTGCTCGAGACTGTTCTTTAAGATCAAGCGATCACAAAATCCACTCATATCGGTTTCGTTGTTAAGCCGCAAATGAAAAGATAAATAGACAGACATAATTAATTTTGGACTTATATATATTAGGTATCAGTATACATACAAAAATATGCTGAAATTTTCATATTTTGTTCAGTATTTCATAATCACCCAATTGTGTACATTACAAAGTACCAGTAAATTACATAAAATTATACTTTGACAGTTTTATTCCGGCGAATTGAAATGCATTGTGTTAAAATATTGTCCTTTCATAAACTAGGCTTATTAAATTCAGTGAAAATTCGCGTATTTGGGATTAAACTGTCGACTGGCGCTCGCTTATTGTTAAATCATTAATATTTAATATGAGTCGTGTAATTAATAGGCGAGGTCGTTTGTGTGGTTGATGGTGTCTGTAACCACAATCAGTTGTATTCAGTGGTCTTGTTTGAACAAAAAAGCATTTAGTTACACAACTATTGATGTTACAATTCTATTATATACAGTGTTAATAGGATTATTACGAATTGCATAGTTTGAGAGAAATATTTTAAAAATTTACTTAAATATTTTAAGTGTCCCACAGCTGGGATAAGGCATCGTTTTTTATTGTGAATAAGCGGACAATGATCATCATCATTACCGACTTTTGTCATCAGGATGTTTCCTTACACCTACCCAGCTAACCAGGTAAAGAAGATACTAATAATATGATTTTTGTAGATTCTTTTTCATGTCCTTGTTTAAAATAAAATCCCTGTTTAAGATTTATGTAATAATATTTTGCTACGAATATTAGTTATTTTTTTAATTAAGGACATCTTTCCTGTTCTATGCTGACCCACTGAAAGGCCTTCCCCATGTCTTTCCATACATCATTATCTGGTGAACTAATTCCTCAGTACACGTCCAGGTCATCTTACAACCTCTTCCTGGGGTAACCGGGGCGGAGCCGTAAATCTGCAGTTTCCCATTCTTTAATGGGTTTTGTAGACCGTAAAATGTTAAATAAACTGTTAAAATTTGATTTTCTATTAATAAACATCAATGAAACGTATACAATAACTATGTAATGTCTTTCTGAGCGAATTTTTGTATTTTCGTATAAGCTATTTTTGGCTGGATCCGGGATTCGAACCCGAGACCTCGTGCACGGCAGTCGCGCGCGACCATTAGACTAAAAAGGCAGTCAAATGAATATTTATAATTATGTAGTGTATTAATATACGAATAATTTCAGATTAACGAAATCATAATAAAGGTATAGTTGAGTTATAATAAACCAAACCATTAAGGTTTTATTGTGTGGTAAAATTACTTTGGCATTTTGCGTTCAATGTAATTAACTCAAAAGCTTTTGAAATGAAATCGTATTTATGTCTATCAACATGATTTTAACTCTCCAAAGGTAGACAAATATAAACTTGTAGGTATTCAACTAAAGATTGCTTTTTTAAAATCTACTAGTTATTTTAAATCTAAAGCTTTAACGATTACAACATTTTCTGTATGTTGGGTTAATACAGCAAAAAGCCACATAAAACAGATGATTTAATGGTATGTTGGTTGATCAATCCATGGATAAACCTTGACCGCCGACACTGTTTCAGATATTTTTGGAGGTTGTCACTCTACTTGCAATCTATTAACATCATTTGTAAAATTCCGTACTAACCCGACAGTCGTCCTGAAATAAATAAAAATAAAATTTTCGACACTTTCCGCGGAGTTTTTCCAATTTTGTTATATAGAAACTACAATATGTACTGACAATTATAACAAATACAGCAAAAAAAAAAACAGGGAAATCGGTAGAGTCGTTCTTAAATGCTGCTCCATCAAACATGTGAATATTGATTTAAAAAAAAAATGTAGATAGTTAGATACTATTTTTTACTAGATAGTTAGATAAATTTTACAACTGTATAGTAAAATTTTATATTTGTACTATTTAATTTATTGGAAACAATTTATTTAATTTTAAGCGATCAAATGAATTCAGGAATCACCTGTTTTGACATTACTGATCGACAATCTAAAACCCTTCGGAGCCAATATCTGTAAGTAAAGATAATTTAGCAGATAAAAGTTATGTACTACATAAAACTAGCACTTCCTTGCTACTTCAGTTCCTTTCAAGCAAGAAGTTGAGAGTACTCTTGATTTTTAACAACATAACTTAGTCATTACTGTATAGTTGCACCTACAAGTGAATACTGCAAGATAAAATATTAGCGCAGTTTCGAAGCTTTTACGCATATTATTTATTCAAAGTAAGAATACGGAAGTCTCTGGAGCCGCCTTTGGGAATATAGAAAATCTAAAATACTATCCTAATATATATAATATATATACTAATATTATAAATGCGAAAGTAACTATGATTTAAAAAATACATTAATGGTTATATTTGCGTAGCTCTAAATGGTCGGGTTTTACTTATTTTTTAATATAAAGTAGGTAGGTACTTGCTGCCAGCCACTTGGGCACACTTCAAGTCGAGTGCGTAATGATTACCTGTAAAAAAGTCTTACCCTCGAATACCGAAACGCAACTTAACTTTAAAACGTTCTTAAATGACTACCTGTCGCGACTTTACACCTTAAAGTGACAGAGATAGCATGAGGCTTAACAGCTAAATAAAAATAATTGACGTTAGTATTTGGCCATCAGTCATTTTAACTAACTTAAACGCAATGGTCGAGATCGGCTACCCATCCAAAAACTAGTATCGGCATTGATCACTTAACCTCATGAATAGTACTGATACAGATATCCCTTTCTGAGAATACTAAGAGAGTTGAAATGTAATCGATGATAAATATCCTTTGTTTGAAATAGGGCTCATAATATAACGACCACACGAGTAGTAAAGGGCGTCCCATTAAGGTTGTAATGAAATTCATTGAGGTAATAAAATAAATCAAGTAATTTATATGTGGAGGGACGTCTCCACGCCTTTTGTTCGTCTCAAACTATTTTAAAGGTTCTTCTGAAGCTGTCTCGTAAATATAGTGAAGGTGCTTAAGAACAACGCCCGATGTGAAAAGACGTATCTTCAAACTAATGAGCTTATGTTCTAACACTAGAACAATCAAAATGAACAATTTAAACTGAGTTTTATTCTTACAAGTGTGTTTTTTCGCGTGGTGTACTGTTATTTTTATATTTATTTACATGTAAATACAACGTGTCGTTTTACATTCTCGTCAAATTTCAGAAGGCTGTTATGAAAGACATAATAATTAAGAAATACTTCTTTTTTTTTTAGTTATTTAAGTGTGTCAGTTATTCAGAATACACCAATTTCAAAAAACAGAATCGGTCTTTATGTGTGTAAAAGAACGCACTTTGAAATGCTTGTCCTACTGATTTTATTATTGATTCCTATCGAAAATAATTAGCATAGTTGCATCCTTTAATTTGACGAGAATGCAAAACGACACGTTGTATATTATTATGCTTGTGCAAATAGTTGTCTGATTATAATTAAATAATCTTTCTTAATCTTTTTACTGTACACAATTACATTTGAAATGAGTATATATTTTTCTTTTTTCGATATGATGTTTTTTTGAAAAACCATCTAACTTGATACATGTTAAAACTATTAATAGAAGTACAAACTTTTGAACTGCCTGACTATTTAATTGCTATGTTACCTACGCAGCTGTGCTACAGCTGTTTAGAATCAAAGTAATAATAAATTATTCGAAGCCATTCCACGTATTCAATTTTGTAGTACCTACATAAACATACCCTTTAATGGACAAAAAATATAAGGTCAGAAATTTTACACCCCGTGAAAATTCTATTCAATAAACAATTCTGATAAATAGAATGATTGGACTTTCCAAGAAGGACCTTAATTACTCGGGTGGTAAGGGAGAGAGTTACCTATTTTATTTTAATCCATATTGAGTTTTTTTTTTAAAGTTACTAGCTATGTGAGTGGAATTCACATTACTAGCAATCACGTTAACCCCTCCAACTAAGCTAAATATGCTTGTATCTGGAGTGGGTTTTACGTCAATAGTGCAATGGTGGGGATCGAACCTGCGACCTCTCGATCACAAGGCCTGACCATTAGGCTATTGCCGCTTCAAAAGTTGTAAGGTTAACGTGATTAAAAACTTCTATAAATAGGGTGTATCATGAGTAAATCTGGTATATATTCAGTTTACAAAATTTATTCGACGCCAAAATCAGGCCGCTGAGTCGATGTATCTTAACATTTAGTGAGAGACAAATAAGATATTGACCCTCGTAGTGCGATGAGACGTTTGTTATGATCATTGGTTATTCAATTACCTAATTCATTTTAAACTGACCTGTTAGTTACACTGACTTTATTTTGACACTAGCTGTCCCCCGCGACTTTGTTCGCGTGTTTTAGTTTCAACGGATTTTCATTTTAACAACATTTTTCATTTATGCTCATTGGTCGCAGCGTGATGTTATATAGCCTATAACCTTCTTCAATAAACGGACTATCCAACACAAAAATAATTATTCAATTCGAACCAGTAGTTCCTGAGATTAGCGCGTTCAAACAAACAAACAAACAAACTCTTCAGCTTTATAATATTAGTATAGAGTATAGATTATATTTGATTCGTCGGGTCCGTCTCAATCCTGAATAGCAGAACAGTAAGCATAGAATAACTATAAAAGCATGGAAAAAAAGTAACAAAAAAAAAATATGTCTTACGGAAACGGGGAATAATTACGAAAGTGAAACCGCGGAGCATTCAAATAAAATTATTCGAAACAGATTTTACATAAATTATTTAGTTTTACAAACGGAATATAACTATTGCCGGCCACTTTTCATAACTAAAAACTAAGAGCTATTAATTTGGGCTAAGCCGCTTTCACAGCTAGTATTAATACATAGACTTTATTAATTGGTATTCTATAATACCTACCTGTAAAAGAAGTTGGATGTCATGCCCATAAAATTATTACTGACCTACTTTTTCAGGCGTTGATGTTTCATTTTGAAGTATAGGTATCTATCATACACATCAGCATTTTAATAGAAATCTAAACAAAGTTTAAAAAGGAATATAATAATTTGTTTTTTTTTAGCTTAATAGGATCATAAACTAAAAAAAACATGAGAAAGCTTCAAGTGATAAAATAACTGCCTATTTAAGAATTCCTATTTTCTTTTCAACTTAATTCAATAGAATTTTGTTTACAATTCAAAGTCGTTAAGGGTTGACCCGCATCTATTAAATATGTATTTGGGTTCGATCCCGACAGCATGGTACTTCATCAGAAATCTTGGCCACATGGGGAAATCGATTGAGCAGCGACTTTACAAAGTTGTTAGGCAATTTCAAAGGTCAGGGGAAAGTTTGCATACCGTTTCGACGTTAGGGTCGTATTGTACGTGGGAACCCGAAACACCCACAAGCATTTTCTCTTTCAACAATCTCGAAAATTATTCTCTGTAAGAAAATATAAGTTGAACAAAGCTATTTGTAGTCGCAAGATCGGATAGCGCTTCGAGTTAGAGGCGCGAACTTGCGACATGTCATTTTAGCACGTGTCAATGTTGCTTTGAATATCACGTTTTATTTGAAATCTGATTGTACACCCAGTCCTATTTTTCGTTGTATTTATATAATATATATATCTGAAATGCGTAAGTTAAACTATTTTATTAGTAGGCTTTGTTTCTTGAAAAACAATCGCGATAAGCACTAGTACAAATTTAAATATTAACCCAATGAAAGACCAGAGTTTTTTTTAATCGAATTAATTACCAGATTCCACCACAAAGAAATTTCATTTTAATTCAAGTTTTAACAGATCATCGTCAAAGAAACAGACGTCTAGTCGCGAAGCACTAGATATCAAAATAGAAATTTTAGAAATAGTTCTAAATAGCTTTTGTTATACAAAACTGTTCTTTTGCAAGACATACTCAAAGAACATGCAGACCAAATAATAACGCTTTATATTTTAAGAAAATTCAAAAATTCAAAATTCAGTTCCAAGTAGATAGAAATCTTAGAAACTTCGCAAAAAGAGAAGGGAAAACACAATTTCTTTGCTAAAGCGAGTCCAATTGACCTGAACACTGTATAAAGGTTAAAACGATTTAGAAGTATCAACTTTAGCACTGAAAGAGACACCCCTCACACTTCTCTTTAGTTTTTTTAACCATTTTGCCCCTGAAAGATGTATGGTTCACTTCCAAAGTACAGTCAACCTTAGGTACATCAATTTCACCACTATTATACTAACAGCGTCTTTATCTCAACGTGTTATGGTCGATTTTCGTAATTCGTTGTTTACGGTGACTTGCAGATGTTAGTTACCTAGGTTTAGACTAGAATATAAAAATATTTGACAAATTATTTGCGAGTGTGCCAGCTTGTCACAAACTACGTGTTTGAAAGTTTTGAAGGATGAAACATTAGTTTGAAACTTCTTTAGTTTTATTTACGCGCCACGCAAAAAGAGGGGAGGTATAAGTTTGACTTGTCTGTCTGTGTATCTGTGTGTCGGTCAGTGGTATCGCAACTTCTAAACGAATGGACCGATTGTGATGCGGGTTTTTAAATCTGACGTGATCTAGATGGTTCTCAGCTGTATTTAATAAAGATTTTTTTGCGTTATGAAAGTTACCGGCAACTTTATAAAATTTGGCGGAAGTTTCTCAATTTTTTTTGTTTAATGTTATTTTAGGTTTGTGTGCAATATTGTGTATTTTTGTTTAAAGTCTTTAAAATTACATTTTTCATCACTTATTCAATCAGTTATCAGTTTAATTTTAATAACACCATCTGTACTCTCCAGGACGTGATGGAGGCCAACGACCGGGACATCTAGGTGACATCATTTTGGTCGGAAAGAATTTGAGGGTCATTGACACAAGAAGAAGACGAATAATCTACCTAATGTTACAAAGGACGTAAACATTGAAATAATGTTTTAATATAGCATAACCATAGCATAGGAATAATAAAAAGATGGTATTTATTATTATTATATACTAACAATAAAATCAAAGACTTGTATCAAAATCAAAAATAAAATCAAAAACTTGTATCTCTAGTTCTTAAGAACCTTGAATTGTGTCTCACTCGTGGACGTACCAAAACATTGTATTTTACATATAAACTGTGGATAACGTAGTGAGTTACACACTTATAATTATGTATATGTTTGCCTACTGTCACGTGTATTTTAGTGTGTAATTGTTTGTTTTCCCGAACTAATAAATTAAATTGAAAAAATTAAAATTAAATTTACAAATAATTAAAATAGTTTTGAGTATGTCAGTTAATAGGTACACAATGAAATGCAGAGGAAGGCCGAAAACGAGATGTATTGATTCTGTACAAGATGATATGAGAAAGAAAGGAGTGAATGCTAAGATGACATGTAGTAGAGATGAATGAAAACAAAAGACGCATTGCGCAGAGCCCCAAATAATCGGGAACAGGGCTCTGCCGAGGCCGCGCAGAGCTTGCGAAAGTGATCTCGCGGCTCCGGCAAAGGCAAGGACGAGACCTGGGTGTTTTTAGTCGGTATAAGTCAGAAATATCCCACGCCGTACCCTTGGCGTGGGTTGAAGTCATTAAAGTTTCACCCCGACAAAAAAAAAGCGGAGATGAGAGTAAATAATCTTTTTTTTTATTTCTTTGTGACAACAAAAATATAAGTATAATCTTTTCTAAGTTACATGTTCTAATTTAAGCGAAGTAACATGCCCCTTTAACTTCTTATTCGCGTTTAAATTCCGCCGGCGACTCTCACGTACGTCGTAATGTCTCTACTTTCTTAGATTTATTGGACACCAGTATTTATGAACGGATCTTCTAATAACCTTAAACAGTTCGCCACGGTCATTTAGCTGCAATTGATAATCTTTTGTTTAATCATTTTTAAATAATTTAATTAAATATATTAAATATTTGTAAATAAAGTTGATAAAATTTAAATTTTTAAATAATTAATTTTAAAAGTGACACAAAGTCGTTTGTTATCAAACTATAGTTTTTGACCGCGACTGTGCTCACAATTATGTCGCGTGGAAGGCGTTTATCCAAGTAAAAAATAGACTATGTCCTATCTAGGGACCCAGCTTATCCCATATCAAGTTTCATCAAAATCGGTTTAGTGGTTTAGTTAAGAGCGCGTAACAGACAGATTGATATATTTTCGATCATTAATAATATTAGTATGGATTGTCTAATATCAAATGATACCTACAATTCTACAGCAAACTGTTCTCAATTTTTTTCCTTATAAGTGTTAGGAATAAAATTGAGACTACTTATATTTTTATAGTTCTCAAAATAAAAGTTACCTATGAAACTATTTTCCAGTAGTGTAATCGGGGATAAAATAAGGTAAACAATTCATGAAGCATATTGCAAAAACGAATAATTCAACTCGAACAGCAGGTACATTATATAATCCAATAATTCAATGCTTTAATAACGGAGGTATGTGTAAAATTCAATTAATGTAGTGCAATCGGGCGTGCTGATTGCATTTTCTACGACACTGATTGTTTAAACAACCAATAAAAGTCTTTTATTGTTTCATTCGCTTGTGAAAATATTGCCTATGGCTTAGCACAACGGATATTATTCCACAGAGTGGGCGAGCATAGTTTGGTTCAAATGATTTTTTTTCGCGTGAGTTACTCTGAATGAATTTGAGGCATCAATATACATACATACACTAAACATTTTCATTGATTTTTTTACGAATAAAAGTATTTTATGGTCGCTTTAGTCTGCTGGCTGTGTAATAAAAGTTTGTTGATTGGCTATGCCAAACGTTTTGTTTTGTTTCCCTTTGCATACTACACTAACGTAAAACTTTTATGGGAAACAATAGAGTCATGATTTCTAGTAAGTATAGCTTTTTCTATACGGGGGTAAAACAATTTTCAATATATTTTATAATTTAATAAATAACTATCAGGATACAAGTGAAAAACACACGATTTTTTTTACTGATATTTTGTTTTTATATACAGTATAGTGGAAAAGTAATTTGAAGGCAACTTTCAAGCGCACAAAAATTAGACTTGGTTTCCAGCAGATTTACAGCGATTGAACTCAACAATAGAAAGCAGTACAGTCTGTCTAGGAACTGATGAAAAAGATTTTTAGGTTAACTAAAAAACGATTTTGTTGTACTTACAACAAATTTATGGTAATTTACCACAAGACTATGACTTGACAGCCATTTGTATAGCAAAATTTGTATTTTCCCAAACAATCGTTTTCATCAGTTCCTTGACAGATGGTCTTTTAACCATTTTACATACTAACATTTTCTATGAAATACACCTCTATCATAATTTGTTCTACACATTCGTGAGAACGCTGCTATGAAGTAAAAAAACGTTATTGAATTGTTTTAAATGTTTCGATCAAATTGCGCACATCCGAAACAATAGTTTTTTCCACGTACCCATTCATTCTGTTGTTGCTGTGAAAAAGGTAAACAACAATGCACAGCCCGTTCAATAAAGCTATCGCCCCACGGGTGTTGTAGAGGCGACTAAGAGATAATACGAAAAGATTGGACAAGAGTATCCTGCTTGTTCGCTAATAAAAACGTACGGCGATCACAAATTCGTTTGCCACCGAGGTCATAGCGGTAGTATCTCCTGGCGTTCATTATACCTATGTAAACGGAAAGGAAATATATTGCTGTAGGTGGAAATTTACGCACTGATATGTACTAATACTGGTAAATGTGTTTATTCCTAATTTATTTATTTTTTGTTTATAGATTTTGAGCCAAACAATGCAGCTGACCGTTGAGTCGTTGTCCTGTTGATTCGCGATATTTCCCGCGGATTTTCCGCAAATTTTCCTTCATAAAAACCCGGCCCTGATACTTACAAACACAACAAAAAGAACAGCCAAATCGGTTGAGCCGTTCTTAAGTGATGCTACACCATATATGTAACAATTTTTTTTTTTAGATAATATATTATTATAAAAAAAAAAAAAAAAAAAAAAACCATTCACACAACACCAGGTCAAGAATTTATACTCTTGCCGTTAAATAATATAATTAATTGACGCCTAAATCAGTTTAATCAAATCGAATCATTTAATATTTGTTAAACATAGGTATGAAAAACATCATAAGATTTTAAAATAAAATAAGAGCGCTATGTTTTGCACGTAAAGCATCCAAATAGTAGACAGTAATAGTTTAATTTTTCCAGCTGTTTTGCAGCAATTAAAAGCCAAGCTGAGATTAATAAAGCTACGAGCTAAAAGTAACCTAAAGTGACACTCATAAGCGACAGAACAGTCCTACTTTATTGCACCTAGCGTTCTGAGTAATGCATTATGTAACAATTATAATTATAAAACTTACATCTATCCATCTAATCCTAGATCCCAAAGTAGACTTTAAAGGCTCTGCAATTCTATCTACCCTGTTTAAGCATTGTGTTTAATTTGATTTCGTAATACAAACGTGGATCACAGTGGCAGCGGTGATAGCGGCGATTGTGTGCCAGAAGGAGACACGATGACGTCATTAATCTTTCTGTAATGACCACCGAAATACGGACACGGACATCATGGCACATTTGCTGAAGTTTACCTTGGAGTATGAATTTAGTAAAGTAGGAAAGTGTTTTCTACTACTTTTAATTTTTTTTATCACTCCAGACACAAAAAGAAGTTTATTACGATTTTAACATGTCTGTCAGTGTATGTGGCACTCCCAAATAGGTGAAAAATTTTTAATAAAAAAGAATGTTTGAAATTGTAGATTAAATCTGTTTTGGGTTTAAATTCAAGAAAACTTATTCAAACACATTAACAAATTACTAAAAGGTTCTGGGAAATATGCGACACATCTGTACAAAACGGTCATCGCTCAGCATGTGCTAAGATTCGGAAAACTCAGCACTGGTTTTCAGCTCTTTCTTAATTGTATGGTAACAAGCTTTTCCAGGCCATGTCCAACATGTTGTAGTAAAATAAAAATACCCCAGAGTTTACCAGACTTGTTTATGTTTAGGTAACAATGATTACATAGTACCCTACACGATCAGCTCGTCTTATTCATACTCTAAGGGGCTACCTTACCCATTGTAAGCAGTAGAATACAAGCTGGACAATTCTGGTGGTGTTCTTG
This sequence comes from Diachrysia chrysitis, assembly GCA_932294365.1. Lineage (NCBI taxonomy): Eukaryota > Metazoa > Arthropoda > Insecta > Lepidoptera > Noctuidae > Diachrysia > Diachrysia chrysitis. The sequence continues at coordinate 9,338,847 of OW028645.1, forward strand.
TTATTTACTACTCTAATTCAGGTTGGTAATTTGATTTTTCTTGGAAGGTCCTTTAATTATCAAATGGTTTGGTATATCAACGGGAGTTTTAATGATCTAGAGTTCTTTGAGACAAGAATTTAATATTTTTTTGTAACTTTATAACAAAAAGGTTTTTGATTAATTTGCGACTTTTTTGGCTTTTATTTATCAGGTTCAAAAACATAAACGGTACTCAAGGACTTCGATTAGTATAATCTCTACTACTTACTAGGTTGAGATAATCTTTGACTATAATTACAAACTCAGACAATACCAAGTTATTCACCAATAAATCCTTACCTTATTACTTCTAATTTAATTCGAAAATTTAAACAAAGAGTTACAAACAAAAATTTGTATCGAGCAGAAAAAGCCTTCTCGGATTTTAAGTCAACGGATCCGTAAAATTCCTTTTCCTTTTTTTCAGGAATTTTTTAGAAAGTTCCTTTAATTTTCAGTACTTTTTAGCTCCAACATTTTTATAACAAGGAGTTATTTTGTGGCATGTTCCTCAAAATGCACCTAATTTTGTGATTCCTGATTGAATATAACTGACTGTCTTAAATAGTGCTTTTGATATTTGTTGGTTGTTTATCTTAAGTGCAACTGGAACTAAATATCAATAAAAAATAAATAATAAAAAAATTAAAAATGAACCTAATCTATGGTAGTTAAAATAATACCTAATCGTATACCCTGCCTGATCTACACTCTACTTTTATTTTTGTTTTACTAGTTTGCTTTACTTCATCGGGAGATTTTGCTATAAATATTATGTGATACTTCGATGTGATAATTATGTTAACGCTTCCAAAAAATAACTACGTACTCTATGATATATATTTAAAGCTTTTTCTATAAATCAATATATAGTGCTCAATGTTAATATTATATTTGCACATCCTCAGTATATTTCCCATTATTTGTTCATACTAAGAATGTTCTCCGAACGGTTCTAAAACAACGTGTTATGACACAACAGATTCCAAGCAATAAGTTCTGCGGCTGACGGGGTTTGAACCTATAGCATAATATAACGCTTTGAAACCTCAAGTGAATATTGACAACTTAATACTTCCTAAGTTAGCTCGTTAGTGAGGATGACAAGTATTCGAAACATCCAATGTTTTCTGTAAATTATCTTGCATCTGCCAACTCCTTAGATCTATAGCATTGGGTAGTAAATACATTTACCATCATGGTCAGTAGAATGTCAATGCTAGCAACGGATAACAAAAATCAACCTTGTTTTAAGTGCTAACTGATTGCAGTTTATATTAACTAGTTCTTGAAAAAAACTGTAATACACTTTAAGAGCCTATGCACACCACGTTTATGTTGCGCGTTTGAGAAACATGAGTCAACGGCGTGATTTTCATTTTACATATCAGTTAGAAAGTTTTAAAACGCTGTGTGCAAGGCTCTAACATGGAACAGTTTAGGGTATACAGAATACACGCCTCCTAAATGGATCTCCAGGCATCATGGTTTTCCGCCGCTGTTTTATAAAACCTTTAGGTATTTGATTAAAATAACTTTTTAACGTTTTTTAACTTGAATGTTAATTAACTAATTATACACAAATTTGTGTTGCCGCAACACTGACTGCATACAATTTAATCTTTTAGACACTACACACATATATAAATCGTAGATTAGTTTTTGTACTACCAGGGTAGCAGACGTCTAGATGATACGAACTCGGTTACTTTGAAGTCACGTATTGCTAAATGTGACGCGTAACACGTACAACAGTAACTGGTTTTGGGGTGTGGAGCCTGTCTGAACCTAATAGTATGCCTTGATAGGTTGTTAGACTCTCACCTACGCATTCCTTGTACGAGTTTTATGTTACTACGAAACATGTGTGATAACAGTTATTGTGTTCACGTTGTTAGTAATGAAATTAGATCTTTTGGGAGCTTTTTTCTTGTGTTCCATTAATTTAAGGTTTACGTAAGAAGCCTTTTGTTCATTTAGGATTATCTACGATTTTTTTTTTTTGGGGCGATCAATCTCTACGTCTGGCATTACATCTTCTACTCGTAGTGAAGACCAAAATATGGGTTCATGATGGTACAATAATCGTAATACGAGAGTTATATACTATTGACACATGGAATAAATTGTTGAAAATGTAAGTACCTTGAGGTACACTGAGGTACACTGCAGGTACCAACTTCCTGTAGGAAATGAACTTTTTTCTGAGACGTACACCCGGGGTCCTAACGCACACGAATTATAAGTCTTGACAGAGATCTGACTAGATTACTAATTATAGGTACTATCTTATCTCAAAGGCAATAATGAATAAACACAAGCTTTTCCTCATTGTCTAACGTTTAATTAGAAGCACAGGCAGGTATAGTAAGAAAATGATGAATGTTTACAGCTTGCGAAAATAACCTAAACAAGACCTTCAGGGAATGGCGCCGTATCATAAGTACATACTCGCCGACTTAATAAGAGTTCCGTATTCCACGAAATTATTTATCTTCCGACCACGTTTGAAAGGCCAGAGGCCATGACTTTCTAACGGGGTTCTGTACACGAAGTATATTATTATTAATGCTTGTAATTTATTTGTTTTTGAAATTGTAAGTCAAAGGATAATTTATCTTAACACTTGGTGAAATAAATGCCTTGTATAAAGTAAGCGTCAGTAGCAACAAGGAATTTAATCATCAATGCTTAAATCCTTAACAGGCCGTGTGATGTGCGGTCAAATATCAAATATAATATACAATTTCAAATTTTCAATTATTTTAATCACGTACAGTCAGCAACAAAATTTTAATAAAACAGCGAAAACACAACTTAAAGTCCGTATATAGGTGTTGCGATTAAGTAACAAAATTGTCTTATCACGAAGGGTTAACACAGTATTATCCTTACTAGTTTATTTTTTAATTTATGTCATTCATGAGTTTCGTGAATGTGATTGTGATCGCCAAGATTTTTTGCTGACTGTAGGTGTGTGTGCACCACACCTATACTACGTAAAACACATCTTTATAGTGTTGTAGGGTTAACATAGTACAAGTTTATATATTTATTTTCCTTAATTTTGTGTTACAAAATTACTCATTTAAATAGAATAGTAATTGTGTGTTCTAAACCTAATTTACAATGTAGGCTAAATTTCAAAGCATAATTTCAGTTTGGCCGTATAATTTGTTCGTTACAGGTCTGATGTATGATGTTTGTTGACGGGAACTATGTATGAGGCGCCCTGATTATGCCGCATGAGTGTTGAATCCCAATTAGGAATCACAGAAAGATGTGGGTCACTAGAAAACATGATAAAATATTTTTAAAGAGTTGTTTCTTATGATTTCTTTTTAATACCATATTATTATGATTTAATCTTTGTTTAATGATTTTCTTTGTAACATATAATTATTTTTTATTTTTAATATGCTATCAAAACACATGGACAAAAAATTTAAGATATAAAGTGGATAAACAGAGACAATGGTGTATTTGGACGATCAATAATTATTTTTAATCAAATTAATTTTGAATAATTCATTAGTTAATTCATAAAACTGTATCTACTTGCATAATTTACCTAACAACATAAAATAAAAACACGAATATACACAAAAAAAACAACAACAACTTATACTAATGTTTAACATTTATCACGCAATGGTCGAGTTTTCCGGAGAAATCTCAATGAACTCAAAAACATATGCTAATTCAACTACTTGCTTGTTTTATCCAACACCAAAATAATAACGAAAGCTATAATATTGTCTCAAGGATCTCCATTCTTTTTAGGAAATTATTTGAATAGAATAAGGGCACTGCGTACATCATTTCGGATGATTGATAGGCTGTGCACACGCGAGAATCTGCTTTATATTCTATTTGTCTTAAGAACTTTGCTAACAGTTCTCGGGTGAGAAAATGTTTGAAAGTGGCCTAAATTCCGACGTGGGTTATGTTTAACAGTGTTTCAGATTTGTGTGTAGTGCTAAGATTCAAGGTTAATTCATTGGTTTTTATTAATTCGTTGTCCAACTGAATGTATGTTATGAATTATTTAAAACAAAACGGTTTACTAACGTATATTCTCGGGATCGCCCGACTAGTTTCAGACTCAATAGGAGTCCCTAATCATGAGTTGACGCGACGGTGGTGGTGTCGCGAGTCTAACTGTTAACTGTTCAAGTTCTGCACACTGTTTAAACAGTGTGCAGAACTTGAACTCAACCGTTACAAAAAAAAGTTTGAAGTACTACCAGTGTGGTCAAAAAATATGGTTAATTTGAATTATGTACATTACACACAAGATATGATATGTTATTTATGTTACCGACGTTTAAAATCTGATCGCGCTAGTGTATGTCAAAATGTAAGCATATAAATTAAAAAAATATATATATCGAAAACTTAATAATTGGAGGTTTTGCAGTCATTAAATTGCGAGCGCTAGTAACATAATTATCTGTCTCATGTTTATCATTGGTAAAATAATATTAATTATGCAATATTACGTTTACAATTAATTACGCACCAGTAAATTACAATATGCATGGTATGCACGCTTGTTGAGTAAAGCCGCCTGTACCTTGCTACCTTTAGGCTTTTGTGGATTTGGTTCGGGGAAAATATGTTATGATCGTGTTTCCGTAAAATACCGAGTAGACTTGTAAGTTATGTACTGCCTTTATAGTTAACGGTAATGACTAAGCCTTATCATACCCCTTTAACTGATCTCTGAGTATGTATGATAACATACCACAACATCACTCAGAGGAAGCACGTATGTTAGTGCAATAGAGTGACAATTGGATGACGGTTAACGCGTTTTGCATTGTGTGTATATGACTACTTTGAGTTTCAGTGAATAAATATGCTATTATTTATATTAGTCTCTCATGAACAAGGCTGTGGTAGATCGGGTTTTGGAAGTACATTAAGATCAACTCCAAATCAATCTATTTAGTTTTATCATAATATAATATAAAATACCGGCTATAAATGACCGACTGCCTTTTTTCATGTAGGGATAGAACAAGCATTTTTCACCACGCTTGCTTTCTATTTTCAGTAATGTCTTAGAATAATTAAGAAAGTACATTACCTTTGAACAAGCAGCCTTGTGCACACAAATCTATTCATTAAACTCTAGTCCACTACGACATTTATTGAGTTTCACTAAAACTTAACTAAAACCAAACAAACCTGCTATTATTAGATTATACTAAACCCACTAAGTACAACAAAAAAAATACAATGGTCAAGACTTATTCACATCCTTAATTTTATCTCTTCTATCCGCCCGTTATTAAAAATAAATATTTACACTGTATCGGTTATATAAGATTCAAAATCACGGAAACAGGATGCCAATAAAACATAATAACATCGCGTAATTGAATCCCAAAGTTATAAAACAATACTGAAGGATTATGAGAAAAAATATATGAAATAAAATAAAGAGTCGTGTGGAATTTGATATTTGATAAAATCAATTCCACGAACTTATGGTATTTTTCATAGACTAATTTACATGGGATAGATGACTGTGTATGAAAACTAGTAATAAAAAATTTAAGACACGTATTTTTATTACTTTTTCATTATAAGTAAACACTAAATAGATAAAGCCAATCAAAATTCAGGAGTAGGGGGCTAATGAACTCATGGTTGCGTACAAAACGCACGAAATTGTGACGTCCTTTTAATGTAGGTAAAATTAAAAAAATATATAACCTACATGTTATTAGTGACATTAAAACAGAGTAGTTTTGTGTAAGATCGTGACGTAGTTAGCCCCTACTCCTCAACTTAGATACGTTTTGTTTTTATTTATTTTGCTAAAGTAAAAAATACGGTTAGAAATATATTTTTAGTATCTAATTTACGAACTAAATAGATCTTTGTTTTTCATACCCAGTCAACATCCGGATTGTAATGAACTTCCGTCTCATCAAAACTGCATTTTACGCAAAATCATCATGAATTATTTACCCATTCAAATTGTTTGCTAAATAAAGACACCAGAAGACGTTATAAACATATATCTTGTTCTGCACTTTATAATAATAATTGTGAAATAAGTTCGTAACTCTTAAACGATAAAATCATTCAAATTACTTGAAACAAACAAAACAAAGCTAATTTTAGTCGTGTATGAAATTTACGGAAACAGGAGCCATGTCGGTATGCTCCTCAGATTGTGTCTCCGCCGTCCAACTTTAAGCATTGCGAGACTGCGTACAGAACTGGCAAAGCTATCAAAGTTTATAACACTGTCTAATACAATGCTATATGCAAACGCATCGGAACTTTGTCGCGAGATATATTACGTACAAATCGTGTGCATTATAATAGTGTAACTAACAATGGTCGGAATGGTTTTGGGCAAGTTTAAATATAATCTTTTTGGTGCATCTAGATAAATCTTTTATAACGATATACCTTCTTGATTCCACATCTCTCTTTAGGAACCTGAAACCTCTTCATTTAAGTTTATAAATAAAAAAAAATACAGTTTGATAACTGTATTTTTTTACTTTGATAACGGTAATAATTATTACAACCGTATTAAGTTTGTTAGTCTGTTGACAATGTTGAGGTCAAATCTCGCACACTGAATAAGAAACCATGATTATATTGGATTAGCTAGCTGACCTGGCAAACGTTATTTGGCCATATAAATTTATCGAGGTAAGGCTGTCCACCCCTATCACCTAGAGGAATAAAAAAATTATACGAGCTATTCTCGGACCTACCAAATATACACAAAAAGTTTCATAAAAAACGGTCAAGCCGTTTTGGAGGAGTTCGATAACAAACACTGTGACATGGATTTTTTATATATTAGATTTCCCCTTTGTTCAATTGAGCTGGCATACATTTTGTGGATCGGATGGCAAGGTATTTTATAATTAGATGCTTGGATTTATAGCTTTTATTAAGAATTATTTTATTTTAAAAGCGTATTTTTAAACGGAGACGCCGTTGTGCAGTTTTACATTTACAGACTGGTATTATTTAAACAAAAATCTCTAAATGAACGTGTTTGCATCTCGAGGACATTTTGCTTCTACGTGCCTCTCTGTTGTGTCTCCATTTACTTATCTACAAGAGTAGCACGTACTGATCTAAATAAATATAAAGCTTCCTTAAGATTACCTTAAAAAGGAGACATAATCACCAAGTCTTGACTTAAAAGTACCTATATAGGCAAAAATTAAAATAAACTAAAAAAATATATTTTTTACTTAATAATGTTCACAGAAGTGGTGTTTTTACTAAAGTTTTCGGTGTGTATGTTTGTAAGTTGGCCGTCGAAATTTTATGACCGTTTTTGTTATCCGATTAAGCTGAAATTGTACATGCTTTTCAGCTGGTCTGATGATGGACCTAGAAGCTGGATATAGGAACTATGTAACGAAACGACTCAATCCCATAATGTTTGGGCTTGTTTGATTTATTTTCACTAGTATTCTGAGCTTAGCCGATTTAACCCACATGTACCCAAGCGGCGACCGGTCACCGCGCATGACGTCACAGCCAAATCTCAGTCAAACCCCGAGCGGCGACCGGTCGACGCACTGCCTCCACTTGATTTAAACCCTTTTTTTGTGTTTAGAGTCTACCTATGTATGAAGAAGTTTTATGATATACAATCTTTAACCTCAGTGTATTGTTGATTTAAACCTTATTACTACAAAGATTAGGTACTTTTTGGACTACTCGTCATTAGTAAATTCTAAGAGTATCTGTGGTGAATTACAATCTAATTTACGTCTGTCAAAATGGGTATCAAACCAGTATAACAACAATATAATAAATGAGTCATTATTATTTACTCATTTCCCAATTCAATAACCTACATAAATAAATATGCGTGTTTATACAAATTAAATCTGCTGTATAACAAAAGTGTGTCTCAGTTACGAAGAAAAATGCAAATTCCTTTTAATTAGAGCAGATTTATTCCAGTCTTCAATCGTAAGTACAGTTCACAGTTAATTTGTTTTAAATAAACACTGTATTACACAATGGTTGGCTTTGTATAACTATCAGGTTTTAATATAAAATAACTGCAATACACGCCTACTGGCCGATATTTTCTAAATCTTATCCGAACCTTCTCTTTTGTGCATTTCAATTTAAATAACTCGAAATCGTATTCTCCTTCTGTGTTATTAGTTACAAAACCCATCTGTTTTATCGAAGTTCACGATGAAATGTTGATTCAAGTACCTAATAAGAAACCACACAAACTGTAAAGTTATTCAAAGCATCGCCATATAAGACCAATCTTAGTTGCAACTCCGCTCACGAGGGACAAAATTATGTAACCGTATACAGAAATGCTGGCATTGCCGTAAATCAAGATAAGAGAACCGTCTTTTTTAAATAAATTAAGATTAAATCATTATTTTCCTTTTGAAATTTATGAGCATTTTGATTTTTTTTTTAATATAACAAAAATGTTTTTTTAACAAATAAAATTGTTCCTTACTAGTAGGAATTTCCCTTATCCCAAAAAAATTTTGTGACGATGACCTAATTATGAGCAATAAATGATTGTTTTCATAGAATAACCATGCTTCGTGGACAACATAACAAGAATACGTCTATATCTTTTTAATATTATCCTCTTTATTAAAAACTACGAAGTAGGTACTATGAATATATTATTGCAAACGATTCATAAAATTATGAGCTTGCATTCATATATGCAACAGTACAACCACAAAACTGTTTGTGTTGCCATTACGCTGTCGCACCGAACGACCGATACATGACCACGGTTTTGCTGGCGCTCAGTCGTTCGTATGAGTTGATGGACCACAAACCAACTAGTTGTAGGCACTGCTGCTGGTCATGTTAAGCCTAAAAATCAACATTGTCGCATAAAAAAAATATTTAATCCATCCATTCAAAGTTAAAAATGGTGCTAAAAATATCAGTTCTTCGGAATTCAAGCTTGTCACTTAATACATAAACAACTAGCTCTGTTGCCCGCGGTTCCAACCGTGTAGGTGTTGGTTAACGCGGCAAAGTAGCCTATGTCCTTTTTTAGGATCCAAGCTTACGCACACCAAGTTTAAAAAATCGACTCAGTGGTTTAACCATAAAAGCGGAACAGCCAGACAGACAGAGTTACTTTCGCATTTATAATATTAAGTATGGATAATTCTTTTTGTGTAGAAATTAAACAACTGTTTTGGTTATTCGCTATTATACCTATGTCTACCATACCCATCTTATTCCTCGACAAAGGTAGCTCTTGCCATAGTTCCTCATACATTAAAATCTCTTATACGTCTAACACGATTTTAAGAAGAACAAACTCGATCAAGTCAGACTGAAACCAAACGTAAGATTCCCACTCTTTATTCAGTTTCATAACTTAAGGTGTTATGAATATATCCGCGACACATCCACAGCCATTTAAAATTATATAATATATTCTAGATGGCGGTGAAACTTTACACAATGGATCTTAGCCCGCCTGTGCGATCGGTTTTGATGGCATGCGACATATTCAACGTGCCTTACGAGAAAGTTGAAATTAATCTTCTGGAAAAGGAACAGATGAAACCAGAGTTTTTAGCTGTAATTTTTTATTTTTATGCTGCTTGTTGGTTTAGTAACAATTTTTAATTTACTTCTTCTAAAGTGTTGGACATTATCGACTGACCTGTAAGTTGGTCTAGTGGTTAGTGTCCCTAGCTGCTAAAACAGAAGTCGTGGGTTCGATTCCCACCCAGGACAAAATGTTTGTGTGATGAGCATGATCATTTGTTCTATGTCTGGGTGTAATTTATCTCTAATATGCATATATTTAGAAATATAAAAGTATGTTTATTAGTTGTCTGGTTGCCATAATACAGACTGTCTAGTTTGGAATTAGATGGCCGTGTGTGAGTAGCCTCACGGTATAATTGAGTTTTTAAACTAGGCAAATTTTGAATACAATATTCAATGTACAAATTATGGCTTAGTATTGATTCGGAAAAACTATTTGACATTAAAATTTATGGACACACTAAGAATAATGACCTAGCATATCAAATTTTGTATCCTGTATTTTTATTGTTAATAATAATTATAGTAACGGTTAAATTTATTTTTGTCGTACTTTATTCAGTGACATTTGTTTTAAAAACATTCTCCATGTTTATTAAAAAAAGACTTTTCATAATCGACGCCAACATAATATGTAAACATTTTCAGAAAAATCCACTACACACTATTCCCGTTCTTGAAGATGGAGATTTTATTCTACATGACAGGTTCGTTATTTTTTATTATTTTTATCCTGCACTTTAATAAATTCTATAATACCTGTCAAGACAATAATTTAAACAGACAGGGAAAAACAACACTCTGTTCATTTAACTAAATTATGTTACATAATCATTCACGGAACCATTAAAATAAAATGAAGGAAAAATTTTTACTTAAAATTAAAAAAAATATATAAAGAATTGAAAAAATTATATAAAAAACAGTTTAAGTGGCCAATGCTAGTATGTAACCAAAAATCAATAAATCGTCGTAGTTTCCCGTTACGTTCATAATAGCTTCCGAAATCCCTCGGGCGTTCACTCAAAAGCATAAATTAGAATATCCGCATAACATTCGTTTTTGGCGCCAATTTTTTAACGTCAAATCCCTAATTCAAACACACCCGTTTTATCCGTGGACATGGCTTAACGCATTCTAATTTATAACCGTATAAATTGATTTATTTTTTACCGTTTGACAGCAATTTTGGTTGTAAATTATTTTTTTACTTATCCTATTTTGTTTCTACTTCGCAGTCACACGATTCTGATGTATCTGGCCGATGTTTACGCAGAAGATGAAACGTGGTATCCGAAGGATGTCAAAAAAAGGGCGCTTGTCAATCAAAAACTTTTCTTCGACAGCTCTACACTTTTTCCGAGATTACGCAATGTGACGGTAAGCCAGGTCGTTTTTTGGAATATCACATTATTTTTTGGATGGCTTTGTTTTTAAACTGACCATGGTGGAGTAATAGAATAACCCCCGAATACTGAAACGCAGCTTTACTTTAAGACGTTCTTAAATGTCTATCTTTCGGTTCTTTACACCTTAAAGTGACAGAGACAGCATGAGACTTAACGGCGACTTATAACTGATTGTCGTTTCAATATTCGGCCATTAATTTGTCGAATGTTTGGTGCAGTGGAGCCGTCTGCAAAAACACATAGTTACTTACGACTTACGGTACGTTCACACGGCGTCGAGTGTTTCTCAACCGAATCGGTTTTTTGCAGGATTCGGTTTAGTGACAACAGTATTTCAATGAATGAGTTCACACATGCATTCGGTTTTAAGATACGGCAAAAACATCGAATCTGGCTGAAGTTGACATCCGATTTTGCGACTACAAACCGATCCGGTCGTACTGCAAAATTTAAGATCCGGTTCAGTGGTATAGCGCATTCAATACATGCGTTCATACGATACACGCAAACCGGATAGTGTGTTCACACGGCATCTCGATTACGGTGCCGTCGGATACGGCAACGCAATATTTGCCGTGTTAATACCACATTCGGTTTTTCCAGATCCGATGAAAATAAGATTCGGGAAAACGTGGCTCCGTGTGAACGCCACGTTACCGTGTGAACGTAACGTACCGTAACGGTACGTTCACACGGCGTCGAGTGTTTCTCTACCGAATCGGTTTTTTGCAGGATTCGGTTTAGTGACAACAGTATTTCAATGAATGAGTTCACACATGCATTCGGTTTTAAGATACGGCAAAAACATCGAATCTGGCTGAAGTTGACATCCGATTTTGCGACTACAAACCGATCCGGTCGTACTGCAAAATTTAAGATCCGGTTCAGTGGTATAGCGCATTCAATACATGCGTTCATACGATACACGCAAACCGGATAGTGTTTTCACACGGCATTTCGATTACGGTGCCGTCGGATACGGCAACGCAATATTTGCCGTGTGAATACCACTTTCGGTTTTTCCAGATCCGATGAAAATAAGATTCGGGAAAACGTGGCTCCGTGTGAACGCCTACTTAGTGGGCGTTCACACGGAGCCACGCAAAATCGGATGTCAACTTCAGCCAGATTCGATTTTTTTGCCGTATCTTAAAACCGAATGCATGTGTGAACTCATTCATTGAAGTACTGTTGTCACTAAACCGAATCCTGCAAAAAACCGATTCGGTAGAGAAACACTCGACGCCGTGTGAACGTACCGTTAGTAGGCGTTCACACGGAGCCACGTTTTCCCGAATCTTATTTTCATCGGATCTGGAAAAACCGAATGTGGTATTCACACGGCAAATATTGCGTTGCCGTATCCGACGGCACCGTAATCGAGATGCCGTGTGAACACACTATCCGGTTTGCGTGTATCGTATGAACGCATGTATTGAATGCGCTATACCACTGAACCGGATCTTAAATTTTGCAGTACGACCGGATCGGTTTGTAGTCGCAAAATCGGATGTCAACTTCAGCCAGATTCGATTTTTTTGCCGTATCTTAAAACCGAATGCATGTGTGAACTCATTCATTGAAATACTGTTGTCACTAAACCGAATCCTGCAAAAAACCGATTCGGTAGAGAAACACTCGACGCCGTGTGAACGTACCGTTAGTGGGCTAGAAATAGAATGTCAACCATTGTGAATCAACGGTTGAAATTTTATTTTACTGTGACACATAGTTGGGCAGCTCTACACATATTTAGCTGTCAGTGTGTTAGTTGAAGTTTTGTTAATCTTAACCAGCAACTTCGTTTCAATTAGTATTTTTGCAAAAACTTTTAGCTCTAGACGCTTTAATGAATTTGAGCATCTTATTTGGGCCGCTTGAAAACAGGTCAAAGCAAAATACTGAGAATAAAAGGTATACTTACGTTAATTGATACTTAAAAATCGACGAGCTCATTGATTACTTTCGCACCTTAAAAATAAGGTAACACAAGGATGGCACTTCGGAAATCTTAATGGTCCTTTAAAACTGCTATCCTGACTCCCTAATGACCGTGGCAAAGAATGTAAACAAAGCGAGGAATATTAATTAGGCCAGGATGTTGAAACCATTGGCGAAAGTTTTATCAAATCGCTATTTGAATTTGGTTCTTTTTGGCGCATTTTTATTCACATCACATGTTTTTAAGTCAGCAAAGATTTTTAATCAAGCGAGTCGGTTGTGTTGTATCAACTGAAATAGATTTCAAACAATAGTAAATAACAATGTACATTTCCGTGCAGTTATAATATAGGTACAATATGTTGGTTGTACTGAAGTATTCCGAAAATAAAACGAAATACATTTTATAAAGAAACACTCGAATTGCGTTAAATGGTAATTACATTTATTATATTTTGATTTTTCTAGTATGCATTGGTCATAGAAGGCAAAAGGACGATAAAACAAAAGATGTATGATAGCATCGAAGAGGCATACGGATTCGTGGAAGTATTTTTATCTCGATCAGCTTATATCGCCGGGGAAGACATCACGATTGCCGATTTGTCAACCTTCAGTGATATCTCATCGCTGGTTCATATCCTGCCAATTGACGAGGAAAAGTAAGTTGGGAAACAATTGTTCTTTTTGCGGTATTTCTTATTGACGGGTGGTAAAAAAAAATAGGTAAGTTATGTGATTGGAGATAACATTGTGTACTTTGATTTGAAAGGAAGAATTTTATACGTGGCTTGTACGTTAAGTTTACTAAATTTTAAACGTTTAAAAAGTATTTGGAAGTACATATTATTTTTATCTTTTGATAATTTTATTAATTTTAATTTTAAATTATTCTTATTTAAAAATTAAATTAAATTCCTATAATAATATAATTAGCTTTCAACACAATAAAAGCGTGGTCGTTTATTATTGGCAGAGATACAAAAAGAGGAAATTTAAAATATACTTTATCTATTTTTCAGGTTTCCAAAAATGTTGGCGTGGTGTAAAGTTTTAGAAGTACAGCCTTACTGTGAACGATACAACAATCCTGGTGCATCGGACCTTGGGCAGTTGATCAAGCAGTACCGAGAATCTACATCATTGCAATAAATCACTTTACCAAATTACAAGTCATTATGTAAATAAAAGTGACAGCCATTTATTCTCGATATAAAAGAATGACTAATCATATCTGTACATAGGACACTAAGCAACATATAAAACTGAGAATAAATAGTTGAAATAACATGAAACCTGTATTTGTTACTGTAAGTAAACGATCCGCAATAAAGCTCAAACATTCAAATTAGCGACAATGCCTCACTGGCAATTTAATGGTGCTCAACAAACATTACCTGAATGATAACCGCGTATATTCCAAACTGTTTCATCGCTGCCGTTGCATCCAACGAGATTGGATTGAAGTGGGCTGCGTGCCAGTACACAGATACACAACCTACAGCATGATATTGTGAATAAATCGTAAGCTGCGCTCTGACCATGATATATGCCGGTACAAATTGGATTTATTTTCCGCTTTCCCTTCCCATTGGTACTGAGCAGAAACTGTTATTGCACGTATGAACGATGAGGTGTCATGAATAAAATATTCTGTTCCGAACGCGTCACGCACTCGGGCCGTTCGATCGCGATTCAATGTGATACAGCAATCACGTGACACCTCGATTGCGTGATTTATTGCTCATATACACGTTGTATGACATGGTTTGGGACTTGTTAAGGATTAGTTAGACGTGACCTGAAGTGCAAATAAAGTTTTCTTTCAATTTTCTTTAAGGTAATATTCTTGTTATAATGTTCACCAACAAAAAACTCACGAAAAAATAAATAGCAACTCAAAAATTAAAGTCCAGTGAAGCAGTCAAAGCCAGCGCTCAGGCTAACTGCGTAAAACTGTTAAAAAAAAACTCAAAAATTATATTTGAACTTGAATTTCATTCACCAGTGATTTTTTACCTTAACACCTTATGTTTTATTGTTTTTAAGATGGACGATAGTAATAAGAATAAACAAAAATAACAATGTTAACTGTAACTAATATAAAAGTCATGAATACACAGTTGCCTCTTCAATTGATGCGGCATTATAGACGTTTAACTGATTTTTTATCTTAATATTCTCAGATAGTAAATCGTTTTTTTTTATCCAATATAAAAAAGGATATTAAAAACAATCAAACAGCTATAAACAAAAATTTTACCAACAGTAGGCTTATTTGCTGTCTCTAGTTGACAACCCAAGCGATGTTCACGGGATAATAAAAAACTGGTAAAAACGAAAATTTTGTATCTAGATTTGCGTTTTTACCGTTTTTTTTTTTGTGATTTTAATCAATTACGTTGTCGTAGATCTTAAGTTTAATCTGTTCTTTTTTTAGTTGGTCATCGACATTAGACGATACGCAATTTGTGTATTTATAGTGTTTTTTATAAAGTGATTATTGCTTAAGTTTACGACCGCCATAACAAATAACCCTGCAGATAAGATGTGATTTTTTCAGACGGTATATCCCATGACACCAAAAACAATAAAACATTTCCAGACAGGCAAACCGTCATTATTTATCTACATAATAAAGTGAACCGTTAATTATATACGTCTATAAAACTTTAGTGGCACAATAATCTAATGCAAATTCGTTTCAATTGCGAGCTCAGTCTGAAAAGCCGACGTATCATGCAGGCAGGTTTACTCACGAACATTTTTATGAGCATTTCAGATTACTTACTTAGATTCGTATCAGTGCTGGCTGGTTAAGCATACATCTAATCTAATGATCCTACCCTTATTAGAGGTTATACCGCAAAGAATTGTATTCGGTGCTTCTGCATGCAAATGCCATTTGTTAGATTTATGCTTCAATGCAAAACGACTCATTCCTATTTTGCTTTGCGTTTTATTTGAATATTACCGTAATACCAATTTTTGTTGTTTTTCCATCGACGATTGAATTACGCATACAAATCTGTACTCTACCGAAGCTCTATACGGTTTAATCTTCCTTACAGTTACAAAGCCCCGCATCGGTGTATTGTCTTTTGGGACATATATTTCAATAACTCTGCTGTGGTATTGCGTATAAATCGTTCTTTTAGACATTTGACAATAATTTACGTCGATAATTTGCATCCGGACAAAATATACCTTTATTAACGTATAGTTGAGATATATTTTCTACGGGAGCTCATTTATTTATATTTAATGAGTACATTACGGCTTAATTACTTTTGGGGGTGGGTGAAATGAGATAAAATTATTCGACTTTTTTACGGGTCAAATATTCTAATTAAGAAATAAAACCACTCTGACCGCTATTGAATAAATGATGGTGAGACCAGTTGGATAATGGTATTTTTGAAACCCATTTCAAAGTGACCTTATTTTTGTGGATAATGGTTGGATTGACGTGCCTTGAGTGTTCTGTGACGTACATTCCATTAGCACAGGCGCCGACGATATTTTGTATAAATAATGCCCACTTTGACGTAACATGGGAAACGCCTGGGCCAATAACTTGCTTGATACGCTGCTGACAGTAGCCGACCTTTTTTGTGAGCACGTACAGTGGTTCAAAAGGCGTTGTTTCAGCACCAATGTTTATTTAACGATATTTAAGCAACAATTGCTCCGAGCAGAATCAAAATCCGTAATATCAACAATAACAAGTTCTTTGTATTTAGATTAAAATGCATTATAGCTAGCAATAAATAACATCTTGTCTATGTCTAAAAAATGATTTTCAAATATACCTACCGCTTAAAACAACAGATGGATTTTTTTGTACCTAGGGTAACACTATTCATAATTAGACACATACTTTTTTAAACAACACTAGCGATACCCCACGGTTTCACTCGTATAATTAATTACCATTCCCCGTTGTTCCCGTTTTTTTTTGCCACTTTTTCCGAATTTTTTATAGTTATTCTGCTATTCGAGGCGGAGACGAGAACAACAAATAAAAGATCATGAAAATCGGTCCACACGTTCATGAGTTATAGTTGTGTAACTAACACGACCTGGTTTTATTCATATACATTTGACTTATTTTAGTGCCTAAAGCCTACATGTGTAATAATAAAAAAAAATACTGATAGATTGCATAATAATTTATCATTTAACTAAATAATAGAGTTAATACCATAGCTGAGCTACATAAATGGCACAGTTCCAATTTTAGATGTTTGTTGACTCTAAAAACTGAACGAGTTCCATTCTGCGTGGTTTAACAATGGTTCTAAAACTGTACATTCGCCAAATTTAATAAGCCAAATAATATAATGTACTATGTACCATAGAAAACAATTTTCGATCGTTGAATTACGGGTTTCAATTGTTTGACGCCGTTTACAACAGCTTTTAATGGCATAATTCTAAAAATAGACACACGCTTAGTATACAGACAGGGGTATCTATTTTTCTAGGTTAATGTCTGAAAGATCTGAAAATGCAGTAAATTTTATCATTAACCGGGCCTTATTTGCATAACAAATGCTATACAACGAGTCGTTTTGCATTCTCGTCAAATTCAAGGAGTTAACTATGCTAACGATTCTTGACACGAATCAATAATAAAATAATAATTGCTTTTCGGAAATCGGCATGGGTGGGAAAATAATTTAAAAACGCGTCCCGTGTGATACCTCACAGAACCTGCTCTTATACACACACACATAAAAATACTGCGTACCGCATACGCAACAGGGTGATTCTGTTCTTTGAAAGTGATGTATTCTGACATTCTGTCAAACTAAAATAACTAAAAAAAACCAGTATGTACTATTATTATAGGTATTTAAATTAAACAGATTATATACAATTTATAATTTGCAAAAGTGCTATCTTGGCAAAACGCGAAGCAAACAAAAAAAATAATAAAAACAAATTTTCCATTGTGAGAATAAAAGAGCACCGCAACCACACGATTGAAGTATAGTTGAGCGGTTGCAGAGCGTTTGTCGTCATACCTATGTGAGCATAGTATACGAACACTACAGGTGGATTCCACAATCAAAGTGTCCAAAACTACTCTAGAGTGCCAGAGCGCAATCGTTTTTGTAATCAATCTCACGGAAACATGACGCTATTCAGCTGATTTTAGCATTCCATTTTTGATTCGTTGAATTAGAATGGTTGTGATTGGCTGACCAATAGTACGCCACAAGATTACATACTAGTGTTCCTGAAAATTTCGGGAGTTCTGTTTCAAAGTCTGTTTGGAGTAAATTTGGTTTTGTAGCATTTACAAGCAATTTCGTCTTTTGGGTAGTAAAATCGTTGAAATCTGAAAAGGTGTGTTTAAATGTTCATGATGATGTTTTTTGGAGGATAGTTATATAAATTGGTTTAGGTTTGTTGTTTCATATAATATAAATATTTCATACGACCTCATTATTGAAGGGTTAAGTGGACGATGACTGTAAAACTTCGTTCAAAAGTAAGTTCAATATTCTTAATCAAAGTTAAAAAACTTTACTTCTGAAAAGACTGTTATAAAGTTTAAATAATTAATGTTAGAAGTCATTCAAATATAAATATTAAAAGTTTTGATTTTTGTTTGTATTATTTATGAATTGTTTAAAACTTTTCCTTTAGTATTGCGTAAAGTTTAGTAGGTATATTTTTTGAAAATACATTTATTATCTACTACACATATATTTAACCCATTTTGATTTTTCTTAACTTTGAGATCTAGCTGACCCGACAGTCGTTGTCCTATAAATCTATATCTATATTATTTAAATTTTTCCTGCTGATTGTTCACAAATTCTGTTCATACAAACTCACAACAGCCAAATCGGTCGAGCCGTTCGTAAGTGGTGCTCCGTCATAAATTATTATATAGATAAATTGCACCACTTTTGCTTATAAAATGTAAAGTTATGCAGTCAGATATGAAATGCAACATTTACTACTATTTAGAGCTTTCTTAAAATTCAGAGTTCTTTGTTAAATCCGGACAGGTAATTGGTAGGTTAGTCATAACTATTGTGTATTATTATAATTATATAAGTTTGTGAGTATGTAATAATTAAATTTCTATGTAAAACTAAAAAAGGGTAAACTAGCTATATTTATCTTATTTTTGTAAGACCGGGATTGGACCGTTATGTATTTAAAAAAAAGTATGTTTGTATAAAATTATTATTTATTTATGTATATAAATATCACGTGTCTATATAGTTTATTATTAGGTACTACATAAAATTACAAATAGACAATTATTTTTTTGAATGACCGCCTTATTTAGCTCGGGGATATAATTATTAAGCATTTAAGTTAAATATAGGTAATTAGTAAATTATCATATATTAATTATTAACTAATTAAAAAGAACATTAATTCATTTCATAAATTTAAAACAATATTTTGCAAATAATACAATAATTTACTTAACTTTTATCTGGTAGCAGCTCCGAGCTCCGTTCGGCTCGACAGTCTGCTACAAAATGAACCGAGCCACGCGGGCATCGTCCTTTTATACTGATACACTTCTAAAACTACCCACATGTGCCTTAGACGAATTTAAACAAAATGTTTTATTGAATTATACTTAAGTATCTATATAAGTATTGGTTGTGTGGGTTGTTTTTCTTTAACCATTACATTAATTTATTAATACCCTATATTTTAATCGTATTGGTTTAAACATACACACATATCTTTTTTATTTAGAAATAATCTATCACACTCATTCAAATAATATTGCATATTTTAATATAACATTTAAAATAAGACGAATGAGTTCGCATGAGTTTATTACGTTTCTCGAAACACTTTCCTCGATGAATACCTACAAATTATCAGTTTAATGAACCACAAGCGTTCGGTTAATGAACTAATTAATCGTTGACTAAGAGGCTAGCAAGGGGACCATGACGGTTTCGCAACGACTGGTTACGTGTTACAACCCTAGAAAATGTGGGAATGGATGTAGGGCTGCTACATGTAATTAAAGTGCTGGAAGTTAACTAATTAATGAAAAATCTAATTGACTGGCGTGTTGGTCTAGTGGTTTGTGACCCTGACTGCTAAACCGGATGTCTTGGTTTCGATCCTCACCTCGGACAAATATTTGTGTGATGAGCATGACCATTTGTTTTGTGTCTGGATGTAATTTATCTATAATAATTATAAATATTATATATGGCCGTGTATGAGTTGACGCAAAATATTATAATTATTATGAAATTGGATAGTATTTGAGATGAATAGTATGACAAAGACACCCTAGCGTTGAATTCGAAGTTGATTCAATAAAAAAAATAGGTTCTTTACCGTTTAAATTAATATCTGTAATAATATCTTGGGACATCACATAAAGATTGTCCTGGATGGGAATCGAACCCACGACCTACGGCTTAGCAGTCAGAGTCCACTAGACCAACAGGCCAGTCAAAATTCAATAGAATACACAACCAATAACCTGATAATTAGACTACAATATCTTGTTACTAGTTTTATCTAAAATGATCCTTGTCCCAAAGTTTTAAGATAGATTTTACTGCTTTTAGATACTTACGGTTAGTTATGAATATTTTGTGCAAAACTAACTTTCGTAGTTCAAGTGCCTGATACCGATATCCGTTAATTGAGTTGTTTTACTCTGAAAGTAAATTTTCTTAATTTCTGTCTTCATTATATAAAATTATAGCTGAGACTATTGAACTTTCGTAATTAGAATCTTAAACTTAGATTTTTTTTTTATTTTAAATTAAAAAAAAAATATCTATAAATCGGTCAACTTAGGGATAAGTCGGGACGTCATATATTTTTTAATTACGTACACATAGCACTGATAATTAAATAAATAACAGTTTATTACACGTTTCTTTTGATTATAATATAGTATTTATTTTTACCCCTTCATAAGCAACATAGAGCAAAGAGTTCACAGTTAATTAAAGTTTCATGTCAGCCCGTAGTCTAAAGCCTGCGTGTAACCGCGATGTTAAACTGGTCGAGCCTTTGACGCAGTTTTGCATATGAATTCTTGTAAAACTTAACCATATTACGTACTACAGAAACTTCATTAAAAACATAATTTGCTTAAATAATTTCTGTGTATGTCTGTGTTTTAGTTTTGGTTAAATGAGCGTCGAACGAAACGTGAATATCTAAGCTTCCTAATCTTAAAAATAATAATGAATATTTTTAAGACTGTGTTTGCAACTAATTTGTAAGCATATGGTATAGTTAGATGTGGCAAAAAACTTCGAGCCATGACATTCTGCCGTCTTCGGCGCACAAATATTTAATTAATTACAATGTAAGTATTATAGGTAAAAAAAAATATCTTAAAATCTATTATATACAAACAACTAGTTACAATAATCTATACTTTAATATTATAAAGCTGAAGAGTTTGTTTGTTTGTTTGTTTGTTTGAACGCGCTAATCTCAGGAACTACTGGTTCGAATTGAAAAATTATTTTTGTATTGGATAGTCCGTTTATTGAGGAAGGCTATATAACATCACGCTACGACCAATAGGAGCGGAGCATAAATGAAAAATGTTGCAAAAATGAAAAACCGTTGAAACTAAAACACGCGAACAAAGTCGCCTGGGTCAGCTAGTAGTTCATAAACTTAACTACCATATAAAACATTAATGATAGCGATAAATTTATTTGTAAGAATATGGTACAGTTAGATGTGGCAAAAAAATTCGATCCATGATATTTTGTTGTCTTTGGCGCACAAATATTTAAGTAACTACAATATAAGTATAATAGTGAGAAATATTATATTAAAATCTATTATATACAAACAACTAGTTACAATAATCACAACATATAAACAGTTAGACAAAACGTAATGTATTTTATATATTTAAAATTTTCATTCCGGTTTCTCATTTAAAATAACTTTTTTTAGTATTATTTTTTGTCTCCGTCGTTTATTTCTGTGAGATACCACAAACACGTCCGCACGGTCGAAGTTGCTGGTAAAAACTACCTTAACTTACTGCTAGAAACTATAAGTACCTACTAAGTGAAAAGTTATCAAATTTAACAATTAAAACTCAAACTCCAAACTAAGAAGAACTACAGATTTTAAGAATAAACTTAGTTACAAGAAACATTTGCAAGGGATTTTGCATAATCTCCATACGTTGACACAACATTAGGTATTCAAGTGTTCACGTAAACTACATAATTAAAAAGCCAGACTACTTAATTTTAATTAGCGCACAAACGTGCAAATTAAGTACTAAAACTTTGTATTCACATTAAAATCATGTAATTCCCTAGTCGGTTCTTTTAACAATTAATTTGTTGTACTTAACACTCGCTAGACTCAACATAATCCTTACAACTACATAACATAAATTTTTGATTCAAAGATAACCCTTACAAACATTAATAATATTATTATAACGTTAATATTTCACAATAACAGTTAGTATGAAGAATATTTTGCTTGCGTCTTTGTCGCGATGTCAGTCTCACTAGTGTGACAAGGGTTCTTGTCATGTCAGAATCCCCTTAAGTAGTGTCACTAAAAGCATTGCTAAACCGCCGCAGTGTTAGGCACTAGTTACACGAAGTTTTAACTTTTTCGTACTTAAAATGAATGTGTACATAAAGCATTATGTTGTATAAATTCTTCTGAATTATATACTTACTTTAACCTACCGTTATACATTTTAATACATGCGTATCTACAAGTTTTAGACAAAATGGAAGTATAAAAATAAATGTTTACAACATCGCATAAATCTCTCTGAATCTAAAGTAAGTAGCTAACGCACTTGTGTTATGGAATCAGAGACATCGCGCAGGTACCACGAGCACCCAGAGCAGAGAAAATGTGGAAGTCTTTTGATCCGTCCGGAGCTCGAACTTGGGACCTCAGAGCTAATCACACCTTGAAAACCTGTGTGTACGCCACACGACCACGGAGTTCGTTTGGAATTTAAAATGTCAGACACAAAACTGCGATTAAATGTTAGAACATGCAAACAGTTGTCTGCGAAAACAAATCAATATGTAGGGAATACCTATCTAAATTTACTACAAGTTTATTAGTAGCATTTAGAAGGTAGAATTTGAAACCAGGATTAAGGAGTATCAATAAAGAAAATGTTACCAAGAAATCGCTGGCTAAACTGAATGGTATTCCAATTGAAAGCGTCAAAGAAAGTCAATAAATAAACTTAAATACTGCACTATAATTAAGTGAACGGTTTGCCCATTATCATAATCCGTTATCGTTGTTATTATCCTCCGTGGTAGGTGATAACTCCGGTAAGGGATTATCCGACAAAACAAGAGCCTAGCCACATAATCGTTTAAGCCTGTGCTGTTAAAAATCATAGTTGCTGATAATATTGTTGACGAAGAAGAAGATGGATTAATAGTGCCTTACTGCCTTTGTTTATGTGCACTTTCTTCTGGATATAGACGTATATATTTCAGCATTAATAGTAAGTACTAAAGACCCTTATTAAAGTCTCATTTCAATCTGTCTTCTTTCTAACTTACCCATAAATACTGAAACGCAAATTAACTTTAAGACGTTCTTAAATGTCTGTCTCTACTTCACACCTTAAATGACAGAGACAGCACGACACTTAACGGCGGCAACAAACTGATTGCCATTTCAGTATTAGGCCATTAGTCCAAATCATAGGACTCCCAATCATGACGCGCAAAACGTCATTTAGTTTTCTAGTAGGTATGACTGCCAATAGGGATGTTTCCTGGGTATGAAAAGTTAAAATCTATTTAGTCCGTCAGTTGGATAATAAAAAAATATTAGACACGTATTTTTTCTTATATCAAAACAGTAAAAAAATACAAAGATACACCGCTTTAAAGTTTCGGAGTGGGAGCTTATGACGCCACGCCTCGCTAAAAATCGTAGCGAGGAGTGACGTCACGCGTAATTTCCGTTCTCTGTATTTTGATCATTTTTTGTTTGCAGGAAAAAAGAAAAAATACGTGTCCAATAAAATTCAGTAATCTACAAGACGGACATTAAAAAAAAATTAGGAAACATGCCTATTCTTTTTTCAGCTGATTATATTAGTAGGTTACCTGGACCCGATTTGACTGCGTTAGCCGCAGCATACATTAAGTTGTTAAACACACGTGCACGGACACACAGACAACCAATTAGTGATAGTACTCTAATATTAATATTTTAAACAGCGCCACCTGTAAGCAAGCACGTTGTGTACTTGTAGCGTTGCGGCCTATCAAACTGTGGAACAAAGCCGACTAAGTCTTGTATTATGCAAACAAGCATCATGTAAGGCGTGGATTTATGAGGCAAGTTCGTTGGGAAAATCGCGAGAATCACCCGTGGGAGCACCCGTACTCACTATTGCTCCATATATTCATATTTAGGGTTAAGGCTCTAGGCAGCCGCCCCGGGGAGCGACGCACGCATGAATGACAATCATATGTAATTGAATTGATTAATCAATGTTAGTTCATTCATATTCAATTGGGGTGTTGTTTAGTTGATCAGCAAATACCTGAAAAGGATTTATGAAAACAAATTTTACTGCCTTGTTGATAGCTTGACTTGTTATGAACATTAAACGTAAATAGCAACGAAAGTCTATTTACAACTTAATATTGACCTGTCTTCTTCTCTTTTCTTCTTAATTTTAAGTTTAAAACTCTCTCTTTTTCTCTCTCTTTCTCGCTTGCTCTCTCTTTAACAAAATCAGATACGTGTTCAACATTATTATTTTGAAATATTCAAGGATATATGTAGGTAATGACTTTGATCTACAGCATTTTGGTAATTACGTACTAAAATTATAGGTAAATGCAAAAATAAGACTGTCTTTCGACCAGTCGGTTTGTTACGCTTTCACAGGCCAACCGCTTAACCGATTTGGATGAAACCGGAGCCGCGGGCAACAACTAGTCTTAAGTAAATTCTAAACGTCGTCATTAATAGTAAACTATTTCGATATTAAGTCGGCATATGTTTTTTTTTAACATTATTGCATAGTTCAATACAAATAGTGGAAAGAAAAACTTAAACCTCAGGCAGGACTCGAACCTGCGACGACTGACTGATTCTAACCGCCAGTCGCTCGCGCCGTCGCAGAAATTTAAACTTTCAGGTTGCGACCTCGGTATATTAGTTGGTAAGGCGATTTTATACTTAAATTACAAGTATTCTTTCCGCATGCAATAATGCGTAATAAATTATTAAAAATAATAATCATTGCATAGGTTTTACTAAAACTACAATTACAACACAACTAAAAACTTAAAAAAAAAACTGTAATTGATATAAAACCAGAGTTTTGTTTGATACATTAAATTGAAGTCGTAAAGTTTATGACTATTTTATCGAGTGTGCATTCAGTAGGTTTTTTTTTTACGTCTGTTGCAATCGCTTTAATACACAGTTGTACATCCATTATTTTTTTCCGGACATGACATTCTGTCTGTGCGACGCGACAAGCTATCAAGGTTGAATTTATTTTATGGCATTGCAACGCGACAAACTCGCCTTGAAGTTGACTAAAATAATGAATAATCTATTTTACTTCGTTAATGGTAAATGCTTAGAGTATTCATACTCAGTTGTGACGAGCGTAAACAAAGAAATACCTATATAAAAAAAATAATATATTTTAGCCGTAAGTACTACGCTCGTTAACCAATTTATGTGATTTTCCGTGCGAAGATAGACGTATATGCAAAAACATCGATGGTTCAAATATTATTAGGATACTATTAGGTTTTGTGATAGTTTTAATAAAAAGGCGCACTCTGTTTTGACACTAATTTTACAATTTTACTTTTTGATACTAGTGCTCACATTTCATAGACTGTTAGGCACACTCAACATTTTACTTATTTTTACTCTAAAGGCTCTTTTCTTTTTCTTACGGCTGCTGCTACTGTCAATTCGAAAAATGTTTCTTTTTATCACACTGAACATAGAACATACGTCAGACTAACACAGCGCGACGTGCTGCAGGGTCAATCCCCACATGGAACAAGCATTTGTATGATCCACAAATCCTTGTTCTAAGTCTGGGTGTTTATGTGCCTGTGATTTAAATATTTGTGTATCCCCCACGATACAAGGGTCAAATAAATTAGTGCGAGACAGTTCTAAAGAAAAAATAGTGGCAAGAGTATGGTTTTACACAGCTTTTTATTTATAATAGCTACATAAATGATTAGAAATTATATTATGATTGAAGACATATCTTAGTAATATGAATTCTTTTAAAAATGCATTAAGTGATACCTAAAATAAAACAAATTTAAGTACACAAAATATTTTCTTAGTCAAATTATTCTGGGCATCAAATCATCAAATTAAGCTATTGTATAATTATCTGAAGATACCGAGAAATGCTTTTGAATTACTTCAAAATTTCTTGCTTAGATGCAAAAGTTTGGTATATCTAATATGAGGTGTACCAGAGGTTGTCTGTAAGTCGTCTGCAAAACCCATTCTGAATTATCTGTAAATAAAAAGTTGCTTAACTTTACACGTGCTTATCTGTCTCAATTTCAAATTAAATATACACTTCAACAAAACACATTACAGTAATTCATAGTTGTTTGGGCTTTCAGACACATTCTTTGAGGCTGCTTCAGTTTTTAATTAATTTAAAATTTCTGTTATTAAGCCACCGTTAATATTATAAGTATTTAATAAATTTGCTTAAATATTTATTGAAAAAACATATACCTAGTTTATTTAACAAACGTGATTTTTATTTTGTAATCTTATTTGGGATCCGCATGTTAAGATCTTATTTAAAAATTGGTTTTTTCCGCGACTCTACCCGCGTGGATGTTTAATGACAAAAAGCAGTTTATATCCTTTGGGATATAAACTGGACTATGGATTCAACCTTACTAAGTTTTATCAAAATCGGTTGTGCGGTTTTGCCGTGAAAGAGTTACAGACAGACAGACAGAGTTACTTTCGCATTTATAATATTAGTAGGCATAAATGGGGATCTTAATATTCTTATGCGGCGCCATCAAGGTAGCGCAGGTACTCATTTTGCTGTCTGTCAAACCTTTATGCTTCTAAGAATTAGTACATAACAATATAATAGATACTAAAATCATGGCTGATTTGGGGAGAAACACAATTTTAACAAATACAGAGTCAAACACCTAAACGATGACATCAAAGTTTGCTTTTACAATTCCATCCCAACTTCCATTTATTTCTTTAAAAATGTATAGGCCGCGATAACCTGGCGTCTCTCGGAAATGGTATAATACATTTCAGAGATATCTACCCGATATGGATCGTCTCAGTTTGCAGAATAATAGCATGCAGTACATTCACAAATGTCTCAGTAGAATAGCAATTTACAAAACAGAGATGCAAAACATTTTTGAAGCAAGAATGTTAGCATTTTCGTTGGAAGCCTGTTTACTTTGGTAAATATTGTTATTTAGAGGAAGTTTGAAAGTAGCGTCGGTGACTGAAAGTTGAGAGGAAACTGTTTTCGTGATAAAGACATGTTATGAGGAGGAAGGAAATCAAAAGACAAAAATGTTTGCATAATAGGAGGGTTGAAGCAGCTATTAAAGTAAGTTCTATGTGGTTCGGTGAGAAATGTGGAACAACTTAGACGGTTAATGATGACTATCAAATCTTCATAATATCCGTTCTGAAAACAGTTTTGTCAGAAACATTAAAACTATCTCCTATAAACAATATTCTAATAAAGTAATTTTCTAATGTTCTATGATCAAAGAAATATCAAGATTGGCTATTATTGTTAAATCTTGTGTTAATGTCTAAAGCTAAAAGGTCGATAAAGGAACTGTTAAAGGCTTTATCTGCAAAATACATCTCAAGCAACGTCGTAAACAGGTCTGGGGATGACAAACAAAAGTACTTAAAATCGGCGGATATTGGTAGAAACGGGAACGAACGAACAAACTTGACTAAAGACACAAATAAATGGGTGGAAAGTAGAAGAAAATGACTTAAAAAAACAAATGACAGCCCAATTATCATGTAAATTAAAACTGAAGTAAAAAGAAAAGTCTATGTGATTTTCCATCCAGAAAAAAACCATGATTTTACGCATACCATGAAGTAACTCTGTCTGTCTGTCTGACTGTCGCGCTTTCACGCCAAAACTACTTAACCGATTTAAATGAAATTTGGTTCACAGATAGTCTAGAGCCTGAGAAAGGACATAGGCTATATATAGGCTTTTTGCCGCGATAACCGACGCCATCATCCACGCGGGCAGCGCCGCGGGCAACATTAAGTAGTTAATGTCTCACTAAGTTATTACTAAAGTTATTACTCAAATAACACATAAACATATTACAAAATTGTTACTTTTATTTTTAAACGTAACTTAGCAAAATATCATACATCATTAAAAATACCGAACTAATATGACAAAGTGATGTACCATTACCGGTCTTTTTCAATAGAAATACATAAATGTCAACGTGTAATTGTTCCCTTGCGTTGTTGTAGGGCCTGTCAAGTAAAACTTTCGTAATAATAAAAGTAGCGAGATACTTCCGAAGTTTTTCCTTGTTTCACAACGAGAATGGCAACATTTTTAGATATCATTCAATTAGCTTTTGTAGAAAAGTTTCAAATGGTTGGGACGTTTTTGTGGGTTTTTTCTTTCAAATCAATCATTGTTTATCTTGTATTTTTTTTAAAGAATATGGTACAATTATGCCCGTTAACAAACGACAAAAATAACTTTGGATTTCTGAGTACTCATTTATTGTATACGATTTTTTTTTATAAGTTGCTATAAAGAGTTTAGATTTTTTTATTTAGTACTATTTGTATTATTAAAATGTATTATCTTTTATATTATTTATTTATTGTATATTAGTAAAATTGTTATTTTAGTACTAAATCTTGCACCAAATCAAGAATGTTCTTGACACAGATATTCTTTACCGTCAAACTAACCTCCAAACGATGCCCTCAATTATTGATAAGAATCTGATAGAATATGAGAATAGGAAATGCTAGCTTTACTAACTACTTAGCCTATAAAAGCTACCATTTAAAACACGAACATAGCCTTCAATAACGGCCATCTTTACGAATGTTTAGTACTCGGCCTGAATATAATAGCCCGTTAAAATCTCACTGATCAACAATGATTTTGGCTGTCAAATTAAATTAGCAAAGATTCTGGTAACATTTTATATGCCACAAAATACCCGGTCGAGGAACATGGATAAACTAATATAATTTCTAATATTAACCTCAGCACAACCCGGGACCACACAAACAAATCAAGCAGCATTTCCATTCAATAAGCAGACAAAGAGAACAAAATAGCACGGAACCCTGTAATCAATCCCTAATCTCAATTTCGGGGATACCACAATGTAGTCTCGTTAAAATCGAGTAGATTGCGATACGACCGACAGGCAGGGGACAGGATAAAATTGTACCAAAAGGTACAGCTGACAGTTTCACAGCTGCCCGTTGACAACGGTCGTCTAGAGTGACACAGTAATCTATTACGCGGAATACCCGGCCTTGCGTTTGTTCCCTATGTTTAGTTGGACAACTTACCATTGGCTATTTCGTTGAAGTAAAAAAGTCATCGCTGTACGCCTGTTAGACATTCAGTGACAAATGATGAACGAATTGCCTTTATTTCTTACTTGTTTGTTTTATTATAGAAACTTTGGCTCGTACTAATGTAGTTGTATTTCCGTCATTAGAGAAAGTCTTTATCCGTAATACGAGTAGCAGAAAACCCTTAGTTATGGTTTTCTTTAGATTCTCTTTTTAATTTATATAATTAAATACAAAATCTAACATCTACAGTGTTACTGTTAAATGCTCAGTAGCCTGTTTTTTTAAATAACCTTTAATTAATTAATTGATTAAGAGCCTATTAAATGTGCCTTGCACCCTAAAGTTTTAGTTGGTTCCCGAGAAGTTATAGCAAGATATTCCCGAACAGCTCCCTCTCCTTAAGGAATACAGCATCTTTAATGTTTACACAAATACCCAAAGTTGAATTAAATTTACACAGGTCAAACTAATATTGGCCTGTAGGTCAGGCTCGTCAAATTTGGATTTCGCCAAATTATGCGTCCCCAAGACACAACGGAGACAAATTGTTACGGGACTCCCATTACAATCTAACATAGACTACTTTACTCGCCATAAACGGAACTAGGGG
The DNA here is from genome assembly GCA_932294365.1 of Diachrysia chrysitis. Taxonomy (NCBI): domain Eukaryota; kingdom Metazoa; phylum Arthropoda; class Insecta; order Lepidoptera; family Noctuidae; genus Diachrysia; species Diachrysia chrysitis. Next base: position 9,368,991 of record OW028645.1, read on the forward strand.
AAGACATCAAAACTGAAGGGTCTGTAAAGTAGGTAAGATATTAAAGGAGCATTTGTTGTGAGGTTGACGTTTGCCTTACGAGTTTTATCTTTTGGCGTTCGTTTGAACTCTGTTTGTGTGAAAATATATACAGATGTTTCACTCATGTATGTACCAATCTCAGAGTAACTGCATTGAGCAACCCCAGATAATCTGGATGCAGACTTATGTTTTTTTTTTCTGACGGAGGTCTTAGCTGGTTTAGGAGTCATATGTCATTTACGACATTTTGAAATACTTAATATAACGATACCAATTCCGCTAAAAACATAGGCACAACGTGGTAGATGATTGAGTATGAAAAGTCCAAATGTAATTAGTCTGTTAATTAGATAATAAAAAATATTAGACAAGTATTTTATGTGTTTTCAACACAAGTAACCACTAAGTAGATAAAGTGAATTAAAGTTCAGGAGTGGAGGCTTATGACGTCATGCATGCCTACAAAATACACGAAATTGAGACGTCACGTTACATTTCAAATCAATGTATCGTCGTGAGTTTTTGGTTACGTAAAATAAGAGAAGAATATGTGTTTAATATTTACTAATAAATAATCTGGAGGACATTAAAAAAATAAATAATCTACCCCAATTCAATATTGTAGTAAAATTTTATACCTTCAAGGAAACTTCAATTTATTTCTGGAAAAAATATTTTTTCTCATTTAAAATAATGGTAGATGTGACAACTATGATTATCGTTGCCGGCTGGTAGCTTAAGAGGATATGAATATCCTATTTCTCTTTCACTTCAGAACGCTGCGGGAATGACAAGCAACTAATGTTAGTATGTTTTTTCCTAGTCAGCGAAGAAAAAGCACTCTCACACAATAAATAAGTTAGATCATACATTACTCTGTACGCGGATGAAAATTGATAGTCTGATATTTTTGTGTTATTTTTTCTGTTTTCATTTTTGCTGGCTTCATGTATCACAGCTTTTAATCCAAGTGAGGATAAGTATTTTTAGATTATGTATTCACGCATATTACTTTGCTATTCCTTGAATTAGTGACCTACAAAATGGTTAATTATTTGAAAATCTAGAACCTAGTTTTGTTTTTTGTTACATCTTTATTTCCCTTAGGAAATAATAAATTTGTAAGTTAGTTTTAATATTTCTTATGTACCTAAGTGAATTGTATTTCTTATGGGAAATAAAGAAATATCTCAAACCTAAAAAGTTTAATTCAAATAAAAAGAAAACAAGATATTTGTTATGGATAATATCCATTCAAACGTATAATAACTAAAATGTCCAAGACATATTTCTTGGAATTCATATGTAAATTACATTTCTTACGTATTGATTTCCGAAAATATGTAGTCCGTCAGAAAAGGTCTTCCGATCTCCATGTAAGTTATAGTCGTTTCCGCCCTATACCCTTGTTAGATCCCCATTTATGAGAAAATTTATTCTTATCCAGTTTTTGTTCCGCGGCCTACATAGTACCAAGTTCAACATATACCTTGCGACATAACATCTTGAATAAAAAAGTAATTTCATAGAAAATGGTTGTCGACCTCACCGACAAAAAATTTGAGATTTTAATCGGTTCCAAGATTGGTACGCTATCCTGAAATTATTTTTTATAAGAACATAGGTACAATAAACATTCTTAAGTAATCAATTTCGTGCTTTTTTTTCTGCTACATCAATGTTTGCTATACAAAAATATATGACTTTTCAAATATGATTATTATATCCCTTAGATTATTTGATTAGAATCAGCTTTCTTTGTTAGATAGATCGGTTTAAGGAGAAACACATAAGTTATTAGTCTTGGCACTCAAAGCTAATGGCCTGGAAACGTTCCTATTACTAAGTTATTGTAAACTTGAGCTAGTTCATTACCCAGTAAACTAAACCCAAGTAGGGTTTGGTGCAACGTTGATTATTCCTACATTAATCGTGTCTTTCCTTTATGTAAACTTTTGTCAGAAATATAGATATTTTTATCTATATGTAAAGACATTGTATTTCTTTATTTAAATTATTTATTTGTCGGTAAAGAGATTTGTCTTGAAGTTCTTAAAAGATGGCGCTGCAAGTAATGACGGTCAACTTCGTCAGTAAAACAGTTTAGCATAACTGTCACTGTCATCTATGCTACAAAGCATGAAATATTTTACTTAATCAGTGTAGAAAAGGAATCTAAAAGATAGACTTTGATTGTCGTTTCTTTATTTTAGGTATGTCTTAATAAGTAGTCTTAATTAACCTAAGTAATATATTGTTTATGTTATAATTAAGTACGAATACTAATTAAATAAATTCTTTATTTTAGAGCAACGCAATGGTTTATCACTTTTAATAATAATTCCTCAAGAATTTGTCTTATATATATTTGATACTCCAGATACCTATTTATCGGATACTCTCATCATTGTTTCCAAAACCAATAAAACCCGATCATAAAATTACTAGCCCCTATTTTAGCAAAATAGGAATAGTAGGTAAAATATTTACTTATTTTTCATCTATTCAAAGGTCATTTTTATAGATAATATCGCATTTGGAAGACGCGTCGAGTCAACGACGGTAACTACTATTTCTTTGTCCCTGGCAATCTGTAGCAGATGCTACAATAACAGGCTTAACTTATCAAGTCCCGTCTACATCCCTACAAATACTTGATTTTAAATCTACATCTAACAGAGACATTTTACTTTAACTGCTTCGTAATATTTTGCTACAGTATTGCGATGGTTACATCTCTTTTTTATATGGATGTTTCTGAAAACAAATTCAATTGTTTATCAAAAATCACGTGCTGACGTTTATTCTACAGAAAATCTGGCCCCAATGAAGATCTTCTTCGATCATAAAAACATTATTATTATCTATCGTAAGACATTCAGTTCGATTGTCTCGTAAGGATAAATTCGATACGGGGCCATTGTTTTCCTATAATGGATATTTTATGCAATGCTGTGTGGGAGCCTTTTCGCCTCCAATGTCAGTAATACGACATCACAACTGTTATGTGTACGATATAGACGTAATACGACCATAACAATAATATATTGTATCATTTAGGTATTTTTTTTGTTTACAAGTTAATGTACAACCTTTTCTGATCACATGCTGTTGGGAATTTAGAGCATTAACAATTTAAGGCGCCATAATGCACCAAGCGTATACAGTTTTGCTAGCCACTTTTTGTGGGTACGAGGTAGTACACTAATAAAATACACACACACACACACACACACACACACACACACACACAAACACACACACACACACACACAAACACACACACACACACACTATTTTAAATCTAAAATTGTAATCTACTCCTGCCACACGCACACCAATTTAATTCCGACACAAAGAAAATTACGCACACTATTATAGATTTTCTTGTAATGGCATCATACACGATACCTACATCTGTTTTCACAAAAGGCTACGATAGATTATACCGCACGGCCGATATGTATGTACTCTGGCCGAGGGTAACGTCGCGTACGCGCATGGCATCTCCGGTCGGGAATGAAGAATTTGCTGTCGACAAAAAAATGTAACAACCAATACGCAATTAAAATATCCCTTCTTAGTAGTGACTATATTATAGTTATTTATTTATTTCTTGATATTTTATTGACCTAGGCCGTCAATTTTCCTCATACCTACACTGTTTTCACGGTCAATTTAATGTTTTTTTTTTCTTCGAGTCCTATCGTAACATTGTTTATTGTTTTTTTTTTTTTTTTAATTTTTACTAGGGCATTTACCTTTACTATTATCCAATGTAATTTTAATTAAAGTATTAACCAGAAAAAAAAACATTTACGACATCTAAAAGATTTGCGTAAACTGATTACACCAACTACGCTTTGACAAAATCACAGAAAAGGGTCCAACAACAATAAAATTTAATCAAAATGTAATTTATGAAGATTAGTGTAACACGCGTACAATAGGATCGTATATTGGAAAGAGAACAATGCTTATAATGTTGCCGTTTTATTCCCAGGAATCTGAAATGTCTAGAAATGCTTTGTTGTCAATGTCAATCCAATTTTACAGAGTATATTTAAGGCCTTTAAGGCCACGGCTTTTATATTTAAAAAAGAAAGACTGAGATTAGGGTTTTTAGTACGTTTTTACTTTTGTATACTTCACAAAAAAGAGTCCAAACGGAGTCGATTTTAATGCTACTGTCATTAATTAACAAATAAACTACATCTGCATTATTTCATTCTGCCAAAAATATATCTGTCTGAAATAACTTCGGACCCAACACTTTAAAGTTATTATCTATACATATAATAAAATAGTTATCAACAACTTTATTTTGCCGGGTGTCAGAAAAGGTTGCATAAAAAAATACTTAATAGATTGCTGTAAAATATTGAATGGACATTTTCAAAAAACTGTTCAGTGCACTTAGCTATTTTTAAACACGCTACTACGTTACATCCAGGTGATAATAAATAGAGCTAAAAATTTGCAAAAACCGAAATTCATTTGAATACCTAAATTGATACTTTTGGCGAAGGTATAAACAGAGGGAAAATCATGGCAAAATTAGGTGGCCAAAGTGATTAGATATCTTATTTTGATTCAATTAAATTACTTTTTAGAACACTATCTATCGTAATAACAGGTTGTACTGAATGTCCTTTCTGGTCTATAACGTACAAAACCGCGTACGTGCGCGTGCAAAACCGCGGGTAACAGCTAGTCATAAATGTTATTAGATATATTGCGACGGTTACAGTAACAAAATTTAATCTCACAAGTACAACATCCAACGTATATTTTTAGAATCTCTCAAGATTTTTTGCGGACATATTTCACAATAATACTACAATCTCATGCAATGACGTAGCACAACACAATATCGTACACTACAGCGCTTTCATACCAATTTGTATAGAAGTACTTATCTAGATTCTTTACTTCATTGTATACAGGGTTCAATAGGCAAAGAGCGGCCACGGGGCGAATAATAAGAAATAAATGGTACCAACCTAACGAAGACACCGATTTTCAAAAATCAATCACTTATGTAGCTGGTACTGATTGAACGGCTCGACAAAGAGTTCCGTTATACGAAAATAAAATTAGATAGTAATAGTTCGGTGGGAAATAATTTAAGCTGAATTGGCACGGGCTTTCATTGATGTAGTTTATAAGTATAACATAGACTGGTCGGATTATTCCGAACCTGACCGGAATCCTTACTCAGTAGCGGGTTAGGATAGTCGGCTACGCTTCACCAAAAAAAAACTACAATTCGACTTATGGATCTCAAGATTATCTCATAGATTTAAGTTACCACCTAAGATTCACATTGTGGAATGCAAATAAATATTGAAATTGAAATTAAATAGGCCCATTTAGATCTAATATTTCTAGGACCATTAGTCTGACTTAGGTATACTCATGCTACCAGTACGTTTTAAAGTCACCGATCCATCATTCTACGTTTATCAGTTTAAACTCCGTGTTAGTTTTTTTTAAGTAAACTAACGTTGACTTGCGTTCAATCACTATTTTATTTACTACTAGCTGTTGCCCGCGGGTACGTCTACGTCGATGTTGGTTATCGCGTCTAATGTAGCCTATGTTCTTTCTTGTGATCCCAGCTTGCACCACAAAAAGTTTTATCAAGATCGGTTTAGGGGTTTAGTCGTGAAATCTTAACAGACAGACAGAGTTACTTTTGCATTATAATATAAGTATATGTATCATTTTTGTAGCCTTGCTATTTATGGAGCCATAAGATATTTACAGACATAAATTAAACCTAAACATTATCAAATAATGTTTAGTTTTAACATCAACAAAATTGAGTACATATTTGTCTCGTTGATAATCTTAGCGTGGTGCACTGTTAGTTCCTTGTCATTTGATTTAGTTTGATTAAAACACTTAAACCTAGACCACGAAGCCTAAAATTAAATCAGAGCACTATTTAAGTTTCTCCGCTAACATAACGAAATTAAATGAAGATACAGGCTGTGAGGCATTTAAATAGTTCTGCCATTAAGGCACGGGAATCCGACTAGACTTGCACACGCTTGCTCACTTCTCATGCAAATGGGCATAAAATTTACTGGCATAATTTGTGCACATCCACTGAGCCTTATCGTAACACGGCTCACAATTAAAAGTTATTATGACAGAGGTAACGGACCCATATACCATTTTTACTGTTTCTAGTTTAAAAAAGTCTTAATTAAGCATCGTAAATTCTTCCGCGGCATTTATTTAGCGGTTATTTAACAAAATTATTTAAAAATTCTAGAGGGCAATTTCAGCAAGAATTCTAATCTTTTCCGTAATAAATTTTAATAATCGACCCGTTATGAGCATTTAGCTTTTAAATAAACGCGAGTAATTAACTACATTATTACTTTTTATGGGGATAATAAAATTCGTATACCGATACAGTCATCGAAATGCGGAAAAATGGCTGATATTAATGAAAATATGATACAACGTACTTAATAATGTAATCTACTTTATTTTCTGTTAATAATTTATTATAAACACTTAATAGAATTGCCACACAACGCTACTGTTGTAAATATTACATGGATGTTACTGATAATGAACGATGCCCAAATTCAATATAATATCATGAATTATAAATCGCATTCATATTAATTTGTGGAGTAATCGAACCAAATATTCAAAGTGATTTTTTATTATTTACCCAGAAGTATGTATTAAGCCTTAACACAATTGAATTTAATTGTTATATTTCATGTAGACGGATTATAATTTATAATACTCAGCACTATAGTTTGGTATTGGTGCCTACATATTTAAAAGTAGTAAATTACCTTATGTGAATTTCAAACTGAAGTATTATTAGTGTTTTATAAGAATTATAAAGGCGGTATAATAACGGTGCCGGGGCCTCCGTCATATTGCCTCAACAGCAATTCATCAAACGTGCAGGCCACTATCGATCACGCCAACACTGTTAATGCACCGACAAATTAATGATTCCTTCAAAACACTGCCATAGTATTATTACCATAATGAAATTCCACTATCGAAGTAAATTATCAAGTAGGTAGGAACCACGCAACTCTTGCAAATTACTTTTTAAGAACTAAACTTTTATGTAACCGAAAAATTACTCGTTAATGTTGCAGTTCTCGATTTATTGGACAATAAAAGTTCAGAATTGTAATTAATTAAGCATGTATGAGACTTTTTTTATACTGAAGTGGTGTCTTTGAAACTAATTTCAAGAACATTTTAGAATACCTGTTAAAACGCGTTTTGTTCAGTTTTACCTTAAGATACTTCAATTAATAATTATAATTGTATACACAGCTTTATTCTGTGTATACAATTATAATTATTAATTATAGATAGAAGATTAGGCTTCTTAATTAATTAATTTAATTAACATTTACGCTTTTAAAAGTAGAATCAAAGGTTGTGCTTGCAGAATACTTAGTGTGGAGTTAAGCTCGCCTTTATATCAAATATAAACCTGCGTAACATAAAATATTATCGTACACTACAAAAATAATATTAGTAGGCACTTTATAATATTTCTTTAGTAAATAATAAATTTAAGCGGATTAGTCTTCAAAGGAAATTAATAACAAAATGTATATTTTAATAGATTTTTCCCATAAATGTCTAGTACGCGTTGTATAGCGGTCCTAAAAATATTATTAATGCTTTATATTTTTAAAATTATTAAGTATATTCAAAATTTCTAAGAACAAGAAGGTTCTAAATAAGCAAACATAAGTACCTACCTAAAGTTTATCGGCATTAATGTAATTAATCAAAGGAGTTTGTCGTTTGAACTCGCTTATAAGTAACTGAAACGGCCATCTTCAAATCGGCGGAATCGAAAAAAATAATAGCCATTTTTTGTACAGCATTTTTTCATGTTTTCATCACGCTACGAAACTTAGAAATAAAATAATCACTTAAACGAATTATAACTAAACTAACTAAATTATTCACACAACCTAACTAATACTAACGATTTCTTTGTCCAACACTTGAAACGTAATTTGATTTATTTTTTTCATTTCCGACAGTTCATTTATTTGATGGAAACAAAATTATGTTGTAGAGCAATTGTAGAAGGTTAATGGAAGGCAGCATATGCCCTCGTGGTACGCCCTCCTTGATTCATTCCACTCGTATCTGATTCAAGCACGCGCTTTTTGAATCAACCCCTCATTCGCTGCTTTCGTTTACTACCTATAAAGTAACAAAAACTTTTTTTACACGTGGAATGGTTTTATGAGGAAATTATTTCTAAGACGTTATTTTTAAATGACACGACTGTCCATATCAAAAGTAATATTATAAATGCGAAAGTATCTCTGTCTGTCATTCAGTCTGTTACGATTTCACGGATAAACCCCTGATCCGATTTTGATGAAACTTGGTTTGAAGTAAGCTAAGATCCCGATAAAGGATATACGCTACTTTTTAACGCGATAACACCTACGAAAAGCTAGTGTAAAATAAACTCTTGGGGAGTCCATATTTTGTTACACAAACGCAAGTGAGGCGAATTTATCACTTTTTACTGGATATGCATAATTGATATTTAACGATATTTAATTCTAGCTGTCGCTGGGATTATTTACACCAAAATTTGATAGACAACAACAACTGAAAACTAAGTAAAGTTTAAGTATTCGGCTATAATAATTAAAACTCTACGAAAAACTAAAGTGGTAAAATGCAGTTATTAATCAAATTCTCTCTAAAGATCAATAAAATTCACTTTTCTACTAAAATAGCACATAAAAAATGACGTAGACCAGCTTCACTTAAAAAACTAACAAGTCGTCACGAACCTTCACGTCAAAGTGATGAGCTAGAGGCATCACGTACCATCCTTTAACAGAAGTGAACTCACGATAAATGATTACGTTTCATGAGAAGTATTCAGGAAAACAAAGCGGCAAAGTTTTGGCACAGCCATTTAGGAACAGTCCATTATTAGAAAAGTTTAAAGATAAACGCCTACGCAACCATAAATATGAATTGTTTTGTAAATACCTGAGGATATTTCTACATACGCATCATATTTTAAAGTCTGGGAAACGATTAGTTAATTACCATTTTTTTGTTTAAGGTACATATCCTAGTAATAAAAAGCTTTCTACGGTTATTATATAAGTAAGTTTTGTTTCTGAAGTATGTGATTTACGCTTCTGGGTTATATTCTGTTCTGAATTTACCTAATGATGTGAAAGATTGTAACAACTTAAATATATTTAAAAAGAAACTTAGAAATTATGTATGCACACTCTAATCTAAACCTAAATAATGTATGTATTATGTAACTGGATGTGTAATGAATTAATTTAATAGTAAGTACGTTGTATCTCATTTTAAGTGAACTACATGTAAGTTCTTATGAGAAATAAAATATCTTTAAACCGAAACCGAATTATTCCGTTTTATTTTTTGTGTATTGTATTATTATCTTCCTTTTATTTGTATGTCATTATCACATGAAAGATGGGAAGATAGAGAGATTAGAAATTGTCAGTTACCTACTTGACCGCGTTTTTGTGTCTTGAATAAGATCCATTACCGTGTAAGGTTCATGAAAGGACCTTATCAATAAAAATGGCAACTAAAGACTACATAGCATTTAATTTTATGTACAGTAAACTTTTATCAATAGTACAACTGTATTTTTAATGTGGGATATCCGCAATATAAACTAGAATTAAACATTTTGGCTTACTTATAAAAGGTAGAACGTGTTAAAGAAAACAGTGTGTGGTGTGCTGTGGTGACAATGTGGAATTCACTCTTATTTTTTGCCATTTCTGGTGTTTTAATAGCAATAGTGTCTTCAGGTACGACCTTAGGATTTCTTTAATAGTTATGTGCTTTACCTTAGATTCTTAAAATATTATAATGGTTTATTGATAAATACAGTTATAAAATATATTTATTTATGTGTTTAAAACCTTCCAATCGATCAGGGACTAGTATCAAATTTAAATGAAATCCCTAATCATGGCTGAAATGACGGCATGGCCACGTTCATGCCGTTATTTCAAAGTTTAATTATGATTTGCTATCGATCAAATTAATGTTACCTACTTGATACTTAACTATTTTTATAACCATTATTTTTTTGTCATTTTCATTTTGTAGGGAGTTTACTTGTACATTTAAAAAGTATGTAAGTTACACGTCATCCCATTAAAATACCTTTAGTAAAAAAATTGCAAATGATCTTTGTTAAAATAATAGATAATTTAAATACTGTTATTCTAGGCCCTGTTAACCAGACTATCATCATAACGAATAACGCTAATGGAACCAGCTCAGCAGCTGCAAGTGCTGGTGGTAAGATAAAATTGTCAAATTACTTACAAAAAAGTCGATGGAAATGCCTTACTTTGGAAAGGTACAATTTTTTTTATAATGGATTAATTGATATTCAGGTACTTCTACGTACTACCTATGATAAAGAAATTCTTTTTCAAACTATACTATAATTACTTCTTCCTGCCCTCTTCCTTTATTTGGGGTCTGCGCAATATTATTATTCCTTCTACCTTCTTTCCTATCCGTCATTCACTGATTTGACGACCTCCGTGGTCGAGTGGCGTAAGTACTCGCCGGTTTTCAAGGTGTCGCCAGCTCTGAGGTCCCTGGCTCGATCCCCGGCCGGGTTAATGAAGAAAACCATTTCTCAACATTGTCTCGGGTCTGGGTGTTTGTGATACCTTCGTTGTCACGGAATTCAATACCACAAGTGCTTTAGCTACTTACTTTGGGTTTAGAACAATGTATGTGATATTGTCCAAATATATTTATCTATAACTATGAGCATTATAAAGTTTTATTATATTAGAAGGCGGCAACAGTTCAGCATCTTCATCATCAGCGGCTGCTTGTGGTAGCACCACTATAATTAACAACGAGAAACAAATCAGTAAGTATTGTAAACATAAAAAGATCTTTAAAAGCACGTCACACATTAGGTAGGTAAAAAAGGTACCTTTACATTTCCGTTCTATATCTCTCCTGATCTATCAGTCTGCATACCAAAAGAAAATTGCGGTGAGTGACGTAGCAAAAAAGGGTTTAAAATCTCCACAAAAATGTTACTTTCTAATCGTACGCATTAATTTTATTTATAACGGAGACAATGGTTTTTAACCCCTTTACCTAATTCATCAAAATTAGCTTTAATAATAAATTATCAATCAATAACATAATGAAATGGTATTGTAATAGGCATGTTGACTGGGTATGAAAAGTTAAAATCTATTTAGTCCGTCAGTTAGATAATAAAAAAAATACAAAGATACAGCGCTTTAAAGTTTCGGAGTGGGCGCTTATGACACCTCGCCTTGGTAGAAATAGTAGCGAGGAGTGACGTCACGCGAAATTTCCGTTCTCTGTATTTTGATATTTTTTTGTTTGCAGGAAAAAAGAAAAAATACATGTCCAATAAAATTCATAAATCTACCAGGCGGACATTAAAAAAAATTAGGAAACATGCCTATTTATCCAAAAATAGGTACTTAGTTTTATATCAATCACAAGCTTTGGAAATGTATATGAAATGGCTTAAGAATGAATTATTAAAAGTCTAACGCAAGACTACTGAGACTACAAAGCTTTCGAGGCAATTTGACCTAGTAACATACAGTATGTTGATACAAAACGACGGTCAAGAGCGATATTTCTCTCTTAATTCAATTGAATTATTTACCTGGACCCCTTTTTCAGGTTTTGTGGAAACTCTAAACTAGTGTTTTTATTACTATCCGTTGATCATAAAACTGTTTACGGCTTATTAAAAACTTGTAGGATCCTACGGGTTTTTGTCGGTATGTAGCAAGATCGGATCAGAATAAAATTAAATGTCATCTATACCATTTACATAGCGTTTTAATAAAATTATATTTACTGGTCTAAATTATTCTGAAGGTAACCCGACTGAACCAGAAGTTACCGATGATCCAGGGGAAGGTGGAAATACTTGTGCGACTGGCCTACCCGGTACTGGAACCACAGCACCTGGTACTGGAAGCACAGCACCAGGAACTGGAACCACCGCGCCCGGTACTGGAATCACCGCGCCCGGTACTGGAACCACCGCGCCAGGAACGGGAACCACAGCGCCTGTTACTGAAACCACAGAACCAGGATTTGGAACCACCTCGCCCGGTACAGGAACCACAGCACCCGTTACTGGAACCACAGCGCCCGGTACTGGAACCACAGCGCCAGGAACGGGAACCACAGCGCCTGTTACTGAAACCACAGAACCAGTAACTGGAACCACCTTGCCCGTTACAGGAACCACAGCACCTGGTACTGGAACCACCACTCCAGGAACAGGTACCACAGCTCCGGGAACAGGCACTACAGTGCCAGGAACGGGAACCACAGCGCCTGGTACTGGAACCACTGCGCCTGGTACAGGAACAACACCGCCTGGTACTGGAACAACAGCGCCTGGTATTGGAACCACCGCGCCCGGTACTGGAACCACCGCACCTGGTACTGGAACCACCGCGCCCGGTACTGGAACCACCGCGCCTGGTACTGGAACCACCGCGCCAGGAACGGGAACCACAGCGCCTGTTACTGAAACCACAGAACCAGGAACTGGAACCACCGCGCCCGGTACAGGAACTACCGCGCCAGGAACGGGAACCACAGCGCCTGTTACTGAAACCACAGAACCAGGAACTGGAACCACCGCGCCCGGTACAGGAACCACAGCACCTTGTACTGGAACCACAGCGCCAGGAACTGGAACCACAGCTCCCGGTACTGGAACCACAGCGCCCGGTACTGGAACCACCGCGCCTGGTACTGGAACTACAGCGCCTGGTACTGGAACCACCGCGCCTGGTACTGGAACCACCGCGCCTGGTACAGGAACAACACCGCCTGGTACTGGAACTACAGCGCCTAGTACTGGAACCACTGCGCCAGGAACGGGAACCACTGCGCCAGAAACCGGAAGCACAGCGCCAGGAACTGGAACCACAGCTCCCGGTACTGGAACCACAGCGCCCAGTACTGGAACCACCGCGCCTGTTACTGAAACTACAGCGCCTGGTACTGGAACCACTGCGCCTGGTACAGGAACGACACCGCCTGGTACTGGAACTACAGCGTCTGGTACTGGAACCACCGCGCCTGGTACTAAAACTACAGCGCCTGGTACTGAAACCACTGCGCCAGGAACTGGTACCACAGCGCCAGGAACAGGAACCACAGCGCCAGGAACTGGAACCACAGCGCCCGGTACTGGAACCACAGCGCCCGGTACTGGAACCACAGCGCCTGGTGCGGGAACCACAGCGCCAGGATCAAAAACGACTAACACGCCTGAACCTACTACAAAAGGTAATCTATATTCTATATATATACTTATAATAAATCTGTAGAGAGGTCAATTCTGTACATCAAATATATTTTCAAAATAACTATCAGGGGGTGATTGGTGATCGATACTGATGCCAAAAATGCAATCAGTAAAATTTTTGTCTGTCTGTCTGTCTGTCTGTCTGTCTGTATGTTCCTTATAGAAACGAAAACTACTCGACGGATTTTAACGAAACTTGGTACATTTATTCTTCATACTCCTGGGCAGGTTATAGTATACTTTTCATCACGCTACAATCAATAAGAGCAGAGCAGTGAAGTGAAATGTTGGGAAAACGGTATTTTTTAAGCTTCCGTCGCGTATGCAGCCTTAATGATTAAAGCTACATAGAAATCATGTATGACGGAAATGTTCTACATAAAATTATCTAAAAAATATTCCACAACAGCATATGTCTATCTTTTATGGTTGACTCACAATAACACGTGTAACTCCCGATAGCTTAGCAGTTCGGAGATTTCTGATTATATTTGTTTACTCTTACGTTTATAATACTCTCACTCATCCCTAATTAAAAAAAGTTTACATTATTACCTATTCAATAAAAAAAGAATCATAGAAATCGGTATAGAAACACCAAACTTATACATGAAATACGATAATAAGCCATCGCGCCGTCGCGCGTGAATACTGAATCATGCTATAAGGATTATTTTTGTGTAACGTGATATATTATATTTCCCTAATAAAATACGAAAGTTAATCTGTCTGTTACATCAAAACCACTGAACAGTGAGGAAGGACATATGCTACTTTTTTACGAAAAACGACGGAAACGCGGACGAAGTCGCTGGCAAAAGCTAGTCTTATATAATTTATTTACTTTACTAAAGCTACCCTCAAAATATAGTGACACATACGAGTAGGTATATCGAATCCTCCATAGTAATAACAAACCCAAAACGATAATTGAAATTTATTTACGATATTAATTTACGAGATAATTTATTACTATAATTATAACTTTACATTAAAATTTTAATGATTAAGGTGCATTTATTTAAGGTGTGCTTGAAAAAACAAGCATATTAAAGTTTGATTTAAAAATAACACAATGTTGAACAAATCACTTTTACAGTTGTTTCTTTATTTATCGGAACGAAACTTTAGGTGTGTACTAGAAGTATTTTTTGATTGTCTGCTGGTTAATTGCTACTTGTATCTTCCGTAGCAATAGTAACAAAACAAGCACATTGCACGTAGAATCCCGTGCCAGGAAAGCACTTTAGTGAACGCAATAAATGTGATAGAGACAAATGAGGTGTATTTGTAAAATGTGATTTCTTTTACTTTTACGTACAGTTTTTTTTATCTTTGTGCGATTCGATTTATTTGGTTAGATGTTTGATGTATTGGTATGCCTTGGTAATGCTCATATAATTTTAACAGGTCCAAAAGACTGCAAGGGTAAAAATGAGTGGTATTATACATGTGCGCCGCTATGCCCACAAAAAACATGTAGCGAATATCTAAATGGCGCTACGTGTTCTCCAAAAACATTTAAATCATGCATCGGAGAATGTCGATGCCTCATCGGATTTTATAGAGATGATGATGGCAACTGCTTAGCTGGATGGGATTGCAGTAAGTTTTATATTTTTTATTTTTGCATCTTAAATACTTAGCAGTCGAAAATGCACGAGAGCACTTTCGGTGGTCAATGATAACAAATACGACTGTTTTATTTTGCAGAAAAAGCGGCTAAACGAACCACATCAACATCAGGTAAATGTTTAAATAAGAAAGCCTTTATTATGGCTACCAGACTACTACTAAATCAGAAACAAGAAATGATTCATCATTTTTCAATCTTCGTGTGATAAGCATTGTCCTAGATGGGAATCGAACCCACGACCACTGGTTTAGCAGTTATAGTCTAACTAAACTTTAGACCAACAGGCCGGTCAAGTGTTTTTATAGTTTTGTTAGCTTAACATTCGTGGTTAACAGTTAACCCCCATTCTCACTACCTATTCTAGAGAGTAGTCTTTTCAAATACGAAAGTTACTACTTCTAAAACAATAAGTTTGTTACTTATAATGGAGTGTTATTATCGCTATATAATATTACTTTATGACGATATACTTACGTGATCGTAAACATCTTAATTTCAGGCACAACGTCCACCACCGTGTCTGCAACCCCAGAAGAAATTTGCACATCCAACGCCTTGGAAGCGTTTATATTGGGAAATTTAGGATTCACACCAAAATTACTCGATGTATGATATTAATAATTGTTTGCTTACAATTTTAACATCCTATTACACACCACAAATTGGGAATAAAAAGCAAAAAGTTGGCTATCCAACCAAGAAATTGCTAAAGGTCCTTCTTGATTTGTAAGGCCAATGATCTTTGATAGACAAATGCTTTTGTTTTTCTTCAGGGCCTTTTGAAACTCGATCAGGGTAACGACGTTTTGGTCGGCGGAGCGTCTATTCTGTTTATGATGGCTCAAGTGGCGTTGTATGCAACAAATGCCCCAAAAAATGAAATATTAAAGGCATTAAGATTCGAAAACACTGAGATGGTAAGATTTTAGTACAATAAGTACCCTACTACTACTATAACTACTGACAAGTGCTATTGACAAGTTTTGTAGTATTGCACTATTTTAATCCCTTTAGTATAAGAACTTGCAAGGTATAAATGGTTGTACTTCTGTAAAAAATAGGACGCTGGAAAAAAAAATAAGAATACTAACAACTAGATTTGAACTTCAATTTCCAATCGTACGACCACCGAGCGGCTTAGTACGACAGGTTTCTAATAGTTAATCATACTTCAAACAAAATAAGATATCTGGTAGCTACCTGATTTTTCCATGGTTTTCCCTTTGTTTATACCGTCGAATATACCAATTTAGGTTAGCAGATGAATTTGAGTTTTTGCAACCAAGTCTCCTAATAATAATATTACTAAATAGCGTGTTTAAACATAGCGTGTTTAAAAGTGCACTCTACGGTTTTTAAAAATATTCTCTCAATATTTTACAGCAATCTATTAAGTATTTTTTGATGCAACCTTTTATAGACAATCTGACAAATGGCAAAAAAATGTTGTCGATTATTATATAGCAGATAGAAGATAGATATAGATAATTTTGAAACTTGCATAATATAGAAAAGGGAATGGTGTTGACGACATTAAAATAATTTGCGTATTTTTCTAATGTTATGTATTTCTGTAGATTCTATTGTTTAAGACAATATGGCATGTAAATAAACAAATATTTTCAGATCCGATGCTTTTTCCCGAAATTTGCTGTTCAGCTGAAGACGATAGCAATCCAAGTCGACCTAAATTTTGACTACTTCTGCAAAATTTATGCTAATGACAAGTGCACGCTCACTTCTCAATTCAAAAACGAAATTGAAGAACTTTTTACTGTAAGGCCAGAAAATTTGAACTTCAGTGCTCCTGGCTCAGCACAGCAAATTAACAACGAGGTAACATGAACAATGGTGTACATAAATATGTATTTCTTTTTTCCTTCTCTTAATAACTTTCTGCTTTAACCATATCCCACATAATATATGTTATTGGTAAGGTTAACCTTTCTACTTTGTTTTACCAGTAACTCTTCGGATTTAAAATAATAATTTATTTACGACTTAACTACTATCTAAAACGTATTGAGTTTTATTCGTTTTTCTTTTTTCAATCATAGAACAATATCGTAACTACATTAATACTTATTTTTACAGGTAGCGCTATATACAAATAACAGTGTCGTTAATTTCATCAAACAAAAAAGATTGTCATCATTAGACAGTTTGATCATGACGGATGCTCTTAGTTTCAAGGTTGGTGCTAGACTGAACAACGATATTTGTGTTCTTGATCATTATATTGATAACAATTGTAATTTCAGGGTGAATGGCTGAAACCGTTTAATACTAAAGATACAGAATTAAAGTTATTCTTCGGGACATCAAAAATTGTGAAGAAACTGCTCATGCATCAACGAGGCACATTCTTGTATTTCGATAGCCACAAACTCGGTGCCCAGGTAGCATTAGTAATATTCTTTACATCCTTTACATAAACTTTAGCTTTTAATATTTTTTCATTGCCTTGATAATTTTACTTTTTATAATATTAATCGACAAACATTTTAGATCGTGAAATTGCAATATAAAGCAGATCCCGACTTCAGTTTAGCCATACTTCTACCAAGAATAATACACGGAGTACCAGAGTTGGCTAAGAAGCTGAAAAATGCTGAAGTTGCGGCAGACGCCTTTTATTCTCTACGTGAGGAAGAAGTTGACTTATACGTCCCAAAATTCAATGTAACAGTGGCTAATTTACTAAAGATTCCTTCAGTAAACGTAAGTAAACTTATATTAATACTTGCTGACAATTTTGAAAGTGTTCAAGTATGTAGAAAACCCTTATACAACAAGTTCTCCATAATGATGTAGCAAGAAATTCACAAAAAGGAATAAACCTTTTCCATAAAAGTTGGATGAGAATTGTATTGGACAAAAATCAATACACATACATATGGCACATAATAAGGCTATTTGTGTTTTTTAGGCTAATGTTGGTCTCATATTCAACAACGCGACGGCTGGGTTAGAGAACGTTGCTTCATGTGACAGACCTTACGTCAGCGAAATACTTCAAAAAGTAACGTACCAAGTAGACGAATCCGGAGTAGGTGATGAAATAGTCGGTAAGTTACCTTGTAAGTTACTTACGTAAATCACATACTTTTAGGTACATGTTCATCTTTCACACTTTTTGTGTGTCCATTTTTATCCTTATTTAAGAAAAACTTTTACATTATTATTTGATTTTTGGAAAAATACACCAATCACATAATAATACTAAAAAAAAACTTGTAATCCACAAATATTAAATGCCTGTAGACACTATAAACATTTGTTATGTTTTTTTTTTTACTGCACGCATAGCCGAGTGGTATGGGTCACCTCGCTAATAACCACCGTGCGCGACGTGCCGCGGGTTCGATCCCCGCATGGGACAAGCATTTGTGTGATCTTTGTGCATGTGATTTGAATGTTCGTAAAACCCCCCGCAACACAAGGAAATTCCTTAGTGCGGCAGACGTATCTAAAAAATATATATATAGTTTTATATTCATGTTCATCAGAAGATATTTAAACAAAGGTCATCATAGGGTATTCCAATACTGACATGCATTCTATCAAGTCCGGATATTAAAATTTATAGGGACCTAAAAGTCTTATTAAAATTTTCAGATTTTCCTTTACTAGAACAACAGATGACGACTCGAGCAAGTGGCCTACGCGTGCATTTCTTCAAGGCCGATCGCCCGTTCATTTTTTACCTGTTCTATCGAAGAATAGTATTAGCATCAGGTGCTATAGTTCGCTAGTAATACTAGTTTTGAATGTTGCGAAAGAAAAACGGTTCTTAATCTTTTAAAAATTGCTTTTAATCATCCAAATGAAAGCAAAAAAAAGGGGAAGATTTGTATGTTTCAGACCATGTTTAATTTATTTCTAGTCTAGTCACTGAAATCAGGAAATGTAATGCCAGTGAGTAGAACGAAAAAGTATTTTATTATTATTAAATGTATGTATTCAAATTATAGAGTTGTTTTACTTTTTCCTGCTATACTTAATAATATTAAGTCTGGTATTCAGCTGAATCCGGTAAAACAGAAAACCGACCCCAACATCGCTTGAGAAAAGGCTGTGCAGATGTAGGAAGACAGAAGAAAAAATACGATTTTTTGAGATTGTTTCTTTATAACTTCAAAGTCTACAAGTATAATAAGGTTTTATAATAGATACCGAACCGTTTATGTTATACGTTTATATTAATAAATACAAGTATTTTTGCTTTATGTCTCTTTTTTTTCACGAGTTATAATCAGTAACGAGAATACCCGGTCCTTTGACAGGCTTACGCGAGGACACAGGTCCAATACGCAACAGACTTAAAAAGAACTATCATTTTAAATAAAAGTATTCAAAAACTTTAGGACATATTTTTTTAGTCTGCTATTTAACCAGATAACAATATTTGTATAATAACTATCGTGAGGATTATTCATAATTATTTAAAACAAAACGGTTTACTCACGTATATTCTCGGGATCGCCCGACTAGTTTCAGACTCGAACTTTTGTCGAGTTCGACTCGCGACACCACCGCCGCCGCGTCAGCTCATGATTAGGGACTCCTATTGAGTCTGAAACTAGTCGGGCGATCCCGAGAATATACGTGAGTAAACCGTTTTGTTTTAAATAATCAGGTAACAATAATATCAAAGTAACGACTTTCTCCCAAACTCTTCTATTATAAAATAAAAACGTTCGGACAGAATTCTTTACCTTCTTTATTCAATTGTTGTGGTGTGTGTTTTGTTATACGTTTTATGACGTCAAAGGCGCATGACACCACAATTACATTATTGTTTCTGTCTTTTGTAAGCATTTATTATAGTACCTTGAAAATTCCACTATAAAATAAATCACACGGGGTTGTATGTTGCAAAAAGTGGCCACCATGTTTCGTATCTAATTACCTAAGCTTTTGAGAAATAATAATTGACCTTCTTTATTTACTTGTCAAAACGGCATTTTGTTTAATATCTGGTGTTCTTCATAACCTTCCTTATCTAAACTTAATCTGCCTGCTTATATTAGCAGTGTTCTGTGCAGTGAGTGGCTATATATAGCCAAGTATGCTTCTTTTACCACAACACCGATACTTGACAGTAGTGTTGTGTTATCTACTGTAACCCGCCTCTTTTTGCACATATAATAAAGAAATTACTAGATTACAAAAAGTTCTCAGAATAGTTCGCCAGGTTTATTTTTTGGTATAGGAGTCAAAGATATAGAAAAAAAAATGAATAGGCGTTATTCACCTTTACAAATTGTTTCATACCTCAACATAATTTATATTTAGCTATCATAAATTATTTATAGAAATAATGTAATTGTTTTACTGCGATTTACGCATGTTATTTAAACAATAAAACAGTACAATATTAAGTGATACGACGTCCGGAACAATATTACTATACATTATAATAGAACAAGTGCATAAAGGTAAAGGTAAGGTATAAAAGAGGAAATCATATTTTCAAACATTATAACCTAGTCGGTGATAATGTGGAAAGCACTTGTGGTGGTAGCCGTAACGGCCAACAACTTTTTAATAACAGCCATTCAAGGTAGGTACAGCTTTTTAAAAAGATATTCATTTAAAAAAAATAGCTTCTAGTAAAAAAATATTATGAAACTACGAGGGGGCGTTTTTAAGTTCGCGGAATCGGGGGTAAGACGTGGAAATAAAAATACAAGTTTATTTTTCCTTTTCAATATATTCTCCTGCAACTCTAATACATTTTTCAGATCTTTCAATTAGCTTATGTATACCCTCGAAAAAAAATGTTTTTTCTTTGTCTGAAAAATAAGCTGAAACTGCTTCCTTCACTTCTTCATCGCTTGAGAACTTCTTCCCCCGAAGTTCTTTTTTCATTTTTGGAAAGAGATAATAATCACTGGGAGCCAGGTCAGGACTGTAGGGTGGATGAACCAAAATATCGAAGCCCACCTTATGCAGGGAAGCCAACGCAACACGGCTCTTGTGCACAGGCGCGTTGTTGTGCAGAAGGAGGACACCTTTGGTTAATTTTCCCCTTCTTTTTGCCTTGATTGCTTCCTTTAATCGCTCTAAGATTGAAGCGTAGCATTCTCCGGTTATGGAGACACCTTTATCTTTATAATCTATCAACAAGATTCCTTCTGAGTCCCAAAAGATTGTCGCCATGATTTTTCCCGCCGACTGTGACACCTTAAATTTCTTTGGTGGTGGTGTACCTTTTTTGTGCCACTGCATAGAATCTTGTTTGGACTCAGGTTCATGATGATGAACCCAAGTTTCATCCCCAGTAACAATTCGAGTCAATACTCCATCCTGGTCTCCATTACAGAGGTCCAAAAACGCGCGAGAACACTCTACGCGCTGTTGTTTTTGAGGCGGCGTGAGCATTCTCGGCACCCACCTTGCACTGACTTTGGTCATGCCGAGATGATCGTGAAGAATTTTAAATATGGTTGTATCGGATACTCCAACCATTTCTGCGTGCTGTTTCTTCTTTAGTCTAGCATCTTCCAGTATTAATTTTTCCACTTTTTGAATTATTTCCGGAGTGGTCACCTCGATCGGCCGTCCTGGCCGAGGATCATCTTCAAGTGAGGCCCTGCCTTGCTTAAAAAGGGTATGCCACTTATAAACCATGGTTTTACCGGGGCAAGACTCCCTGTAAACGGATGACATCTCTTCTAGTATGGTTTGAACCGATTTACCTTGCTTGGTAAAGAACTTTATGACAGCGCGGTGCTCGATTTTCTCCATTTTTCACAATGTTCTTCCCAACTGAGTTGTTTGATCGACGATAATTCAAATAGTAATGGCCCGATTAAAACAAAAAGTTCTATTTATACTAATAATGAGCTACTTAACCAGTTACGACTAAGGAAAGTACCCTCATTTATTAATTACCTACCCATTCCGCGAATATAACAATGCACCCTCGTATGCTAAAATATGCATAATAAATATTTAAACCCAAAAATTATCTAGGATTACAGGACTTGTGAAAATTAATCAAAAGTAAATTAACCAATCACGTTGAGATAGCATAACGAACTTACATGTGTATAAAATTTCGGCTCGATCTATTAAAATATAATCGATCGTATAAAAATCACCATGTAGTAATCACAGCAGATAGCAATCTGCTACGATTGGTCGTCAGTCCTGTAAAATCTATGAATACCTACATTGCCCACAGGCATAGGTTAAGTAATTTTAATTTCGACCATCAGTCTTATCACTTAGTATCAAATTACCCAGTAAAATAGACTATGAAAATCACATACACACAGACATAGTAGCTCCAAGTTAAATACGATAATTAACAAATCTGGTGATACTGAAAGCCAACCCAAACGCAGAGAATGCGCTTGCAATCCCGTGACTCCGGCCAAGAGCAGAGACGGGACCGGGGTGTTTTTAGTCAGTGAAAATCTGACATATCCTCACGCCGTGCCTTCGGCGTGGGTCGAAGCCATAAGCTTTTCACCCCGAAAAATAAAAAGGTAGAAGGACGCCTATTATAGACGTATTCAGGACTATGTTTCCTTAATTTCAGGCACAAATTCAACTACATCGGCTCCAAGTCCTAAGGAAATTTGCGCAGCCAACGCTTTGGAAGCATTTATATTAGGAAATTTAGAGTTCACTCCAAAATTACTTGATGTAAGTAGTTAGTGATTATTGTGTGTTAAAATAGAGCTTCAGAACGTGTAACATGTACCTGAAAATAGAGGTTAGGATGCAGCCAAACCTTACGACGGCCTGCAAAAATACGTAGATCGAGGAGAAGTATTTTTGTCGTAAGATATTTCCAAACACATAGGAATTAATGAGGCCTTAGTATATAAATGACTAAGGTTTCTGCGAAAATCAATGACCAAAATACTATCTGAAAATAGACATAAAGAAAGGGAATAGAAGATTTGTATTTGGTTCTGTAAGAAATTAACAGTTTTATATTTTTTTTTTTTTTTGTACTTTTATTTTTTTTATTGATTGAATTATGTGTTTTTTCATAAGGGCCTGATCCAACTTGACTGTGGAAACGACCGTTTGGTTGGCGGAGCAGCAATTCTTTTAATTTTGTCTCAATTAGCGTTGTACGCATCAAACGCCACAAGCCTACAGATATTGAATGCTATGAGATTCAATAACACTGAACAGGTCAGAATTAACGAGCAACATTAACTGTCAAGACAAATACCACCTCAGATTACCCGTGACCATAACACCTGCAAAGGTGCCGAAACGTCGGGAACTAAAATCGAACTAAACCGCGATAGAATCCGTTTAAATGTAGTTCAAAATATTTCAAGGTCAGATTATTTAAATAATTAAAACAAGCATCTGCCGAACTAGAAAACATTTTATTTAGAACTTAACAGTTAAAATATGTTATATTTAATTTTGAAAATTATTGATTTTTAAATGAAATTTTAAAGTATAATGTATTAAGACTTACTAGATAGCCATACTAATGAAATTGAAGAGATGTTTCCAAAACTTAATACTGTGTGTAGTACTTAATTTTGTGTGTTTATGACTGAATAAATATTTTCAGATCCAATGCTTCGTCGAGAAATATGTTCGTGACCTGAAAAGGAAATCAGTTGAACTGGATCTAGACTTTAACACTTTTAGTAAAATTTATGCTGATGATAATTATCCTCTTAATTCTCAATTTAAAAACGAGATTGAAGAAGTTTTTGACGTGGGACCAGAAAATTTGGACTTTAGTGCTCCTAGTTCAGCACAGGATATCAATGACGAGGTAATTTTACAAGCTTTTTTTTCACTAAATCATTTTCTAACCCCTGCCTTTTTCACCTGCAAAAAAAAACATTTTAAGATTATTCTTAAAAACCAAAACTACTAAACCGATTTAAATAAAATTTGGTACACAAATAGTTTAGAGCCTGAGAAAGGACATAGAGCCGCGGAAAAAGCTAGTACTTCATAATACATATTATATTCTGAACACCGATACTATTTAATTTTACAGGTAGCGCAAAATACGAATAACAAATTCGTTAATTTCATCGATCCAGAAACATTATCATCACTAGAGAGTTTGATGATGTTGGATGCTTTTAATTTTGAGGTTAGTGTCACATTTGACGATGTTATTTTTTACCATGAAATTAGTAATAATAAAAATCGTGATTTCAGGGTGAATGGCAAAAACCTTTCGATCCTAAGGATACAGAATTACAATATTTTTATGGACCAACAAATACGGTTAAGAAACCAATTATGCATCAACGAGGGACATTCTTGTATACAGATAGCCAGGAACTCGGTGCCCAGGTAACGTTAGCAATATTCTTTACCATCGTGATTTGAATACTGTAATAATTCGACTGCACGGATATAGGTCACCAAGCCACTGTGCGCGACCTGCTGCGGATTCGATCGCATGGGACAATCTTCTGTGTGATCCAGAAATGTTTGTTCCAAATCAGGGTGTTCTTTGTGCATGTGAATTGAATGTTTGTAAGTACCCCCCGCTACACAAGGATTAAATTCCTTAAAGTGCGGGATACGATATATTGTTAAAAAAAAATTGCTGTCACTCCCTTCAAATTTCAGATCGTGAAATTGCTATATAAAGCTGATCCAGACTTCAGATTAGCGTTCCTCCTACCTAGAACGAAACACGGTGTGCCAGAATTGTTAAATAGGCTGCAAAATAGTGACGAAACCGCTAAAGCCTTTTATGCTTTACGAGAGAAAGAAGTGGATGTTTACGTACCAAAATTCAAACCAAAATTCCTTCAAAAATCGTAAGAAAATTGTTCTTAGACATATTGCTTACAATTTCATGTTTAAATAGCTTCACCCGATAATATTAACTGCATTGATATGATTGATAAGTCCATTATAAAAATATTTAAGTTTTTTATGCCATTACATTTTTGTGCCAATTGATGTTATTGTCGCTTAAAGTAAAATAAACTTTATGCTAGTGTTAATAATGTTCATTTTGGACTGACAATTACTGTTGACAAAGATGTAAAAAATATGAAGTTGCAGCGCAAACTGAACCTTAAATCTGAGCATTACAGTAGTTTTTTATTTTTTTAAATTGTATTTGTTTACATTTTTAATATCGTATCCAATAAATAAAACCTTTTATTTTAATTATCTATTTACAGGCCGATATTAGTCAAATATTTAACAATGCGACTGCTGGCCTAGAGAACATTACATCTTGTGGCAAACCTTACGTCAGCGAAATACTTCAGAAAATCACGTACCAAATAGACGAATCTGGAGCAGGTGGCAGAGCTACTGGTAAGTTATATGCATATTAGGTACTTGTTTATTCTCCGTCTTAAAAATCCTTAATCTAATGTGCTATCTCTACTTTGCTGGTTAAGCTAAATACCGTTGTCAACCAGAAATTTTGGTCGAACTCTAATAGTTTTTTTTTTAATCGTTCTAGAAATGTGGTTGGAATTCACATGACTAACAATCTTGTTAACCCCTCCAACTAAGCTAAATATGCTTATGTCTGGAGTGGGTTCACGTCAATTAGTGCAATGGGTAGGGTTCAAACCTGCAGCCTCTCGAACACAAGGCCGTCACCCTAAACATTAGGATATTGCCGCTTCCAAAGCGGCAATTAGTTATGCATTTTCAGAAATTTTAGACCTCATAGTTGTCATACCAAGACTCACCTTGCTATACAAGGTGTTACTGAAAGGATATCTATACAAAAGTGGTAAAGAATACACCTGATTGAGAGTCATTTTACAAAGTACGAGTTAATTAAATAAATAATTGATATCCAATTTTTGCATCAATAATATAAAATATAAATATTCGACACCAAAAATATCGTATTACCGCATTATTATTACTTAACTCACTAGTAAACAAACATCGCTACACCATTCTGGTTTTTACTCGAATAATTAATCGATGCAAAAAATTTTATACCAATTATTTTATTTACTCATTTTGAGTTTAAATTTTGTAAACTGACTCTATACAAGATGTAGTCTTCACCCCTTTTGGATATATATATCCTTTCGGTTACATCCTCTATATAAGCACGAAAGAAAAGCATGGTGGGTTGTCAAGTTTTTTTTTTACTTAATGTTCATTTGGATTTACCTATGTAAAACGAAATTCTGGATTACCAATGTTTAGAATCGCGTTTTTACAATAACGTATACTAGTACGTATGTATATTAATACGAATACGTTTTTAAATCAACTCTAGACAATGTCACTAATTAGGTTGATGTTCATTTTCAGGTTGCCCTTTTCCAAAACAGCATACGAGTGGACCAAGTAGTCAACACGTACCGGTATTTAGAGCTAACCGTCCGTTTATTTATTATCTGTTCTATCGACGAGTAGTCTTGGTTGCGGGCACTATAACCCAATAGTAACCACCCTAGTAGGTACCTACCTAAAGATTATTTACAAAAAAAAAAAAAACGGATAATAAACGAATTTTGACGGGCCTGTTGGTCTAGTGGTTAGTGGCCCTGACTGCTAAACCGGAGGTCGTGGGTTCGATTCCCACCCAGGACGAATCTTTGTGTGATGAGCACGATCATTTGTTCTGTGTCTGGGTGTAATTTATCTATAATATGTATGTATTTAGAAATATATAAGTATGTTTATCAGTTGTCTGGTTGCCATAGCACAGGCTCTGCCTAGTTTGGGATCAGATGACCGTGTGTGAGATGTCTCAAGATAAAAAAAAATAAAAAACGATTTCAATGTGGAACTTTTTTATTATTTTTAGTAGTAAGCCGTACAATATTGCATTCAACGAGACTATCTTATATTTTATAGGTACTTTTTGTCTCCAAAACCAGGACATAATTAAGTACTAAGGTAAGCTGACTGCAGCATAAAGGAGATCATTCAGGTTTCATACTTACATATTTTATTAAAAAGGAAAATGTAGATTATTAAATTAAAAACTTGTAATTCAATTAGATATCTTATAAAAATCATGAAGATGCTACTATTTTCATTCACACATTTTCGACAAATGAAATACTGTCGGTTTTTTTCACCGAATAATAAGAAATATTTTAAACTCGTTTTTCTCCTGATTTGCGAGTTTGTAAGTAAGTGACGGTATTTTTAATGTCTTCAACAATGGATCTACGTTTTCGACAAATTAATGATAGAAATTAAAAAAAATCTCCTAACAGAATAATAATATATTGTTTTTAAACTCCTGAAAAAAAAAGATTCAAAAACCCTACTTATAAATTTTGTAAAGTACCTACAGACTCTTGAGACTCCTGTATTTTATTACTATAGATGTGTGTGTTTTTGTCGCATGTTTTTATGACGTCGAAGGCACTTGACAACAATCACATGTGGTTAGCTTGAAACATATGGTGTATGCCTATTGTCAATATTTATTTCAGAACCTTGAAAACATGAAAAAACAAAACTGTAAAACAATAAAACGACTCCTGCACTAAGGAATGCAACCCTTGCGTTGTGAGGGCGGTTTTACAAACATACAATTAACATGCACAAAGAACACACAGACTTGGATTATTCTAAATCTTATGAGTTTGTTGTCACAAGAATGCTTGTCCCATGCGCGAATCGAACCCGCAGCACGGCGCGCACACAGGTAATTGCATATCCTATCTATCCATGCAGTCTAAGGCAGCAGGTGGCATGATTCCCCTACTGCTAATCAATGTTTATATATCTAACTGGTCTTCTCGCTCCATCAGTCCATAAACCAGATAGTGATGATTTTCCTTTGACCGTGATTTTCCTTCTTTTTTCAACATGAGTGTTGTAGGTTTTTTATATTCATTTCATTTGAAATATTGTAATTAATGTGACATAAGTTTTGACTGTTCAGACTTCAAGTGAACACTATTGGCAGAAGACAACCTTCTATATAAAAAAGAATAATTAATTATATTTATCATCGCTTTTTCCGTTATGCTTTGTCGAAACAAAATAAACATACATACTTGCAGTAACTCATTAGTATTTTGTGTTCATTTATATTTAGTTAATTAAAATGATAACACGTTGATTAATTTAATTATTGGACTCGAAAATCCAGTTTCGATTGTTTCTAAATACAAATTACTGGGAAATGTTTATATTATTACAAATAAAGCAACATAATTGAATTGTTTGAATATTATTATAAGTCGTAGCAGTTTAAGGCGACAAAATTTATATTATATATGTATTTACAAATCTATCATTTCAGTTCGTAAAAGGTGTTTTTTTTTTCACCTACTGAGCCAAGGCAATTATTCTTTCTAGATAAACGAAAAATAATGAAAATTTCGGTACCGAACTGAACTTGCTTTTATTCAGAGTACTTTTGTGAACCTACCAATCTTGTCGAATCTTGCTGACCCACAAAACTTATCTACTTATTTATACCATGTATCTCATACGTTAGTTTACTAATAAAAAAACTATAGTTCAATACTAGAAATATGATAAACAAAGTTTTAAAAATAATAACAATTGGCATTTAATAAATGATTTACTTATTATATTCACGAAATAACACTTAAAAGTTTTTTTTTTTTATTTAATTTCCAAATATTCTTATTTCCTCATCGTGAGTCATGAAAAACCTGAGAACTACACGAATTTGAATTGCTTATCACATTTTTGCTGTCAATTAAACTATACTAATCGCGCGGTTGTTATTGAAACGAGTTAAATATTTATTACTAGCTGTCCCCCGCGGCTTTGTCCGCGTATTTTAGTTTAAACGGTTTTTCATTTTTGCAACATTTTTCATTTATGCTCCGCTCCTTTTGGTCGCAGCGTAATGTTATATAGCTTATAGCCTTCCTCAATAAATGGGCTATCCAACACTGAAAGAATTTTTCAAATCAGACCAGTAGTTTCTGAGATTAGCGCGTTCAAACAAACAAACTAACAAACAAACAAACAAACAAACAAACTCTTCAGCTTTATAATATTAGTATAGATTATATATTTAAACGAGCGATGCTAAAGTATGATTGTTGTCCAATTGAAGAATAATTTTCACTCAAATTTTTTTTGTGTTAATAATAATATAATCGTCATTTATAATAATATAATCGTCATTTATTCATCCGTATCCGTATCATTTAGTCAAATGTAGTTAGGTACAACATTATAATACAATATTATCTTAGACTAGCTGTCCCCCGCGACTTTGTTCGCGTGTTTTACTTCAACGGTTTTTCATTTTTACAACATTTTTCATTTTTGCTCCGCTCCTATTGGTCGTAGCGTGATGTTATATAGCCTATAGCCTTCCTCAATAAACGGACTATCCAATACAAAAATAATTTTTCAATTCGAACCAGTTGTTCCTGAGATTAGCGCGTTCAAACAAACAAACAAACAAACAAACTCTTCAGCTTTATAATATTAGTGTAGATTTACTTATTTTATTCACGAAATAACACTTAAAAGTTTTTTTTTTATTTAATTTCCAAATATTCTTATTTCTTCATCGTGAGTCATGAAAAACCTGAGAACTACACGAATTTGAATTGCTTATCACATTTTTGCTGTCAATTAAACTATACTAATCGCGCGGTTGTTATTGAAACGAGTTAAATATTTATTATTATATATTTAAACGAGCGATGCTAAAGTATGATTGTTGTCCAATTGAAGAATAATTTTCACTCAAATATTTTTTTTGTGTTAATAATAATATAATCGTCATTTATTCATCCGTATCCGTATCATTTAATCAAACGTAGGTAGGTACAACATTATCTTAGATTGTAAAATAAAGTACATGGTTGCTTAAATAGGTATTTGTCAAGACTTATGGATTTTATTTTAGAAGAATATATTAAAACTATGTCGAGTTGTAAAAACGGTAGATTAATTACTTTTATATTGAACTAGATACAAGCATTTCAATATTGCTAATTAGACAGAGAGAGCTATAACCTAATGTAACGTCACTATAATTGTTTTCTCCATACAAGTGCCCTGTACAAGTTGTCGTTTTGCGAACAAGAGAAAGAACATGCGTCACCTAACTTTAAAAGCCTATAACTTTTGGATTCGTGTATATTTTTGAAGTTCTCTGTCTGTTCAAACGACTATTTTTTTATATCATCACTAGTTGTTTCCCGCGCCACGCCCGCGTAGGAATCGGTTATCGCGGCAAAAAATAGCCTATATCCTTTCTCAGGCACTAGACTATATGTGTACCAAATGTTATTTAGATCGATTCAGTAGTTTTGGCGTGAAAGCGCGACAGACAGATAGAGTTGCTTTCGCATTTATAATATTAGTTAGGATTCAAGGCATTATTACAGCTAAGATATTTTAAATTATAAATATTCCTTAGGATCCTTTTATCAAGTTCTGTATCGTTATCGTGTCAAAAGGTAGCCTATGTCCTTTATTAAAAACCATGTTTCATCAAAGTCGGTTCAGCAGTTTAGCCGCGAAATCGTAACAACAAAACAGACAAGGTAACTTTCGCGTTTATAATATTAGTACATTAGTGTGTATTTTTTATCAGTAAGTTAAACTCGCACGAATTTTAATAGTTGTCGTCGTTAATATCTAAAGGAGACCGACTCGCACAACCGACAGTCAATGTTGAGTTCGTTTCTCAACCTTAAATAATGTCATTCAGACCAAATATTATTAAAACAGTTAAAACAATCAGGCAATGTATCCAAGCAATTGAACAATTAGTCAATTGTAATAAAATAAAAAATGCTTAACTTTTATTCAACAACACAATATTATTTTTTATACCTCATCATTATTTACTCTTAGTTAACTATAATAAATTAATCATAATGCCAATTGTTTTACCGCTATTAACACAAATGTTATTTACACAATAAAACAGTACATTCTGTCAGTGATATGTGTCTAAGCCGTTATTGGTTAATATATTATTGGAACAAGTGCACGAAGGTAAGGTATAAAAGAGTTATACAGACATGATCAATATTGTAGAGCGCGAGTGATAATGTGGAGGGCACTTGTGGTGATGGCCGTAACGGCTAACACCTTTTTAATAACAGCCACTGAAGGTACGAACAATGATTTATACTTTAAAAAAAAAAAGTAACTTTAGGATTTCGAAAATTATATGTCTGCTTAAAAAAACATATGAAATATTTAGCATGATTTTTTTTAAGTCGATTTTTGTAATATTCTGCTGGTTCTGGCTGCAACGACTTCGTATTTAAGGTCCTGAAAATCAAATCAATTCCTTTTAGAGTCCTTCATTTTTAAATTGTCGAGCTCATCTTAGTACCTATGTAACAAATAAAAACGTAATTTAACGCCAGCTTTATCGCTATTAAACCTATTAAGTTGATTGTTTTTACATACACAGATATATTCTAAAATTAATTCGATGTGTGTGACAGAACAATTTTACGTTGAAAACATAACATTAATTAATTACAATAAATTACGATAGTTATTTTGTCTGTTCGTGATGCCAAAGGCTGTAAAATTTGGAAAACAATGTTGGCTAAACGAGTATAATACTCCAACTTTTTAGTATTCGTTAATACTATTACTTGACACAGTAACAATTAAATAAAATTACCTTGCAAATTGGTTTTATTTAAATAAACAACTATTTTATCAATTCTTCACTAGAATATATAGGTTAAGATCTTTATTTACGTTAACCACAAACAATTTATACAAAAAAAAAACTTAAGCAATTTTAAAATTAAAACTTTTACCGTTAATAAAATTAAGTAACTAAATAAAATTTATAAAAATGTAATTTATCATTTTTTTATATAATAACCAGCTGTCTCCCGCGACTTTGTCCGCGTGTTTTAGTTTCAACGGTTTTTAATATTTGCAACATTTTTCATTTATGCTCCGCTCCTTTTGGTCGCAGCGTAATGTTATATAGCTTATAGCCTTCCTCAATAAATGGGGTATCCAACACTGAAATATTTTTTCAAATCGGACCAGTACTTCCTTAGATTAGCGCGTTCAAACAAACAAACAAACTCTTCAGCTTTATATATTAGTATAGAATGTTATATTTCAAACCAGTCTTAAGTAACGTTTACTTTAACTAAATTATTTATCAGCATATACACTAACCCAATATAAAATGATCGTAAGCATAAATTTTGTAAAAATTCGTATATGTAACATACATAATCACATTTAATATATATTTTTATAAATATTAGCCACGAATAGTTGTGTAATTTTTATTTAATTATCTACTAAATACATGAGTTCCTTATATTTGTTACACTGTAGGT
The DNA here is from genome assembly GCA_932294365.1 of Diachrysia chrysitis. Taxonomy (NCBI): domain Eukaryota; kingdom Metazoa; phylum Arthropoda; class Insecta; order Lepidoptera; family Noctuidae; genus Diachrysia; species Diachrysia chrysitis. Next base: position 9,401,287 of record OW028645.1, read on the forward strand.
ACTTTACAGTGTTACAAATTTAAAAACATAATTAATGATTCGTTCTTTTTAGCTTACAAATGCCCCGAAAATGAAATTTTCGATAAATGTCCAGCTCCATGTCCCCCATTAGAGTGTGGGGTCAACAAAGCTTTGATTCTCTGTGCCCCCAGTCCGAAACCCGGAGACCCCAACTGTGTACCATCCTGCAGATGTGCCGACGGCTTTCTTAGGAACAAAGCCGGTAAATGTATCCCTGAAAACGAATGTCGTAAGTATTGTTGTAGCTATAAATTTCTGTGATTTGTACCTTTATTGTTTTAAATGGTTCATAACTCTTAAAAAAACTGATTTGTTTTATATTTTTGTTAGCATTTGACTGTCCCGTCAATGAAGTTTACGACATTTGTCCTGCTCCTTGCCCCCCATTGAGGTGCGATGTCAATACAGCTCTGATTCGATGTGCAGCCCCTCCTAAACCTGGGGATCCTAAATGCAAGCCGTCATGCAGATGTGCCGACGGTTTTCTGAGAAACAAAGATGGGACCTGTATACCAAAAGCTCAATGTCGTCAGTATTTTTTTCATTTATGAAGAAATCATTGCTTACGATTGGTTTACTAACGTACATTATGGTTCCAAAAAAGGAGAAACGAAAATTTAAAAAATACAGCTATTTGCTTTATGGAAGAAGAAATCTACATAAAGTCCTAAAATAACAAATCTCTAAATTCTAGCACGAAAATGCCCCAAAAATGAAGTGTTTGACGTTTGTCCGGCTCCCTGCCCCCCACTAGAGTGTGGGGTTAACAAGGATTTGATTCGATGCGCAGCGCCACCAAAACCTGGTGATCCTAACTGCAACCCATCGTGTAGATGTGCTGACGGTTTTCTAAGGAATTACGCTGGTGTCTGCGTTCCTGAAGCTGAATGTCGTAAGTACAGATTTAACCTTTATTCCCATAGTCTTACTTCTGAAATTCCAATGATCTATTCTTACAAAAAATTATAGCCCCGTATATGTTTTAAAGGTCTAACAACATATAAAAATGTCAGCCATTTGTCACATCCGATGTAACGTATATGGGTTGTTAAGGTTTTGGTTATTCAATCACTCGTTGAAATTATAAAAAAAAATAACAAATTTTCAGAAACTAGGGTCAGAGTCGAAAATTTGGTTAGACCTTCTTACTACAAAGTGGTGGGGTCAATGTATTGTAGCTATTCTTTTTTTTTTAATTGATAATATTTTTTTAAAAAACATTGTGCGAAGTAAAAGATAACACAATTGAATGATAGGTATAGGTACTACATAAAAAAAAACATGTGTTAACTGCACAACACAAAACTATAAAACAACATCGTGAGTTACAATAATAATATAATTAAATAGTAATGGCTTTGTGTAAATACACATTTATATTAATTTTAAAAGCATAAATTTTCTTTTGTATTTTTTATTAGTCACATTTTTTTATTTTGCTTTTTTCAATTAGCTTGCCATATTTCTGTTAACAATTATGTTGCATTTTGCATTGTCCTTATTACATTATAGTATGTAGCGATATATATTTCTTATTAACATAAAAAAACAGAGATCAGACTCAATGCGGTGAAAATTATAATGTTTTCACTGCTATGAAGAACCGTACGTCTAAAATCGTACATCGAAGTGACAAATAGGCGGTTAGTTCAAGGCATAATAATAAACGATTTTGTTTATGATTATGACCAGTATGTTACATAGATTTAATGAAAAGTTATATTAATAGGTTCTTCGAATGTCGATGCAGGTGAACTAGAAAAGTTATGTACATAAGGATACATAAAAACTTATATAAACATAGGTACTAACTACCCTTTGGAGACCAGGCTTGAAATAAGTACGTAAGAATATTCCCTCGGACTTCTAAACTAACTCATTGTTAATCAGTCAGTGAAACCAAACGAACGATTGGTTCATTAAATGTCGCATACGTCACCCAAAGGCGTAACAAGTAGGAGAAATTTAAAACAGTCGGCGGTCTCAGTATCTTAGTTGGTGAAACGACTGGTGCGTTGAGCCAGTGGCAGGTTCGAGTCCTACCTGAGGTTTAATTTTTTTTTCTTTCTACTATTTGTATTTTATTACGTACGTAAGCTTTATATTTATTTAATAAATACTCGTCTGGAATTACGTAAATACCTACTGTTTGTTTAATAATGAATAATCACAGGCATAGTAAATAGTTTAATCGACATCTGTTTATTACAACGTGAATAAATATTACTTTAACGGCATTTGTTACCATACTTTTTTATTCTGACTTTCAAATCCATAGGTATGTAAGTACACGATTATTTACTTAAGCTCAATTGTATATTTATTCAATAGGTATATCAATGACATTGATTATTAAAATAAAATAATAGTAAATAAGACGATACAGTGCAACACTTTGTCATTAATGTATGATATTATTTTGTATGTGCGGCGCAAATATGTGTCGCAGTACGACTTATAGATTTTGTTTTACATTTTTATAAAAAAATCGTTGAATGCAGTTTAGATACGTTATAACAAATTAAGCAATGTTTTTGTATACTTCTTATAACATAAGGGTGTGTTGCTTAGTTTTTCATAAAATAGCCTTGGCTTTGACCATGCTACTAGTCTGAAGACTTTTAAATTGTGAAACATCTGAACGGCTTTTTCATCATATTACCTCGTTTTAGCTTCAGTTTGTGGTAAAAATGAAGAGCTAGTTCCCTGCAGCAATGGTGGTTGTGGACCCTGGACGTGTTCAGACCTTGGCTTCCCCACTGGCTGTGTCAAGATGGACCCTAAAAACTGTAGAGAAGGATGCGTCTGTAAAGAGGGCTTCGTTAAAAATGATAACGGAACTTGTATATCAAGTACTGAGTGCCGTAAGTATCAGATAAAATGATTTAATGTACCTAATAAAGCTATAATAGTTTAGTCAAATGTACACCACATAAAAAGATAAAATTTTATATTACCTCAAAAAAAAACCACTGGTAAAAATGTCGTGTTTTGGTCATGAAATTAGGGCAGTTATTTTTGTATGGGACATTATAATGTACTTATTCTATTCTGAATTCATCTTTTCATTTGTTTTCTATTTCAGCTGAATGTGGTGGCGATCCTAACGCGATTGCAGGTTGTGGAATAAATTGTGGTAGACTATGTTCGAACTACAATAAAGGGCCCGTTTCTTGCACAGCCGAATGCCTCCGAAATGCATGCGATTGTCGAGAAGGATTTGTGTTGGATGAATTCTCAAATAAGTGTGTTCGACCCTTTGAATGCAGTAAGTTATGATTCCTTCGTTATAAACACGATTGAAAACGTTCATGCTATTATGACTCTTAGGCACAAAATGTATCAATGCTCTGTTAGTTATGTTCTGATAGCCAGCGTTTGATAGTGCTCTCTGTAAGTGGAAATCTTAGATAATTATTAATAGCTCCATCAGCTCAATTTCAATAAAATTAAGTAGTACCATAACGTTTTTACTAAACAAAATTATTATCACATAGAATGCAACAAACCCAATGAACACTACGACCCCTGTCCTCCAAAATGTCCGCCACAAATTTGTGAGAGCATCGGCAAAACATACAAGTGTCCTATAACTGCTGCCGTCTGTGAAGGAGAATGCCGATGTGATAAAGGATACTTCCGAAACAAGATCGGAGAGTGTATCAAAGCAGACGATTGCTGTAAGTATTGTAATTATATTATGTATATATCCTTTACAAAGGACTGTGACATGGCAACACTTAACCCCATTATCAATCTCTTCCTTCAAAGCAATAGGCATAAAACTTTAAACATCTTCATAAATTTCTCGAATTAAAATGTAGTTTAAGAAACCTATTCTGAAGCAATTCTTTTTATTAAATTGAGTATTTTCAAGCACGTGGTCGAAGAAGCGACTGCTCAATAGCTAGAATAATGACTAATACTAAGTAGTACCTAGTTAATAATATATTCTTTTATGTATAACAGTAAAATGTACGGGTCTAAACGAGTACTTCACTTGTGGCGGTGCATGTGACAACGTGTGTGCTACAATTAACAAGCAAAATCAAACCAATTGTCCTATTGTAAACATTCAGTGCAATCCCATGTGCTATTGTGAAGAAGGATACGCCAGAGACGCCAATAATACTTGTATACCTATATCAAAATGTCCAGGTATGTTAAAAAATGTTTAATTGGACAAGGCCCCGAAACTCACACTAAACTTATTTTAAACCATCGGTATATTTTTAACTTGTACACAATTAGAAAAGGACAGACGAAAATAAGAGCGGTCAAATTTAGTTTCGATTAAAAATCTCATACAAATCTACCGACACGCAGAAACGTGTGCACTTAAACAAAGTGATGTTCAAGGCGAAAACTAGTTTGACATTTCTAAGTTAGTTGTTATCTGTTGCCGTCCTTTCCTCACGCTGTATGCTAGTAAAAGATAGCTATGGTTTAATTTTGATTTAGTTAGCGTACAAGGGAATCGGCGCCAATTTAGTCTTAAATGTATTTTTATTGTTCCTTCATCAGTTGCTTATGCCCAGTTTGAACGTCTATCAAAGACTTCTGTTCTATTTACTCTCTGTGATTTAATTCTGTGACATGTCATAATGGTTAATTTATAGAACAAGTTAAGTCAAGTCACATTAAACTTCGTCGATAAAATAATGTTATTTTTTTTACAGCACCACAATGCAAAGATGATGAAAGATACGAACAGTGTCCTGATTGGCTCTGCACCGCGCAAACTTGTTCTCAAGTCGGATTCCCCATAGCTTGTCCTGCGATACCTGGTGATGCTAGTGTGTCGTGCCCAGGTTCACCAGCTTGTATCTGTGATTATGATTTAGTTAGAAACGATGCAGGAAAATGTGTACCACCAAATCAATGTCGTAAGTGTAATATCTTCAGCAAAGGAGCATTTTAATTTATATTTTCTAAAATATGCTAGAGTTGGTTTCGAAGTTTTCTTTTATGTATTTTAATAGAAGGTCAAAACCATTATTACTACATTATTACTTATAGCTTCATGTGGAGGAGATCCTAATGCAAGACCCGGTTGTGGTGTAAACTGCGGTAGACGGTGTTCTAACTACAATAAAAGCCCAGCGTTTTGCCCCTTAATATGTAATATCAATGGCTGTGACTGCAAAGATGGTTTTGTATACGATGACAATTTAAAGAAATGTGTCCTACCAAAAGACTGCAGTAAGTATAAAAAATAAAGTTATGCTGAATGATAATTGTTGACCAAAGAACTAACGTATGTGCCTATTTCAGCGCCAGTTTGTAAAATTAATGAAGTGTATGACATTTGTGCAAACGGTGGATGTAAAAAGAGGAATTGCTCACAATTAGGACTGCCAGAATTTTGCACAGATGTGACCCAATGTATCGGAGGATGTGTTTGCGCGGAAGGTTTCCTAAGAGCGAGAAACAGTACATGCATTAAAGAAAAGCAGTGTCCAAGTAAGTACTGTCGTCCAGAATTAAAACATAACACAATAGTCTTATATGTATACGTAATTTTAAAGCGAAAGGTTCGTGCTTCGGCGCTTTTTCTTAAAATATGACTATTGAAAATCCTTATTACGTCATCATCGGAATTTATTCAAACTTCGTCAAAATTTTAATTTGTTTTAGTACCAACTTGCCCAAAACGTGAAAGATTCGAATGGTGTTCCGGAAGCCAATGTTCGCTTCAGTCGTGTTCCGAAATCGGCTTCCCCCTACAGTGTCCTGAGGTATCAGATAGTTCAAACTGCCAAGGACCACCGAGATGTATCTGTAAAGATGGTTATGTGAGAAACAGTAAAGGAAAATGTATATCCATTAAGAGATGTCGTAAGTAAATTTATTATATATATAATATATATCTTGTTATTTGACGTCATTGGAATTACGGGCTAAATAACTTTCAAATATCTTTCACAGCGTCATGCGGTGGTGATCCAAATGCAATATATGGTTGTGGTACAAACAGCTGTAATAGACTTTGCTCTAACTACGACAAACCTCCAGTACCATGCCCAAGAATATGTAGATTTAACACCTGCGACTGTAAACCAGGATTCGTGTTCGATGAAAACCTAAAGAAATGTGTTCGCCCTAATCAATGCAGTAAGTATACTACAATTACTACAGCCAGTTAATGTTCGTCCTTACGCAATAGTTAATAACAGTATTCCTACCACTCATGATCTTATGGTAAGCTTCTGAAAGATGGGATTCTAAGAGTCCATAACGCAAGAAAATATATTGGTAATGTTTAAAATAGTAATTTTGTTGAAAAACAAATATTTATTGAGCTTTTACAAGATTAACTAATTCTTAATTTTCCAGCACCCCAGTGTAAAGCCGGAGAACGATATGAGCAATGTCCTGATTGGCTTTGCACTCCGCAAAATTGTTCACAAGTGGGATTCCCCATAGCTTGTCCTGGAATTTCTGGTGATGCTAGTGTGTCGTGTCCAGGGTCACCTGCTTGTGTCTGTGATAACAATAATGTAAGAAACGATAAAGGAATCTGTGTACCAAGAAATGAATGCCGTAAGTTTGATATTCTTTTTTTTAATCGTCTCATGTATGCTGTGGCGCTGTCTCTAAGCCGTGGAATACTTCATACTATAGCTTAAAGCCTTCCTCAATAAATGGGCTATCCAACACTGAAAGAATTTTTCAAATCGGACTAGTAGTTCCTAAGATTAGCGCGTTCAAACAAACAAACAAACAAACAAACAAACAAACAGACAAACAAACAGACAAACAAACAGACAAACAAACAGACAAACAAACAGACAAACAAACAGAAAAACAAACAAACTCTTTAGCTTTATATAATAGTATAGATATAGATATATGAACCAAGAAGTAATGTCTTAAAATGATTTTCCAGCTTCGTGCGGTGGAGATCCAAACGCAGTAGCAGGTTGTGGGGTTAACTGCGGTAGACTGTGTTCAAACTACAATAGGACAGATGTTGCTTGTATCTTGGTCTGCTATCCTAACGCTTGCGACTGCAAGAAGGGATATGTGTTGGATGAAAATACTAACCAATGTGTGCGGCCTAAGCAATGCAGTACGTATTTTTCTTTAACTCCTAATGCAATAACTGTAAAATGAAGTTCTATAAGTGTAGTTACAGGCATCTTATTTCAGCAGCAAAAAATTATGCGAATTTTAAAAGTTTTATCAGCTTCTGATCATAATACATGTACATAACAAAATAGTTAACCACCGGACTATTAGGTTGTGATGGTTAGGTAATGGATAAGATAATAACAAAATTAAATTGTTATTTTCAGCACCAACTTGCGGAATAAATGAAATATACGATACTTGTTCCAATGGTGGATGTCAAAAGAGGAATTGCTCACAACTGGGACAGCCTGACCTCTGTATAGATGTAATAAAGTGCCTCGGAGGATGTGTTTGCAAGGAGGGTTTCTTACGAACAAAGGAGGGTAATTGTGTACCACAAAAAGAATGCCCAAGTAAGTGAAATTAAGAAAGGCTAGATAAAGCCAAATAAATGTTTGATGCCAAATTATAAATCTATCAGCCCATCCATTAATGGTCACCAATAAACTGTAGAAGCTTAAATATTATTGTCATTTTTTTCTTCTTCGACAGTACCGTCGTGTCCTAGTAACGAAAGGTTTGTATGGTGCCCAGATACTCTTTGCACCCCACAGTCCTGTACGGATGTCGGCTTCCCCGTACCCTGTCCAATATTAACTGAAGAATCAGATTGTCCAGGACTTCCAAGTTGTGTTTGCAACGAAGGTTATGCGAGAAATAGTGATGGAGAATGTATACCTGTTAAACAATGTCGTAAGTATATAAATAACATATTTCATGAAATAACTTTTCCATAACCAAGTAATCAGAAAAGGAAACCTAGTAGCTTAAATGTTTTATTGCGTCCTGTTTACCCTAAGTTGGGAATAGTTTGCTGTGGTATTAATCTTTCTGCAATATAATATGTTGGGTATTTTAGGTTAAAATATTTTACGATTTACTTGATTTTTTAAATTGAAAATTTATTTCGCAGCGTCATGCGGTGGTGATCCAAATGCTGTATCCGGCTGTGGTACAAACAGATGCAATAGACTTTGTTCTAATTACGACAAACCACCTGTGCCATGTACAAAAATCTGTATAATTAATGCTTGCGACTGCAAAAAGGGATTCGTGTTCGATGAAAACATCAACAAATGCGTACTTCCAAAACAATGTTGTAAGTATACCTACTTCAAATGAAATTCATTAGCTAAATTACACAACTATTGCACAACTATTACAATTTCAATGTTCTTTTCAGCGCCTATTTGTGGAACGGACGAAGTATTTTCTGACTGCATCAACAGTGGTTGCCAAGCCAAAAACTGTTCCCAGTTAGGAAAAGAAGTGCCTTGCGTGAAAATAGATCCTAAATTTTGCATTAAGGGGTGTCTCTGCAAGGAAGGATATTTACGAAGAGAGGATGGTGTGTGCGTACCCCAGGACCAATGTATCCGTAAGTCGTATCTTGTTTTAATATTTTTCTTAGTTACCGACAGGTAATTCGGTTAGATTTGAGGCAAAAAGTTAGAAATCTGGAGTAGTGGTGCAACTTGGAATATTCCAATATTCAGCAGAAGAAGAAAATAGAATAGGTTGGGAAGTCGAGTGACTAAAATAACTACGATGCAAAACTCTATGTCAATAAAAAAGTCGTTTTCAGAAGTTTTAACCGACCAGAAATACACAAAATTTACTGATGATTTTGTAAATTTTTTCATCCAGAATGCAACAAACCTAATGAATACTACGATTCGTGTCCACCAACATGTCCCCCACAAACTTGTGAGAGCATTGGCAAAAGGTATAACTGTTCCATAACTCCTGCCGTCTGCAAAGGCGCCTGCAGGTGTAATAAAGGATACTTCAGAAACAAGATTGGAGAGTGTATCAAAGGGTACGATTGTTGTAAGTACCAACACTTTTTCAACCTTTAAATGATTTTTTTATTATTGGCTGAACTCATTAATTTAATTGGTTTGATTTATTTGTTCTTCTTTTTACAAAATACAGTAAAATGCAAAGGACCTAATGAGTACTTCTCCTGTGGCGGTGCATGCGACAATGTGTGTTTGACTCTTAGCCAGCAGAACCAGACTAACTGTCCCATTGTCAATATTCAGTGCAACCCCATGTGCTACTGTGAGAAAGGATACGCCAGGGATAATAATAACATATGTGTACCTATAAAAAAATGTCCAGGTAGGTAATTTACTTTGATTTAAAATACAATTGACTGGCCTGTTGGTCCAGTGGTTAATGACCCTGACTGCTAGACCGGAGGTCTTGGGTTCGATTCCCACCCAGGACAAATCTTTGTGTGATGAGCATGATCATTTGTTCTGTGTCTGGGTGTTATTTATCTCAACAGTCTGGTAACCATAATACAGGCTCTGCCTAGTTTGGAATCAAATGGCCGTGTGTGAGTTGTCCTTTTTTTAAAAAATTGTACGTTTTTTAGATTAAATATACAAAAAGCTAAAATGTTTCACGTTACAAAAATCTTGATACACAAATTTCTAAATTCCAGTTTCGTGTGGAGGAGATCCTAACGCAAAACCTGGTTGTGGTGTCAACTGCGGTAGACGTTGTTCTGATTATAATAAAGGACCAGCTATATGTCCGTTAATATGTCTACTCAATGGTTGCGATTGTAAAGACGGATTTGTATACGATGACAATTTAAAGAAATGCGTCCTACCTAAAGACTGCAGTAAGTAAACTTGTAAGAAGCTGCTAAATAGGTACAGATTCGCATCTTATCTACTGACGTTTTCGAAAATTTTAGCACCAGTATGTGGAAATAACGAAGTATACGATACATGTGCAAACGGCGGATGTCAAAATAGAAACTGCTCACAATTTGGACAGCCTACATTGTGTATAGATCCCATTAAATGTAATGGGGGATGTGTCTGCCAAAAGGGATACTTACGAGCCGAAAATGGAACTTGCGTACCTGAAAATCAGTGCCCAGGTAAATGCCATACATAAACCATTTTAAGTTATCTTACTCTATACATTTTGAACTAATAATTTTAATTTTATATCCACACCTCACACATTACCTAAATCAAAAAGACCACTTAATTAACAACATTTTCAGGGATATGTAGAAAACCAAATGAAATTTATGATCCGTGCCCTCCCATTTGCCCGCCGCAAACTTGTGAAAGTCTGAAAAAAAAGTATTTTTGTCCAGCAAATGTAATTAATGGTACTAAAATATGTCGAAGTGCTTGTCGATGCAAGGAAGGATTCTTCAGAAATTCAGTTGGACAATGCATCTTAAAAAGTGATTGTTGTAAGTTGTTTTAACCATTAACAGAGTTATAGAACAGTTCTTTTTTTTTCTTTAAGAAAAAAGTGCATCATTTTTAGCGGACTTTTGAATTGTAATCATGTTTCCTATTTTTCTGAATGAGGATTTCTTACAAATTTAAGTTCCTTCCTTTACTTTTAAATTAGCTTTATTTTTTTTATTACACTTTTGCTCCAAAATCCTTCTGAATAAATTATAAAACCATAAGATATACTAAACACATCACTCAAAAATAATATGAAATATTTTATTTAAGAATTCCGTTGTAATACACAATCGCACAGAAAAAAAAATAACAAATTGAAGCAGTTACATCTGTAAAAAGAAATTGTGTTTTTTTTCTTCAGTAAAATGCCAGGGGCCTAACGAATATTTCGCATGTGGTGGTGCATGCGACAATGTTTGTGAAACTCTAGATAAACAAAACCAGACAAACTGTCCTATTAGAAATATCAAATGTAATCCTATGTGCTACTGTAACCAAGGGTACGCTAGAGATGATAAACAAATATGTGTGCCTATTGAAGAGTGTCCAGGTAAAAACCCTTATTTTTCATTATTTCCGGGTCTTCATATCAATGGTAATGGGACATTTTTAACGAGACAAACTATAAATAAAAAATGATAAATATTAATAAATAAAATTAAACTTGTGATGTCCGAATAGCACGTAAATTATATCCTTAAACACTGCACACTAAATTTGCAGTAACCAGACAATTCACAGAAAATTGGTATATTTTTGTACTCTCTAGTGCTAAATCTTTTTATAGAACTCTATTTTAATTTTTTATATATTTAATACTAATTAATATGTAACAATGACATTTAATTAATTCCTTTTGTTTTAGTAAAATGCACTGGCCCAAACGAGCACTATGCCTGTGATAGTGTATGTGACAACGTTTGTGCTACACTAAGCAAACAGAATCAAACAAATTGTCCAATAAAAAATAAAAAATGTAATCCGAAATGCTATTGCGATGAAGGTTATGCAAGGGATGATAACGACGTCTGTATTCCTATAAATCAATGTGGAGGTAAATATTGCGAAAATAAAGATATTGTCTGGGAAAATATTCCATTTCAAACGTAAATAAAAATGTTTTTCTTTCAAGTGTCGTGCCATGGAGATCCGAACGCTGTTGAAGGATGTGGCATCAACTGCGGTAAACGGTGTTCAACCTACAATAAAGGAGTCGTCGCATGCCCCGCCATCTGTATGCTAGACGCTTGCGACTGCAAACAAAATTACGTTTACGACGATAATATCAAAAAATGTGTATTACCTAAAGACTGCAGTAAGTATTATTTTTTAATGATAAAGGGATCTCAAAGAAGGTTATGCTAGCCAAATTTTAAGCAATAACAGCATGTACCATTTACCTTTAAATATTTTCGTATTTCTTTGACAGCACCGGTTTGTGGAAAAGATGAAATTTTCAGCAGCTGCATAAATGGTGGATGTGAGAAGAAAAAATGCTCAGAATTAGGAAGACTTGACATATGTATACATCCAGCTAAATGTATAGAAGGATGCATCTGTAGGGATGGGTATTTGCGAGACGAAAATGGAAATTGTGTACCGATCGATCAATGTCCAAGTGAGTTTAATTATTTTGTTAACAAGCTACCAAAGTAACATTAATTTGTCAAGTTGAAAAAGAATTTTTAACATACAAATACATTACATTTGGACGTATAGACGATACATTTGGACGACCTCCGTGGTCGACTGGCGTACACACCGGTTTTCAAGGTTTCGCCAGCTCTGAGGTCCCGGGTTCGATCCCCGGCAGGGTCAATGTCGAAAACTCCTTTTCTACATTGTCTCGGGTCTAGGTTGTACCTTCGTCGTCTCTGAATTCCATAACTCAAGTGCTTTAGCTACTTACTTTGGGTTCAGAGCAATTTATGTGATGTTGTCCACATTTATTTTGACCACATTTAAATGTGCATACGTTAATTACATTTCTTTTAATAGCAAATTATCAAAAATTAGTATAAAATCTTGTAGTAATTTCACTGCCCCATTTGTAAAGAAAATGAAGTCTTTTAATGAATGGGGGATGTAATCGGAGAAAATGTTTTGAGGTTGTCGATAAAACTGCTTGTAAAGAACTTGTTGAATGTAAAGGTGACTGTGTTTGTGTAACAGGATTTTTGATAAACGAATTTAGTATTTGTGTTCTAGAAAATCAATGTAAACGTAAATTGTTCTGCGTTATGCCACGCAGTGACGGGATGGGACATAATATGAATTAGTATTTTCGTATTGTTCTACTGCTAAAAATACCTTTTTCCATTCAATTAAGTTAAGTTGAGTAGATTAAATGTTAACACAAACACAAATGCAATGGTAGTAATAGAATACAAGCAAGGTAAAGGAAGCCACAGTCATTTTAACTTTGGTTTTTACAATGAATGAAAAAGCCCTTTTGTTCCCAAATAGGGACTTCGGTTTGGAGAAATTTTCAGTAGTACGCAGTAGCCTCGTTGGGTCTAGTTATATTTTCGTGACATCCTATAATCTCACTTATTGTTTACAGAAATATGTGACAAACCTCATGAAGTATTTGATTATTGCCCGTCAACGTGTCCACCGCGAACTTGTGAGAGTCTCAACAAGTCATATGTTTGTCCTATCATAACGGGACAAAAACCTTCTTGCTATCCGGGTTGTGTCTGCGAAAAAGACTATTATACTAACAAATTAGGAGAATGTGTAACCCAAGAGGAATGTGGTGAGTTTTATACGAATAACGTTGCGTTTTTATGCACCGTCGCAAACTTTGAGCTGTCTAGTGAGTAGTGGGTGACTGATTGAACGCATTGTGCGGCCCTTAGTTTGACACAACTATCGAACATAATATCTTGTCTATAAAATTTTCCTACTAGTATAAGCTCATGAATTAAAAAACGCTATTTAAATAAAACCTCTTTTCATTAGAAATCATTCAGAAGATCTTCAAAGTATTTGGACTTTAAAGGATTGTCGCGTCTTTAGTCTCAAAATCTTTACTAAAATATAAATTAGAAGAATTGAACGACATCTATGGACTAAATTAGAAACGTATTTAATCCAAACTTGTATTCAAAACGACGTTGATAATCTTGGGAGCCTTTTCTATTTATTTCTGAAGGGCTAAGCTTACCTTTGATCAAATTAATATAGTAGAAGCAACTAAGGACTCCATAATAAATCTTTGGCTTAAGCAGTTTGTTCGAGAAAAGGATACTGTTTTAATCAGATTTTATTTAGATACCTCAATTTGTGTATAAATATAAGATATCTAGTACCTATGTAGTTGAACTTAACTGTAAAGTATGAAATTTAACACAGTTGAAGTTTATAAGGAGAAGAAGTGCAAAAATGCCTTACAATAGACTAAAATGATAAAAACAACTTAACACACACTGCCCTGCGGGTGACGTACATAAACACACATATGCATATATCTATCAATTGACAACTGCCACAGTTTTCTCTTCTTGATAGGTCGTCTATGAAAACGAAAATCATGATCATCTTCTATGTCTTTCTACTTGACTTTTGTATGATTAGACTTTTCATTATTTAATTACGTTTATTTAATCTAAGCTTTTACAATAGCACCAACAAAGGGAACTGAAACAATTGCCTCGCACTCGATTTATTTTTGACATTATATCGCATACAATCCATCTGTCTCCTTCTCGTTTGGTTTCTTTTCTCATACCCGTTTTTTATCAACGCATAAAATAATACTTGTATTTAAAGTGTCAGGGTTACTTATTAAATGTATGTAACTTTGATAATACTGATTATGTGTGTTTTACGTTTTTATATACTTTTTATGCAAAAAAACACATAAAAAACGGGTTGATTTACAAGGAAATTGTTGTACTTTCACATTGGAAACAAATTGCCGTAACGGTTTACTGCACATGTAAAGAATCATTTTAGAGTTATACATTGAGGTTCAGAAATATTCATTAAACAGCTAAATACGATATTATATCAGCTGTTCTAACATAACAAGCAAGCTTTTTGCTGGATTGGTAGGAAGTGGCTCAGAACAGAAGAGACTGAAGCAAATGATGAATGGGCATACCATTGCGAAGCAGGTTTACAAATAGGTTACAAAAAAGAAACTGTAACCATACTGACCATTGCTTGTAGAAATAAATGCGTATGCATGTAACTGGTACATACCCGTCCTTGACCTACAACGTGGAACTAAAGGGAGGAAACCGTACCTAAATAGGTAATCAAAATGAGATACGTAAGTGTTTATTATACGGAACCTTTGCCTTAATTTTGAGACCTGCTTATAACCAGTACAGGTTATCTGAAGCATTTCAGATAATGTTCCGCTATAATAACTACCTATGTATACAACGAATGACATTTATTTGAATACGCATTTCATGCAAGAGTGTAAATAATTCAGTAACTTTGACATCGCCTTAACACAAAGACGGATGTCATTCAATAATTGCATTCAATTATTTTTGTTGACGCGTTCTGTTAAAAAATGTCTATTGTAGATTCTGCAAAGATTTTTAAGTCTTTTTTGGCGGCTGTGTTAATTATACTCGTCCATATAACTAGTAAATATAATTTTATTTATAATCTTGTTACTAATTATTAGACTGCAAAAATCAGATTTTTTGATAAGCTAAAATTGAATTGATCTAAAGAAACCGACAACTTAGAGAAAAAAGGGAATATTATCGAAAACTATGAATTGTCCCCTATGTCAATTAATAAAATATATTAATATCATGTTTCCAGATGCGATTAACACGACTGAACCACCATCAACAACGGTGAACAGAACTGAAGCTACGGAAAGATTGAACAACGGAGCTATTATAGCAGCCAGCAAATTTCTATACGTAAGTATTAATCAAGTAATAAGGTCTTACGATCAGTTTACTCTGCTAAAACTTACTTACTTAACATTTCTTATTGGAAAACCTAGTTTTCAAGTTTCAAATCAATTTACTCATTTCATTAAGAAAAAGTTAGCCGATCATGATAACCCAGTATCAGATCTTTTTCTACTTCATCAACCCTATCATTGTTGTCGACATCGTGTTGGCATTTATTGACAAGATTCACGTGATCAAAATTTTTAGTTCCGAACCCAGGCTACCAATATAATTATTGTGACTTGAATATATAATTGTTCTTCCTTAACTAGGTACTAATGACAAAACATTTTTCTAGCAATTGGCATCAAGGTCACCCAATGACAATATAATTTTATCAGCAACGTCTGTTATCATAGCGTTGGCGCAACTTGCTCTTTTCACTAAAGGATTAGTTTTAAGGCAACTATTGAACTTTATTAACCTACGAAACAAAGATGAGGTAAGAATACTTAAAAGTCAATTTTACTCAGTATATTGTTTATTCCTGGTGTAGGTTCTGAATTATCGCCAGTAACTCTTATTATGATGATTTTGTTTAACTATTATAATGCATTGTAACTTTTCCCAACTATCAAACTCTTTTCCAATTCCAGATAGGGGCCATTTTCCCAGAATTGATTAAGAGTTATCAAAATCAAACACATGTAGAATTTTCGGCAATTACTAAATATTACGCAAATAAATACTATCCACTGAGTGCCTATTTCAAACAAGAATCCAAGAGAATCTTTAACTCCACTGGAGAAAACCTTGACTTCAGTAAAGCTGAGGAAGCTGCTAGAATTATAAATAAATGGGTAAGTAAAATATTTTTCTTCGTTGAATGTTATTTACATCAACATTTGGAATCTTTTATCATAAATAAAAATAGCTCTTAAAATATAATCAAAACAATAAATTGTGAAGTAGAAGCACCTAATAATGATAAATTAATGTCCAATATTAAAAAATACAAATAATTTAAATTAATAAATAATATATATTTTCAGGTGAACGATAACACTAATGGAAAGATTCAAGATTTAGTAAAACCTGAAATGTTCGGGACAGACACAAGGCTGGTTTTGGTCAATGCAATTTATTTCTTGGTAAGAAAATTTTCATGTTGGGTTACAAAAATAAGACTTAAAATCAGTAGAATAAAATAAATCAGAGATCAAATGGTTTAGTAGTTGATTGCCTGTGACATATCACTCAAATAAGCTTCAAAATTAAATGTAAATGTTATAAATGCAATCTGATTGTTATGTCATGCTAAAACCATTATCTAAGCTTTTTTATATTTTCCTCTTATATATTTTAGGGTAACTGGGTGTATCAATTCAATCCAAATAATACAGAACGTAAAGATTTCTACAAAAGTAATGGTGAAACAGTGACGGTGGAGATGATGTATCAAAAGAACAATTTCGATTACACCGAAACTGATAAGTATCAGGTTTGTAAACGTTTATAAAGAAATTATAAAAAAAAAATAGTCATCATAGAAAATACATGTATATTTTAAACTTTCGATAGCTGGATTGTTAGTTATTCGCCATAGTATATGTATTTTTAATTATTTTAGGCTCTCAAAATGCGCTACAAAGGAAACGCGTTTAGTTGCGTAGTTATTCTTCCAAGGAAAAAAGATGGTTTATTAGATACAATCAAGTTTTTTGAAAACACTAAAGAATTTAATAATATGCTTAAAAAACTACGACGACAAGAAGTTGAAGTAAATATCCCGAAAATGTTAATAAAAACCGAAATGGACGTTGCTGAAATGCTTCAAAAGGTAAGTACAGTATTTTTATCGGACTAATGAGGAACATATGAAAAATAACAAACCTTGAGCCACTTTTGACAGTTTTTTTGATGCAAAATATTTAAACTTAAATTCATTACACCTTTTTTTTAAGTTGCACTCTTCAGCATAATTTCACGCTGGGGTATACAATTTAAGTCATACAACAGTAACCACCGGAGTTCTTGGTAATACATTAAAATAGTCCGGATTAATAGTAATTTTAATGATTTTGGGATAATTAAAACGCTCAAATTATTTCTTCCAGGAAAATGTCACAGCTATGTTTAATCCAAATAATAAGGATTTCGAAGGTATATTAGAAAAGAAGGAAGATCTATTTGTTTCTGCAGCTGTACAGCAAGCTTATTTATCTTTTAATGAAGTAGGAACTGAAGCTACAGCTGCCACTGGTATGTATAGCCGAGATTTTTTTTTTATAAATATAGTAAATTGGCGTAAGAGGCGCCCTATTCCTTACAGAAGGTTTAAAAAGCTGTAAATGATATCAAAGATGCTGCAGATCAGAAATCAAACTGACCTGACAGACGTCGTCCTGTCAATTTTCAAATTTAATCAAATCTTCGTTCATACTAATCTTGTCTTGACAATTTTATTCTCAAGTGATGTTCTATGTTTGATACACGTGGTCTTAATTTTTATTCATATAGATACGACATAGTTAAGATGATAGTTTATGTAAACCAAGTCAAATTATTCCTAATGTTTTCATTAATTACACGAATTTTACTAGTGTCCTTCAAAGATAATAAGATTATCCATTTCGTATCTTTTTTTCCTTCAACGGAAAATTCCAATACTTGGTTTTTGGTTCGAAAAAATGGTGAATCAATGTACAAAACAATATCAATTATTCAAGAATTTATGAATTCTTATCCACATTTAATCGTTTTGTTTGTCCGTTGGCGCTCAAAGGTCAAAAACATTCTTATGTGTCACTGTGGTTGCCGTCATAATATTTGTGTGTTGTCAGTCAAATATACTTACAAAAAACTCACAGGTTACTTCATGTTAAATTTCAGCTGTCGTTATAAACACAAGATCTTTAAAACCTATGCCAGCTGCAGTGTTCAACGCCAACCACCCTTACCTATTCTACATCATGTTTGAGGACACAGTTTTATTCTGTGGAACCTTTGTTAATTAAGGTGAACTCATAATAATATAACAAAATAAAATGTTTTACAAAAGTCTAATATCCTGGGGTTTGGTCATTGGTGATGGAATCAACGCAAGAATGTATAATTTTTATTTTATACTTGGATCGTCGTTGCCCAATTTCCCATTTTCCAAAACGAATACATTTTAGTTTAGTGCTTTCAAGCCGATATTATCATACCTGTAGACCAATCAGGTTAATCTATCCAAGACAATGTAGCCTACAAATCCTAGCTCTCAGTCCACGACAATTTTATAGTCGGCTCAAGCAAAATATTACAGTTGAAAAACACTAAGTTTTTTCCCGTCTTTAATGGTTTTCTAAGTAATTCGTTAAATCCGTTTATTTAATTTTACAGCTATCGTTTTAACTAGTATTTTAGATTCTCCAAAAGTTCTCATAGTCTACAAATGGTATCCGATTATTTGGCATTCGATATGGCGTAGCACACAACGGAGTACTTTATTGACGATACGACAGAAATAAAATCTAAAATCTTTTTTTTTTTGTATTCGGGTTCAATCTTAAATATATTCAGGTTAATTCAATTTTTAAAACGTTCTAGATTATTACTGTTCTACTGAGGCTCTGCAGTATACTTCCTGTAACTCACAGAGAAATACTTTAAACTTGGACATTTTCAGCAATGATTGTTGGCGTTTTATCAGCGATGTATCCTCCTCCAAAACCCATTGTATTCAATGCTAATCGCCCTTACGCGTTCTATATACTATACAACGACGTACCTATGTTCTGCGGAGCATTTGTAGGGGCTAAGTAAAGGTGAACTAAAAATAAACATTAAACAATGCGTTTTGTGTAACTCTTGGCTATGCTTGAGTAACGGTGAAGGGATGCATTAGAGGCGACTACGAATTCCATTGTTTTTAAGTGTTTAGAGCTTTATATATCTAGTAAATGTTTTATTGGTAAGACAAGAATAAAATAATAAATAGCGCAGGTCCTAAAGATATTTTAATGATTTATTTAGATTTTGCATTGATTATATATGTTCGATACTACCGCTAAAATATTTTTTATAAAGAAAAAGTATAATATAGTGTATTGTATTGCCTATCTGTGACCTATTTCATTTCTCAAAGTAAAAACAATACAAAACATTTCTCGACATTCAATGTCCATTCTAATTCCAATATAATTAAGTTCTCTGTCTTTAAAGATATGTCTTAAAGATAATTATTAATTCGTGATAAATTTTCAGCCTTTATTGGATTCGCTGCAACTTCTGCTGTTTTGGAGCCTCCTAAGACCCATATATTCTATGCTGACCATCCCTATCTGTTTTATATTTCACTGGATGATTCTCCTATATTTAGTGGAACATTTGTGGGCGGTCAAAAATGATTTCCTATAAATTAATTTAGGTAACTTTTAAAATAACTTTCGTTAAAATATTAAGTTTTTTGGTGATGGTAGTTTATGTGGTGGTAGATTTGGTTTAACAACGTTAAAGGTTGCTCAATGATCTAGAAGACGACTTAGTTTTTATAATGCTGGATTCTCACGTGATATTAAGAGTCGAGCCGCGCCCGCTCGCGCCACGCGTCTTGTGATGGCAGTGGCTCGACGCGACTTGGGATGAAGCCGAGCGCGCTCTTAGAAGAGCGGGTGCGCGCGACGCATCGCGACTCATGATACCACGCGCCGTCAAACCCAAGCATTAGATAGACCAATATTGTTAGCGTACTCGTGATTCGTAATTAACTACTGTATCTAAATTAATGTTAATTTTGATCCCCAATAAATACCAACAGAGAAAGACAAGCAATTGATGATAATTAATTAAGTACCTCATATCTACCAAAAAAACTTCAGAAGACTGTAAAATGTTGGATAATTTAGTCTTCCTGAAAAATTTACTATAAAATGGTCTCAATCTAGTGACTTTAGTAACTATAAAAACTATCTTTACAGGACTTAACACATTGATGAGATTCTCCCCTATGGGCGAATTACCTCCAGTACAATTCAATGCAAACCTGCCATTTTTGTATTACATATTATATAAACGCGAACCTACATTTAGTGGAGTATTTGTTGGCGCGTAAATGCGAACTGACAATAAGATAATTCATGAATAATTATCTTATTAATTTATGGATTGTAAGACCAACAACATTTATATGAATTTTAGCATTTTTTCAAAACTTATTCTACTTTTATTCTCAAAATACGCTATTATCTCTAAATCATAATTCTCGTCTTCTATTTTGTTCGCCTTTAAACTACTAGTAATGTTTAGGTTTTTCTGTTTAAACTAACAATAAAATTATACTTTAAAATTAAAACTAAAGATATTTTTGCTTCTAATGCTAACCATTTTTGCTTGCAATTTCCTAAGTGCATAAGAAAATGAGCTTCTTGTTTGTTTTTGTTTAACGTTGTATTCTTAACTATTGCTATTCCTTTTTTTATTTTGTTCTGTTTAAGTGTTATCTAAATTTTTAAATAATTTTTCCATTTTCAGGTTGGTTCAAGAAAATCATCAACATCAAATTTTTTATTCGAATTAAAATATATTCAATATGGATTTTGTAGTTTTCTTTATTATTTTTAACTTGCTTTCGCTGAAAATATCTAATTTCCAAATAATTATTTATTTGGTAAACCTAAATGGACTAAAGATTATCAGCAGAAAAAATATAATTTACAAGACTAAGGTGATGATTTATTTGACAAAAACGATCTGAACTCTGAACCAATCCCAATGTTTGTATCCAGAACAAATTACTGTAAATAATAATGGATACAAGGGACAAACCTATAGTGGGACTAGTTTCCAATTAACAGGTATTATTGGAACTCCCGCAGGGCTGAGAATATCGACAGGAGGGGATCAAATGAAATTACGTTAGATCTCACTTATCCAGACAAAATCCAGGATAATCTACCAAAGAAAACGTTGCTATAGCCCCTAGTCCACTTAAAATTAAACGTTCGTTTCGCCATTTCAGCGACCTGTTTGTTGATAGTTTAATCCTTTTTTATTCTTCAGTTTCCAATTTAAATTGTTAATTAGATAATACTTTGATGAATGGATCTAATCGGATTCTGATTTGCTATTTAATTTAGTTTGTACAAGTCTGTTTGGAGCATTTAAATATAAATAAAATAGAATTAAGATTCATAATTTAATATTATAGCAGTATATTAAATACGATATTTGGCAGAAATTATTGCAACATAAAGTATCTAGGTATATTACGCATAGACGAGAAAACAAAAAGAGAAACGAGAAAAATCTACGTTATGTACGTAGGTGGTACCGCACGAAATGTGAGCAATACATCACAGAGGCAAGGACTGTGGTTCCCTTGAGACTCCTATATTGATGATTTAATTAAGCAGTTACCCTCAAACTTGTGTATTGGGATGCTCGGGTCTCGACTGTCTGAGAATTTTGTCCGCTACGTCGGAATTTGTAATTAAGAAACAACGTCTCGGAACAAAATCTGTTTACGAAGTCGGTCGAAGTATTTTATCTTGTTCACCGCGGCCCAGAGTAAACATCCACATGTACGATGTGGGAAAGGAGAATAGTTCACGTTCTTCGTTCTTCGTTGTTCGCTGTTGAATGATTTCTTATTGAATGAAGTTTACTTGAGTAGGGCAGTATTAATCCCGTTCAAAGGCTTTTCACAATATCGGACTTATGGCTACAAATTGGGTTAAATAGTTTAACATTCTTTGAGTAATGTGGTCTTACAAGCGTTAACAGGGTTTAAAAAGGGTAATAGTTTTGGTTAAACTTTGTACAACTAGTTTGTAGTATTTCGTCTTTCATCATGTTAGCAAATATAGGAGTTTATATGGTGCGTAATAATGCTTTAAATATTTACATGCACCATAAAAGTATCCGTATGAAAGGCTTGTCGTTTACGCAGCTTTTCTTACGTTGATTCGATTTCGCATCCAAAATTGCCTCTGTATATTAATTTCTTAGTTAATTAATCATCACTTTTATCTTTATCTCCGCATAAAATATCTTAAATCATACTTTCAACAGGTAAAAGCGAAACGAGTCGATAAGTAAGCCCAGTAAATTAGCTTCGGATAACATCGAAGTTTCCCGTAAATTCTCAACTCCCGATTGTAAGGACCGCTGGCTCTCCGGCAAATTGATCTTATCGGGAAGCTACCTGATGTTCATAGTTAGTGGTCCATAGTTCATTGTGAAATTCGCAAGCGGCGCTAAACTCTGACGGTCAACTAATTTACCGGCAGACCAATCTTTACCTTAATAGTTATGGTATAGTTGTTGCTTCAAAGTTATTCAGTGCACCGCTAAGCAAACTTGCTCGAGTCTCTCAATTTCTATAGATATAATTATTATGTACCTACCCCGGCTTTTACTTCTTAGAACGTTTATTTTGGTTTTCTTAAGTTTCGAGAATCGTTAATTACTCTTCTTTGTGACGTCTAGTCTTCATTGATCTCTTTGTAGTTCAAAAGCCTTCTCGCCTTGTCTATAAATATTTTTATTTGAGAGAATTATGAATAAGTTTTCTGACTTAGGTACCTATATTATTCCGTTGCTTTGTATAGGCTTCCCCACCCAAGTTCTACAGATATACTTGTTTGCACTTCAAACAGCCCTAATAATCCTGTTCCGTTGTTCATAACTGTCATATATATAAGCATAGGAACCCAAAGCACTCCAATTACATCTTCATCAATTGAATGTTCTGAACCTAAGCTAGAATATAGTACTGACAATTTAGCTAATAAAAATATAAGAAAAGTTATAATATTTATCGCTTGATTATTATAATATGCTATACAAATAGCATATAGCTAAACTAATTTTTTGGTTGAACGCGTCAATTTCTGAAACTACCAGCCGGCTTTGAAAAAAAACTTGTATTTGATAGCTCAATTTTCGAGGAAGTTCATAGGCTATTTAATTTTACGTTACTTACCTTGGGAGAAAAGCAAGGCTAGTGAAACAGGCGGGGCACAGCTTACTATAATATTATTATTAATATATTATGACTTATGGAATGCTAATAAAGAATTGAGTATTGAGTATATTATTATATACTAGCTGTAAAGTTATATATAATAGCTAAAACAATATAGCTGAGCAGAAGTAATTTCATGTGCCTTCAGTAGATTAAATTTCTAATCAAAAACAATTGAATTACAATTTGTCATACATTGTCTCGGGTCTGCTTGTTTGTGGTACCCTCGTTGTCTCTGATTCCATAACATAAGTGCTACAACTACTCACTATGGGTTCAGAGCAACGTGTTTGATGTGGTCCACATTTATTATTATTATAACAATATTATTATTTATTTGGTGAACAAAGATAAAAAAAAAATAATTGCAACAAAGTTACTGGCAATGCTTCTTCAATTTTTTTTGTTAGTATTAAAGTGTTAAATGAACCGCAAAAAATGCTTACTTTTATAAAAAGTTAACAGCAAGTTTTGAAAATTTACTAACAGGTAAATTGTTTCAATTTAGTTAGCCAAAGTGACCTAGAATTCTCCAAATAATTGATTTTCTAAGAAGTCTGCCAAACGCCGCGGCGTTCAAACTTTTAAGTAGCTAAACTTCTTTGGTTAGCTTAAACTACACAATATTATTTGATGACCATTTTGTTGAAAACTTTTTTTTTTCTAAGATCTCATAAGGGTAAGTAACAGGACGGACTCTCATAAACTATTTTAACAATAGATCTGTCGGTCTCAGAGAAAATCGAACTAAGTTATGAAATAGATTATAACATAGGTACTATGTTACTGTTTTTACATATTGAAATATTCCACTAGCTTCATGTCCTGAGCAATTAAATCTTTCATTTTAAATTTTCAAACAATAACAAAATACTTAGTAGGGACTTAGAATCCCTAAAAACAGCATGGTGTCTTCAAATTGTTATTCACTTGAGTTTAAACTTGCAACGATCCTTTATTAAATAATATGTGGACAACATCACATACATTGCTCTAAACCCAAAGAAAGTAGCCAATTTGAAATCTGATTTTAGAAATGATAGCTACTTATTGTATGGAATATACTGTGTTATGGAATCAGAGACAACGAAGGTACCTCAAACAGTCAGATCCGAAACAATGTAAAAAAGTAATTTCTATATTAACCCGTCCGAGGATCGAAGCCGGACACCTCAGAACTGACGACCCCTTAAAAACCGGTGTGTGCACTACCCTACTATAGAGGTGGTCGTTAGAAATTAAAATCGCAACTACAGTATTATTTATGATACCATATTCACCGCCTCTACAATCCTAGTTCGGCAACAATATGGAACACGACCAACTTCCTTCTGTCTTAACTATTTAGAACTAAACTACATAACTACATACATAACTCCTAACTATACTTACACTGTTACCCGGTTACGCCTATAGTCTATGTTCCTAGGGGAATTGTTTCAGCCAAGATCCCGGTACGGAAGCGACCACTTCCTCCGAGTTGGGTGTTCTGATGACTAATGGATTATGATTATAATATGGTCATAGTTGATAACAGAATTGATGTAGCTCCGGACCCAGTAGTATGATGTCAAAAACAAAACCAAGCAAGATTTTCTATTATTTGTATTTAATTATAAAGATTTTCAAATATATTAACGTACGCTGTAATAAACATTAATGAAACTGCTGCTTAAAAACATGAATCTTATAAACCTATACTAACACGAAATGTAAGGACTTATTACAAACACCTAAAACTCACAGGTGCTTTACACCTTGAAATTGTAATCAGATACAAGATCTTATCTGTCATAGGAGAAAAAATGTGAGCAAGACAACTCTTTTACTTGAGAGATATTTTATAAGTAATCATTAATGGCATAACTATATATTAACCTTTTCAAGCTCTTTATGGTAAAAGGAATACTTTTATACTAATTTTTAAGACAACAAGAGGATATTTTAATTGCAGTCTACCATTTTCATCAGAAACTCAAAGCATCTCATGAATTCCTTTGAAAAGTAAATTAACATTTCCCAGTCGCCATAACCTTTGCTTTTACTGCACAATCTACCATCACTTTTATTTAGGATTGTTAATCAAAATAAAAATGTATATTGCATGTACGAGTTACTACCCTGTTCACTTATTTTCATGTCTCCGAGTTTGGTAGTAAAATATTTGAAAAAGTTTTTGAAGTGAAATGAGACTCGCAAATTTTTTATTAGTAAGGTGCATCGTTAGTAAGAGCAGTAAAATAAATAATTTGAAATACTCTTATGAAATTGCATTACAGAGTAGGTAACATAGTGAAATGCAGTTATCGAAGAATCTTTTCATAATTATAATCATAAAACTATGGATATATGGATCTTTATCTATGGATGGTTTATCTAGTGATCGCAAATCTAAAGTCAGTATAAGGAATTCCAAACGAAAGTTGCTTGTACCAGAATTTGCCCAGCTATTAATAAAGGTCCACCCTTTTTTTACTATCCAGTAATTTAGGGTTTCACTACAGCCAGTGACCAATGGGCCGGCTCTAAAACAAATGATGATTTACAATTTAAAATCTATAAACCCCAAAATTCCGTTACAGAAAGTAACATTACGATGTCACTATCAAATTTTCTACTGCACCACAATGAAAGAGATTTGGAGATAAGTTGAGAAATATTTGACTTGTGAAGCACGAGTCACGTCTCGGCAATCGAACCTCACGTACCATAACTATTCGAACACGTGAACTGGAATTCAGTGAAGCTTAATTTTGATAGCATTTTACAATATGATTTAAAGGTAACGTAATTCGTTTGAGCGATGTCTTGTAAGAAAAGCAAAGTGTTAAAAGTGAGTACACAGTCCACAACCTGATACAGACGATATATAAATAATTGATTACGCATAAATGTAAAAAAAAACGACCTCAAAGAATCGATGACAAAAATATTTTTTGAAATCAATCCATAATTGCTGGTCACATCTCGTAACAAACACTCCCGACTTTTTTATACCTGCAAGCATGATTAGAGCAGACACTAACAGCGTCTCGAATAACAACACTACAAATACACAGGGGACAAGAATTGTCAAGTTTAAAGAAACCTGTCACAAATCTCGCAATTGAAGTCCCAAACGTGTGAATGTGACCACCTTAGACCCTAACTAATCAAATCAAAAAGACCATTGGAAACGTTTACACGATTTTATGAACACTTGAAACGTTTCACGGCACTCGTTTTCCGACCAGATAACTTGGCTGTCTCGCGAGAGACCCTTACCTACTTATGTCAAAGAGAGTGCCTCTATGAATGGGAGTTTTTGGCTGCTCAAAATTGCAACTGAATATTTTATAGCGCAAGATACCATCAACAAAAGACGTTTTGTCGACGAGGACTCTTTAGATCGTAACAATGATATTCAGAATCGCATTTTTAAACGTCTTAGTAGGCATTGTAAGGCTTTTAAGATAAATATTTAAATAATGCTGATTTTAGGTATGGTATTATCGAAGAGATGATTACATTTAATTTAAAATAAGTTCATTTTTGAGAAATATTAATATCGGTTGTATTATTAGTGTTCACTTAAAAAAAAGACTTTTAATTATAATATATTATTTATATAATAATTATTTATAATTATTATATAAATAATATATAATAATATATATTATTTAAAAATTAAAAAAATTTAATCATTGCATCCATATTAACATACCTACTCTCCCTTATATTATTCCACTCCATGCAAAAAAATCATTGACCTTTCAGTGATAGTCTGATGTTTTTGTAAAACAAAAAATATTTTTCACCTTTTTCCTCCAATAACTAACAATACAAAGCCCGACAGATACACCATTAACCGCATCAGAAACGCGACTGCAAGCTGAATAAGTTAAAATTGAACTCTACATAAGTATAAAACCGCAGCTGATCTGCGAATCTTCACGGTTCCGAAGTCACGTAGCACTTGTATAATATCTGGAAATTCAGTGGGACCATCTAAATTGGTACGAGTCGGATAATAAACGGACCGGATACAGGGAAGTGAGACGATTTATGAAACTAGACTTAGTATTAAAGTTGGCCGTCTGATGTGAGTACGTGCCGAGTCAAAAGTTGAAATTATAATAAAACTAGTACCTACGAGGCTTTATGGGATAAAGGATGGAGTTTTGTAAGTAACATGATTGAATACTGATTTTTAAAATGGGAAGGCAAATAAAGGTTCTTACTGTGGATGTTTTAAGCGCGAATATTTAATGAAAGGATAATCAGACGATATGTGTAGCCAATAGCAATAAGCTAGCTAAGTATCATGGTAATGATGGTAACATCAATTTTGGGCTCACCAGTTGGCGCCACTGGCGCATAAGGTCGTAAAGTTTTTTTTTTCAAAGTTATTAGTTAGTAACCTACAGGTTCGGGCGCGAAAACAAAGTATAAATTTAAAATATATTTAATAAGCATACTTTTGATAAAATATGTGTCTGTAAACAGTAAACAAATTAACCTCTGTAAAGCTGTTGTGTGCCAAACTGCTTATTTTTGCACCTCTTTTTCGTAACTTGGCCTCTTAAGTAAGTGACTGTGTCAATGAGTCATTGATTTGTAACTCATGTTTGCCATAATAATCTGAAAATTCTATTGGAAAATACGCACAACACAAGTATTATTTACAACAACAACAATGATGATGAACAAGCTATGGTCACTGACATTTCGGCAACCTTAAGCGCGACTAATGCCTCTTGCGGCATATTTATACGCGGCAGCCGCCATTGATGTTAGTATGAGGTAAAAGTTTTTACCAAACCACCCGAAAATAATATTTACTCATTTATTTTTAACATTGCAACATGACTGACAAAAGATTGTAAAAACAGATTTTTTTTAGAACCTCTGCAAAAGTTCGGGTGTGATAATTAAAAAAAAAACAAGTTCTTAAGTTTAACAACCTACATACATTTTCCTCAACGAATGATAAAAAGTTATTTAGCATGTAAACCAAACTGATACAAAACAAGATATACAGCTTTTTGTTTTGTATGACCTCATCAATAAGGAAATTACTGCGACTCGTATTTTTTTACCAAAACTGCAACCATTTTTTCGTCATAGGGTAAAAGTTGATAACATGATGTACTGAGTTAAAATGTTCATTAGAACATAATGTTTCACTCACTTTTGACCGTTCCTTTATTTTTATGCTTGTCTCACATCTATAAATATATAAATTAATCCCGATTTCCCTTGGTCACGCCGTAACTTCCGAACGACTGCACCAAATCGTATAATTCTATCAAAGTTATTAGTTCAAAAAAACCTAAGATTTTTTTTATTTTTTAAAGGAACGACTCCCGCACTCAGGAATTTAATCCTTGTGTCGCGGGGAGTTTCACAAACATCTAAATCACATGCACAAAGAACACCCAGACTTGAAACAAGCATTTGTGGATCATACAAGTGATTGTCCCATGCGGGGATCGAACCCGCGGCACGTCGCGCACAGAGGTAATTGGCGTGGTGACCTATACCACTCGGCTATCGGTGCAGTCAAAATTACACAAATCCCGTGCAAAGCCGGGCCGGGTTCAAAAATAAATGCCATGCATGTAAATAAAGGTTTTATTTTTGAACGTGACACACACATTGCTAGTTGTTAATTAAATAAAAAAATATAAATATACACTATTTACTAACTATACTAAAGCTAGGCCTTGTCATCGCCATTGGGGGTTGAATCCAGTCTGTTCTGTGTAGCACTTCCAGTAAGGGTTGCCAGCAGCAAGGCAGTCCGACACACCCTGCTCTCCAAAGGTCACTGTACCACCGAGATTGAAGGAGCCAATTACTGGAAATTATACAAATAAAGCATATTTAAACATTGCAATAAGGTCTTACTATATTTTACTAAAAAGTAAATGACTAGTGTTGTGACCTATAAATAAAATTTCGGTTGTTTTTATTTTTTGTTGTGATGTGATGTTAATTTAAGAATCTATCCGCCAAACGTGAAACGCAACTTAACTTGAATACACTCCTAAATATCCATCTGTCGCTATTTTAGTTCTTTTTCTTTCTTTATTTATTTCTTCTTTCTATTTGGCCTTAGGTATTTATTTATGACTCGATTTCGTATATAGATAGAATATACTTTGATATAATCAATTTAGTAGAACACAGATAAAATTCTAGCCACATAGGTATATGATTCGGATGTATCTTCTATGAATAACAAAAAAAATCCTATAGATCTCGTTCCGCATCTAGGATATTCAAGAATTTAAAATATTTCTACACAAGTCAAGGCAAGTCAGTAAAACCTACGCTTGTTACTACATTATTCATATTTCCTTGTCATACTCGTTCTCCATGACAAAAGCTGTTCGAACTAATTTAAATTTACTAGTATTTAAAGATCTAGTGTTGAACCAACTACCTTCTAATTTTAGAAATAGATTTTTATATTCTAATAAAAAATTGTTATTCGTTAGAAAAGGTCAAAAAAAGGTAGAGAACGATTTAATTTCATACACCCACAGCCGCTTTGTATTTAATTTTAGAATAATATTGAAGGTAATATTAGAATATTTAAATCGAAAATCGAATTATGTGTACAATCTATTGTAGCAGCTACGCCATCCACTATTTTGCAAAAAAAAATCTGGAGATAATATAATTCTCGAGTTGTAATAATTCGAGGTTTAAATCTATCTTTAATTGTTTTTAAGTTGTTACGTATAACATACCAACTTGACCGCTTTATTAATAAATAAACATTTGTAGTGAGTCTTAATTTTCGCCCACACATTGATTCCCCACAAGTCATCACATCTTGTTATAATGGAGTACACAACAACAACTCAAGTAATCAATCAAATGGGATCGTATAAATTAAACCAATACTAATAAACAGACTGGGTGAGTAATAATGAAGCTGCCTACTTCCTTAACCCCCAAAGTGCCCGAACAACTCATATCAATCGTCGAAACTCAAAACTAGTTGTACGATCAGCCACACAAACTGCTACGACATCGAGTTACAATGATAAATGAAACTCGACCTTACTGCTTTACAGATATGGGCGTTGTCATTGATATGATACTTCTTAGGCTGTGTGGTAGATTGTACAGCCAAGCAGGCAATAGTTTATTTGATTTGATACATTATTAATGTAACATACTGAAGGCAACATTCCTTCCTCTTTCGTCAAGTAAACATTGACTTGAAAACAAGTTGTATGTAAAGTTTAAGACTATTGGGAAATTTTCCAAACAAATATTATTTGAAGCTGATTAGAACAAGTAATAAGATCGATTAAATCCTCTTTAAAACATCGTGGCAATATTATCCAATACGATCCTGCTTTGTATTACTTATTTTAAATTATTAGTATATTTACCGCAATAAAGAATTAAAAAAAACACCGACAAATTTTAGAAAATTGCTAAATAGTTCTTCATAAATTATAGCTAAGAACCATCTCGATTATGTCACCTTTCAAACAAAAACACGCATCATAATAGGTTAATTCGTTTAGGAGCTATGCCACAGACTGTCACACAGACAAACACGTCAAAATTATAAAACCCTTTTATTTGCATCGTGGGTTAATTAAAACAGATAAATATAAGAAAAAAAAAAAGACTTACAATGATCGCTGCTTCGTTTAACCCTTCCCTGTAACCAATGAGATTTCCTGTAATTAATAACAAATATAAGTACCTGAAAATACATATTTCTGAAAATATGTCCATAATTTATTTATTTTTACAGATTAATAAATTAAATTAAATTTTATTCAAAAAAGATTTTATTGGGTAGATATTATTTTGATTTAACACACAATTTTGTTTGATAAATTATTATTCTTATCACAACCTAACAATCGATTGTTAAGTTACGATATTATACCTAATAATATTGTTATGGTCGCCATTTATATATTTTCGTGTCAAATTATTTAGTTGGGCTTATTTGTAATGGTTGTTACGTTTCCTAATTGGTATGTCGTTTTGAAATAGTTCAAATTAGGGATTAATAATTGCACTATTATGTAACAGAATTATTATTATTAGGCACAATGTTTATTTTTTTAAATAAGAACCTACATAATTTCTTATTTTACACATTCAAATTTTCTACTTTGTATAAAACAAATAACTGATTAGTTAGCTGACCTGGAGAACTTCTTTTGTTATATAAATATGTCCAAAAAACTAAAAATAAAATTCCGGAGTGAGCCATCCACCTAGGGATGTATAAAATAGCGTTCGACCTATTTTCAAACCTACCAAATATTCACAAAAATTTCATAAAAATCGGTCAAGTCGTTTGAGAGGAATTCGATAACAAACACTGTGACAAGAGATTTTTATATAATAGAAGATAGAAGAAGAAGACAACTCAAAAACAACATTAATGTAAAACAATAAACATTTGAATAAAAAATCGAACACAACGAGGCTTTAAAAAAAAAAAAAAAAAAAAACATTTTATAAAATCAACAACCAGTTACAAAATATGATCACACTTACTTCACACACAGTTGCAAGTGCAACAATTAGTAGAAGGAGGCGGAATTTCATGTCGATTTGCATCAATCAGCTCCACGGAACAGAGAAACAAACTGTCTTGTCGCACGTTTAATGTTGCCTCACTTAATAAAGGCTTCCGAGGCAGTGGCAGACGGTTTGCTAACGAGACTACCTTGGGCTGTGGTGTTTGTTATAAGCAGAAGCGATTTAGGATCGAATTTTAATATTGAAATAGTAGGTCTGTACGAAATATTTTTTAAAAGCTGTTACTATTTGGAAACTTTACAATGACGACTACGTTGTGAGACTCTTTTTTTATTTTGACAGCATGTAGATAAACACATAAAGTGATTAGCTCATGTAGCGCATACTGACAGCAGTATAAAAGACTTACAAACAACAAAATAAAAAACCGCCCTTAATAAAAAAACTTCTTATATAGAGAAAGGCACTTAAATAAAAAAAATAAAATGGATGCCATAAAATTTCACCATTAATTTGTGTTGCATACCATAACCTAAAAATAAAAAACGTAAGGCTTTTTTGTGTCGTTTCCACTATAAAATATCATTTTTTTTCTTTATTTTCGTTGGGTACCGGAAGTACATTTGTACATAAGAAGGAATGTCGATACAATTGCCAAGTTTTTATATCAATCGACAGAGCCTAATTGGTCTTCTGTTGAAAAAGGCTCCTTTTTAAAAAAGGTAGTTGGATTGGACTAGACGCGAAAGGCGGAGGCGAAATCTGGAAGAGCTTTTATAACTTGGACCACAAACTTGAACCTGTTCGTGGTATGATTAGAAACACAATACGGTGCTCGTATTTATTGCAGTCCGCATGAAACTATTCAACTATATTTGTTACCGGGAAAACCAAGTGCTTTGTGTGAATCGCACCTATTTACTATTCATATCTAAATTTAATAGGTAAATTATAAAAAAATCAAATAAATTATATTATTTTAATAAACATTTTTGCGAGTGTCTATACTATTATAATAATATTAAAAATACATTTTTTCATTATTTAATTTTTATTATTTTATAATTAAAAAAAATAACAAATATTTTATAATTAAAAAAAATAATGAAGAAAATAATGAAGAATTATAAAATAATTAAGAAAACTGTTAAAGACAAAGATCATTTCATTTGTTTGTTGTTTCCTGTGTCTTGTGCAGTGTGTTTGTACAAATGCAATTAACAAGTAAAAGTTCTCGGTGCGAAAATGTGCGGATCATACGAATATTTTGTCAGTTTATCGACCCCGTAAACCGGTTAATAATTATTTATAAACGTTAAAGTTCAAAACAAACAATATTTTTTGTAAGGTGTATATTTTGGTATAACCTGTGTAACTTTCTGGGATTTCCATATTGAAATATTCGCCATTAGGTATCAGATAAAATTATGTTTATATGTCTTTGTTTCCTCCACGGCGATCTTGGCTACACGTTGCCAAGTTCTCAGGATACCAGTCAAGTCAATAAATATTTTTAAAGAATACATACTAATGATTAAAATATACCAACGTACCTACTATCAAAATATTTGCCTACATCTTAGATCAACTTTTTTTTTACAACAAAACTATTTGTAAAAAATACAGGCCTTGGTGTTTCTGAATATCTGATTTAGAAACACGTGGATGCATGGACTCAAAACAAATGATTCATTGATACTATTTACATTAGTATTCGACGCGGAAATAAACTGCGATATGGTTAATTGCAATCTTATAGTCCATGGTCGTTGACCTTGATTCGATGATAGAGATCGTAGGTTTAATAAATATACAAAACAATAACTAAATAATTAATTAATATCTTCTACCCGGCCATCTGATTCCAAACTAGGCAGAGCCTGTATTATGATAACCAGACAACTGATAAACTTATTTATATATTTCCAAATACATACATGTTATAGATAAATTACACCCAGACACAGAACAAATGATCATGCTCAATCGAACACACGACCTTCTATTAATTCATTATTTAAGTGCTAGTTTGGGTAAAACCTACGCAGCTTAAAAAAAAAGTGGTGAAAAAAAATGAAAATTTGTTTTTATCATGGCAGTGTTGTTATTATACAAGTAAGTACATTTAGTAAGGGTTAGAAAATAATAAATCAAACTCACATGTCACTCTTACATCTAAAGGACGATTATTTGCTCATCTTAATATTTTCCTTCTTAAATTTATATGAATGTAGGATTGCCAGACCTCCGGATAAAGCCGGGCACAGTAAGGCTTTTTGGGTGTCTGGTCAAATTAGACGTTGACCAGCAAAATGTCGGGATTTTTTGAATATTGAAATTTTACCATTTATTGTTGTTTCATAAACATTTTAAATTATTTTATAGTAAACGATAATAAGGATTGCTTACTTAAAAAAATGTTTTAACGTGTTTAAGGTTAAAAAAAAAGCGCAAACGATCGCCTAAATGAACGGCGAAGTTGGCTGGTCTATCCAGCTTTTAGGTTGTAAGATCTGGCAACAATACATGAATGTATCCCATAAAAAACTAGCATTTACATACATAAAAAAACCGAAAGAATATTTTAATTTTTATTAAAATACTAGCTTTTGCCAGCGACTTCGTCCGCGTTTCCGTCGTTTTTCGTAAAAAAGTACCATATGTCCTTCCTCACTGTTCAGTGGTTTTGATGTAACAGACAGATTAACTTTCGTATTTTAGTAGGGAAATATAATATATCACGTTACACAAAAATAATCCTTATAGCATGATTCAGTATTCACACGCGACGGCGCGATGGCTTATTATCGTATTTCATGTATAAGTTTAGTGTTTCTATACCGATTTCTATGATTCTTTTTTTATTGAATAGGTAATAATGTAAACTTTTTTTAATTAGGGATAAGTGAGAGTATAATAAACGTAAGAGTAAACAAATATAATCAGAAATCTCCGAACTGCTAAGCTATCGGGAGTTACACGTGTTATTGTGAGTCAACCATAAAAGATAGACATATGCTGTTGTGGGATATTTTTTAGATAATTTTATGTAGAACATTTCCGTCATACATGATTTCTATGTAGCTTTAACCATTAAGGCTGCATACGCGACGGAAGCTTAAAAAATACCGTTTTCCCAACATTTCCCTTCACTGCTCTGCTCCTATTGATTGTAGCGTGATGAAAAGTATACTATAACCTGCCCAGGAGTATGAAGAATAAATGTACCAAGTTTCGTTAAAATCCGTCCAGTAGTTTTCGTTTCTATAAGGAACATACAGACAGACAGACAGACAGACAGACAGACAGACAAAAATTTTACTGATTGCATTTTTGGCATCAGTATCGATCACTAATCACCCCCTGATAGTTATTTTGAAAATATATTTGATGTACAGAATTGACCTCTCTACAGATTTATTATAAGTATAGATAATACATATAATTTTAATTATAATTAAAACCAATTGATTTTGTAACATATTGTTTTTACATCAACAACCAAAACACACAACTTACTATTCATATCGCTTTAAAATCCAAATAAACCAGTTTTAGCCATCCTTGATAATGCTTAGAATAGCTTTAATCCTATAATCTTTAAGTTAGTAACACGCAAATCCCTTTGGAAGGTGTTTTAAAGGCGATAGGTGTTTTCCTATAGTCGGGTCTAAAGAAGGATTAATGAAAGCCACCGATCAAAACCTCATAAATTGTTGAATTATTACAAACATTAACAGGGTTTTAGTAAGGCT
Organism: Diachrysia chrysitis; assembly: GCA_932294365.1. Classification (NCBI taxonomy): domain Eukaryota; kingdom Metazoa; phylum Arthropoda; class Insecta; order Lepidoptera; family Noctuidae; genus Diachrysia; species Diachrysia chrysitis. The sequence continues at coordinate 9,436,820 of OW028645.1, forward strand.
ATATAAGCCATGGCTCTCTAGGGGTTAAGTAGTGATGATAGAAATAATAACAGTACAAGGATAAATGTGCCTATTTTATTCGATTAAAATAGATACGATAATTTATTAGGTCTTTATATAGGCTCAATGGCAATAAGAAAATAACTACGGCAGAAGGCTATATATACAAGGTTAGATTTTAGTCGTTGTACAAACGAAAACTATGACTTCTATATCGATTACATAAACGCTTGGTATAAAATGCAAAATCATCCTAAGTACCTTAATATATTATTTGACGACCTCCGTGGTTGAGTGGCGTACACACCGGTTTTCTAGGTGTCGCCAGCTCTGAGGTCCCGGGTTCGAACCCCGGCCGGGTCAATGTAGAAAACCTCTTTTCTACATTGTCTCGGGTCTGGGCGTTTGTGGTACCTTCGTTGTCTCTGATTTTCCATAACACAAGTGCTTTAGCTACTTAATTTGTGTTCAAAGCAATGTATGTGATGTTGTCCACATTTATCTTTTATTATTTTTTTTATATTTTTGGACCATCTTATTTTTAGTTAGTTACCTGTTTGTAATAAATAACAACTCAACCGATAGCCCACCTTTAATGGCTACAACATGTTAAAACCCAAAACAAACCAAAGCCAATACTCAACCCCTGCCTCCAACTTAACTCATAACAACGCGAGTTAAGGCCGGTGTGTTAAAGACATCATTTACAAGGACAAAATAAGGATCATAGGAACACAACCCTCGTAAAACAATTTGTAAGGTCGTATAAACTTATCCAATCTAGTCTGACTGAGTGCTAGCCGAAACCCCATACATTATGTGGTACGTTCCTGAAATTTATTGACTGCTTACTAGTTCATTAGTCGTACGTTAAGTAAATACGTAAATAGCTTAGGGTAGCGAAATTTGTTGTATGTTGACTTTATGCTCTAGCTAGAGTTTATAGCGGTTTTGATTTTAAATATGTTTGTAGACATGTTTCTAAGAAATTTGTAATGTACACACGGCAAACTAAGGTTTTCAGGCCACACTCACATTTTTTATATATATATTATACACAAAAAATTATATTATATATTATAATCCGCTTACAAAAGCTGAATATAATATGTAATGAAGATGTTAGTATATTATCTATATATACTAATATATAAAGCTGAAGAGTTTGTTTGTTTGAACGCGCTAATCTCAGGAACTACGGGTCTGATTTGAAAAATTATTTCAGTGTTGGATAGCCCATTTATTTAGGAACGCTATAAGCTATATAACATTAAGCTGCGACCAAAAGGAGCGGAGCATAAATGAAAAATGTTGCAAAAAAACCGTTTAAACTAAAATACGCGGAAAAAGTCGCGGGGGACAGCTAGTATAATATAAAATGTTAGTGTACACTTTATATTGTTTTTATATAAGTTTGCAGGCCACTGCTATGCTACCTGTTTTTTGGTTATGTGTGTTGAAATATCGATGCTACCATATGTTTGCAGCCAACCATTATGCCAGACCTATATGCCACAATATTCAAGTACCTATTTATAAAAAGTTTAAATTATTCTACCCAAAACCAATACTTAAATTTTATTACAGTAAGAAGAAGAGTACCTTATAAGTAACAAAGTTTGATAAAATCAATGGAAACGAATGACTTAGTGTTAGTTTAATTTGTGAAACTTAAGTCGTTTCTTTAAATGAAAAACTTAAGCTTTTTAGATAATCCATTCAATTTAATGCTTACCTATTATACTTCTCGCAAATTGAGATATGAAGTACCAAACTTTAAAGTTTCTAAATGAACTATGTGGTTTATCAACTCTTAAAGCTTGTTTAGACGGTGCGAGAAATATCTTGCGCGTACATTGCCGCGGATGATCGATACTTATGACACTAGCCGCACGGCCCCGCAGTGTACTGCCACTCGCACTAAATTTCTCATCTGCATCGTGTAAATCGGGCCTTAAAGAGAGGCATCAAAACCAATAACAAATATTTTGTTTATCTATCGTTAGTTACTTTATCTTGATATTTATTTTATTTATAGTAACATTGATTTATCTCTACATTTTCCTTGTTTTCGTTTTATATAACACCTACTTACCTACCTAATGTAGTGAGGTGTTATATTAGGCGTCAAACGTAAATAAATAACTATGAAAAACACAATTTATCCATCAAAACTGCAATTAAATATTTAAATTGTGACTTCAATCATACCAAAAAAAAATGTACGTAAAATACCAAAATTACATTGAAAGTCAACTACCTAATAATTTGAAAGTCATGGATAACAAAGGCTCTACGTCAAAGAAACAGCATTACCATAATTTTTGAGCCAGCCTGATTGGGCCCCATTGTTAGTTACGTTAAAGCAGTCCGTTGGCTAATCAAAATATTTTCACAGACCCCTTCGCATTTCGAAACACGCTATAGTCTCATTAATCTGTACAATTTTCAGATATTACGTTGCTTTTTTTAAATTTAAATGTAAAGTGAAATAAAAATGTTTTTCAGTGACTCGAGAATAAAAAATGGTTTATGTGTTTGCATATTTTAAAGTGACGTTTTCTATTTATTTGAAGGTGAAAACTTTGATGTCAAAATATTTATGTACGTGGCTGTTTTAATCTTAAAAAATGAAAATTAGTTCTAATTAAAAACTAAACTAAACTACTGCTCCTGTTTAATTTATTTGTTTTATAAAGCCTGAAAACGGTACCTAGAATATTTGATGTAAAGGAAATCTTATTGGTCGTTTCAACCCTCTATGTTTAACTTCTTGGTTAGTGTTCTCGTAGTGATACAAAATACCTTCAAATAAGAGATCACGGAACGCTTCTAGTTAATTACTATATTTTTATGCTGCAGTCAACAATGACATCTCAAAGGTGAATTGCCGGCTCTTTCAACAATTTCAAGTTTAATCTGTTAACGTAACAATCCCATCCTCCCCTTCGTTAACAAATCAACACCATAATCCATGGCGCGAAGTCTTAATCGTACGTAAGTTCAAACTATCACTTCATGTTGGCCACAGACGCTTACTATCATTAATCATAAGTTCGCAAACTTTCTACGTGTAAAGTTGCAGCTCTTAAGCCAAAGGAGGCATTAATGTTGTAGTGCTCTCCGAGTAACAAGTTACCTGCTAGCCATAAATATATTAGTACAACGCGCAAGTTAAATGAAACTGACACGTGCCTAAGTGACGAACGTTGGTAAACATCACTAGTTTATAAACACACCCGCAGCAAAATGAAAACAAGAAACCAGCCGCAGAATTGGGTATTTGACATTTTTTTTATTTAATTAAAAAGTAAAAAACTCAATCTTTGTACATAATCCGTAGGTAAAAAACTTAAGAAAATATTGTTCCTGAAAATAATTATGGAGCTACTATTACAGATATACTTAAATATTTATTAATAGACATTGAATACCATGTATTGATTTAAAAAACGGTAATAGCACAATTAATGAGTAAATATTGTTTATGTTAGCAATATGTCTATAGGATACCTCGTCTTAGCTGCAGGATCATCGCAAAATTGAAAGGATCAGGAATATAATTAAGTGTACATTGTCAAGACTCCGTGCCGACAGAATATCATGGAATATCCTAGTACGTACTGAAACTATGCTAGAACTGATTAACTATAGATTTGCAACCATCTAAGTTAAAGGTAGTTTAATATAAACAATATTACGTGTTTTCATTCATTTTGAGAAAAATACCTACGGGAAAAAACAGTGTTACAATTTAAAGACTTAATTACGAAACGTGATCGTTATTACAGAACCAAATCACCGCGCTCGATATTAACGCCCCAAAAAGAAATATTTGTGTAAAACATAAAAGAACTTTCGCGTGTCGCCTGCCTATAAAATTTTGTAATTAATAACCACGACGCCAGTCGTTTATGGTAATATAGGCTATTTTTCTTTACACTAATGCGCGTCTTTGAGTTCAACGTGCTTGAAACAGCACTTTGCAATTTCAGTAGCTCTGAGATGTTATCTCTATCAATTATGGGCCATAAAACGTAATGACTTCATCGTAAATCTTAGCTTACACGACAGAATTTTACTTGGTGTTGAATAAATGAAGCCAAATTGCTCGAAGGTATTAATGACTGTTGTCCCGGCGCGCTGTTGATCGCTGGTGCGTGAGCACTCCAAAGGACACCTTCCCTTTGTCGGGAAATTGTTGTGACCCTCTTAAATTCATAAATGAAGCAGTTGATTGCGCCCCAATCAGATATCCCAAGCAATTATAAACAAAACCTTATCGCTGAACAAAGTGAGTCAACTAACCCGATTTTCGTACAAGAAGACGTTAGAAATTTAAACTCGCCTTGTAAGTGATATATGGATTTAGCCTAGCAGCTTAATTAACTGGGCTATTTGCCAAGATCCTATGTTTGTACATGGTTGCCAAACATTATACAACGGAAGACAAGCGAAGATGATCAGTTGCGTTTGACATCTTTAAGTCCTCCACCAAGTCTGCATAGTTTCCGTCTCGTAAACGTATTTCGTGATAACAAAACGTTCCGTGACTTATTCCGTTAGTGTTTTGGGTAATTTTTAGTTCATTTTATGATCAAAATCATAAAAATGTAATAAAGACGTCTTTATTATGATTTTATACTTTCAATTGTTAGGCTATGTAACTATTAGGTCAGAAATTGAATAAATATCACATAGAAATTATGATATGGGTCCTAGATTAGGAATATTCGGAAATTGGAAAAGTTTGTACCTAATAAGTTTTACAGGTAATTAGGCTTGAAAAAGAAAACGAAACTTCAAAGTTTTTTATTCCATTAACCATCAAGATATTGGTCCTCGTTTCAATTTGAGTTAACCTAAATAAACATCAAAGTATAATTCTGCAAGCAACGCATAACTAGTGTAAGTTTTATGGGTAATTAACTGGCGTTTGAGTTTCCTAGTTACATGACATAATTAATAGAACAAACTCAAACGAAGCAAATGTGTTCACTAGCTACACATCCATATTATGGAGGAATGGCTTCTAGTAAAATTAAAGGGCATATAAAGTAGGCTACTTCAATGATTCTTTATCCACGTGTTTCAGAAGAGAAAAAAAGGGATGGTAACTAGGTACCAGGTCCAAATAAGAGCGGTAGGTTTTGAATGTTTTCTAGATAACCTGAACTTGGACCATTACCGGATATTCTTTGTACGAAAAAATGTTGCATTTTCTTTCACACTACTAATAATTTCATGATATAAGGTTTAGAAATTTTAGTGTTCTGACTAACAGGAAATAAAAATTCTGATTGTCACACTGTCTGTCGTGACCTGGTGTGACGAGTGTGATCTGATGTGACTACGAAGAAGTCATCGAATTTAGACGATAATTAGATACATAGTTAATTTGATCCACTCAGACGATGCCAAATAAATATTAAGAAAAATGCTTAAAAATCGTAATATTTTGTTGACTTTTACATATTATTATTATTATAAAATGCTATCGTTTTCGGAACTTATATTTGCGTTCACTATATTTGTTTTTCTTAGTCAAGGAAAATTTAACACCTCTCCGTCATCTACACGGGTCACTTGAGTAAGCACTTAAAATGTCGTCGAGATGAATGGCTTAACTTTGAAGTTTTGTATAACTGATGATAGTAGATCCCTAGTTTTTTTACATAGGTAGGTAATGGTTTTTCTCATACTAGTTTCATAGAAAGCTCACGTGATTAATTTTATGAATATGCTATTTTACTGAAGAACAAAGACCTCTTTTCAAGCAAAGGCCTTTGTAAATAATAATTAATATGTTTGTTTGTTAATAACTCATAGAATACAGTCAATTAAACATGATATTGTTACTGACCAGAAAAATAAGAAATAAATAAATATCATTGTTTCAATAATTTAATTCGAAATGTATTTTATTATTGCAGTGGGCGAAAATATGTTTTCATTGTTTTCATATCACCAATAATAATTATAATTCGCTGAATGTTCATTTAATTACTGAACCGTGATTTTGGTATGAAAATTTAAATATTTTTATGTAAATACTTAACTATGTGCATGAATGTCGGTAACAATAATCGGGCATATATTATTAACCGACTTCCAAAAAGGAGGATTAAGGTATTTTTTTATGTTGTATGGTCGAAGAAGTCAGGAAATGACCGATAGCACGTTGGGTTGATGACACACTCGTAGTTAAGTTAACAGGAACCACCTGGATGAGTGACTAACAAAAAGGAGAAGCCTATACTCAGTAGTGGGTGATTCTGGGCTGAAATGATGATGATAATGATATAATTAACACTGCAAGTGGCAGCTACTGCAACATGATCAAACATGTTAAAAGATAATAAAACAGCCTTAGGTATATGAGAAGTGAAGAGGTAATTTTTAAGAGGTTCATTTTTTTATTAATATTTCAGCCATTAATTTTATTTACCTTATATTTGAAATCAATTTTATCTAAACGAATTACTCAACTAATACAGAAGCGCAATGACATTAGTTTTTCGCTCATGTGATATTAAAAAACCTTTTACTTTAATTATACAGTTTGCGTTTATTTTCCTATTTAGTTCAGTTTCATGAAAATCTTCATAAGTTATCGTCAGAAAAAGTTTTTTTAAATTTATAAAGTTATGAAAACCATTAACTTCTATTGTTTATACTACAATTTCCATTTCAGTTTATCATACTAATCATACTAATATATAAAGCTGAAGAGTTTGTTTGTTTGTTTGTTTGAACGCGCTAATCTAAGGAACTACTGGTTCGATTTGAAAAAATATTTCAGGGTTGGATAGCCCATTTATTGAGGAAGGCTATAAGGACCAAAAGGAGTGGGGTATAAATGAAAAATGTTGCAAAAATGAATAACCGTTTAAACTAAAATACGCGGACAAAGTCGCGGGGGACAGCTAGTTTATATATATTTTAGTATTTCGCTTACGTGTAAATGATACATTCTTTCCCATTGTTAGCAAAGAGCAATGATTACTCTACAATAACAGATGTAGTGATAAAATTAATTACTCGAGAAATGCTTTGAAGGAGCCAGTCCTTTGTTCAAATCCGCATCCTGAATATTAAACGGAACTAGCTAACATTAAACTAAAATGTCTTCGCATATAAAATATGTTTCAGCTAACCCAAGCTTTATTACAATTACTAAGATTACCCGTAACGCTCTCATAACTAAGTACATATTTAAATGTTTTTCTAGTATATACTCTAATGGCCTTATTAACAATCTCTAATCGCAGTCGAGATTTTTATTAATAAGGCCATAATGGCCTATACTAATAACAAATCCGTAGATGGTTTTTTTCTACCAGAGAGAAGAATTTGATATAATTTGTATGGTGCTTATGTCAAAATTGTATCAAGAGATACTATTTTCACATTACGACGAACGAGCCGTTAGGCGATTGAATCGAGCCAACTTACACATTTTTTTGCCCAGATTTTCCATATCAACAATGTTGGAAAAAAAATGAGGTCAAGCACCTTACCAAATAATAATATTAATTCCTAATTAATAAACAGCATAATAAACTGTAAGCTTATTATATTGTTAAAGGTAAATAAATGTAGCCATAACCAAACAAAGAACTGCAGGATGGCTCGATTTAGAACTCCGGAAGATAAAAAGAAAATACACCAACCTACGCCAATTGCTTTCCCAGGTAATTACTATGAAAATTGCTTTCAGTGGCGCTAACGTCTTTAAAAGATCTTTGATTATATAAGATGACACTTTTGTTCAGGTTTTAAATGCCTAAAATATCTGACCTTTACTGAACAAAATGCGTAGGAGGTTGAATAGAGCATTAAGGTAAAGATTTAGCTTTGCTATTCTTATCTAAGAATAGACTACGTAAACCACGACTATTCGATTAGTAGATTAAAGAATCATGAGTAGGTATAGGTACAAAGAAATTATATCGATCTAAGCTATAATCTCAACCTCCCAGCTTAGTATCACACACTGACTGGCCTGTTGGTCACTAGACCACTAGTAGTTAGTGGCCCTGACTGTTAGACCTTAGACCGGAGGTCGTGGATTCGATTCCCACCCAAAGAAAAATCTCTGTATGATGTGCATGATTAGTGTAATTGTGTAAAAGTGTAATTTAGTGTTTGGTTGGTTGCCATTATTCAGGCTCTGCCTATATTTGTATAATAACTTTCGTGAGGAGTATTCATATTTATTTAAAACAAAACGGTTTACTCACGTATATTCTCGGGATCGCCCGACTAGTTTCTTAGAGATGACGCGGCGGCGGTGGTGTCGCGAGTCGAACTGGCTCTGCCTTATTTGGAATCAAATAAAAGTTAAATACAAATAGTATAAAGAAAAACAAAAACGAGAAAAACAAACGTGACTTCAGTAGCTTACTTGGTAACGCGACTGGGACGTTAAACCTGTAGTCGCAGATTCAAGTCTTGCCCGAGGTTTAAGTTTTTCTTTCTACTATTTGTATTTAATTACAAATATTTGATCCGCATGAGTTAATGCATTAAAATAATAAGTATCTATTATATCTAGGTAGAGTAATTATCAACGTAGATATTAAACATAGTACAAATACACCGCATGGAAAATCTAATCTAAATTTTGCGAACAAAAAGTCTCAGGACATTCTTATTTATCCGTCAAGATGAACCTTATATATTTCTTCACTTAGGCACTGTAGAGCACTTATTACTTAATTCAAAAGTTAAAGGGGTACCGCCTACGAACAACAAAGAAAAAATGGTATATAAAAGCACTGCCTACTTATCATATGTAAGGCTTTTAGCCATCACGACGCCTATATGTAAAATAATATTTTTAAAGACTTGACAATTTTTGTCGACCTTATTTTTGTCTGAAAAAGTGCGATATTTGAACAAGGTTTTAACTTCTAATGAGCAAAGACCGATGTTTGTATGAAAAAAAATTCTATAGACTTGTACACTGGTATATTAATCCAATTTTTAATTAAATGATTTTAAAAGACAAAATTCGTCGACATTTAGGGTATTTAACTAATTAATACCAATTAATTTTAATTTGCCAATGACGCCGCTGTCAATGCAAACAAATTTTATTATATCGAAAATAGATCTCCTTTTTAAAAATTGTACCTTACTAGCTGACACGGCAAACGTTGTTTTGCCATATAAATAAAAAAATGGGGGTTGGTGGTAGGGAAGGGTAAAAGTTAAGGGTTATACGTATTTTTTAATGTTAAACCATAACCAAACGAAGATGGCGGTACGAGCTGGACTCCTTTGATAGCAATTGGTACAGCTCAGCCCTAACCAGATAGAGATGGAAGGAGGATAGAGATTGCTTTGCCCTGCAGTGGGACAGAAATGGTTACAAAAACACATAGAAAACAAAATATATAATTTAGCGCAAAAACAGTATTTCATGTGAGCCATAGGGAAATAAAAAATAATTTACGACCTATTCTCAGACCTACGGAATATACACGAAAAATTTCATTAAAATTCGGTCAAGCCGTTTCGGAGGAGTTTCGTTACAAACACTGTGACTCGAGATTCGAGATTTTAGTTTACATTAGAAGATTAAACTTACATAAACATAATAGCATCGAATTTCTAATACAACATAGTTTTACTGCTCCAAAACACACAAGGCCTTGTACCTACATCATAGAATTACCTTCAATATTACATATCGTTACATACCTTACTTAAATCACCCACCCAAATTACTCGTACATAAAGCATACTTATCAAGTTTAATAGAATAATGTTTGTACATGATATACCTGTTGCTTCAATAAAGCTGACAAAGTTATGGCTTTGAGTTAAAAGCCAAAGCTTATGTAAGTAGTTCCATAATACAAACGGGAACAGGTGTCGCCAAACTGTTAGACCAACCGAGCCGGAATTAATTTGAACTCCTTGTATATCCCTAATCGGTTGATTGTAATTTATATGTATCTCGCAAGAGGTTGAATTGTGAATATTCTGTATTAAGGTTTTGATGGCTTGGAAGGTAGTAATGATGTAAACCTTTGATGCGCCGTTTCTTCTCCACAGCCAGAGCACTTAGGAAGCAGTGAAGGGTGGGCGAATCGGGGTGTTGTCTGATATGTTGACTTTCAAAAAGTGCTACTGAGTAGCCAAATTTGAAATAAATTAATTTTGATTTTGATGAAATTCGAGCCAATCCAAGCAGCTTTAAGAAACACAGGAAGTACGATATCCCGAAAATCTGTTAAAGCACTGAAAACAACTAACACTATACACGTGATTATGTTCAACACAAAACTCTTTTGTTTAAAATGGTTCGTTTCAGAAACTAGAAACAAGTATTTACTTTATTTTGTAGCCTGTTTTCTACATAGCAAAGTTTCATCAAAATCGGTTTGTTCTGCGGTTTAGCCGTAAAACCGTAACAGACAGCTAGACAGACAGACAGACAGAGTTACTTTCGCATTTATAATATTAGCATAGATAAAAGGTAAAATATATCCTAAATATATACTTGCCAGTTACGGATTTTAGTAAATGCACGGATAGCTGAGTGTGCGCGACGTGCCGCGGGTTCGATCCCCGCATGGGACAAGCATTTGTGTTATCCACAAATGCTTGTTCCAAGTCTGGGTGTTCGTTGTGCATGTGATTTGAATGTTTGTGAAACCCCCCGCGACACAAGGATTAAATTCCTTAGTGCGGGAGTCGTTTTTATAAAAAATAAAAAATAATGCTTGTTTCTAGTTTCTGAATTGAACAAGAAACGGACATTTTAAACAAAACAGTTGTGTGTAAAACAACTTATGTGAAATGACTTGGGAGGTAGTAGGATGAAATTCGAGCCTATTCAAGCAGTTTTAAGGAACTCTTCCTATTATCAATACTAATATTACAAATGCGAAGTTAACTCAGTCTGTCTAGCTGTCTGTTACGCTTTTGCGGATAAACCGCTGAACCGATTATGGTGAAACTTGGTATGAGGTAAGCTTGGATCCCGAGTAAAGGCATAAGCTACTTTGTGCTACGATAAATTGACACCTACGCGGGCAACTGCTAGACTCAAGCATCATCTTTACCATTTATCTTGCAATCTGCAAATCATTCAATCTGTCCTCCAGATATACCACAATCTACTTTCTTAACAAACTTTGTAGCCTCAAAGTACTACAAAACTATGCATATAAATCCATACATCCAAGAGTTTCAAAGGAAGTTTATCACAATAGTAACAAGGGTCATTCAATTTCCTACAGTTGACAATGCTTGTTTGGAAGGGCACACAACCCTAAGTAAACCGTGTTCTCAACACAATGTTCTATAACTTCATTATAGGGTTTTTTTCGCAGTAATACATCAAAGATTTTTTCATTCAAGCCATCTGATTTTCATCCAAGAATCAACCCAGATTAAAACTTAGTTACTACTTAGCTGGTTTAAGTATAATTTCTATAGAGCATTTACGTACACAATTTTGATCTGCCTGATCTAGTTTGAAATATTTATCAAAGTAAATAAATTATCTTTGAAATAGACTAAGCAGTATTAGTTATCACATCATGACCTTAATTTTAAAAGGTATACATAAAGCCTATACAAAATACATACATACATGTCTGTGGGATAATTTAGCATTTGAAACGAAAACATGTCATTATTCGTAATTGAACACCTTCCTTTTTATAAATTAAGGAATTCTATTAAAGATGGACTAAAATAAAATTTAAACTATATCCTAAATTACAAGCAAATATTGTTGGCCAAAGGAATTTCTATCAATATTTTTATTTTTATTTGAATCATGAGAATAATCTTATTTTACACATTCTGACAATTCGTTAACAAATCTTCTTTATCATTCAAAAACTCCTTAGTTATACTAAACAAATAAAAACTCTCTCGTTAATCATTTCACATTTATATTTTTAAATATAATATAATGAATGGATTAGGCAACTATATCTATTGTACTGAATAATTGTCTTATAATTTAGAGGTTGGCAAAAATCGCCAATACTAAGGAAATATCAAAGATAATATTTATAATTGTAATTTCATAAAGTTGAAGATAATAAATCAAAGCACCTACCCATTCTACAGATAAAGTTGTTTGTTTTTATAATGAAAGATATAAAGTAATTTCTAAAAATGTGTCAACAATATCCGGCTTTGCCTTTTTTTAATATTAAAAGCGATTTTTAATTTTCATGAGAATTGTCGATCTATTGATCGTTGCATTTGACTTTATGCAAGCGCTGCTTCGACGCTTTATGGTTAGAGAACAACACTGCAGACAGAAGACTGCAAGAAAATCATTTTGAATACATTTAAATATCCAGCAAACAAAAGAGAATCTTTAACGTAACTGACCCGTCCTATTTCAGGTAGGTAACTTCAGAATTGCGGTTCCCACAATCTGTTAAAGCTAAGTTGAACTAAGCTACCTTAAGGCAAAGTGCGGCCGTTAAGAAATAAGGTTTGATACCTGTACGTCCGAGAGAAGTGACGAGGATTGCGAATAAATATGTGGATTGTAAGGGTTTAAGTTAGTTCAAAAGATTTGTTTAGTTTGTGTAAGCTGGGTTTAATTTGACTGACATGTTTTAATCATCGTTTTGTGGTTTCGGTACTAAATATAGTGCACTAAACAACCGGTAATCAATTCAGTTTAGATAGTATGTCAAATCAATGATTTTCGTGCGGCTCGTCATACTATAAATGTGTGACCATGTTTGTTCCTCTTTTAAGGTTTCAGGTGAAACCGCGGGCGCCGTAAATAATACTTTATTACACCTAATGTGTTTAGTTGATAAAAGTACTTACATATTGTTTACTCACAGACACAGAAATAAATAAACTACCAAGATTTGTATAACAACTTTCGTGAGGACTGAGGAGTATTCATAATTATTTAGGAACTAGCTGTCCTCCGCGACTTTGTACGAGTGTTTTAGTTTCAACGGTTTTTCATTTTTGCAACATTTTTCATTTAAGCTCCGCTCCTATTTGTCGTAGCGTGATATTATATAGCCTATAGCCTTCCTCAATAAACGGACTATCCAATACAAAAAGATTTTTTCAATTCGAACCAGTAGTTCCTGAGATTAGCGCGTTCAAACAAACAAACTCTTCAGCTTTATAATATTAGTATAGATAGATGTAACGGTTCGCTCACGCACATTCTCGGGATCGCCCGACTAGTTCCAAACTCAATAGGTGTCCCCAATTATGAGCTGATGCGGCGGCGGTGTCGCGAGTCGAACTCTCGAAACTCCTCTTGAAACTCCTAAAACAAGTCGATCCCAAACATGTGCGTGAGTAAACCGTTATATTCCTGAATAACAACCAAGATTTATGACATAAACTTTATTAACTTGGTAGCCATTCCTACATTAAATTAGATAATTATAATTCGCCATAATTGTCTTACTTTAATTCAATTTGGCAAAAAGCGTAAAGTGAAAACATAAACAACTGTTAGCTATTTCAATAATAAAAAATAAAATAAAGAGTTTTCTTGTATAAAAAAAAATCTTTTTTGATTCCGTAATCACATTAATGGGAGTATTATTACAAGGAAACTTTGACGACCTCCGTGGTCGAGTGGCGTAAAAACCGGTTTTCATGGTGTCGCTAGCTCTGAGGTCCCGGGATCGATCCCCAGACGGATCAATGTAGAAACCACTTTTCTACATTACCTCGGGTCTGGGTGATTTGTGGTACCTTCGTTGTCTCTAATTCTATAACACAAGTGCTTTAGCTACTTACTTTGGGTGCGAAGCAATGTATGTGATGTTGTTGTCTAAGTAAAAATAGTATTTACTTCCAATTAAACGTTTTTTTTATTTCGTTATTTTGGCCATACTCCATCATTGTTAATATAAACTACTTTGAGTTTCTTCTGTTAACTGAGAATAATACCCAGGATTTTGTGTGTGGTATCTCTTCTTACAAAAATAAACATCTACATTGGCGCGCATTCCCTTGTACGCTAACTAAATCAAAATTAAACCATTGCTATCTTTTACTAACATACAGCGTGAGAAAAGGACGGCAAAACAAAACAACTAACTTAGAAATGTTAAACCAGTTTTCACCTTGAATATCACTGTTTTAGTGTGTCGGTAGATTTGTATAAGAATTTTAGTCGAAACTAAATTTAACATCTTTAATTTTCGTCTGTCCTTTTCTAATTGTGTACAAGTGATAAAAATACCGATGGCCTAAAATAAGTTTAGTGTGAGTTAAACAGTATCGGGGCCACTGTATCTAAATATACCCACGATTATTTATATTACCTTTTCAACATTAGGTTTATATTTCGATTTTTTCAGAAGTCATCAATAATATTTACGGTCGTGGGAAAACTTGGACCGGGACTGAGGTCCCAGATTCTTCTTTTGAATTTAATATTTACTTTTAAAACAAAACCATGTTGCTTTTGTTTTTAAAAATAAATATTAAACAGACAGTTAACATCCATTAAGATTACTCAATCATTCTATCATGTATAGAGTAACTACTTCTATAAACACCATCAAATCTACTCAAAGTATTAAATATTCTACACACAACACAAATGTTGTTCCGAAATGCCGCGCACCCGTATCAAATAATCCGATTAACTACAATTTTATTAACTAGTTAATTGTATAACTAGTCAGTAAACACATTGGCTAACACGAGTTAACTGGATTACATATATACAGGGGGAATATAAATCAAGTCAATCATATGCTAAGACATGGTTCAGCTCTTAATTATTAGCATATTAATGAATTGATTTAGCCGTCATCATCGCATTAACGAATCAGTGTCCGTTTGTTGACTTGTTGACCAATGTCTGGCATGTTCGTTGATTAATTGGTCAGTTAATAAGTACTGGTAGCTTGGATCGGTGTTCTCTTGACCGCATTTCAGTCATGCCGGCCGATAGGCCTTAAAGATATTTAAGGAGACTGAAGATTCATAGTTGGATCTCATCAGTCATTTATAAGAGTCATTTTGGTACAGGATATAATTATTTCGTTGTTTTTTGACGGTACTTATTTCCATAGAATATTTAATACTTATGTTAAAGTATAATATGGCACCTCTTAAGCAGATTTAGGGTAGTTCATATTTTGTCTTCACCTTAAAAACTTTGGCCATTTTTTTTGGTTGCCTAGGCCCCAATAGAGCAATATTAAATAGGTTAGGAATAGAAAATCTTGACTTGAAAGATAATATTGTATATTTTTATTTAAATTGATCTAGAACAACCCACGACAAGTTAAATGTCAAGATTAAGCCTAAATGTTTGGCAGACAAGGTATTAAAGAAACTTTAGTCTTTCACTATCCATCAATATGTCAGCGACCTACGCAGAACTTGTTCAAACTACGATTTTCTTATTATTAGATTTACTCAACAGACTACCTTCAAAATGATCTGTCAGAATAATCGACCGACGTCGAAATGGCTTTATAAAAAATAGTAGACTTACCATAGACCCTCTCTCAAAATAGAACTATAAACAATAAGACGTCTACTAAAGAATAATATTATTTGCAAACAATAAATAAAATGTTCAAAATTTAAATTAAAAATAATTGTACATAAATAAAATTATTTTAAATGGAAAATTATAATTTAAACAGTAAAACATTGTTGGAAATAAAAAAGCAACATTGACTTGAATTTGACTTTTAAAATTAATTTGAAACTGAATCATAAATTCAATTAAATTTAAACAAAGAACAACAAGAAGAGTTTTGAATAAAGAAATTCTTAAAACAATAGAACGCCAACCGTTTATATGTATGCAGCCAGCACTAGATATTCAATATCAATGTGAATTTAAAACAGACAGTCCTCCAAAAGAAATTGGAGGGAAATCTGAATATTCCCGGCAATTTAGAAAAAAAATGTTAATCTATTCCTCGAGAGACGACTATTTTCATAAATTGATTGCTTCAAGCCAATACGAAAAGAATTATAATATAAAATTATCATCTTTAGAGATTTATAATGAGTAGGTAACAAACCTCTAGAATATGAGAAATGTTTACTTAAATTCGAAATAATTTTGGTTTTGTGTGGGTTTTTCGTTTGTAATTAATTAGTGGTGCCGGTGCGTGCGACAGAGTGAAACCTCACCTTTAAGAGATGTCGACCTCTGGTGTCTGTCTGCGTTTTATATCAAAGGAAAATAACTAAAAAGCAAATACTACTTAAAGTAGTGCTTCTAACATATTTGAGGTTATTTTAGGAAAATAGAATAACAGTCGCGTCGAATGTCTGTGTTGTGATATGCTGAATTGTAAAAGTACAGTACACGTTACTTAGTTGTAATAATTTGACTTTGACAGTGCTTTTATTTAAAAGTTTTAAGATAAATTATTGATCTCCATGGCGACGCACCTCTGTCAAAAGTGTGTAACTAGGAAGACAAGGTTGATTGTACAATTTATGTACATTATTGTACATACAGGACCTGCATGTAGTTAAGGTACACCTAAAATATTATCTTATTTACTTATTACGAAATACATATATAAGTATAAACGTACATAGGTACTATCCCCCAGTCCCTAGATCAAGCTGGCCCTAGCCGGCCAAACTAGCAATAAAAATATGTCCTTAAATGATAAAAACTTAGGTACTATCTTTTTAGGGTAACAACGTTAGTTGCCAGCACTAATACTTTACAATATTATGTAAAAAAAATAATCATAATTTATTATCATTTATTGATTGACATAGAATTTGACGCTCTTTCAATTTTAAAACACGATATTTTTTTTCTACATCTCTGGATATTTGTCTAGACGTAATTCTATAACAATTTAATTCAGAAATTTGCAATTAATGCAAAAGTACGTCAATAACACGAACAAACGTCTCAAAATATTCTAAGAAATATGCAGAAGAGTGTAATAGATAAAATGCTTTGTCAGAAATCGTCAACCTAAAAATGGTTTCGTTATTTTATTCCGTCGTCTTGATTTAAGAGAGCCATTCTGTGTGTGCTCGCTATTGAACACAGACCCTGAGTTCATTTGAATACAAATATCTCTCCATTCAGTTATCTTTAAAACTTGCAATAGACTCATAATTAAAATCTATTTTAAATAACATATTTGACACAAAGTTAAATAAACGTTAAATATATTGTGTACTAGCGACCCGCCCCGGCTTTGCAAGTAACGAATTATACACAAAAATTTTCCTCTTGAATCACTCTATCTATTGGTGGTAAGCCGTATGAAAATCCGTTAGGTAGTTTTTGAGTTTATCGCGTTCAAACAGACAGACGCGGCGGAATAATTTGTTTTATAATATGTTGGTATATAGAATGTCAAAACATAGAGTCATTATAACATCCATTATAGGTTTCTAAAATTAACAGCAAATACTAAGTACAGTAGGTACATTTTTCTAAAGATAGTTTCAAAAGCATGAAACGATGCTAAATATGTAACACAAACATATTTGACTACTATTACTACAAGAAAAATGTAAATAAAATATTTTATTACAAAGAACTTTTTAATAAAATATAAATTATTTAATTAGCACGCTACAATTATGTCTGAACTGAACTATATTATATTATTATATGAAATACAATATCAAACACAAAATTGTCTAGCATTTCGATACAACATTTATATGAATTCGAAACGTGCCTCACATGATAAACAAAAGAGAAACCAAACGCATAAACAGAAAACAATTATTCAACATCATTTAAATCCAATGTTACTTTATATTTTTAACAAAAGCAAATCGTCGACACAAAAACGATCCATTAAATGCAACTAAATACAAACCACATTTTCCGTTTATTTCAAAGGCAGCTCTCAAAACACATAACCACGAATGGCAGTCACATTGACACAAAGACCACAGACGCCTTTAAACGACTCTATTTATAACACAAAGGTAAACAAAACGTTTACCTTTAGCAGTTAAATGAAAACGAGCGCAAGTGCGGCCGCAAACGCAGGCAACCTTGCATTTTCATTCGCTGGCCACTGAACCGGAAGAAGCGAATAGCTTTCGACCACGTTTTCAAAATAGTGGAGGACTTTTCATTTCAGCACGTGTGATTCACGGCTCTCTCAGCCATGCTCAGGCAGAAGGAATGCTCGTTTTGGGTTTGTAGACTTTCAGTACCTACAAGTTTTCAAAAGTACCTATAAGTTCAAATACCTAAGTGTATGTACGGTCAACATTGCTACATTGCTTTTAGAAGGTTACTTTCTATCTGGTTCTCCTATTAGAAATCTATTTTAATTCCAACAATACAAATCGAAAGTCAAACAACCCTATTTAAACACGTACACACTTATGTATGTTTATATATATATACACATCTATATAAACACTTATGTATGTTTATATAATATATACACATACCCTTTAAGTACAGAATCCTAATAAACACGCCTCCGCCGTCCGTCCATCTGTCCGTCTGTCTGTCAGAGAGTTTTGTGAGAGTTAAAATTTTCGCAAAATATGTATTTCTGTTGCCGCTATATCAAAAAATAATAAGAAAAGGGGTCCCCATATAAGAGACGTGGTTTTTTGTATAATATTGGTGTTATTTTGAGTATTTTTTTCCATTTTAACGGCATAAATCTTGTACGATGAAACGGAACCCTTTATGCGCGACTCTGACTCGCACTTAGCCGGGTTTTTAGTCTCATCTCCGCAAGAACATGTTTTGTTTAAATGCTAATTAATAAAAGTAAAGTAAATTGTCTTTCTGTCTTCGTTCGACTTTGTGAGAAATTCAGTGACGCAAAAAGCTGTCAACGCATCTCAGAGCCAAGGTAGTGGTAATGTCCATTTTCAGCGAGCAACTTACTATCACACGAGTTGCTTGTCCGA
Source organism: Diachrysia chrysitis (assembly GCA_932294365.1). Taxonomy (NCBI): domain Eukaryota; kingdom Metazoa; phylum Arthropoda; class Insecta; order Lepidoptera; family Noctuidae; genus Diachrysia; species Diachrysia chrysitis. Next base: position 9,455,696 of record OW028645.1, read on the forward strand.
CCGTCGACTGTGCTATACAAAGTAACTTATCTGTCTAGGAATATGTTCTAATATGACTATTGCATAAAAGTACAAGCAGTATCCGTAGATAGTATCGTGGGTTTTAAGCTCAAAATTTATATTGCAAACTGACAGCCTGCAATGAAATTCCAATAATTAAATAACAAAATTATGTTCTTCCGTAACATATTTCAGTAAATCTTTGTAAAGTATATTTATTAACCGTCTTTCGCAAATGTTGCTTAAAAACGTAGAAAAAATGAGAACCAAACATTTAATATATTTAATGAAGCAGATACTTTTTAATAACGGGCGGTATTATTAAAAATTCTTGGCTCAATACTGACGATATTGCATCTAGACCCGAGAGTTCACACCAAAATGGAATAAATTAAAATGCTTGCTAAATTTCGTTAATTATGCGTGAAATGTACGGTCAACCAACAAAAGCGTGTTATGTTAAAGATTTTTGTTATTTTAAACTAAAGGGCTATATTGTATTGAGGCCGCCGCGTCTGTCTGTTTGATCGCGATAAACTGAAAAACTACCCAAAGTTTTCATTTCACCAATGGATAGAGTGATTCAAGAAGATTTGTGTGTATAATTCAGTATTGTTTTGTCTACCGGTCGCGATGATATCGCATGTTATCTTTATTTTTATCATCTTCATTTAACAGTAAAAGTCCAATAAGTATGAGTAAATAAACCTAAAAATTGTGATTATTATTTTTAACTAGATGTCCCCCGCGACTTTGATCGCGTGTTTTAGTTTCAACGGTTTTTCATTTTTGCAACATTTTTCATTTATGCTCCACTCCTATTGGACGTAGCGTGATGTTATATAGCCTATAGCCTTCCTCAATAAACGGACTATCGAATTCAAAAAGAATTTTTCAATTCGAACCAGTAGTTCCTGAGATTAGCGCGTTCAAACAAACAAACAAACAAACTCTTCAGCTTTATAATATTAAGTATAAATTATTTGTTATGTCTTAACCCATGCGGAGCGAATATTTGTAATTAAATACAAATACTTAGTAGAAGGATTATGAGTTTTATTTCAAGCTTTTATATGCCAGTAAATATTTTTATTATGATATTTTATATTTTTAAAATAAAAACCACAGTTTGTACAATACAGTTGTAATATTTTTGGGGTATCATAAAATCTATGAATTAAGAAATTCTCTTTAGATCCTTAAATTACAGCAGATAAAATGTTGTATTTGTAGGTTCATGATTTGATAATTAACCATTACAGACTTCATGAAAACACAGATGTCATAAATAAAATAATATTCATGTAAAATTAACTGAAATAACTATTTAAATTTTACCCGCACAACGTCACCTCGTGACGGGGTTCAAATTCAAATATTGTAAAACGTGTGGTATTGTTTTATTTGTATTATTACTATAACATCAAAGAGAGTAGAGTAGGGACCAACTAGTTTCAACACATATCCAGCTTCCTGCTGAGAGAAATATAATACCATATTTTGACGCAATACGTTTTCAAATACATGACAGACTTGAAAAGGCACTAGGATGACACGCTTGCCATCTAGAATTTACGAACCGAAAATCGCTAGTTCATTTCGAGAATACGTCACGACTCACGACAGCTTGTTAAAATTCACACCTACACCAATAAAACTCATAGACATGTCGCGTCAAAAAATGTTTACGACGCCGACTCATCGGACTGTGAAAGAAAACATTTTTCCCCATTTTCCTCCGTTAGTGGCACTCCGTAGCGGAGATTCCTTAAAAGCCGGAAAATTTGTCCAATTTGCTCTTTGGCCCGTCTTTGATATTTTGATTCAAAAGAGATTTTATGTACAGTTCGCGACGCGGGCACAAAGCTGATTTCAACCGACATATCGTTCTTCTATTGTATACGAAAACATTTGTGATGTAAGTGTGTTTATGTTGCTATGAATATGTTATTATTTTGGTCGACCTAGATTGTTTGATTAAATCATACGCATAATGCATGTGTCAACCTGAGTGTTCGTTACACATTCGGGTCTCGCACGACATCGGCAGTTGTCCAATGAATTTTGCCGTAGGTAAAGTGGAGACGCATCGCCGAAATCCTTCGGGGGTTACTTAGAGACTTTGTCATGTAAATCAGCCACTCAAACCCCTCGGGGAGGCACCATTCAAACTGAAATATTGTAAATATTTTAGTTGTGAATGGATGCTACGACTTTGATCCTGACAACGTGATTATGTCTGAAATCAGTTAATAATTGAGGTTATTTTGAGTTCTCAATGCCAAGTCTATTAGGTATTAAATTGGCACAATATTACGCTAGTACTGTTAGTTAGTTTGTGGCAATTTTCGTAAATTAGTAACGTGAAACAGGATGAATTCTTTCGTTACCTGTGCGTGTGGAAATAGTTTATTTTATACTAGCTGTTTCCCGCGGTTCCGCTCGCATGGATGTCGGTTATCGCGGCAAATAGCTTATGTCCTTTCTCAGGCTCTAGACTATCTGTGTACCAAATTTCATTTAAATCGGTTCAGTTGTTTTGGCGTGAAAGCGCGACAGACAGACAGACAGTGTTGCTTTCCCATTTATAGCTGTTGCTGTTCAAATGAATTAGGTAAGTAAATGTATTATGCTATCATCACTGCTACAAAAAGAAAAAGAAAATATTTTTTTTTTTGTTAAGACATTACTCAAAAAAAACAATGTTAAGAGTCTACATTAAATCTTCAAATCATCATCAAAAGCAACAAAAATCACAAACAAAACACCATCGATATTTTTAATAATAGAATTTTGCCTTTCTATATGAATAACACTTCAACGGGCGACAGATTTTATCTTTGACATGCAAATTACTCAGTTGAGAATTCATAGCTCAAATGGGATGGGTGAAGGTAGCGAGAACTCATATATATTTATACCAAACTATTGTACTTTGTATGTAATAATGGCACTTTTATAGATTACTTGCTGTTGCCCGCGGCTATGCCCTTGTGAGCTTTGGTTATAGCGGAAAAAAGTAGCCTATACCATTTCTTAAGATCCAAGGTTAATCCATATCATACCAAGTTTCTTCAAAATCGGTTTAGCAGATTAGCTGTGAAAGCATGACAGACAGACACACAGAATTACTTTTGGTAGGTTTGCTAAGGCTCGGCCCGCGTGGTAGTCGTTTATCGCAGCAAAAAGTAGCCTATGTCCATTCTAAAAGTTCAAGCACACTCAGTAATAAATAATATTTTTACCAGATATATACTGTTCTTTCCCTCAAGGGATGAAACGTGATGATAATTCATCTCGCTTTAATAACTGCCGTGTTTAAAGTTCTGGGCTCTAAAATTGACACAATAGAAATTCTATGTTCGAACGTTTTTTTTATATAAATTGTCATTGTTTATAATAACATAACATAATAAAACTATTGGATTTAAGTTTGTTGTTAGCTTTAGATTTTCTGTACATTTTTTTTTTATTTTTTTATTAATTTATATTCAGACTGCATTCTACACTATCTTACCGGCCAAATATTTTAGTACATGACTTTTCATAGTGTATAAAAGTCTTATACTTACAATTTTAATAAAGTTCACAAGATACAAACAGCGCAATCTGTGATAAAAAAATAAAACCTTTAATAAAACACTTCTAGATTATTAAGTTAGGTATGCTAGACCTTCTTTGTGTTCTATTTACACTTTATGTACGTCGAGGTGTCTCAATTAAATCGTCGTACGTGTACAGAATCCCTTAACAAAAATTACGCATCCTCACCAAATAGACCTAGACAAACGGTACTGTTTGGTGCCTATTATTAAATAAACAAAGCCCTTTTCCGTAATTTACATTTCTGTAGCCAATTTCATTAGGCAACGAGTTATTCGCTCGAGGGACCGACGAACATTCTCTATAGCTCGACCACGATTCGACCAATTACATCCCGGTTAATTACATATTAAAATATATTTAGAGCACTATGATTGGCTTAAAATGTATTTATAATCCTCGCGTTATTTTATGTTATGAATTTAATTCGCTAATTCCATTTTCTGACGTCTATACATATACATTTGGGTTGAAAATAAAGTGAAGGTCGCCGTAAATCTTTACGTTGTGTACGAGGGATGTTACTCATACAAATAGGGTTTGTCACTTCACTCAAAGAATAGGATAAGCTTCAACACAATCAGGCACGAAATCTGTGAAGGCTGTCATCGGAGCCTCTCCCAAACATGCATATATTCATCAGGAACTTTAGACCGAAGCCAAATAGATGCGTTTCTACTGAATAAACATAGTCACGCTTGGAGACTGATTACAGTTAAGGTACAATTTCCAAGCTCGGGCGACGGCTATTGATAAACTGTCAGCGAATTCAGTCATTTAGTAACATTTTTTGAAGGTCTAAGATATTTTTTTAAAACCGCTGAATATTCATAGGCTAGACTTTAATCCAAGATAAAAAATAATCTATGACGATAAACAATATCCGAAATTCCAATTTTCATATCCTAAATTGCCATTAACTACGTTGACCGAATTGACAGTGTTAAACTAATTAAATTTCACGGGGACGCTACAAAATTTAATCGCAAATATTTGTTATAAATCTGATACTTAGTTTCGACAATTCTTCTGCCGTTATTAATTCATGCTTAGACGTATAAGTATCTCTTTTCTGACCTATTATGTACGTGATCACCTACTATTTCAGATTTTAACAGAATTAAAGACTTGTTTTCTCTTTGATTAAATCGAAAACGACCCAATAGTCGTCATCAACAATTAAAGGCTATGATCACGTCTACGCAAAACCGCAAACGCAGCGTAGGACGCCCACCAGCCTGATGGACGGATGACTTGAAAAAGGTAGCTGGGTCGCACTGGATTCGGAAGGCGGAGAACCTGTTGTTCTGGCGTTACTTGAGAGAGGCCTCCGTCCAGCAGTAGACAGCAAAAGGCTGAGTTTATTGATTGATTGAACACGTCTTAAAATATCAGTACAATACAGTAGGTAAATGAAAGTCTAAAAATAAATTCATTATACAAGTTTACACCACGAAGAAGAACTTAACAATAATACACTTACTTTAATCAATAACAAACATCAAGTTCAGATGTTATTACAAGTTTATTTCGTGTAGAAACGGATCACTACGACTTGCTCGAGTTCTCCAAATGTGACCGTATCTTCCCCTTATCTAGGAATTCTCTCATAAACGATTGAGTTCACCGCAAGCCAGCGTATCGTAGACCTAACGTCGTCTACCACCGAGACGATGCGCTACGCTTCCAGAATAAAGTGGATTTCGTCTGTTTTTACCAAACCCACATTCGACAGTGATAAATCTTCAAATATTAGAACAGAATAGCGATATTATTCGTGTAAACAAGCTAGATATTTGATACGGTTAAAATAAGATGCTTTGATTTAAGAATAAAAAAATATTCTAGTGTATTTTTTTGTGTGGTGCTGGTAAATATCAAATGATATCGTTGTAAAGTCCTTTTTTATAGTTTCTACTTTGAATTTTCCATCAATAATAGGGATGCGACCTATTTGACTGTAATAACACTTTACATAGATTATTAAAAAATATTAGACACGTATTTTTCTCAGTTTACTTAAACAAACAATGAGGAAGATTCAGTGAATGGAAATGTTTCGTGAAGTCACTTGTAGATACAATTTTTACCAACACGTGACGTCACAAACCCCACTCCTGAACTAATTAGCTAACTAAAACGCTTTAACTGTCTTTTTTTATTGATTTGATAATAGAAAAAGTGCGTTTTTTTTTTCTTTTTTTATCTATATGGTGGACTAAATATATATTTTCTTTTCATACCCAGCCCGCACGCCTATTTTTGAATACCTACATGCAAAACATAGGTAGTAGGGACCACAAAAGACTACATCAGATGACAAGGTACAAGACTACATTGAAATGAAATACCTACAGCTTACAAACGATAGCTGAAATCACAATAGTTCAGATCCCACCATCGTAATCATTCAAATAAACATCACATAATTTACTGTACATATTACACCCACATTGACACACAACCCCGTCTCTAGAAACCATTGTATAATACACAATATACCCAGAATAGGCACTCGAATGACATATGAGCCTGAGCGTTTTACTATCAACACTCAACAGTTTCAAATATTTGGCGTTACGGTGAGATGTTGCTGTCCTAAGCAAACACATTGCCGACCCACTGAAGATCGATGATATAACGACAGCGTGACACATCTTTGCATTATGAATAATAAATAAGCTTTATGACTATAAATCTGTATGAAAAATATCATGAGTTTTTGTCAATGCAAGTAGGGTATCTCTCGCCGGATTCCCGCTGAGCATGCTTTAATGAAACCGCGGCTCCGGGATGGTTTAACACGGTGCAAGTCTGATATCCCCACATCGTATCCGCGGCGTGGGTTGAAGTCATTAGATTTTCAGCCCGTAACCAATAATAAAATAAAAACAGAAAAGGGTACCATTCTTACAGTGTGGTGCTCCAATCTTTATAAGAAGCCTTAATTTAAGTACTTATGTGTTGACTTATCTTTTAACTCCTATATACCCCAGTGCCTAATGGTGACGGAAAAGATCTTTTGAAAACCTAGATTCCAGATTAAAATAATCTGATATCTCTTTGAATCTGTAATAGTCGACTCGCAACTCAGCAAGCACGGTAATCTAAGCTCGTTCGTTCTCGATTTGGAAAGAGGTTTTACTTTGCAGTAAGATAATTACTGTAGGTATTTTTAAGTATATAGTAAACATTATAATTATAAACATTTACCCTGTACGAGAAATGACAGTAATAAAAAATAAAACCCGCTGTCCCGGCCGCAGAATCCAGTTTTTTTATATACTTCAGCACATTGGAATTTCGTACTGGTGTCGCGGGTTTTATTACAAACATTCAAATCACAGGAACACAATCAACACCCAGACTTTGAACAATAATATTGTGGATCATAGAAATTGTTGTCCCATGCGGGGTTCGAACCCGCAGCACGTCGTTCAAAGTGGTAATTGGCATGGTGACATATTAATACCACTCGACAATTCGTGCAGTCAAGATTTAACGACATAGGCCGTGTATGCTAAATAACAAGAGACGATCAGACACAATGCGGTCTATATCATCGCTGTACGGTAAAGATATCATCTTTTCAATAATCACAAGACTACGAACCAAAGCATTTGATCTTTACCCACCACTTTTCACTAACACCATTTTAGGTCCAACTTCAAAACCATAAAAGTTAAATTGAAAGTCGAGACAAAAAGAGTTGAAAATGCAAAGTGCAAAGCGCAAAGCAATTTCGAAGAATGGGTCCCGGTATTTGAAACAAGAAGTAGGTACTTTACCAACCTAAGCGATTCATACAGTGCTACCAATACTAGAGCTTTGCTACCAAACCAATATTGGAGGGCAATAATTGTCAGTCACTCAATTTACTATTCTCGGTACACGCTACAAATGTTCGATTCTAAAATCAGGTTATTTTTTCCGTTATACGTAGACCTGCAATATGAAAGATTTCTAGATTGTTTGTTGAATGACTTTTATTCGAATCGCAATTATACGTGCCTTATTACCTCAATCTGAGTTTTATTTAAAACATTTACTTCGTATGAATCTATCTTTTACGTATCTTTAATAAGTTTCAACAAAATGTAAAATAGGTTCAAAATTGCAATGAGCACATAAAGACAGAAATCATCTTTAAGGCCTCATTAGTAAAGTCTCATTTTATTAAATTTCATAGCTTGCTATTCGGAAACATAACTTAGTTCAAATCTTATAAAATAACATAAAGAATATAAAAAAAATCAAATATAAACGGAACTAGCAATTTCTTTCAATAGAATTCTAGTATTGAAATTCAAAATTGTAATGCCGCCTCTTACAGCATCTGTATCTTATATAAAAACATCTTATTCTTATTAGAATCGGGTACCACGATTCCTTAGGTTGTCTGCACACGCAATTTGTGGAAGTCAAATTACCCGAAGCGAATGGGCGATTGTGCATGTGAGATTTATGTCCGTTAACCACAGATATTGAGTTACATTTTCAGTTCTATTGAATATTGATGTCAAATACACGAGAAGAGAATGCTGCATAAGGTTAGATCCAATTTCGAAAGATCTAAGAAGACAAATGTTTAACGATCATAATAAATTAATATTCTCTAACTACGGCAGATATAACTTTGTCATAATTGTCACACCAATAAACGTAATTTTTTATTTTCTCTTGCATAGAAACTTACTTAAAAATAGGTAATTTCGGGTGTGAACTTTTTGTTTTGAGTTAGGCCGAAGGAAGTTCAATCAAATTCTACAACAGTTAAGGTTTAAACTTAATCAAAAAGAAAATAGTTAAAACAAAAACATATTTATTTAAAACCCAAACCATAGACATTAATGTAGGCAGTTATATGTAATATGTATCGAGGTACATAATAATTACGTTACCATAATCATATTAAATATATCAACAATAAATACTGTTGCTATAAAATATTCGCTGTATTCAGTTTTTGTAAAGTTAAATATTTATGAGGTGTATTTATTCGGCATGCAATGGTTCCGACGCGAGCCGGACGGTCGATTGGTTCTCAAAGCGTTAAACACAATGTGAAAATTTCCTATTATAACATCTGTATTGATAAATTTATGAGCAAATGCGTCACAGAGGATATACTGTAGACATAAATGGCTGATTTTGTGGACGTGTCGGTGAACGCATGTTCCTACATGACATTCATTTTAAATTCCATCACTACATTTCAAGCGCATATTTTTGGAACTCTTTGTAGATCTGTCAGAAGTTAATTGTAGACAGATTCTTTATACCATTGCATGCTTTTGAAAATGTGATCATATATAAAAGATTTTTTAAATTTGATGCCAGCTACAGTTACAGTCTCTGTAAAAGGAAAATGGTAAGAGTCTTTGACAGACTTAACTTCTACAAAGTTCTTGGAAAATAAAATATTACTTTTGCATTACAGCTTAGAGTAGCTTTAACGTTATAGTGCATTCATAAAGCGGGTAAATATTACAAAATCTCTTCCATAATGTTTTGCTTTTCTACAAAGCACAAGCTTCAACTCATTATACAGAGCAATGCATAATGGCTTCGTGACCAAGAGCGCACCTAACCATTAAACTACATCATACACATATTTGTAAAGCACTTCATTTAAAATTACATAAACGAACACAACGCTAATAAACAAAGTAACGCGGTACAAAATCCACAACATAATATATTTCATCCTGTCACGTACTCTGCAGATAAAGCCGTACTTTTACTAAATTACCCAGACAAGCACTAACATTTCCCCACGTCGGGACGCGACTACAAAAAGCAGATGCTCCAACGACCAAAAACTCTTTTTATTTCCACACCCTACAATACACGTTGTGCCTACATCGTACACCTTTTTGATCGTAATGCGAACAGAACATAATCGTGCAGTCATCCAAACCGAACTGCCGCTGACACCCGCAAGACTTTATTATTATTTTTAAAGGGAGCAATAGAAGGGCCGGCAAATAGCTCAGCCTGCAAACACGGTGAACAAGCGTTCATTAAACACTTCTGCGCAATTAACGTGAAACGGTGCGGCGCTGAAAACAATGTTCGTTTTATTTAACACAACCTTCCTACAAACAGCGGACCTCCGCTATCCAAATACGAGGCGAAAGCAAAAAGGATTTTCGTACACGGCCACCGCGTACTACCATATTTCTAAATTACAGAACTATAAAACCTTTAATGTAGACTCCCCTATCCGCACTTACTTGTCCAACATCTATTTGGTAGAGTTTCTATCCCTAAATTGAGGTCCGAAAAGGCTGAGTTGTACCTACAATACCTACTACTTAATTATGAGCTACGAATACCTATTTATTTAAGTTGAAGGAACTATTATATCTTGCTTTGATAGCGATACGAGTAGCGGTCAATTCTTAAGCGCCTCAAACCAAAATCCAAATAGTAAAGTAGGTAAGCGAAATTCCCGGGTCGGTTGTATTTGCAGCGTAGCACCGACGCTCGATATTTATTATTCATTCATAAGGAGCACTGCGATATTTACTCTCCCATTACTGTGGCCTCGGAGTCGCGTTTCTTGCATTAAAAATTTAACACGAGTCCGTCTAGAAACTGCGCACGAATAAAATGTTCAGTAAACAAAATTATATATAAACTAGTGGCCCCAGGCACTGACTTGATTGATTGATATCGTTTACGTCTGTCAAGTCCATTACCAGTGTTCAGACGATCGAGAATTTGGAAAATGGTATACCTTGTATTGTTTTTTTTTATGTCGTACTTTTTTTTAACTAGTTACCTCAAAGTATTCATAAACGGAGCAAGATGGTTCGACGACATAACAAAACTTTCGGGTCTGGATGAGACTAGCATAGGACCGGAGGGAATGGCACGTGAAAGGAGAGGAATATGACCAGCAGTGGGGTGATAAAGGCTGTGGATGATGATGATGATGATACATTAATGGTATCAATATCGTTCGAACGTAAACCAGTGGCCACGTTTGCCAAAAAAATGAAAACAATTAGCAGTGCAACGCAGCCCGCGCCGCTCGCAGAGCTAGCAAAAAACTAGCAACCGTTGATAATTTACTTTCAATCGCTGCAAGAGTTCGGGAACGCAGCAGATATTACACGTAGCTTTACTCGGCGAAAAATCGGCGAAAAATCCCCATTTTCGTCGAAGCAGAGAATTTATGCAGCTGCTATCAAAAATTTTCGTGACGTATTTTCTTTATTCAGTTGAAACTTCATCCAATTTACAAATATGTATCCATACTTGTTGTTTCTACCCTCACCGTGCTGCGTTGTGATGACCTACATTCAACGTTTGATTTAACTTCCTGATAATCTGAAACCCGATAAAATTAACTTAATAACTGGAGTATGCGGGCTTAAGGTCGTTGATGTTGTCAAGTTAAAGAAAGAATCTAAGGCGCATGAAATGCCAGATTTATACGAAATCTTGTTGCATGTCCATATTAAAATAACTTATTTTTGATAACATTTTTATTATTTCATTATTATTTTATTTTAGACTATGAACGACTAACATGTGTCCTTTATTCTATTAACTAGCTCTCCCCCGCGACTTTGTTCGCGTGTTTTAGTTTCAACGGTTTTTCATTTTTGCAACATTTTTTTATTTATGCTCCGCTCCTATTGGTCGTAGCGTGATGTTATATAGCCTATAGCCTTCCTCAATAAAAGGACTATCTAATACAAAAAGAATTTTTCAATTCAAACCAGTAGTTCCTGAGATTAGCGCGTTCAAACAAACAAACAAACAACCTCTTCAGCTTTATAATATTAGTATAGATTCAGCTCTCTTCATTTCACTTATATCTATCTATATTATGTTCTGGATCTATCATACCGCTCGATGCCACGACATCGAAATTTCGAATTACAGTCGTGTGGCTGAAGTATGTCTTTATGAAGCTAGATTTCAATTCTTTAAAATACACGGGTCTCTGCTTTTCTATGAACCAGTAGACCCATGAAGCACTAATAATAACTTGCGGACAAAGGGCATGGCAAGCAAAACTGAGCGGTTTTGTTAAATCAACGGAGTGAAAGAAATCCTTGAGCTGTATAGCAGCGCCGTTGAGATTGCAGCAATTTATCCAGACTGGTGACGTCAGAGATAGGATGTCGTGTTAACTTGTAGCTTCTATGGTAATTCGAGATATTGGAAAACGGCGAGAAAATCTCATGTTCATGTTTATTTTGGATATTTTGCGGATTATTGAAGCTTTTACTCCCACACTGCCACCTACACTGTTAGTGAACATTGTTGTACAATATGTAGACAAAGTTTTATCTCATTAAATTTATCTTTTACGTCATAATTATTTTAATGGTATTTACTCACGACGATAGATTGATTTGAAATGTTGCATGACAACACTATTTCGTGCGTTTTATACGCAATCATTATAAAAAAAAACTGTTTACTTATTTTAAAAAATCAAAATATACATGTCTAATATTTTTTATTGTCTAACTGACAAACTAATTAGATTTTGATACCTTTCATGCCTAGTCATCTAAGCATCTAGGTACCCCATTAATTTGTGAGGTCATGACAAAATACATTTTACACTCTTTGCTTTAATAGCAAATTACAGTTTTTTAATGGAATTCTTTACCAATTACCCAAATATTTGTGGTATTTAAATTATCGGTTTAGGCACCCTAAAATAGTATTACCCTTTTTCCACCACGATGCCTCTGCGATACAATGGAAAAATTCTTAATAATGACCATGAAATCAAAGAGAGAATATGGATCTAAACAAAGCCTTGCTAACGATATACGATTTTAAATGCCTATATTTTGTAGATTCTGTTTCAATCATGCATGGAATCAGACTATGCCGCGTTTTTTATCCGTTCAACCACGGTATACTCACAAATTATGGCAGAATAATCGAACTGTAACAAAAATAAATATAGGTCCGGAGATAGGTTCCTAGGCTAAATTTATGATTCTCGATTTACATCCCAGATAGCCTGAGGCTTTAAATTATGATTATTTTATGAGGTGTATTTTAGTAACTACCTATAGAAAGGTTTATTTTAAGGTATTTACTTCAAATAATCTAATGGAAGTGTAATAGGGTTTTTTTATGTCATAATAAGAAAACAGAATTGAATAATAATTATTCTCTCTAAATTTTGGTACTGAATATTAACCTTCTTTTGTTTCATTAGGTATATCACCTTTTTTGAGGTCACCTGTTTAATCCAATTAAAAAAAAACTCATTTTATTATAACCACAATACGATAGCAAACACAAACCACATCCCGTTATCCAAATGATTAGATATCCTGCTAATTAAACTAAACGAAAACATAAACCGAAATGATTCAACAAACGAGGCCAATACATCAAACGCTAACAAACTTAGCGATATATAAAATCAGTATTATATGGATTTATACGGCTAACTAACACATATAATGCGGCTGCGGCGCTAGTGCCGGCAACTCTAATGGCCTCCATTACGATGCTTGCCACCTGCGCTAATGGGTCAGAAATATTTAATTGATGAGAGCTGTACAGATTTCCTGATTCACATTTTTCACCCATTTCGCTGAGTTTCATGTCCGTTCTGTGGGTCGCCTCATTACTTCAGAATATGTTTTGCTCTTTCTACAAGTTTGAAGAGATTTTGATCTTTCATTTCTTGCTACGTGTCGTACAATTAGATAGCTTTTGTTTTAATATTTTCGTACTCAGTGCAGTTTATTCTTCACTAGCTGACCGTTTCGGCTTCGTACGGGTTATGTGAGATTTTCCAAACATTTCCATACTTTCTTATTTTATTTATTTTATGAAAACCTAATCCTCACAATAAGACACATAACAAAAAAAATGAAATATACGATTAGATGGTTTTATTATACTATTATATAGATTTAAAACTCAGGTTTTCCTTTTATGACAGTTTCTGCAAATGTATGGAAAGTTGCGGTATACCTATGACCTACTTGCATTAATTAATGAATCTCTTTATGAATTGAACTTAAACATATAGTCAAACTACGTACAAATTTCGATGTACACTACTAAGTTGGTTTCCTAGGTACAATTCAGAAGTTCCAGACATCATGTAGGGAATTTCACGAATGTCTGAATGTGTTCTGAATTAACAACAAGATTCTATATACATTTGCAATCTGGCTATTAACTGACACGCACGAACCAGAAGACAAATAATTGAATTTCAAATGACTTAAAAAATTATTTAACCATTTAAAATTTAAAGATGGAAATTCAATGTTCTGTGAGTGAAACAATGTTAAATACAAAAGTGCGGCCTGGCTAGTCATAAAATCCCACCACAATAGACCAAATCATAATTCCGCGCCACGTAAAATTAAAATCATAATAGGGGAAATTGTTGATAAAACCATTGTAAACCAGATGTGGTTGGAATCAAATCGAGTATTTACGGAAACAATAGGCTAAAACAAATTTTCGTGGACCAACGGTTTGTATGCATCTGAAAGCATAATCTATAGGTAGAACTAAACACATTCATTGGTTTAACAGACAATAACGGATCTGACCTATTTAAGTCCATATTCATCGGGTTTAGGCATCAAAATAATGGCTCACAAATATTAGGATTATTCGCGATAGGCAGTTTTCATTTAATTATTAGCGACCCGCCCCGGCTATGCGCAGGTAGATAAAACATTAATGAATTATATACAAAAACCTTCCACTTTAATCACTCTATCCAATGATTTTTTTTTTAAAATTCCGTTCGGTAGTTGCTGAGTTTATCGCAATCAGACAGACAGACGCGGTGGGGGCTTTGGTTTTATAATATGTAGGTACTTATTGATGTATTAAATCTGCAAACTTCTTTGCTTTTATTGATTGCTGTTAATTTATCAGTAAATCAATAATTATTAGCATCATATGAATGTTTGCGACTTCATTTCTATTGCAGCTTACAATCCTTTTCCTAAGAAATAAGTCTGTCTTTTTTTGGGTAACAAATTTGTACCCATATGGCCTTATTAATAAAAGTCGCGATGGAGCTTAACAACGGATTAACAGAAAAATTGAATATAGAATCTCCTAAGCAATCGCTAATCGCAGTCGAGATTTTTACTAATATGGCCACTAGTGTTCTTACACAGAACTATGTGTATCTTCATAACTATGATTCGCCAAATAAACCAAGATTACATTTGCAGTGCGCCTTATCATCGCCTTGTGTTTGTTAGCAATCAATATTCACGCTGCAGTTAGGGATCGCTTTCAGACAATCTCATTACCGCCTGTAATTGGGTTTCATGGTTTCGAGTTACCGTTTGATCTTATTTTAAAAGGATTATTATTTTATTAAAGCGGTTCCTTTAGTAATATTGCCTCTTTACCTAATTACTTACTTAGTTTACTCTTTTCTACCTACGAAACATAGACAATGGTTGCATTTATATAAAAGATGCTCTTAGTAGCATTGAAATAATATGCTTTATTGTTATCTAAACACACAACCATTTTAGGTCACGCTATCGAAACCTACCATTATCTTCTATTTGGTCACAGGTCTTGTTTTCAATAAATAGTCAGTGATATTCATTCAGTGTTTGGACATGCTCAGCTAAGTAATTACTAAGGTAGGCAAACTTTTAGCTTATAATTTTAAGAGCAACGGGCAACTCTCCTTTATGTACAAATTTACAAAAAGAATTCATTACCTATTGCTACATTAAATTTGTGTTAATAGCGGTTAATTATCGACCTAAATGCGACAATGTCGATGTGCTGTATTCCCGTGTTGTATTGTATTTATGTAGTAGAGGACCATTGGCAGCCATTACGTACGTCTTAATTGCGCAGAAGTAAGTATTTAATCACCACTGCTTCTGATACGATCGAATGAGCTTGAATTGAGTTTCCATACGATTGATAGCATCGTCTAATACTAACTACCTATAATACCGATAATTAATAAATAGGATAAGAAATTAATAATGATTGCGCCAAAAATTTTATGAAAAACTAGTTTGGCCTAGGATAAAAGTAGATATATTTAATGGTTACCAGGACTTTCTAGTTTAACCTAAGAAGCTGGCAGGTGTTGCAGAAGTCATAGTAGGCTGATAAGTAGGTAGATAATGTTGGTCGAATGACGTCTACATCCGTAAGAGCTGGAATTCCAGAGTGAGCAAATGCAGTGGCAAAGACGCCCCAATCCGATGGGGCGAAATAAAAAAAAAATGTGGGTGAGTTGGACAAGACAACCGAGTTTCATAGTGCAATTGGAGAGAGCCTTCATGCTACTATGGAAGGGCTAAGTGAAAATTAATTGCTTCAGAATTAAGTATAAACAGATTTGAGAGCAAGGGGGCAGGTACCTAAGTGTAAGCCGCACGGTTTGCGATTATAAACGTTAAGCCGCGCTCGCCGCCGTTGGTCCGTGGATGAGTGACCAATTGTATAAATGACGAGATCCCTCTACCCACTAGTTAGAATTATTTCAAAGTGTAAAGGTCGTTAAAATTTATAATATTATAGATTCATGTGACATTAACGTGGCGTGGTAAACTTACCAAGTTACCACATTAAAGCGTCTCCTTTCGCGGGAGCCGCGGTCACTGCACTCCTCGCATCTTGCAACTTAATTTACATAGAAAACCCTTTTTACAACACGCTCGGGTCAAAGCGAGTAGGTATCAGAAATGCAAAGTGCATTTGTAAGGTGCTTAGCAAGTTGTTAAATAGATACCTGAATTTGCATGAGATAATCCCGTTGTGCCGCACACTGGCGCCTAAAACTTAATTATGTACCTAGTGGTACATGGATAGGTATCCTATCTATTTTAAATAATATAAAAAGAAACAACATTGTACCTTAGATATTTGCCTAGTAAATTTTATGTAAAAAAAAACTAAACCATAAATTAAGTACTTTTTAGTAAACATAATTTCACTACCTATATTCGCTTAGTGAAGAAAACTTCGGTAATAAAATAGGTACCCATAACAAAGAAGACATGTCTAGAACTACCTACTTACCTTTTTTTTAACCTACTACTACGTGCCACTTCCATAGCTATAAAAGTTCTTTGTGCTTACTACCTACGGTTTCTGCGCTGCTGTTAGGCTATTAGTGACATGCGCCGCGCCACCTAGTTTCAGTACTATGCAGGTAGAGAACATGGCCAGTATTCTAAACAGAGAGCTAAGAAAGACTATTCATTGATTCTTAAAAAATATTAAATGGTAAACGTAAAAAATTATAATATTCTTTCCATTCTTCAACTGACCACCCGATATTTAAGTAAAAACCCACAGATTTTAATAAACCAAGTTAGTGAAAAATGAAATTTATTATTTTACAGTATTTTTTGCATACATTAGTATTATATTTTCGTTTACATGTATTTACAAACAGTAGCAGTAGTCTTAAGTTGGTGTGTATCAATTACCAAGTATCCAAACAGCATGAACACAATCGATTGCTCTGATTTGTTGGTTATTTTTGACAGTCACTTGACTTGTAACATGACGTTTACTGTCATCACTGTTATAATGGTAAAACCGTGAATGGGATTTTCAATTTTTAATATTTAATTTCTTTTGCAGTTTCATTTGCACGGTTCGTTTGTGAATTATATTGTTTTGTAGAGTGGGTATATTGTGAATTAACTGCAAGTGATACTGCAATGTCTCATCAAACAGGAATTCAAGGTATGTCAAAGTACAGTTATATTTTCCGTAATAAACACGTCTTATGATAATAGACCCGGTAAAATCATATAATTTGTTTCAACTTTTGCACAATCAATAAAACTGGATTAAATGAAAGTATATAAATAGAAATAGCGGTATTTCTGGCGTCAAACCAGATCACCCACGTCAATGTTACAGATCCGATAAATTAGAAGTAGATTATTTATATTTCCAAAGCGTTATGTTATACAAACTTAGAAAACAAATAAACCGAATAAGCTATTATGAAACAATGCAAAAACACGAACGATTTACACCATCTCACCATTTAGAGAAAGCTATTGATTGGATATTCAATAGATTATGATTCACTCGTTTATCGTAACGATTTACAATGGTTTCTATTAAGATATGACCAGTTACCTAAAGATAAAAACTTATCTTGATAGTGTAAACTTGTAACCATATGCAAAGTAAACAAAATGTTATCATTAAAAGTTGTTTTGGCTACCATGTAATCAGTTTAATTTCCTGTACTACACAATGTATTATTTTAATTTCAGCTAATGCAGAGTTGAAGAAATATTTGGGAAAATGTAGAGATGGAAAGATCAGAGTGTTGAAAATCAGTATTGAAAATGGTAATAATAAAAGTCAATCATTAATTACTTACCTAATTAGTTTTACCGGGCTTTGCCACTCTTAGCCTCTTGATTGGGCCATTGCATGTGACTTTGGTTTTCTTCTTTACTCAAGCCATTCCAGATCATCCCAGAAGGTTAGCAGCCTTTTCAGGTAACAATGCCGGAGTCTGGAGAACCTGTGCCTGTTAATCTGCCATGCTCCTGCATTCTATTAGCACATGCTACAGCATAGAGGGCTGTCTGCCTATGGTAAATAGGGGATTGTTCAGGGACAGTGTCCGGCTATCGCGCCTAGAATTTTCTGGACTTGGTCCCTATTTAGTCTAGTCAAACAGGCCAACTTTCTTCAATCATTAATTACTTAAAATAATACATGATGTGGGGTTTTAAGGATCTCAACATAATCACAATATTTTCAACTAATTTATTTATTCACAAAATACCTCCCATATTCCTGTGAGATCACAAAATTCTGCTGAAATAATGTACTTCTTCCATTATGATAAGTAAGCCATACACAAGTTAAACTTAGCTAAATTGAAATTTCTCCTTTTTAAAAGAATTGTTGGTTGACCTTCTTAACAATAATGTACACCTTGTATTCAACCTTTTACTGAGTTCCACATAAAATATGGTACCTGAATACCTGAGAATATACAATTTAAAAACATTTTACTATCACAAAACTGAATCTTTAACTTTTTGTAAATATATGATTCTGTTACATTTCAGAACAGCTGGTGCTATCCAAGTATTACCCTCCGAAGCACTCGTGGGAACAAGACTTCGACAAATATGTCCCGTCATTGGTTGTGGATGATCTGCCATGTTATATTTTATATAGGTAAACATAATCTTTACTTTATCATAATCACGAAGACATTATGAAGAAAAAAAAGTATTATTAAAACTAGCATATTATATAAATAGCAATAAGAACTGCATTAAAATCTGTGAATGGTTTAAAATATGCGTTATTAAATATCTGTTGATTATAATGTTTTATCACAACTAAAGTGACACTCTGTAATTCTACACAGTAATAAATCTTGTGGTTGCATTCACAACTAACACAAGGTCTACTTCAGTTTTAAGGTCAAGTAAAATATTATAAAATACAAATTCTGACTTATTGTTCATTAAATTATTAATAAGTGAGAATTTTGTGTATGTATTAACGTATTTCACAAAAATGTAAGCTGATTGTTTTTGCTTTTAAAAGGTTTGACTCAACAAATTCAGTTGGGCATGAGTGGCTGTTACTAAGCTGGTCGCCTGACAGTGCTCCAGTGAGACATAAGATGTTGTATGCCTCAACTAAGGCAACTCTGAAGCAGGAGTTTGGCTCATCACACATTAAGGATGAAATGCATGCAACAGTCAAGGTACGCAATTCTATCCATATTAAGCTCATGTGTGTCGAAAATGCGGATCAAAGTGAGACAAAATAGACATATTATTGTTTCTTAATACTGTATAGGTTAATAGTACTGAAACACATATCCCCGGATTCGAAACTATTGATCAACACAAAAGTTCCTTCACCACCTGTCAATCCTGTAATGTTAAGGACTCTGATAGGTTATTAGTTTTCTTTTCAACAAATCATAGTTGTGATCAGTTGATTTGACAACAGATATAATAGGGATATCTATTTCGTCCACTAGATAGATAAAAAAACTCGTTTTTTTTCTTTTATCAAATCAATGAAAATGACAAAGTTAAAGTTCTGTAGTGCCCCCACTACAGAACTTTAGCTTTGTCATTTTCTTGAGACGTCACTTGTGGGTAAAAATTGTAGCCACAAGTGACGTCACGCGACATTTGCATTCACTGTATCTTCTTCATCATTTGTTTAATTAAAAAAAGAAAAAATACGAGTCTAATATATTTTTTAATACCTATGTGATGTGTAAATAAAAAAACAATAGTCGATCCCCTATTGATCAGCCTTTCGGACCCCAAGGTACAGTATTTAAATTTAACTTCTGAATTTGAGAATAACAATCTTTACTTTAAATAAATATTCTATCTCAGTAAAATCTAATACTATAATATTGCTACTCTCATTTATTAAAACGGAAAATATCGGATAATGCTTTAGCATTACACTTTCCCTAATTGATAATTATGTTTATGATATATTATTATTGATAATAAATAAAATGTTTTAATTTGACCTCAATAGCATGAACAATATAATAGTTGTATGTGCTACATGTTTATTACGCATTGTCAAATAAAATCATTTATATGGTTGTTATTACTGGTAGGTAGGTAGGTAGGTTGGTACTTAGTGCACAATGAAACAATCAAGTGTTTCAAAAGTCTTATTCATCAAGTACTTTGTTAAATTATGGCTTAAATACTACAAAACAATTGCACTTTCTGCATTACATTATGATATCCAATTATCATTATCAGTAATTTTCGAAAGCCATGATTTTATGATTTGTTATCTTATGTGTAACAAGTAGCAGAACAATTACATCTATACTAATATTATAAAGCTGAAGAGTTTGTTTGTTTGTTTGTTTGTTTGTTTGAACGCGCTAATCTCAGGAACTACTGGTTCGAATTGAAAAATTCTTTTTGTATTGGATAGTCCGTTTATTGAGGAAGGCTATAGGCTATATAACATTACGCTACGACCATTAGGAGCGGAGCATAAATGAAAAATGTTGCATAAATGAAAAACCGTTGAAACTAAAACACGCGAACAAAGTCGCGGGGACAGCTAGTTGTAGATATAAATTATTTATATTTAAAGTTCTAACACCCTAGGTTTATGAGAATGATATGGGCGCTTTTTACCCGACTGCCAAGGAAGGGAACGGTTATGTTTTGCACGTGTATCTTGTATAAACATACGTTTCTATGTTTATAAATTTCTCTATTACCTCATATCTTCCAAACGGCTGTATAGAATTCGACACTAAAGGGGTCGTTAGATTTGTCTCAAAAAAATAAATAAATGTTGACAACATCACATACATTGCTCTGAACCCAAAGTAAGTAGCTAAAGCACTTGTGTTATGGAATTCAGAGACAACGAAGGTACCACAAACACCCAGACCCGAGACAATGTAGAAAAGGGGTTTAAAAAAAAAAGTGTCTTGAAAGAAGAAATATACGGTGGAAATTTGCTGATAAACGTTTATATTTTTTTACTCAAACCTATTGAGTAAGGTATCAAAATAAATGTTTAACTGTAATTGGGAATGAGATAAACAATTATGATAATGATGATGATTAAAAGTAGCCTATGTGTCTATTTAGGTAATAAACTAAAATTTCATTTAAATTTGTTCATTCGTTTTATCGTGATTGAATAACAAAAATCCATCCGTCCAATCTTTCAAATCATATACTTTATTTTAATATATAAAACTGAAGAGTTTGTTTGTTTGTTTATTTGTTTGTTTGTTTGAACGCGCTAATCTTAGGAACTACTGGTCCGATTTGAAAAATTCTTTCAGTGTTAGATAGCCCATTTATTGAGGAAGGCTATAAGCTATATAACATTACGCTGCGACCAAAAGGAGAGGAACATAAATGAAAAATGTTGCAAAAATAAAAAACCGTTGAAACTAAAACACGCGGACAAAGTCGCGGGGGACAGCTAGTTTATAATATTAGTAAGATAAAAAAAAATAGCAGTCTCTGCTATCTATATCATGCACAAAAAATTCAAGACTGAAAAGTTACATGTAAACAGAAGAGTGATATATAAAGATAACCTTTTCTATTTTAGGATGAAGTTAGCTTGAAAGGCTACAAAGCGCATCTGAGCGGGGTCAGCGCGCCCGCCCCGCTCACCGACAGAGAGGAAGCCTTGAAGGAGTTACAAGAGAGTGAACACAACACTAACTATGGAACTGATGCAAGGTGGACTATTCTTAACCTATCTATTTTTCTTTGAAGACTTTATTTATTTTTTAATTATAGGTATGTTATAAATAAGTAATGAAGGTCTAAAGTGGATAGATCGAGTTTTGAGCAACTGCACTTTAATAGGGGTGCGGACTGGGTATGAAAAGGAAATATGCATATAGTCCGCCAGTTACTAAAACTAACTACTACTAACTTTAAAGTTTTTTTTTTTGTTACGGGTATTTCTTAAATTGTAATGTTACGCGGAAAGTTGCTTTAATTTTTTTATTACAACAATACTTAATATGTTCCTATTTTGGATTTCCAGGCAATCTACAATGGGTGGTGTGTCATTCCCTATAACAGAAGCCGCCAAACAAGGCTTACATGATCTCAAACGAGGCTCCTATAATTACTTACAATTTAAAATAGGTGAGTTACAATTGTAAACACTTGTAGATATTGATAATAATCTAGTACTTTTAACTAAAACACTGGTATTACCTACCCTAGTCCTGATAACATATTAACTTTGTTAGCTCCTCAACACAAAATGTTGGTCTAGAGTTTGGCAGCATTTATATCTATGTATAGTAGGCTATACAATATTATTTTAAAAACATAAGTTAACAGTTTACATAAACCAAAGCGCTGTCATGTTATACTTATAGTATATATGACACTAGAAGTAACAAAATATATGAATAGGTTATCAATAATTATAAGGAACAGTGTTTTAAAAACAAAAAAATATTTGGTCCACTACAACTTTATGTAAATACCTACTTATAGCTTGAGATGCGTTGAGAACTTGTTTGTTACTGGGTTCTCTGCATATTCGGTGTCGTTTTCAGTTCCTACTCGTATTCAGCCAAATAACTTTGTTCAACTGCAGAGTAGTATTTGTTTTTATGCTGTTGTTGGTTACAAAGAATAGAAAACGAAAGATAACAAAACAGTTTTCGTGTCCTTTTACTGAACCGCGTTATTCGGTAGAGTTCTCGGTTTGATAAAAGTAAAATACTCTGCCCATCTCTATATAAAACCTACTTCGATTTTTTATTTTTAAACCAGCACTTGTCATTGTTGATAACGTAAGCATTAAACATCCAATTTTCAATACCTTTTCAGATTTAGTAGAAGAACAGATTCACCTCTCGAAGGCGGCCAACATATCGTTGACGGACCTTCCGCAGCAAGTGCCGGCCGACCAGGCCAGATACCACTTGTATATATTCAAGCACACGCATGAAAGTGACTATATGGAAAGCATAGGTATATATTGAACCTTATGTATGTGATGCTAAAGTTGCAATTCGTAAAGTGACAGTTCTGCCGTATATCACTAAAAGTTTATTGAAATAATGTCTTTTTGTGTTTGGTTTTTTTTAAAAAGAGGAGGATCTCAATTTTTCTTTTGTATGTCAACAAAATAGATTCAGTAGTTTTGTTGTAAAATCAATTTAATTTGAAAATTTTACCAAAAATGTTATTTTGGTAAATGAAATGCGTATATTATCCAATTTGAATTGGTAATACTTTTACTTACTTTGAAGTCAGTTTTTTTCCATTTATGTGTAATGAATAATTACATTTCGAAACGTGAGATCAGTCCTTTAAATTAAAATGCAACTTTAGAATCGCAATTCGAAACATTTATTA
The DNA here is from genome assembly GCA_932294365.1 of Diachrysia chrysitis. Classification (NCBI taxonomy): domain Eukaryota; kingdom Metazoa; phylum Arthropoda; class Insecta; order Lepidoptera; family Noctuidae; genus Diachrysia; species Diachrysia chrysitis. The sequence continues at coordinate 9,479,167 of OW028645.1, forward strand.
CACATACTAGCTGTCCCCCGCGACTTTGTTCGCGTGTTTTAGTTTCAACGGTTTTTCATTTTTGCAACATTTTTCATTTATGCTCCGCTCCTATTGGTCGTAGCGTGATGTTATATAGCCTATAGCCTTCCTCAATAAACGGGCTATCCAATACAAAAAGAAATTTTCAATTCGAACCAGTAGTTTCTAAGATTAGCGCGTTCAAACAAACAAACAAACAAACAATCAAACTCTTCAGCTTTATAATATTAGTAAAGATTTATTTACAAAGTCGGGGCCTTTGTTTCCGGTCTGTCTGTCTGAACGCGATAAACTCAAAAACTACGGGCCCGTTTTGCGAATGGTTTTCACCAATAGATAGAGTGATTCAAAAGGAAGGTTTTAGTGTATAATTCATTAATGTTTTATATAAACTTGCGAAGCTGGAGCGGGTCCCTAATTAAGAATTAAATATGAATAACATAGTTCATTTATTTTTTCAGTATTCATCTATTCAATGCCTGGGTACAACTGCAGTATAAAGGAGAGAATGATGTATTCGAGTTGTAAAGGACAGTTTTTAGAGATTATTGAGAAGATGGGAGTTGAAATAGCGAAACGGGTGAGTTTATCATTGTACTTTTCGTTAATAAATGGACTACGACTTCGAACCCAATTTATCTATTTGATTGAACCATTTAAAGTATTTTTTTTTTCAATACCTACCCTTTTATCAATACCTTCCTTTCGGCTTTTAAGTTCTGCTTATTAGCGTTCCATACCCGTAACTAACGGGATCTTATTACTAAGCGTCCGCTGTCCACAGAGCGTGTATTTCAGTTGCCGCTATCACAACGAATAATAAAAATAAATTAAAAGTTAAAGGGATTCCATAATATGCTACGGAACCGTTCACGCGCAAGTCCGACAATAAAGCCCTAGCATTTGACACATTTAAAGTAGTCAGTTCTCATGTTTAATCTACTATTTCCAGTTGGAAATCGACGACGGCAAGGAGTTAACCGAAGAATTCTTATACAGCGAGATTCATCCTACGAGGAACTTGCATCGCCCCGCCTTCGCCAAACCTAAGGGCCCGCCAAACAGAGGCGCGAAACGAATCACCAAGTCTCAGAGTACACAGTAATTAAATTATATAATGATCACGTGGCTAAGATAAGTTTTAAGCAAGAGTCAATAAGTTTTATAGTAACTGTGCCCTGCGGTTTCTTCCGCCTTTTTGGTCGCCTCCTAAGGATCGTTTTGTGATTTTATAGCCCAAATCTTGAGCTATTATTTGCTAAAAGATTTTTTGAATTTTCCATTTTTTTAATTGTAGCGAAATAAAACAAACTTTAGCTGGTCTATATCAGAATGGATTCCGGCAAGCATCTTGAATAAAATATGCCAAGTTGGTTTTCAGACATTCGGAAACTACAACAAATGCGAATTAACAAATCGTGTGTCAATGCTAAAATCCGCTCACTTTGGCCCGACTGCTCAATATACAAATTAAAAGGTCTAATTTGTTCTTGATTTAGTTCGCTCTTATGAAATTTATCTATAAAGAGAAAAATATATTTTTATTTATATTATCATGGCGTTCAAAATCATGATATAACTTTATCTTTAATATTTTTTACCATTAGGTCAAAGGATTAAAGCCGAATAGTGCTAATTAGGAGCCACGTGATTTACATACATCCCTACTACTGTGTAATAAGTACATAACGCTTCAATATATAAAGTGACAATCATAAACCTTTTTATAAGCAAGGAGGTTAAAACAATACAATATTGCTAAAAAGACTGGAGGTCAATGTGCAATAAAAACATACAAAATTACATTATTCGAAAAAAAAAAATGTTTAAAACATTTATTCTATTTAAAAAATGTACTAATACTAATGAAGTTTGTATAATTTAAAGTGTATTACGGTATACTACAAAAACAACCTTTAATGATGTCATGTAGAAATTGAATTTAACTGACGTTTAAGTATTACTAACTTAAAGTGAACGAATTAGTCGACTATAAAGTTCAGATGTACCCTCGATATTACGTAACACAAATATGTATTTATTAAATATTTATTTACTTTTAAAAACAAGAAGTAATAGCTGTATAAAAATTATTACATAATTGTCTCTATTTTATTATATTTATAATTAATGAAATACCTTTTAAACTCTGTTGGAATGAATTTGCTTTATAATTAAATAAATAAAAATTTTCTACATTATATTTCATGAAATAATTTGAGATGTTGCATACCTAAATGAGGGTACTCTAAGTCACGTGTTAAATATAATGCAATCTATTATGTGTACTTGTTATAAAAAAGTATTATTGCAGTCATTAGATAGTAGGACTGTTTAAATACATAATATGTATATTTTTGCATAGAAATTATTATTCAATTGTATTTTTCATAAAGTTTTGCATGAACTTACTTTTTAAATCAAGTTATGATAATTATAATATGAACGCATATGTAGCTCAATAAAATTAATTATTATAGATCTTGCCATTTTTAAAGTTTTGTAACTTTTATTATTGAACCAAAGCGTTCATTATTATCTCGTTTGATTAATTATAAGCCTTAGCATTTTTTACCTTTCGTATCTTAAAATTAAGCGAAAAATGTTTGTTTTTATTTTAATTCTTAAATTGATGCACAAATACAATATGAAATTTGTAAATACATATTTCCTTATATTTTTGTAAATCGGTTTGACCACATCTGTATTGTGCAATTTCTATAACAATAAAGTGCTTTTAATATATATATTTATGTATTATTTTCAACTGAACTTTAGAAAAAAAAAACAAATGAGAACCTGTAATTTTAGAATAATCAAGTAGGTAAGTATGTTTGACCAGCGTTTATTAGTTCAGCCGTCGAATCCAACGATCGCTTTCAGTTTAATTGATTCGTGTTATTTACATTAGTTGGGTCATCGAATTCGGCGAACGCATTCTGGCTAAATAATTGGCTATCATCGATATGGCGTCACCGAATACAGGTTGCAACCGACTACCCGTTTACATTAGTTGGTGACCGAGTACGAGCTGCATCCGTAGCCCAACGGTCTAACCGAATAATATCAAAGCGACATTACATATTATGTGTTTCCATTCAAATTTAATGGCGGCTGTGAAGTGCGCTAAACGCTGCGCAGTACCTCGCCCCGCTACCCCGCTGGCGCATGAGTTTGGTACTGCGCAGCGACTCAACTCGTTTTCACAGCCGCCTTTAAGTTTGTACCGTACTGTACGCATTAAATCTATAAATTTTACTGCAGGAAAAAAGCCTCTTATTTAGCGAACAAACATTGATCACCACACTAAAGAATATTAATTCAAATAATATAAAATCTTGAGACAACTCACACACGTCCATCTGATCTTAAACTAGGCAGAACCTGTATTATGGCAACCAGACAACTGATAAACATACTTAATATATTTCTAAATACATACATATTATAGATAAATTACACCCAGACACAGACCAAATAGACATGCTCGTCGCACAAACATTTATCCTGCTTGTGAATTCGAACCACGGCTTTCTGTTTCGCAGTCAGGGTCACTGACCATTAGTCCAATAGGCCAGTTAATTATATTAAATCCAAGTCTTACTATGGGATACCTACTCTGTTACCCAGTAATATGGGTTGTGCAAGTCTGATAGGCAGTCACTATGTTAAATACAGTATTGAGCTGAATCCTTGTCCCCAAATGAATATATGAGACTGGAAGCCAACTGTCTTTTAGGCATCCACGTCTGTGATTTAAAACCCTTAATTGGACACTTATTTCTAACTGGCCACCTCGAAAATAAATACAAATTGTAAAATTTAATATTTATTTATTTTACATACCTAATTTATGTACAATATTTAACACACCTACTGTCTCAGACTCCAAATAAATAAATAATTACATTTAAATTAAAACGTTTGCTTCTCAGTAGCGAATTGTTAAAAACATAACCACAATGTAAAAGCCGTAACTTTCCCCCGATGATCAAAAATGCTCAACAAATAATCCTGAAGGCACTCTTTCTCAGCTCCTAAACGAATAGGCCGAAATTAATGCAATTCTTCCCGTTTGAAAGCTGATTTGTTCAAAATGGATTCTATAGATTTAATTTATATAGATCTGTTCGGCCGTTTGCAAATTATCAGCGCTTCAGAAATATAGCCGGGAGTTTTTTTTTTTATATCTTAAAACTAGTACAATGTCACAACAGTGTGGAATTTAGTATAAATCACATATTATGTATAAAGAAATGACGATCGTTGTATAATATTAAACATGAAAACATCAGGGGTCTGAATCGAGCGTATTATCCTTTTTTTATTATTTTATGTCCTCAATAGTAACTTCTCCTTTTTGAGCAACTAAAAATTTATGATGTAGTGTCAATTCATCATTCTTGATTGTTGCTGATTTTTCTAAAGCTTGATTGTACTGGTCTTCCCTGTAGAGCAAAAATAAAAATTGGAAATCACAATTATGAGATTTGACAACAGATTAAATTTTAACTTTGGAGACATGTCTTGTAATGTACCTCAGATATTGAAGAAAGAATCAAAGATATATTTAAATAACATACCTTGCTTCTTTTACACTGTATAAAGCTTTTCTAATGTCAGCCATGTTTAAGCCAGTGACTTTTAATAATCCTATAATCATTAGTCCTGCAGCGGCGCTTAGCACGGTTCCTGTAAATAATTATTTTTATTACTGCAACTAATGGGTATTATCATTTTGTATGTCTGTACCATACAAGTAGTGTAAAATGACTTATTTAAAACAAAACGGTTTACTCACGTATATTCTCGAGATCGCGGCGGCGGCGGTGGTGTCGCGAGTCGAACCGCCGCCGCGTCAGCTCATGATTAGGGACTCCTATTGAGTCTAAAACTAGTCGGGAGATCCCGAGAATATACGTCAGTAAACCGTTTTGTTTTAAATAATTATGAATACTCCTCACGAAAGTAAAATGACTTGTCCTGCAGGCCTAGAGGTTAATAACCACACTAATTTAATTTACCATTTGCTTACCATATGGCCAAACTTAAGTGGTAATCGATTAGAGCGTAAGTTGTTTTGAGACACCACTGAGTAATTGATTAGGAACCCCAGTAAGTATAATCTTACTTGGTGTATATTTTTTATATTTTTGAAACATAATTTTAAAAGATATCGCTTAATGAGGAAGCTGACTTATAAGTTTTTAAGGAGCTTAATGTTTTAAAAAAAATTATACTCCTTTTTTTTTTATTTAAGTAACCAAAAACTCACGACGATACATTGATTTGAAATGTCGCGTGACGTCATTAGCCTTCACTCCTGAACTTTTATTCGTTTTATAGACAGTATGTTGTTATTTTGAAAAATGCAAAAAATACGTGTCTAATATTTTTTTATCATCGAACTGACGGATTATTTAGATTTTGACTTTTCATACCTTTTATTGACCTCATACAGCTATGATGTGCAACAAACATACCTAAAGCAGCACCAACAAATGTTGCAGCTAATCCTAAATTGACCTTGTATAAAGCTCCGGTGAGAGCACCAGCTGATATATACTCTATTAAAGATGTATCTCCTCGGTACACTGAGATAGTTGTTGCAGTTAAACTGAAATTTAATAAATTAAAGGAGTTATTAATATATACTTCAATTATGAACCTGTAATCAGAAACTATATGTAATACTGTGTGTAATGATTGTGATTCATTCATCCAAACTAGTTTCAAACCTAAACTTCAGGACTTTTCATAAAGCCCTGGTATGACTAAAGGTTCTTTAAACACCAATTTAGTTTTTAGCAGCAATCCAAAAAATAACCACCTTAAATTTTAATTAATATACAGAGAATCGGTAAATAAACAAAATGTCTATAGGTATTATTATTCTTTATTAGTTGGTATATTATTTATTTATTTTTTTAATACTTCATGCACAGTGTACATAGGCGGACTTAATGACAGAAGGCATTCTCTACCAGTCAACCTTTAGGTGATGCAGAAACAAACGTGGTAAATGCACTGAAAATTATGAAGAAAATCATTTTTATATTAAAGTAATATTTACCTAAATAATCCAGTAAAGAAACACAATCTCCAGCCCCATTTGTATGCACCTCTTGCAAAGGCTATAGTCACATAGTCTTGTAGTTTTTTCTGTAACCAGATTATTAGACATTCAATAAAACGGTAGATATCTTCATTTGCATAGAATGTAGGTACAACAATAAAGTGTTTAATATTTAAATTTGAATCCTTGTACAATTCTGCCTTCATTTAGCATGCAAATATTATTATTAACAATGCTTAAATACTTTGAAACAAGAGTCTTATTATATTTAGATTCTAATCTTAACATATTATAATAAACATTTCAGTAACAAGTAAGGTCCAATGAGGGTAACTTAATAGAAGAAGATAAATTAAACATAAACATTTTAAAAGAATAAATATGGACAACATCACAAACATTGCTCTGAACCCAAAATAAGTAGCTAACACACTTGTGTTAAGTAATTCAGGGACAACGAAGGTACCACAAACACCCAGACCCGAGACGATGTAGAAAAAGGGTTTTCTACATTGACCCGGCCAGGGATCGAACCCGGAACGTCAGAGCTGGCGACACCTCGAAAACCGGTGTGTACACCACTCGACCATGGAGGTCGACAAATGTCAAATAATCATTTTATGTTTACCTTTGCACTAGCCGTTGATTTGAATATTGTAGCTTGATTGTTTTCAATGAAATTTAAGTAAGCTACCCTGGAGCTGACAAACCCTCCTAAACAGCCACCAACGAAGGCTCCGCTAAATGCCGACTGCATAACTGTGTTTAGTTCTATAGAGATTTCATCAAATTCACTGAAATTCAATGTTTTATTTATACTATTAGGTGGAGGTTGAGAAGTCAAGAGTGTATGGTAGTGCTAAACTGCTGGTTGTTTACTCAGAATCCTGAATTTCAGCAATACCAGTTAAACATGTACCTAAATATCTAGTTTCAATGTCTTGTTATAACACTTGAATAGCATAATAGCAATTGTGTAGTCAGGGGCTATGCGATTTTGCGACTGAATCAAAGCTGCATCATGTTTTGGTGACTCTGCTTAGTTTGTGATCAGTCACTGCATTTAGCTTCTATAAAGGTACCAAATTGCCAATCAATAATGCTAAAAGAAGCATGTCTGGCCCTGAGTAAATATTTTTACTTCTAATTCTTAAGTATCTATTTGTATAATTTATTTTAAGTAATGTTTAGTGAATACAAAATTGTCGGTCTATTTAAAGACGAAAAGAAATGTCAAATTGTAAGTATAGAAAATAAATGTCTTCTTGTTTTTAAAAAACAACTCCCACACTTAGGAATTTAATCCTTGTGTCGCGGGGGGTTTCACAAACATTCAAATCACATGCACAAAGAACACCCAGACTTGGAACAAGTATTTGTGGGTCACACAAATGCTTGTCCCATGCGGGGATCGAACCCACGGCACGTCGCGCAGAGGTAATTGGCTTGGTGACCTATACCACTCGGCTATCCGTGCAGTCAAGTCAATGTGATTACGTTTGGGTTGCATAAAGATTATTTATGCAGTTTCATGGATAAACTCCTAAATGCTCTTCCTTGCACACTACGAAACTAACAACTTGTGTTGATCTCATCATAGATAATAAAAGGGTACAGCTGTTAGTGGGGTACTTACTTTCTTGAATACATTTGTTTAACTCGCTCCCAGCCAGTTTGTGGTGGCATTGAATGAGGCCCATTGATAATATCGTTGTCGTATTGATTTCTTGGCCGACTGAAAATTGGTATTGCGAAAGTAGGTGTCAACCTTACGACAGTCCTCAACATTGTGATGGAAACCTATTCTATCGATTAAACCACTTTCATAATAATTAACTAATGAATTAAAATAATACGATCTCTTTCATAACATTTATAACTTAGAGGTTATATACTGCAATTCAAATATTCGACATCAACAACACTTACTATTCTCCCGTTGTCAGTATCATATGGGTTCCGTCAGCTGTCATTGTGAAATAGAAGCTTTCGTTCAGCAACGGAAAATACTTTTTTCACGTGCTTTTACTTATTCATCGAACGAAAGATTTGTGATTTTTGTTTCATTAAACAATGTCGGTTAGTTCAGAAAAGCAAAGTGTAATAATTTTTGCGTGTAAAAGTGTACTAGTCATGTATCTAATATTACTTAAAAATTTTCACTCATAATGGGCATGTTTCCTATTTTTTTAATGTCCGTTTGGTAGATTAATGAATTTTATTGGACACGTATTTTTCCTGCAAATAAAAATGAGCAAAATACAGTGAATGGAAATTTCGCGTGACGTCACTACTTGCGACAATTTATACGACGGCGTGGCGTCATAAGCCCCCACTACAGAACTTTAAATCGCTGTATCTTTATAATTTTGTATTGTTTTAATAAAAGAAAAAATACGTGTCTAATATTTTTTTATTATCTAACTGACGGACTAAATAGATTTTACCTTTTCATACCCAGTTACGGTGGAGGATTCTTGTGAAAAACAAAACCGATAATTATTTTGCGCAAATACATTAACAGTTTCCTGGCATTTTTCTATTTTATTCTGATACATAAATTCTTTAATCTGATGTCTAGTTTTTCTTTTATCTTTAATTATTTCTAAAAGTCTCGAAGGATCGCTAGTAATATTTTTCTCAGTTGTGTTTTAATCCCTAAGTGATTTGTTTATGAGTTTTTCACTTAACTTCTGTAGTATTTAAATCATTCTCTATTAGTGTGCCTTTGATCCGGAAAACATGCAGCATTATTATGAAGAAGCAGTGTAAACTTAGCCGGAAGTCTACAGTCTATTCATAAATTTAATAAGTAGTTCATCTTACCGGAAGTAGGTGGCGCTAGTGTGTTACCCGGCAAGTTGGCGGGGAACTGCTGCACATTTGAATGCCATAGCGTTGTGTTCTTTCGTCGCGTGTGGTCGTATCTTATTTCATTAAACGGTGTTGTTTTTATTAACTAATTTAAAAAAGTGTTAAGTTTATACAGTTCATGTTTCGATAATTAACAACTAAATATAGGTTACGTCGCGTAATGATTCCCACGAGATCGAACAGTGTCGATGAGGCTACCGAAGCCAATCGATCGGGGATTTCGTGATCTCTGAGTCCTGACAAGGACGCGGGACGTGCATAAGGTTAATTCAAGTTTTGGAAGCGAGTCCTGCAGGGAGCAAGGCCGGGAGGGATTTTCACACAGACCCTCAGATGCAGAGACAACGACTGATCTGCCCGTTATATAAGGTAGGTACCTAAGTTTTATTAAGAGTTATTTATGATTCAGCAACAATGCATGCCCAATGTTAATGCCATAAGTCTAAACAATTTGCCTTTGGAGACAATAAATAAAGAAAATAATGACTTTTTATCTAACCTGTAAGCGGTTTCTTTTAAATCATTAGATCTAGGAATTTTGACAGACACCTTTGGTCGAGAAAACCGTCATAAACAGGTTGACGACCAACGTATCGCACACGGGGCAACATACAGGGTATAAAAGACTGTTTGAAAGTCATGTCCACTCTGGGATTTTGTAGCCTAAAAACTAATTACAAAACGTGTTCGTCAAAGGCAAGGACCAGCTCGCCCCTACAGAGTACCTAAATCTGGGCTGCTATAACTAATGCCTTCCTTCATCAAAGGAAGCTCTTGCAATCTGGTTTACAAGAAATCATTGATTAGGTTCGGTAAGACCCGGATTTGAATTAAACTACCCTCATTAATTAAATTACTGAGACATTTTTAAAATCAGCATGTCGTATAAATGATCAGAATAAATGTGTGTAAGGTAAAAGGGCGGTACATAAAAAGCGCCGCAAAATTACTGACAAAAAATATCCAACCTATCTCCTAAAAATAGGTCCTGTAACTCTTGACAACAAACTCCTATATAAAAAAAAAATCGTTTGTTCAATCTCTTTGGAGGTCTACAAATGTACATGGCACCCTCACCTCATGCACCACATGGTAATTTAAAGAACCTCTGTAGAGCACAGACAAACGATAGAAAAACCTTTTAGGATACCTACAAGAATGTAACGGACAAACCAAAAAAATACCTTGATACCTACCTACAGTTCGAAACAAGAACAAGAACAAATTACTACCACATTCATACATATTACATTCATGCATATTACATTAATACCGGTTATTCGTTCCTACTTACATAATATATTTTTTAACATATATTTTTAAAAACGAAATCTTCTTTCTGCTATATTGACCTCACCCGTGAGAAAAACATTGTGGTTAGCGTTTCCGGGTACGTGAATTAGGTACGGGTGATACAAATACGATTTTAACTTTAAAAATATGAAAAGTCTTGTTTTTATTACAAAACAATATTAAATTCGTATTTGTATTATCTTGTAGTAAAACTCGCTTTATGTAATTATCTTAATTTAATAATTTAATTTTGATTACACATCACGCCAAATGCTACTGAGGGATGTGCCGCGGGTTCAATATCTACTTCGATAGCTACCCTTTACTTGGAATCCTAGGTTTGTCCTTCACCTTCAAAACCTAAAGACACTTTTTGAAATATCTAGGCGGACTGTTACAGTACTGTTCTCAACAAAGGGTCGTTGAGTGCATGTTGTAAAAACAACAAAAAGGCAATTATAAAATTAAAATTTTAATACTATTTGGTTCATAGACACACTCAAAAACAATCAGTATGGAAACGTTTAAAATGCGGTAATATACATATGACATAATTATGCTTAGTACCTACGACTAGTTCGGGCGTTGATAGACAAAACGTCACAAAGATATCAGTATAGGTACAGGATTTACCAACATTATGCACCTGGAAACAGGGTTTGAACAGTTCTTAAGCAATCTGACATCAAGCAACCCCGGGGGGTTGCTGATCAGCAGTAGCATCTTTAGGATTCTTAGAGAACCAATAAAAAAAAAACCTAGAGAACCAATAATAATAAGCTGATATTTTATCTCGAAGTAACTGGAAAACATTTACACATAAGTATTTATATTGTAATTGTCGGGAGATCGAACTACCCAGAGAAAGCCGTAGTCTGGTGATCAAGTTTTTTTAGCACGGTAGGCCCGCCACCAAATGAGACTTAGCGATTGTACCATAGGGTATTACAGTCTAATTCAAAAAGTGTTTTAATTTAATCTGTTATTGATAAAATACCACAAAAAAATATAAATACATTTTTTTTATTCCAATTATTTCATAAAAACGTGTTTTAATTTTACAATTCAAATTTGGGCGCGAAAACGCCAATTCTCAGGCCGCCATGTCTGTGACGTCACGTACAGCGTTTTTGACATTCGAAGCACAGATAAAAAAACTTGTATTTTCAAATTGAAATATTTAATTTATTTTGCAGTTTTATGAATAGAAATTAATATTTTTCGTTTGTTTTTTCATAAATGAACTATAAAAACATAAATTTAGATTTTATTTTTCATAGTGCGTAATACCCTATTATTGTTTTACATAGGTATGATAATATTACGTAGGTATCTAATCCCTTTTCTTCTAACTATTAATTCAAGTGACTGCCAGCCCAGACCACATTGTGTCTCATCTGGTTAGTATGCATTAGAAAGCTTCATGGATCAAATTTTGACATGACCAATGTAATTTTTATTTAATATATTATATATATTTGTTCGCGTGTTTTAGTTTCAACGGTTTTTCATTTTTGCAACATTTTTCATTTATGCTCCGCTCCTATTGGTCGTAGCGTGATGTTATATATAGCCTATAGCCTTCCCCAATAAGCGGACTATCCAATACAAAAAGAATTTTTCAATTCGAACCAGTAGTTCCTGAGATTAGCGCGTTCAAACAAACAAACAAACAAACAAACTCTTCAGCTTTAAAATATTAGTATAGATTATTTAGTCATAGGTACATTTAGCTTTAACCCGTGTCGAGTAAGCATCTATTATTTTTCCACAAAGTTTACAAATCATAGTAGTGATAAAAGAAGGCCCTTAAAAATCGATGTGATGGGGTCTATGAAATGAAAGCAAACTCCATTTTCAACTATATTTTATTATAAAATCACAAAGAATAAATCTAGAGTTCAATAGGGTAGTCACTTAGATATTAATATTGTTGTATATATTTATAATTCATTTAACTGCATTACATCGTTTAGTTTAGTGTGCATTCGGTCTTAGAAGGACCGTTACGCATTTCATAAAATTAATTTTCACAAACAATTGTCAACAAAATAAGTTTCATCTCGAAATATAGCCTGTTAAATCTTGCCATTGAATTTTAAACGTGTATTTATGAGATAAAACGTCAGATAAGTTGAAAGAAAAATATTATTATATCCCTGTTATTTTTGTCCCAACGATTGGTCTTTGGCATATTGAATTAAGACTAATTAATATTGACATGTTCAAATTGTTTCAGAAAATCTTATTACGACAGTGAACAAAATTAGATGTGCTTTTCAAGAAAATGTTGAGATAAATTTCGTTACTCGAACGATCGTTTACATCTATTTAACTATTTTAACTTTACACACAACCCTTTAATTTGCACACCATTATTTAATTCTTTTAATGAAACAACCAAAACATTAATAAATCATGAAACAAAGAAGGTACAGTTATACTTTCTAGAACGGGTTCCTCGATAAGTTAGGTAGGTAGGTATATAATTCACTAGAGCGACTACTGAAATTAAGGTAGGATATTAACTAGTAAATCTTAAAGTAATGATTATGTTAATCTTTACTATAGATCCTATTAATTTAATTTGTAATTATTAACATAGTCGTGTATAATATTTACATCCTCAGAATAATTTAACACGAGTGTACCTGCCACTTTGCCGAATAAATTTAAAATAATTAATTATCTAGTTTGATGTTAGATTATGCCAGTTGTCTGTTGGGTACAGCGGGTTAGCTGGGCCTTGTAGGGATTTCGGTTTAGGCAAGCTCTATCCCGGCATTTTCACATCGTTTACATTCACACATTATCTAGATCGTATGATGCTGATCGGGTCTCGTATATAAAGTGGCAGACACACAATAATTTCACTAATTCAACGTTCAATACGGAATGGTTCAGTTCTTTTCACACAGAAGGAATAAGGGACGTGGCGCGGACACAAACCGCCTCGGACGATCTAAAACCAGGCAGCGTTTTAATTTTACACACAAATTCACATTATACCCTGTGCGAAATATAATATTCCACTTGTTAATATTATATAAAACATAATATCATTGGCAATATTTTAAGTCCCTTACTCCGTTCACAATTCAACTAAACGACGTGTTAATTCACCTATAATATTCATCGCGAGTCACCAGACTCTTGAAAAATGTAGAGAATGTTATTCACAAGTCATATAATATATAAATATATCGAAGCGTAATAGATACATTAAAATGTAGTCAAGTGTAGATTCGCCAGGATAGTAATTAAGTTCTATAAGTACGAATATGTCTAGAATACCAATTGTGTACTAATGTACATCATTTCATTATATTGATCCCCTTTAACATTTATAAGTTTTATTTACAATTAGGTTCTTGAAACTCCTTCAGGTGTTCTGAAATAAAGGGATTAAATGATAACCACAGACGCTTAAGAAAACTAACACAATGAAGGCAGGTGGAGATGGCAATACAACGCTATCTCTGTCACTCCGCACTGTCGCATTCGTATCGTAGACAATTGGTATGGAAATGAAATAAAAAGGGATTCAGGTAGAAGGGAAAGGATTGAAAAATAAAGAACAAAAAGTGTCAATGATAATAATAGTTTAATTATGAAATTAAAAATAAGGAGTGAAATTAACCACACATAAGGCTTAAAATTAAAATAAGAAATAGACGACGACACATACAAGGTTACAATGAAACATCGAGCGGTCGCCGCCGAGGTGAAGGGAAGGCAGTCGACATCCGAGCAGAGTATGGAGGAGCATGACAGTTATATGCGCCTTAGCCGAGTCTATTACTGATATGTTGGCCTTTATCATACCGTACGAGATACTAAATACAGCTAATATATGTAGTAGAGATATATATTATGAAGCGCAATAAAATATAAGCATACGCAGAATGATATGCGGAGATATGTTCGTGGTACGCAAGAGACACGAAGTACACGATAACGGGAGGATAGCATCGCCGTCGCTGACGCCGCGACTCCAACAACACGCGGATCATTAACACATTCGAAAACAACATTCACATCATTTGACAACGCATAACTTTAACTAACAAATTGAAACAATGTTCACTTACAATGAATAAAATTGCATATATTGCGCTTAATAAAACTCTCAAATATAATTTAACTGTAACATTTTCATCAACTTTTTAATAAATGTTAAGATTACTTCAATTACCTTTTACCTAAAATAATGTGTATTGACTTTAAATTTGGCATCTCATCCTAAACACTGATCTATTTATTATTTTTTTAATAATATTACCATTAAATTCTAAATATTTAAAATACTTTTCTAAACACATAAATTCCTATAATTATCTATTAGTCAATACCAATGTTACTGAGAAATATTTAGGCCTGAAAACGCTACACACATAGTAATCGACAAGTCTACGATTGTATTGAGCACAAGCGACTGAATATTACATCTATACACGAGCAAAATATTATTTGAATACAAAGGAATCCGCGAAATGTGTGTAGCGTTCTACGCTGAGTACAGTGGATATGTAATCTCCTTTTCGTGATTTTTGTTATTAATTTAAATACATAATAATAATATAATTATTATTAAAATTACAAATGCGATTACCGCCGATCTCACGCCACTCGACCACCACCAATCGCACCCCACTCCTTACCATTTCAAAACACAGGCACAGAGTCATGCGCCGTATAGAAAAACATTTTCAAAAACGTGCAAAATATCACCACACCCTGGTCACCTAACATTATCTAAACCAAATAACTACTTTTACGTTCTTATTATAGATAGGTACTGATTAATACAATTTGTATGATTAAATTTTTCTATTAAATCTTACATCGTAATGACAATCTAACTTTTTTCAGTTTAACCATCTTACTAAGCTCTATCTTTATTTTCTTATGTACGTGATATATATTATATTATACATTTCATAATAGTGTAAATATGTGATTTTTATAACTTCACAAATGTTTTCTAAAATAAAAATTCATTTTTTTTATTCAATAATTTTTGCCGACTATTTTCGGGATGATGGGATATGTTGATGAAAGTAATGTAATCGATAAGACTGGCTGTGGGTTGACTTGCTCTGCCGCACGCGGCGGTGTTGGGCCGCGATGGCGAGATCCGTGATTCAATCTATCTACATGTCGTACGACCGTAGCGTACAATTTATCCTACAATATACATTCCCTCTTTCTATCCTAATTGAATACCGACCGTGGCATCGTCGAGATATGTAATGCATTGATTGATATTAATGACTTACAATATTAATTAACATGCCGTGCGTTCGTCTCCCGCGGATGGCATCAGTATCCCTTAACTCGTCATAATTCAGGTATCTGGTTCACGCATGCTTTGCCTAATCACATAAACTGGACGTGTAACTGAACACTTAAACTGGTCCTAGCGGTAGCGCGGCTCACTCGGGCATCCCTCTCTACCAACAAATTCGTTACCTTATTCAATCTTTTTACAAAAGCTTCCCTACCAGAGTTTTAAATATTTGAGACGAATTCATAAGATTTTTGATAACGTAAAATCACTTAATTCACAAACTTAATCTCTTTTGCATTGGACTAGACATATTTTTTTATTAATTTAAGAAGGCAAAGATGTGTGAAATCCAATCGAGAGTTTAGCAAAGTTCGAAGTGTGAGAAGCTTCACACATCGAAGTGTGAGTGTGTCTATATACAAAACGAAGGGTCGAGAAGGACAGTTCAATAACTAAAATACTGTTTAGTGAAGTTCGATAAAATTGTGACCTAGTGTAAATACTGTTGATTAAATATGTCATAGAGCAAAATCAGATCTGGCTAATACTTTATAGACCGTCGCCGCAACTCCACTGCAGTGTGGCAGTTCATAGCAATAGAGAAAATTATTCTAAAACATGTGCTGGCGAGAGCTGGGCACCACACAAATAAATAATTATCTAACATTAACCACTTAGTGAAACGTATGCACGAGCATTTATATATGTTGTAGCTACCATTAATATAAATTAACATCGAAATAAATGCATCATGTCACTATTATGTCACGAAACATAACGTTTTAAATAGTGATATACAACTAGATGCTTAGCGATAAAGAGATGTGATTACACTAACTAACCGTCAATAACTATGAATGAAGTAGAACAGACAATATTCTCCTAACAACGAAACAAGACTGGAAGCAAGGCCGAGAGCCGA
This sequence comes from Diachrysia chrysitis, assembly GCA_932294365.1. Classification (NCBI taxonomy): domain Eukaryota; kingdom Metazoa; phylum Arthropoda; class Insecta; order Lepidoptera; family Noctuidae; genus Diachrysia; species Diachrysia chrysitis. The sequence continues at coordinate 9,495,643 of OW028645.1, forward strand.
GCGGAGCCCGGGCACTGTTACATCTAAAATATATTATTAAAATTATTTCTATAACTAATATTGCACACACATACACATTTCTAAACATAACATTCCATTAATAAAATAAGAAAAAAATGTGTATGCGTACAAAACTATATTTACTTACAAAGAAATGCAATAATAGTAAATTGTGCATATTAAAATAGACAATAAAATATATTTATGTATAAAATACAATTTAAGAGTAATAACTGTAAATTAAATGTGACCAAGAGATATTTCAACAATAATAATGTGATGAATATTAAAATTTAAGGTGGTATTTATATAGGCTGTCGCACTAAACCACAAACAAGCGGGGCAATGTTTGACATTGCGAGCCATTACTTACGCGAATTGCCCAGTGCAAACATAACTAGCGCAATCTAATTGCAAAACATACCTTCTGATAATTCATTATAACGAAATCATATTATTATATTGTAATCATCGGGAACATTACAAGTTTATAAAAATAAAATAATTGATATACTTATTCAAAATATGGAATGAATATCACACAAAATATAAATCCTCTCTACGTCGACGCGTTCCGTTCGGATACGCATCCAAAATACATTAGAATACATGCAGCGTTTGACTGTGATGATAGTATCTTAGATTAGTACAGTAACAGTAAACGTACGTATTTTATTAAGAAAATAGAATAGCACTTAATCTCTAGTGATCCGAGTAAGCGTAATACAGATATATTTTAATTTTCAGTCGAGGGAAATTCTCGATTTGTGTGAGAGGTACGATGTAATAGTCAGTCACGTCCGAGGCCCGCGCCGTCGCCGAGTGTGCAGAGGGCCTTATATTAAAAATATTTAAATGCTGTTGGTATCGAGTGTTGTTGAGGCCACTGCAGACTTTGCGACTGGTTCGAGGACGCGACTGCCACCGATTGTGTGATATTCCGAAGACGCTGCGATAGTTTGTTGCGTTTAGATGCTGGACTTGGAGAAGGACACTCTGAGGTGGTTGGACTCAGACAGCTGATAGTTGTGCATCTTGATGAGCGCTGCGACCGCGTCGTCGATGGATGGCAGCTGGACCAGCGCCATTTTGCGGTCCTTCCTGTAATTTGACATATGAAGGATCATGAGTATTGTGATGATGCTGAGAAATACAAATAATTTCCGACCAAAAATTTTTTTTATACTTACGGGAAGAACTTGAATGCCTTAATAGCGAATCCACGCTTGGTGAAAGCCTCCTTGATATCATCTTCGGACACCGTAGCTCTGAAGGAGAAAAACATAATTAAGTAAGAACTTTATATGAAAAAGTGAATCAAACAAAATGCGCTAAAAGAAAATACTTACGGAATGTTAGACAGGTGGAGAGTCGCGCTCGGTGGGTAAATGTTCTGGTAGTTTTTGCTGCCAGGCTTCTTGAATCTGTGCAGGGGGCTCTGAGAGTAATCCCTGGAAAGTTCGTGAACAAAATGTTAAGTATAACATTAAAACCATCCGCAGCTGTAAGATTCAGCGCATATTATTTGATAGAAATTAATTAAAAAAAAATCCTTAAAACATAAGTACATATAAACCATAATAACGAAGTTTAAAATTACAACAAAACTATGACTTGATGACTTTAGATATCACTTCAAAATTCTTTATTTCGTACCAGAGGTCTAAGAAATCAAGGAGATTTGCAATTTCTAAAATAATATTACAAACGCGAAAGTTTATTTGTAACTATTCCACGTAACCATTACCGCAAGGATTTGAATACAACGACTATCATACGTTCATGTTTGACAGTCGTTAAGCTATTTACAATTCTGACAACCATTCTTACTATAGAACAAGGTGTTACCCAGTTAAATGGGTTATTGTGGAGGTAGGATAGGCAGTCGCTCCATGTAAAATACGGTATTCAGCTGAATCTAAAATCCGAATCTGAAAAAGCTAGTCAGAAGACTGTGATGAATTTCCGGGATATATGTTTGTAATGTGGAAGACAATGTAGTGTCGAATACATTGAATACTTTTTGGTCTCGATAAGTGTAAAAAAACGTGGGCTACGTGGCCTTTAAACTTCCCCGGCATTTTCCATGTATTTCTTTATATTTTGCTAAACCGAGGGGTTAACCGAATCATTCACTACTCTAGAAAGGGTTTAGTTACCTGGTGAGACCGGCGTCAGGTTGGCCTTCCTTCGGCAGCTGCACGGTCTGGTGCTTGCTCAGCATGACGCGCATCGCCTTGCCAAACACCCGCAACTTGTCCATGTGAGTCATCGCTGTAATTGTGGTCATAGATTGTAGATACATGTGGAGTCAACGGGCTTTTCTTTTATATGTGTTTTGGTTGAACTTTTAACTAGCGTATAAGTAATTCTTTGATAGCAGAAATGTTACATGTAGTACTATTACATTTTTCCACCCATATAAAGGCTTTCATGATGTAGAAATACTTATTCGTAGGCGTGGTAAAATGTTGCAGTGAATACCGATAAAAAGGTTGACTTGTCTTTTTTTTAATCATTAGTAAAATTTATAACTACTAAGGAATTCAAAATTTAGGCGAACATACAATTTTGTTTTATTTATATGAAACAATTATTTACAGAACAACACTATAAGTGGCAAGTAAACAAAGACACTTTATGTTAGGTACAAGAAAAACAAACTACAGCAAAGAGGTGAACCATGAGTACACTCATAATCCTAAATAAATACACTGTTCCTTAGCTAAATACAACCATATAGTGACGGGGATAGGGTTAATAATGGCTTGCGTACCTAAATGGGCCTGGTGAGGTTCTGCCATCTGAATGAGGGCTGAATCTTTCTTGTTGTACAGTATCTTCACCCGCTGCACATCGCCGTAGACGCCTATACGCAAACAAATGTCTTACAAACGAGCATTAACATAGTTCCTTCACAATCACTATGAATAACTATCCCAGTTTCGAGAAGAGTGTGTTTTGGATTTTGTTCAATCGTGTGGTGTTTATTTAGGTCTGTTAAGGAGAATTGAATTTCATTTTAATACTTAAGAAACACATTCTGACAAAAATGGGATTTGTATAATGTACTCTCAATGTTGTCTAATGTATACCTAGAACTAGACTATGCTACTACACATCATGGTTTCTTTAATACAGCATATTTAGTACAACGGCTGGTAATATATAATGTCGTGAAACGGGACAGACGGAAAATACAAGAAGAAAACAACTTCAAGCTCTAAATTGGTCACGTTAAGCCTTCGATTAATGCTTTAGCGGTTAACAGCGCCACTCGTACTGGCGCGCTGTGTCAAGCTAATTACTGCAAACAATTCTTTGCTACACACTATTGGCGTCAATATCTTGTACTTTCGTACATCAACGCACCTCTTTGATAAGAAGCTCACAACAGCGATTACCATGTTTGTGGTTTCACCGTCCTATTACCGATACTCAGGTAGTTACATACTAATAAAATAAAAATAAATGAAAATTAAAAAAGAACAGTGACGTCACCGCCACAGAGATGCGTATAAACCGCTGTACCGTTACTGGTTGGAAACTGACAGCCCACATAGAAAACAATAAAAAAATAAACTGAAATAAAGACAACACTGGGTAAACAGTAGACGTTCTAACTAACTTAGCTACGACTAGGGTGTCTGAAACACAAATTGTCATACGAGTTAATAAAGCGTTTAGAATTTAGATTCGATAGTGTTATCAAGCAAAGCTTCGACAAGTCGTCGGATGCGGTTATCAGTACAGAAGTCGAGAATGTTAGCTGACAATTTGTCTTTCAGGCGACAGGGCTCAGGAGCAATATTAATGTTTTAATATAAAATACGGAATGTATGTGCACACGTACCGAAAAGGGTAAAGAGAGCGTCAGGCGTGACCATCTAAAACAATAGGAAAGAGAAAGAGACAGTATTATAAATAGTCGTAAAAGATATTTGACATCATATCTATAAATAAATTAGCAACTTATCTTTAAGGAGTTTAAGTAGAGTAGGTATATAAATATAACAGCCTGTAACGCCGCTTGTATGGTTAATGCATTAGTTCGTAAATGTTTTAACGTGAACCCACAATTATAATGGTGTCTGATACAGGCGTTACTGGCTATTGTGTTAGCGTAATGAATAAATTTGCCAATAAACATTAAACTACTAAGTCGAAACAATGTAGGAATTTTGTCTAAACTTTTTTTAGGTAAACTTTTGGGATTTTTTTTAATTACATACATTTGAATTGAGAAGTTTCGATTATTCTTTTTTGTATTTGAATTTGACAGGTAGAAAAGGGCGGTTACGAGAAACAGAAATATAAATCCGCCTGCCAGTATTGAGGTAGCGTTATGGTGTATGTGTGATGTGTGTACCAACCTCTTCGTTGAGGTTTGAGACGAGGAGCACGGTGGCGAGCGGCAGCGGAGGTGCGGCGAGGGCGCGCAGAGCCGGGGACGCGGGAGTCAGCGTGAGCGCGCCGAAGGCCGGCAGCCCCACTCCACCCACGCCCACGCCGTATGGCGACGCCAGGCCTGAGCCCAGCCCCAGGAACTGAGGAGCCAGCACTCCTCCACCTAAACGGACAGTACCGGTTATAGACCATGCTATTCCAGACTTAACATAGGAAAAAAGTAGGACAAGAAAGAAATAAAGTTTTGCGCACGCACCTTTGTCTTTTAAATCTAACCAAACTGTCAAAGAAGTTTTTTTAATTCTCTTAATTACACTAACTGCCAAATATTATTTTAAATAAACAAAAACAAAAATCATAAGAAGTTAAACATGTCATGTTTCATAATATACAGAAATCAGACAAGGTAATTCTACATAACAAAAGCAGAACATTCGCAATAGCGGAATGATCCACACATATTACAACCCTCTACGGTGCAATACGGATTTATGACGAGTTATTAGTCACCGCGGGAATATTTAGCATTGAAATATGAATAATAAACAAGAAAACAGCTAACGTGGAATAGCAAATGTAATTTGGAAGTGTTATTGTAGATTTATTTCACTCTGTAAGTTCATGCGTACATAGACGCAAGAAAAACATACGTGCCTACAGCTAAGAATACAAAATCATCGTAATTTGCAACATAAAGAACAAAAGGCAAAGGCGCCTTTACACAAAAACATCAAAAACAGTGAAAATGAATAAAATATTTATGGCAACCTATCAGGCTACGCAGGGAACAAAGCATATTTCTCAGACATTCAAGATTAATGCTATTACTAGGGACATAGAAAATCTTCAGTGAGTTCTAACGTAATGAGCATACCTGAGCTTGAAGATTTAAAATGGAAAGACTTTTTAAGATAAGAAAACCAACAGACTACCTAAGTAAAAAGGTGCAAGAGCGATCGAAGTCAAGTCCAATAGCCAAGTGTAAATGGGGCAGACGTTGATTGCCGGCAGCGCGTTAAATACTTTGCGTTCGGATGATTAATTGCTTCGGAAAACGGTTGGAAATATTCATCTGCCCCATTGGGTGGGTATCGTCGGATGCGGGACGAAGAGTCTAGGATACATGTGAGAGAGACGGAGCTCGGTGAGAAAGCTTCCAGGTGCGCAGAGTAGTGAGGACTAACTCATCCTGGATGCGAGGGCCAGGGCGAGGCGTGCCCGCAGTGGCATCAACTCACTGGTCAACAGCTGGTGCGCGTCGCCGTCGCCCGACGGCAGCGTGGGGTTTGTGTAATCGCGCGACTTGTCGTTGTTATACTTCACGTTCAGACACGTCATCTTCGAGTAGTCAATGCGAAGTGTGCAGCACCCGTTGTAAATATTCTGCCCATCTAAAGCCTAAAAAAAAAACAAAGAAAGTTACGTTTATTGAAATAACTTTTCTCGTTTGACACGAAAACAGAACGAATTATAAATCTCATCAAAAACATATTACGAGTCGAAAAAGTTTCACTTCTTTCGAGGGTCGTTTATTTGAGTGATAATAAGGATGTGATGTTTTTATTAGTAATGAAATGAATAGCATTCAATTTAACTTTTTAATACGATCGCATAAAACAGGAAGGTGCATGAATATTTTTTTATTACAATATTTTTGTTCGTAGCGACGTTCGGAGGTAAGTCTGCCTAACAAAGTAAAGAATACCTTTTAACGTGAGATAAAAAGTGGATCGATACACTACCCATAATAAAGAAGAAAAACTCGCATTATGGCCGTGTCAAAATCGTTACGTAGCGAGAGCAACAGCTATTTGTTTGGCCGCGACGCCTGCGGGAGGCTGATAACACCACATCGCGATAGAAAAGAGAATTAATTAAAATGCAACAGCACTCAACCCATTCCTGCGAGCATAAAGCTTGTCGGCGGCGTGTACATACTATTTTTATAATGAAACCAGAATGCAAACATGTTTTATTTTCACTAATGAAACTAATGCTGTAAAAGAACAGTACAGCCATATTTATCACCGCGTACTCAGTGCGATCGTCTGGCATAATTCATTGTTACGAATGGCATAGTATAATGCAAAGAGCACTCAACGTTTACCTACTGTTGCTATTTGTTTTTAAGTTATCAGCGATGCCTAAAAAGCATAATCCAATGATTATGTGTTCGAGGTATTGTAATACTATTAAGCTCGCGAACGATACTTTTCAATTTATATGAAACCGCAGATTTCTGTCTCTCGAGACCAATGTTAAATGAAACTTAACAACTTGTTAAATGAACAAAACAGTTTCGTTGAATTAAGTGTTTGTAAAGAATCAGGGTGATTTCAGTGGGGCTTTAAAAGGTATTGTTAGCATTTAGGTAAAGAACAGAACAAAAATAAGTAGCTGTCTCGCAAAACAATTTGGAATTTAATTTTAATATTAAACTTTTTATAGCGTATATATTCAAAAAATGCAAGTTTCGTTATTTTGTCGCGTTATGTTAATAAAATATTTAAGAAACCTGCAGAGAGAAAGTTTTATCAGTGGATAAATTAAAAGCCTGAATTATTTAATTCCTGTGGGGTAAATTGGAGTTCCTTTGTAAACCGTCATCTGTCAAATGAATTATGACATTTTTACGACGGACTCCATTAGCTGAATAAAAATGTTTTGGGTTCTTAATGCTTTAGTAACGTAAATGATTGTGCTTGTAACCATCGTTAATTATTACCGAGGCCATTGTCTTTCGTTATTATTTTTAGGTCTGACGGTCGGTAGAAATTAAAATTGTGTACGGCCGGGGTATATCAAGTACGTAGTAGATAGGAACTCTTGAAGTCCGAGTACCTCATAATAACTCTTTTACAATCCAATAAAAATATCAGAGTAGTCGTTGAAGAAGCAAAAGTTCGATGTCGGAACGTGGGATATTGGCTGTAGATTTAATAAATTTCTGTTCTATATGCAAATGCGACCCCCTGATGTGTAGACGTGAATAGATTGGCTCGTTTAAAGCTCAACTTATATGGAAATGCGAAAGGCACGTAAGAAAGCGTGGAAGAAGATAGCTTCGATACGTAATTAGTTTTGTAGAGCCTCGCGGGCCCGAATTCGATTTTGAATGCCAAATGCACGCGGGAAGCGTAAGAGAACGTAACGAGTAATTAATTTACAATTCTAATATACATCCCATTTAATACATAGACATCGTTGAGTGAAATTTTAAAAGTCAAATGAGAACATAATTTGTGATTCCAATATTGTTTCATTTTCAGCAATTTGCATAAATTACGGGAGAAAATTATGGGATAATGTTAAAATAAAAACAAACATGAGGAAACAAGGCAATGTCCAGGTTTAATATTATAAAAACAGACACATTACCAGCAGTTTTGATACTGTATTGATGTGGAAGTTATTGCTCTTCAAAACTATTCGGGTCTTAATAGAAAGAACTGTTTGATTGGTCATTCATTCTAAACGTATTACCCAGATTACATTTAGAATACGTATACTGGAAAAAAAAAACAAAAAACGATCCAGAATTTCATTTACTATTCAGATTACATAGAATTTTATGATACGAAGTAGGAAAACTAACCCAGACTTCGATGTATCTGAAATCACAGCTTACTTAATACGTAATATATAATCATCATATATTATGAGATACAAAGAGAAATTCGGAATACGTACGTATAGGTACACTTGTACCGTCAGAAATAGGCAATCACACATAACATTTAATCAACGTAAAAGTCACAGAGATAAGTAAAAATAAACTGCTATATTCTCAATTAGACCTTTAATGAAGGTATCTCGACTGTACGTTTGTCGTGGATTTGCCAAAGAAAAGAATAAAGAAAAACGTATAAGAGGGCAAGAAGGATTTTGAATTGCAGATTAATTTCTTACTTTTTATAAGCTTTTTCGGAGGCACTTTTGAATTTAACTCGGTCGTTACTTTAAGAAGTCTTATTTTAATCTAAAAATCTTAATATTACCTAGCACAGATTGTTTATATTTAAAGTAAGAAATCTAAGACGGTATTTTAGTGAAACTGTCACTAAATTACTTGAATTTATTTAAATCATAGAAACATGGTTGCCTCAAAAACACGACATCAAAAGAAATATTTATGTACAACTTTCTGATTTAACTAAAGGATTATGACATCATTTACACGAAAATTAATTTCCTGATTTTCCCGGTAAGTTCCGCTATGTTATCTTGTTTGACTGTGAGTTGACTCCCTTTGAGGCTTAGGTATATTTTCATTATAGTCATTAGTTTCAGGTACAATGGCGTACAAAGTTGTTCTGATTGATTGAAGTAATTTATATACCTGACCGTTGTAAAAGTCCGGCACTTAAGAGTATGAAGACTGGGTACAGTTTTATAACACCCACCCTATCTACTCTTCTCTCTTAGTATCAATATTCTCGAGAATTTCATTTTAATCTTCTGAAATGGTTATTTGCGCTGAAGGATCGAGTCGTAATTGAGGTAAAAAAATATTAGGAAGAGTGACAAGGTGATAAAACGACAAACGTCACGCCCGATTTTATATTGGAATCTTTTACTGCGTAATAGGGTGAACGAATTTCCGCTCAGTCGATTTATTGGATTCGACAAACACTGATAATAAATTAGAATTTTTAAGTTCTATTTGGAAAGTGGGAAGTTAAGTTTGGGCCGGGTCGCGGAGTTGGCTGCGTCTCATCGCGCGTCGGCCGCAGTGAGCCGCGGCATCAACGTAAGACGTAACAAGTGTCCTCCGTATCTCTTAATCACGTCCTCGGTAATTGTTTTATCTTTAGCTCGTTAGAACTCGTTTAAGCAAAGCCTTCTTAGTGAAGGATTAAATGCGGTCCGCCTTAATCCACCCCCCCCGTTGCTAATTCTGGCGGTTTTTCCACGGAGACCAGATAAACGTTTTTGTTGGGGTCCCGAGCTCGCCGCGTTTAATATTTATAAGAGCCCACATAGCTCAGAGTGCTTCTGTTGCCGGTGCAAGGATTACGCTAGCGCTGGAATGCATTTGGTTTTTGTCCGCAGATGACGTCAGAGAAATTGTAATGAAAACATTTTCGGCGCAACGTTTTTTTATCAACTGACAGTTTTGAATAAATTGGGTTTAATTTGGGCTGACTAAGAAATATTAACTTAGAAGTTGAACGTTTTAATTTAGAATAGTTCGATTGATTTACTAAACAATGTTGTATTGGACGGGTAAACATTCGCTCGATTAGCTCCGGATAAAGGATCACTTATCGGGACGGCGGCGGCCCCGGTGGCGAACTAAAAACGTACACGAACAGCAAGCTTTTAACTATTAATAAAAATAAACCAACAAACACAACGAGTGAAAATTGTTCATTTTAATCACTTCGCTTTTTGCAATTGGAAAAGCATTTAAAAATTTAAATCGTCACAAAATGAGATTGCTCCGTGACGAATGGCACTTTAAGTAATTTCTTTTTGGTTTGTTGGAATCAATTAAAACCATTTTAATTCCACGTCAAAAATTGCATTCGTAGTAAATTTTTTTATGACCCTCGCTGTTCACTAAAGCGAAATGACGAAATATTAACAAGCAGTACCAGACTACCCTTAGGATGTCCTTATATAAATTTTCTACAAAATTTACTGTGAAAAGCGGTTTTTGGTAAAAGGGGAAATAATAAATTAAGTTTTGATAGTGGCTCTAACCTAATTACGGTACGTAGGTACACATTTGGGGACGCGTCACTGAACAAACCGCGTTCGCTCCATTAGACAATGTAATTAATACTCGCGGTTACCCCTAATTGTGGTTGACTGATAGTGACGAACGAAAATCGAGTGACGATAGCTCAACAACCGCGCCCACTTAACACACCGTTCCAGTTAGCTTTGGAAACAAAACTAAATTGGTGTTAAATGTATGTACATTGTGACATCATGAATAATGAAGTCTACCACTTTTGCCTGGGGGTAAGGCCTGAATCGGTATTGTCCATGAACAATATATTGTTGATGAAACATAATGGCATTGTTTTCCCAATGTTAAATGTAGAATGAGCGTGTAATACAGGCTACGCTGGGTATCAGAATAGTTAATTATGGGAATAAGTTTAAAACTTATAGCGTATGTTTGATTGTAAGTCTGGATTACGGCAAGCAAATCGACCGCAGAACACTAACAAAACAACTACTAAACAATGTTTGACACGTAACTAGGTGATGCAGCGTGCAGCTCAAGCTTTGTTGACACAGCCTGTAGGTACCCAAACATGGCTGGTGTCGGGCGATGGTACGTGCAATTTTAAACGGGACTTGGACCTCGGTGCAGGTGCCGCCGCAATGTTTGTTTGAAATTTCTATGAAGTTAGACCGACGCTCAAGGCACAAACGAATATTCTTTAGCTAGTTACAAACTTTGTTACAATGTATTTTGGGACGTCAATAGATTGTAAATAAACTAACATTTCAAGATAAAGGGAATAAGATTGTCTTTTGATAGAGCATTGATATCTTTGAGGAGATATTTTTACTGCAGTAGATCGCGCGAGACGCCAACCGTTCGGCGCAAGTATTACAGACTCGCTCAGGGCGAAGATATAACATTTTTGACGGTTACATTGTTTGAACACGTCCCAGTGTTGACACAAAGACACCGGTTAGACGTTGCCGCAGTGCAAAGTGCAATTTTAAAATGTAAACAAAGCCCGCACCTTGAGTCCATAAACGGTATCTCAGATTTCGCCTTATTGAACCTTGGAGACGAAGTCTTGACAAGTTTACCTCGTTTACGTATATGAAAAATACGAACTGCTGTTACTGACACATATTACTTTTTTATGACGATAATTCATACAGATAAACTGCGTTGAATGTATTTGACAATTATTTATGATATTGGAAACGATTTTTTGTGAACTTGCCTTATATTACTTGCGTAAATAATTCAAAATATACCTAATGTTTGTGTCTTGAAAACATTGTACCTCAATCTTAAAAAAGAAAAGGTTATCACCATATTTTCAAACGAACTACAAAAAAATACCTTGATGCAATTACTTAAGGTAATATGTAATACAAAGGTGCGTGATGAAAAATAGTGAGCGATGTTAACGGTAGATAGGGAGGCTGGGACGCACCTCAAACTGTTAATACGTATTGTTTGTGACGCCGGCCACGTTATGGATGAGGCGGGAGCTGCAGGCCGCCATGAATCACATTGTTATCAATCATAAGTTACTGATGGAGCGACCAGCTCCTGATTAACGGCCTACGATACAACTAACACTAATGTCTGTCTGAATAGTTCCTAGGTTTAATATGAACTGTCGTTTGTATGCTTTTTGAAGTTCATTGTGTTGATAATAGTGATATAGAAAACTAGTGAATAGTTTATTGTTAGAAACTTTGTTGCTTACCTACTTTTTCCAAGTAATTCATCAAAAGTTTATTAACTAAACTTATTTTTTTTTTATATTTATAAGTAACTGGCTTTTGCCCGTGGCTTCGCCCGCGTGAGTGTCGGTCATCTCGGCAAAAAATGTTCTTTATTGGGATTCGACCATAACCGAAACCAAGTTTCATCAAAATCGGTTCAGTGGTTTAGCCGTGAAAGCGTATCAGACAGATTTTATAACTTGTTTTTGTAAATATATACCATCTTGTGTCTAAAACAAAAATAAACACTTTTATGCACGCTTACTTATAAATACTTTTAACTTTTCGTTGTTATAAAAGTTATAAAGTCTGACGTATTTATTTTAATATGACATTCCTTAGTTTGTCGCATGTAACATCGCATACTAACAAGCTCGGTTGCCCAAAGCGCGGTACATGTACTGAGCTCCGTACGTTATATGTAAGTACACGTATTCGAGCGCATTAAAAGCGTACATTTCGTGTCTGGGCGCATAAGCCGCCTTCTGAAAAGATTTGATGGCGAGGTTAGAGATTTATGTCAAGGATCATAGAGCCGGGATCGAGGGATTTCAGAGCTCCTAACATCTGACTGTGCCCTTTGTGGCTGGAGCACTATCCGGCTTCACTTCACTTTGTACTCTTACTTGTGCTGCCACTTACCTCGCGGGACGTTTTAATTCCATTCCGAGAAAATACCAAGTCCAAAACGACTGCCTACAGTCCGGAGTTTGTAAAAGATGTTTACTGTAAGAACTGTCTGCTTGTTTACACAGGATATTGTGGGTAATTGGGGATTAAATCTAACTAGTTTTAATTTTAAGTGCCAGCTATTTTACTATATTAGATTAAGATTCCTAAAGCAAAAACATCTTTAACTTAATGTACATCTAAGTGTCCATGTTAATTATTTTGAACTGCTTAATTTATTACCTACTTATTCCACAAACGTATAAAATAATGTTCTTTTATATTTATTTCATAAATAAAATTTTAAACAATTAAACCTAAAAAGAATTATGATCTAATAATTCCCAACCACAAACGACCTATTTGGCAAATGGAAACCAAAAATTACATCTTCAATAAAATAAACAATGATTAACAAGAACATGCCGATTGCATGTAGCATTGCAATAAACAGGAGGGCAATAAAAATAGACGTAGTAGAGCCGACATTGTATGCTCGTTAGCTGGCGGAGTTACGGTGTACCGGAGTTACGATCTTAGATCCGTTAACGAGAGCAGACTTATTGCCATCGCGACCACTCTTTGGAACTAAAGTACCAACTAAACCAATGTTATTGCTCTGACAGTAAGATTAAAGTATGCTGTTCTTATTTCAATTACTTGTTTAAATGCCATTTTGTTTTATTAAGATTAGGTTCCTTATTTTTTGTCAGTATTAATATTTAAGTGGTTATGTATAATAATTAATATTTAATGGTATTTGTATCATTCTCATATAGAATACGTATTTTATATTGCGCAAAAAAACAATGTCGTAAAGGTTACAATTAAAGGTGTGAAATTAGTTATAATTGTAATACCTAATACGGAACTAAGAATAAATCCGCGTTTATTACAGCTTAAAAATAATGCTGCACTAGTCGGCAACACCGCACTATGCGCGACTCCAATCACGACACAGTTGATGGGACTTAGCGTTGCTAAGTTTTCACCACTCTGCTCTGCCGGTGATATCTCAATTTCACGAGGGGTTTCCCCGTTCCCGACATTAATTTGTACGTTAAGTCATAAGCTCAGAGCGGCGAACACACTTAAATATATACCTGTACCTTTCAACTGCAACGCGCTTTGCGTTCCCTGCTTGTACCAATCGTATTAAGCTCCACAGGAATTGGGCGTAAAGAGCGACTAATTAGGACGGATAGTCGACTCGCTATTGTAGAATTCATTAGCGAATTGTACCCACGCCGCAAGGTATTAGAAGAAGAAAGAAAGAAAAAACATTTATTTTAGCGCACGCGCACACACAAGATAAGTACATAATAGTAAAACAGAGTAAAAACACAACAGAACGAGAAAGATAAACAAATAAAACTAAAACAGTAAACAAAAAAAATAAAAAATAAAAATGAGCTTAAAAAACTAGTATCCAAATGTCCGGTCCACACTATCCCAATATCGGGAGCGCCAAGCGCTTTATGAGTTTATACTTATACATTATCTGTGGACCGGAATTTAGACATATTATAAAACAGAAAACAATTTGATTTTTCTTAACAATTTGACTCTTCTTAGAGTTTGCTAATGTGCGTCATGTGGTGCGTGCGCAAAAAAAGGATATGCTCAGCATTTGCTGCGACATCAACTACAAAAAATTGGTGCCACAGCGCTGATTTTCAGCACATCCTTGGGTGACGTGATGGCGTCCGCCCTACCCACCATTTGCTGCAAAGTCTTGCTGAAACTAAGAAGTAGCGTAAGTGATGCTAGCTAATAGATCTACTGTTTAGATATGTCTGTTGAGTTTATTTGTCCTGAGTAAATGTAGTGTGTATAGTGTGTATTTATATGAGTGTAGTAAAACAGTTGTGTTTGGTAGTTAAATGTGTGTCTTGTATTTTCCAGCCTGCAACCAGCATAGTAGAGATTAGCACTTTCTGGCCAAGCACCAGGGGGAATATAGTCACGGACAACATCTGTTGGATACCTGCAGCACTTGCTGGAAGGCCGCGACCTTGAAGGTTTGAAGTATAACAATATTAAAATAGTTTAAATAGCTTAAATATATATGTGTATGTATAAATAATTATTAATAGTATTATATGAAGAGTTTAGGTGGTATTTTGTATATTTAATAAGTATTTTTTCATGTGTATTATAAAGTTGCTTTTTGTTTTCAGGCAAATTCGGAAAATGAATAGAGTAACGAGCATGTCAAAATTATCTTTGGTAATATCATTAAAGGGGTACAAATTGTTCAGTATATAAATGTAAAACTACTTAAATTACAAAGAAAGTTTCGTACATATCAACGCATTCGAATAATAAAAATCAAAAAGCGAAACTCTCAGTCGCCATCGGTCGGAAACAAAGTTACGTTCAGCGATTCATAACCGTATGGCAACGTAAAAAAAACAAAAACTCGATAATTATACTCGTAAAGCGAGTTTGCGGAAGCCGCAAAACGAAATTTAATTTGCCCTGAACGCTGCATCAGAAATAAAGTTAAAACAGTCGCTGCAGTAGGCGGCAGTACGCCCAACTTCTAACGCAAATGAATAGCGAATGGGAAAAGTTGAGCCGAGAAAAATGATGTCCCACTCGGCGAGTCGGGCGCCGACTATTGTCGTGGGCTCGCGGTTGCCATGTTGTTTCTCGATATTATTGTTATTAAATGCACATAAACGTTCTGTTGTTGCTAAAGCTTTGTTGTAGGTAAGCTGCGAACGTACACGGAACTTTAATGTTTTGAGGGCGTTCACACTCGAAATGGACTGAATAGATTTCTGACAACTTTTTTGGTTTGTTCGAAGTTGTTTTGTATTTACATGGCGAATGCGTTTGTGCTGTCGAGTTTTTGTCTACCGCCGTGTTTTCACGTAATATTTCCCATCTGTATTCTGTTGAAGTGTTGTGCTCGTAGTTCAAGAGTAATAAAGACAAGTCACTTCATTTCTTAATAGTTTGAAAGGGAGTCATTAAAGTGAATGAAACGTGCGGCAATAGGAACTTTGTTTTATCGCTTTACTTTACAAACAGTTAAATAAAAACAAAGAAGTGCTTTACTTACCGTTTTTGCTGTTTGCGCTGATACCGTGTCTGGATACTGAATGAGGGCTTGGAATGAATCTGTAAACAAAATAGACTTCGGATTAGGACTAATGAGAAATGGAGAGTTGAAAAAGAAACTCGGCATAGCTTGTTGATCTTTATTTAACGAAAACAAAATAAGTACAGTTTTACTCATTTTTTAGATCGTTAATTAAAAGTATGATGGTTGTGTACATATTTTAAGATTCTCTACACAGGTAGTTTGCCGTAAATATTCTAGGTTGAGAATAAATTGAAATGTCTTTGGTTTCACATTATGTCCTATTTAGATTTATGCGATATTTTTTATGTAAAATCAATACGAGATACATTGTATCGTTTTGATAAACAACGATAACAACAGCACACCATTAACTATCAGGTTTACGTAATATAACTAGTTTCATGGTAGTAAAACAATTTTCTGTAGATTAGGTACTCAAGTGTTGAATGTCTCACAGAATTTCTGTCAGGCAATATCTTGTTCATAAGAACGTTCAAACAAGGTGAAATTGGCGCCCAACGTGGGACGATCCTCAAACTCGTCGCGACATAGTCGCAGGTGCATCACAGCTACTTTATCATGTACAACACTTAGGCGAATATTCAACAAAGCAAGTTTTACGCCTATTTTACTCTCGCCACAACCACGAAAAGTAGGAATTTATTGCATATGTCACGTATTACTCGACTCACTCGCTGAAAGTTTGATGTGGTCGCGTGCAAACTAGCTATATCCCGAGATCATTGTGAGCAGCACCTTGTTACACGTTCACTAGTATTACACGGAATCCGCAGACTGCCAATAATAATAGTAAAAAAAGTACGTTAATCACCAAAACAAGCGTGGTAAAGAAGGCAGGGCGAGCGTATCAACTGGAATGGTCCCACAAGTAATATAGTTGGTGGAGTTTATTTACTGCCAGAGGATAAGCGTTAAACCCCCTAATTTAAGGCATGAGCCGGGCGATCATTGCCGTCCGCTGGGTGAGAACATAAATTCACATTTTTAGGAAACATCGTTCGGGTAGGTAGCACCTGCGTTGGTCACATTACGTACCATTAGACGCTGTGACACAGACGTTCAGTAAGGCACTGTTGAGAGTATTATATCATTATGGTATATGTAAGGGTTGCTCACGTTGTGGTACAATACCGCAAACACATAATACTCTGTGTTAATGAAGGTTAAGTTGTGCCAATTAAACAAGTACTGTACTACTATACGATTTAAATATAACAAAATTTTTGTAATAGTACGAGATCCCGCTGCAGGATTGGTGTGCTCATCGACTTTTTGTTTAAAACCAAATTTTTATGTTTATTTATAATTAAGAGAATATATATTTACTAGGGTGCCTATCAAAATTTGGCCGCCATTATTTTTAATTAAATTATTTTTAATTGATTTTTGGTAAAAAATTTCGTTTATTTATTTTTTAAATAAAATAACGTCTACATCACGGTAATTAATATGAAGATTCTAAAAAATCACGGTTGCCGTTGCGCACCTGGCCGCACCTCTTTGCAGCCAGGTGTAAACGTATGTATGTATGTAAAACGTACGTATAGGTATGATTTCGATAAATTTATACGTTTATAACCTATTTTCATTAATTATATGTCAAATTGAAGCTATTTTTTTTCTATAAATTATCATATAAAGTTGTTTAATTAAAAATGGCCGCAAATAAGGGTTACTGGCTGTTAAAGATAATAAATATTTAAGGTTGAGTGAAAGAGAGTTAGTGCGTGACATCATTTGTCAGACGAGGACAGCGATTCCCGCTTGTGCGACGCTTTTAAGCCATTGCGCATGCGTCGAATGTTAGTGTTCTCAACTGAACAGATGCAGCATTTTTTTTCTAACATAAAAACCAAGCTGTTTTGGAGTTCGTAATAAACAACGTTTTATATTTACATTGTTATTTTATTTGTGCATCTAAAAATTATTATATTAATTAACGTAAAATAAAATTGATAAAGATGAAGTCGTGTTTTTTGTGTAACGAAAAAAGCAATGTACTCGACTTTAATAATGTATCATTCCAAAAGTGCTCGCTAATGTTATTGTTTCGTCGTAAAAAAAAATATAAATATCATGACCTTTTATTTACAATTGACTCTACTAATGATTTTGGATATCATTCAGAGTGTCTAAAAAAAATTGTGGTTCTGAAGCAAAAAGATAAACAAGAATTTGAAGATTTTTGCAAAACACAAACCGTAAGTAAAAGTTGAATTGAATTTAAGAATAATATAGGGTATAGTTGCAATATAAATGACACAGTTCTAACTTTGACGTTTTTTTGTTAAATTTTTTTTTTTTTTTAATTTCTTATTTTTATAACAATGAATTACTGCATTTATCAAAAAATTAAATTGAGAACTAGTTGAGAACACTAACGTTCGACGCATGCGCAATGGCTTAAAAGCGTCGCACAGCCGGCAATCGCTGTCCTCGTCTGACAAATGATGTTACGCGCTAACTCTCTTTAACTCTACCTTAAATATTTATTATCTTTAACAGCCAGTAACCCTTATTTGCGGCCAGATTTTATTAAGCAACTTTATATGATAATTAATAGAAAAAAAATAGCTTCAATTTGACATATAATTAATGAAAATAGGTTATAAACGTATAAATTTATCGAAATCATACCTGTTTACACCTGGCTGCAAAGAGGTGCGGCCAGGTGCGCAACGGCAACCGTAATTTTTTAGAATCTTCATATTAATTACCGTGATGTAGACGTTATTTTATTTAAAAAATAAATAAACGAAATTTTTTACCAAAAATCAATTAAAAATAATTTAATTAAAAATAATGGCGGCCAAATTTTGATAGGCACCCTAGTAAATATATATTCTCTTAATTATAAATAAACATAAAAATTTGGTTTTAAACAAAAAGTCGATGAGCACACCAATCCTGCAGCGGGATCTTAGACTATAAGTAACTTTTAAAATTTTTAGATATCGATACCTCATAAAATACTTTTTGATTTAGTATTTAAACACGAAAAATATCGAAACATCCTTATTTGTCAAAATATATAAATTAAACTTAATATCTAACAAAACTTTGTTTAACAAAAGTTGTAACTAAACGACAAGGGTTAAATTAAGAGGATACGCTTATTCAACTATTTGAATAATACAGATTAACCGCTTTCCTCCTGTTGTAAATAGGCCAACTCTACTGTTCCCGTGGGTGTCGTAAGCGCCATGGATTATCATCCAGCCGGGTATTACAGCCACCTGCGAATACCTGGTTCCAACTCCTTATGGATTGCACTCGAAAAACTAAGTACTAAACAAACGTCCAGGAAATATTATTATAAACAACGGATTACATTCTATAAAATATGAGCATACAAAAGTTTTTGCAACAAAATCACCTGTACCCTAACAATTTTCTACACCTATAAAATATAGAATGTAGAACCACTCAAGGTACGAAACGTCGACGTAAATTAAAAGTAACGTGCTGTCTCCTTCATACATAGTTAAATGCTCTTTAAGGCCCCATATTTTCTTTGGGCCAGCCATTTGGGAACGTTAAAATGGAATGCATAAAAGGCTTACCGCAAATTGGAATTTTTATGTAATTACATCGTGAATAAGCAAAAAGAGTTTTTATGGGGACAATGAAGACGGTCACTTGAATATAATAGTTAGTTACTTCGTATGCACCGACTTCATGAAAACAAAGGTAAAATGTAGTTCACTTTTATTTAGTTTTACTGAAAAATGTTTTCACTTTATATTCGTATTACGCTTTTTATTAGACTACGAAAAGCTGATCCTCTAGAAGGAGGTCGCTGAAATGAAAGTTTTAGCTTTTAAAGCGCTGTAACTAAGCGCCTAGCTTTCCGCTCTAAGTCAGCGGTATCATTCTACTATAATACTAATATTTGGGCTAGAAATACTTTTATCGAGTCGCAGTGTTCTTGCATTAAAGGAGATTATTATTATAAAGGTTACGGAAAAGACGAAACTTTTAACATAAGCTGTCTCTAAAGACTGGCAAACATAAATCAAAACAAAAAGTCAATTTTTTATCATTTTGGGATTTTCACTTAAAAGAAATGGGAAACATAACAAAACATACGATACACATAAGATAATGACATAAGATTTTGCTTATTTCATTCCAAATATATTATTTTGTACGTAATGTCGAAACACGGTAATATTACAACATCGCCTAAGGGAATGTTTCTTATGTGCTTTGATATCGGTAGCTATGAGTTGTTTTTGACTTATTTTTTTTATAATAAATTAGGCTTAATTAGTCAAGATCACGGTTTCTTTGTATCTGTTTCATAGCTAATGGGGAATTGGATTTTAAATAATGTTTTTTATTTATTTAGTTAAATATTATCATCGTGTACAAAGATAAGTAGAGGTATTCATGGACGAAATACAGGTTTTACAAATCCCCTAGATTATAAATCACTTTGTTTCATTATAATAGTAAGTCTAACTGGCATAGCTAAAGTATGAAAAACGATCGACAAAATTTAGTTTTAACTAAACATTATTCAGATATTATTACGAAATTTTATTTAGGATAACAATTTTCAAACAGGCAAACGAATAAATATAAATTAAAATTATAACCGTTCACAGGCTGCTGTTGACACATAAAGTTTTATGCAGTTTAGGCAATAATTAAAATGGAAGTTTCCCAAAATAATTGTCCCCTTTGCTCTGTTTTATTTATCCAAGCTGAAATATTCAAGCGCTAATTCAATAACGTTGCTTGCGGCTCCAACTGCGCGCAAGAAATTCAAATCTCAATCAATCCGTAGCGTACGCGCCGCTTCATTATGTTTCATTAAAAATTCAACTCGAATGCGCAATTACTTTATGGAATATTTAAACGTCAATGTCTGCGTAAAAACAAGATGGGAGTTGTGGTAAAATTAAAATTTCGTAATCCGCATTTCGCTGTGTAGCAGTGTACGAAGAGGTTGCTTCCGCTATGTTAATATTAAGCGGCGGGGCAGGGCGGTGCGCCGGCCGACCGATTACAGTATAATTTGATATCTTAAATCTCGACGTCTCCCCTGAAATGAGCGAGCTCTGTCAAGCCTGAATGCATCCTCGTTCGCAATTTACGCGCCTTTTCAACTAACCTTCGCTCCGACACTCAGATACTACTTGCAAATTACTAAATACTTACACAGCGACCTCGTTAGCATCGGTGCACTTACACTTCGAGAATATACTTGCAACAAATTTATGTTCTTAAAATCACTCTTAGCAGTCGCATTAGTCGCGAGGCGTTGCTGTTCACCGACGTATGTAAATAAGCTCGCTCACTGTGATTACAAGTCATACAGCGAAAACTAAGACGCCGCAAAGATGATATCTGTAGACGAATCAAATCCTTAATTAAGGGAATCTAACGACGACATAGACACGACACCTACCGCAAACAGGGGACGCATAATAATTGTAGCGGTCTGCTACACCTTAATAAAGCCAATCGGGGAAGGTTGCGGGGCAAGGGCTCGGGCCGGGGGGAGGTGTAGGATTACGGCGACTCCGCGCGCTCTTCATTGAGATTTGTTTCGGGATTAGGAACGCGTTTGATGGTAACCTCCCGTCAGCCCGTGGCCGACGCGCCAACAGAGCGGAACCGCTATTATAAACGTTCTCTATGCCGCATTCAATATTAAAGCGATATAAACATAACAGAATATTCATCAGACAAACTCGGACGGAACTCATGAAAGTAACTCGCATGAAACAACATGAATCGAAATTTGGTAACAATTTCTATGCGATTAATGTTATAAGAAAATTGTGGCTTTACCAAACGACGTCGGCAAATGTGCAAATATACTCGTAAATAAATGCGGAATATTAAATTCTCGATGTTTGGAAAGCCACGTGTGCTCACGTTGATAAGGATGACTGACAACCCATTCAATGTTAATCTACGTAAACGATGACTTATACAATAATAAATTCAGGATATTCTATTGAGTATGTTCACATAATATAATAGCTTTGCTCTTTAGGTCCTGGGAAACGTTTACGCAAGGATTGTAGAAAAAGCACGTATATCATCGATATAAATAAGAAGCTTTTATGTTAATCGTGTAATAGGTAAAATATATAGGTAATTTTAGGCAGGTGCGTGACACACAGAGGGTACGGTATTGAAAGCGAAAATGAGAGCGTTATAGCTATGTGGTTTATTTGCTCCCCCACGAGACAGGATAATTGAAATAAGGATTTATACGTTTCGGATATGCAACCTACTTCGGTTTCTGCCTAGGTATTGGAAACGGTTTTAATAGGTTCTGAGTTTGGTAAGCAGTTCAATTAATGAAGTACCTACTTCCTGCGCTGTAATAAATTTATCATATCTTAAATATGCATTATTTATTAGTTTATTAGTGTACACTGATTTATTTCAACAATTACGAGTTTCCAAAATTTTTATAAGGCATTATTTAAATTTAAAAATGTTTACATAAAATATTGTAATACGTTCTGGTTAATGGGTGTACCTATAAAATACATTTCCTCGAACGCAATATTTCCGTTGGTGTTTACAATATTACTGCGGTACATATAAGAGTTAAATGTTCCCAGTCAGGTGCCGTTATGAATATTCAAACGAAGAGCAGAATAGGTGCTGGGAAATTGTCCGGAGACAAAAGCTTTTACAATTGGACAATGATGAATGTGGTAAAAAAGCAAACAGTTGTTTGGGAAGACTGGTGGACGTTCGGAAATTGGAAACGCTGCATTAAAAGCAGTGACGTCACGATAGCGACAAGTTATGAGTCGCATCTGAACTGCTTACTGGCCGTTACTGCCGCGTGTGATCACCGTACGTGTATTGAGATTGTTCGAACAAAACCGATTAACTGTAATGGCAGATTGCTGTGATTTGGGTTTCATAGCTTTTTTATGGGACCGTTGTTTACCTTACATGTATTGGATACAGGTATATTATTGATTTGACGTTTATATTCATGAATATTATTTGTTGGATTTAAAAATAAATATTTTGATTTCGTTCGTGATAACGAAAGTAGGTATACGTGCAGGAAACCTAGAAAACTTCTGAGATCATATAACCTAGTCAAGAATTGCAAAGACGTCACAGTAAAAGAAAATGAGCCGAAAGCAATATCAGATGTTTATTCGAAGAACAAAATGGTAATAATATTAGAAATTAAATGTTAATCGTTGACGCTAAAACGGTGTCCGAATCGACTTAATTAAGGGGCCGATAAAAATTAATTACTCAATTTTTCTTTTACGATTTCATTGCTCTATGATTATTCATCTATCATTAATTTCAGTAAACGGATCTCTAGAGGTATTTCATAATTGAAGATCATAAAATATAACCTCCATCAAAGAGATTCCTGAAACTGGTGTGTATACAATTATTTTAATTACAATGTTTCATGAGATAATTCGAGGATTTAATATCATTTGATATTTTATTTTTTCCGTTTCTGAATCATTATTATGAATTCTGTTTGATTTGTACAAATATTTTAACGATTGTTCTTAGAAAGATCAAATACTGCTACATAGGTAGGTAGTGTAGAATTTGCGGACTTAAGTAATAAAAATGTATTTTACAATAACTTGACCTGATTAACACAAAGCTATTTCTATGATCAAAGTCATATTTTGGAGCTCCAAAAGCTTACTTTGATCGTAGAAATAGAGAGTAAAATAATAATTTTAATATGTTTAAACATTAAGCGGGCGATAAACGTACAACAAAAACTATAGATTAATCTGAAGGCAAAATAAATAAGTGACGCTTATACAAAATGTGGTCGTGAATATTTCTGCATCACCATTGTTACTGATATTTTTAATTCTTCTTGATAAGGTTTTAAAATAATCTCATGTTTTTGGAGTTTTCAAAAAGAAAGTAAAGGTTCTATTATATACTCTAGATTTCAGTAAAAAACTATCATATTGAATATGTAGGTACTTGTTAAGTAAAAAGTGCTCTAGAAATAGAGAAAAATGTAGTTTTAGCAGGTAATTTTAGGTCTCGCTCGATGTACCGAGGCGTTGCCCAGCGGGGTTTTTAAATAAAGTTGATTTGAGGTTCTCGACTAGGTACTGTGTAATTAGCCGAGAGTGAACTGTAATGTCGGCGCCCGCTACCGCCGCACGCTGCCCGCGGCTCAGGGGAGCTTATCAAATATGTACCTACCTACCTGCCTCCTGTGTGCCGGATTTATTTAGGATATGCATGAGGGTACGATTTAAATTTTAAACGGATTGCGCCCTTGGATTTCGGCCCTGTGTTATGTTTCGTAAATCTATCACTATAACACGTCCGTCCGAAATTAATTTTAAAGCTCGTTCGTTTCGATTCAATAATAGTTGTTTTAGCCGTTGTAATCCTGGGTTGCCATAGACACAAAGAGATTGTGACAAAAGGCTTATTAAACAATATATTTGATAGCAAATTACAGGGCGGTTGCATAATTAATTAGGTGGATTTTGTGGAAAATTGTACTAAAACAAACGGAAGCCTCCTGAGGTGTGGTGTGTGAGGTTGGGAGGTATTGTTTGAGGGTGCGTGAGGCGTAATGTTTCCTCGCCCCTCCCTTTTCCGTCTTTTTCCTCGGTGTTCCTGACACGAGTTTACCGACATTCCAAGAGCTCATCCATCAAAATTGCGTTCGTCTCTGAAGATGTAACTGTCTTCCACAAACATTACGAATATGCATATGCATAATTTTATTTTGTAGATTCATCTCCGCGTTCGTTCGCAATATAGGTACCTACTCGTACTTATGATGTATGTCAAGAAATCTAATATAAATGTATGAACTTACTGTTTTTGGTGAATGTGACAATCTTAAGCACTTTTCCGTACCGTTGGAAGATGGAGTACAGTACGTCGAGCACTATGGGATATAGCATGTGTTCTATGATCACGCGCAGGACTGTGTTGGGACCACCCTGTAGACAAAAACATATTATGTAAGTATATATTTGTTAGCGATTATGAAAACTTATCAGATTTTTTGTAAAAATAAAGTCAATATATTTTATTAGTTAATTACCTAAAAAAAATGATGCCTGAGTATGTTGTACAAACTTTTTTAAAAAAAACGGCCTGTTATTTTGCCAAAAGCAACCGATATTTTTTTGTTAACTAATTTATTAACTACTAAAATAATAAGCAAGTAAACACAAGAAATGAAGCTAAACAGAAATATTATCCAAGAATCTAGTATTACTAATTTATATAAAATTGTTTGGTTTAATTAATTAAATTATAAGGGAGGTTATGAAGAAAGAAGAATATAATAATGCCGGGAAATTGGTTAAACAACGTTAATTTGTGCTTATGAGAAAAGCTTATCAATAATTAAACTCCCTACAGACACTTTGTGACTGTGTTTCTAAGATACGAGGAATTGGTAAAGGTTGGGACACATTGTGGAGCGCCGAGATATTGCCAAACATGTCTTTGTCCGAACAACTCCGTTGGGTATATCTTTAACGGGCAGTGCAATAGATAAATGCAGAATGACAGTAACAAACGCTTTGACTAGTACAAAATAATATTAGAAATAAACCAGTATTGCTTCATAAATCGTCCAAATACTAGTTCTTAGTTTCAAAATATGTCAGTTGTTTTGGCTAGAAAAAAGGAATCTTCCGTAAATCACTATCGCGTCTTTATTAAGGTTATCCATATTACGTTCTCACATATAACATATTTATTACATAAGGTATTACTGTAAGACAACTCAATTTTGAGTTAAGCTCGTCTTTGTTCGTGGAGATTCCAAATTTAATGTATCATTCTTGTAATTTGTGTGTACAATAAAGAATAAAGAAACATTTCGTTTACGACAAGCGAGAAATTAGCTTATTTCATTTCATAAAATATTATGTTGAATTACGTAAATTCTAAAATACCTTGAGGAAGAAAATTTTAGTTAATTGAAATTTTACAAAGGAATGTGAAAAGTCGTTTTTGTCTGGTATATTTTGGTGTTTTAATGTGTCCAAACCCGAACGAAGTACGTTTGACCGATAGTACTGCATGATCTTGTACCCTCCGGGCGACAATCTGTCGATCGTCTTAGAACAATCTATCTGCATGCACACTACAGACTCCATCTTAGTCTCTGACCCCCAGAGAATACCCAAACCTAATTTGTGAAGCGAGTTTAATATTAAATATCTTTGTAATCGGCTCTATTTCAACGGCTCATAATTATATTGGAGTTACGCTATTTCGCATTACTCCATGTTACATTAGCTACATATACTTATATATGTATGGATTGAGCAAGCTAGTATTTTTAATGGAAAAGGTAAAATTAATTATGCATAGTTTTAAACACAATTGTTGGAATTATTATTTTACTTGCTCTTGTGTATTAGACATAGATTAGTGTGACGTAAACATCAACAAGAATATTAGTATCAATGCTATAAATTACAATATTAGACATAATCCTATTATATTGTTACAATGTTGATAGCATTAGATTATTATTTCTACTGTTTCTACTGTTTAGTTTCTATAAACCAAATTTACAGGCTTAGTGATTGCAAGCTAACTTTTTCTGAAAAATCCGCAAGACTAGTTATAGCAGTATATTGTCTCACTTACTGGCAATCCAAATGGGCAGGTAACCTACAAAACTCTGGTATTCGAGAATATTCTTGACATATTCAAATTCAAATTCAAATAATTTATTGTTATTGATGGTTTGTTTTTTTTTTAAAGATGTTTATATTTACCTGTATTTCTGTGCCCCCGTTGGCGGGCTGCAAAGCGGCACCCGCTCCAGCGACGAGCGCGGCGCCAGCGCTGTTGGAGATGGCTTGAGCAGCTTGAAGCGCCGCCTGCGCCGATGCCGACTGCAAAAATATTACCTATAAATAATAGGTAAGTGTACCCCGCCGTGTATTTTAACATATTAATCTAACTTACTGAATAAAGGAGTGGAAAGGGGTTAAACGGGCAACGGTTAGATAACAAATATGGTAAATCTGCCAGTAATATTTAAGTGCACTAGGTACATAAAATATCCATATATCAAACATTTGATAACATAATTATTAGATCTGATTACATCCTTTAAAGTTTTAATTAACTTTCACAAAATACAAGGTCGAGAACCCACCAAAAACAAAATGCCTACCAAAGTATATTGAAGGCGAACGGAAACATGAAACACTTCATGTTTCCGTGCGCCTTCAAGATTTCATGACAACTCACACACAACTCCCAAACGTAGGTACTTCAGTAAGTAAAAACATACATTGTCACGTAGAAAAAAATAAACACACAACAGCCCTCGGCTCTCATAATTTGGCGAACAATGAAACGTAATACGGAAAAGGAGAGTTATCTGGCACACGCGTGAGCCACCTTCGAGTGTCCAAGACCAACAGATAACATTGACCACATCAAACAAAGGGGCGCCATAAACTTATTTTGTATCGTCCGCGAACAATTCGTTACTTTGTTGCGTCATTATATAGGGGCGGACGGCATTGTCGGCTGCGACACTTAGCGCTTAGCGAGTTAGATAACATTCATATATTAGCCACATAAATGATAAAAACAGGGTAAAAACAGGGTACAAACAGTTGAGTGTCAAACCAAATGAACTGTAAAACTATTTCATAAAAGGCTGTATTCAATATTTTCAGTTTAACAATCGATATTCCAACAAACGTCCACTTTTCAATTGCAGCTTGCATTATTCAAAAAAGCAATATCCCCGTGAAAAACCTTCCACACGACCTACGTTAGGTTACGAATAAAAAACGTAATGACAAGCGAGTGAAATACAGCGTGTTGTTTACACGTTACGATCGTATGCAAGGGTGCGGCACACTTTGATCCTATATTTTTACATGGCTTTGTGCGACGACGGGCTGACAAGCGGGCAGGCCAGACACAAAAATAAGGCTTTAACCGTGTCATGGTAAGCCTGCCGCCGACGGCAAAGGCTTCGGTACAAATTCACGTTGACTTGTTTCCCCTCACTCCTCTTTTCTCCGCCACATATTCTTTGATATGTCTTTGTTACGGCTATTAGGTGAACTGTGTATATCTGAACTAGTTGGCCAGTAAGAGTATAAGACAAGATTTGAAATAAAATTGACGGATTTTTTGCGAGTTTTTATAAGCAACCTTTTCGTTAAAATCATTTTTATTTATACGAACAAGTAGATATAAATGTAGTCTACATATTGGAAAAATGTACATTTTATAATAACATTCGTATGTATTACGTATTTTTATTGGCATCTGAACCTCAGTGTAATATATTATAACAAAAGAGAAAAAATCACAAAGCAAACACGCAACGATGGTATTTTGAGAATGCGATTCCGTCAAAAATATTTCCGTGTCGCTGTCGCTTGCTATGTCGAACTTCGGGGATATTTAAAAGGTCTTATTCGTGGACCGCAATCTTTCACAGCGACCACAGGCAGACGTTCGACTAGACGCGACAAAATAACTCCATCCGCACTCCAGAGTTCTATTCAACCACCTCGAAAACCTTTTGCATCGCATGATTGATCAAAGCTTTGCGTTCAGTGCACGTTCTTTAAAATGCAGTTGGTCGATATGACAGTCTGTTGAGAAGACAATTCATCTTTAATGTGATTAAATTTGGATGTAGACGTAATGTGATGATAAATCGTGACTTTTCGTGTGAAGCACAATAACAAAGGCCAGTCTGTCTATTCGCAACAGACTCATTATAAGTTTTAATAGAGCGCGATACAAAGTGATCCCGAAATGTGACGATCTTGCGATAAATCTCTATATCATTATCTACTATATAACTTATGCGTTCAGAGTTAAGATTCAAACCAATATTTATTTTAATTAAAAAACATTCAACAAATGAATAAAATCGTTTGTAGCACTCATAATCTAGTTTTACGAACAATAACTTTGATTCTTTTATTCTCGCAGTAAACTTTGGAATATATTTTGTTGATCATAATATTACATTGTTACCTTTTATTTTGTACAAAATTTACAATTTATTTAGTTGTGAGTTGTGTAGATATTTATTCTTGTTTGTGTTTCATCATATTGTGTTTAGCAGCTTAGTATGTTTTTTTTAATGCACTTATAAAAGTGTCCTATTGTCAAAATATATCTAGTAGGTATTAAAATACAGCTACGATACAGACGACAAATTTCACAATGTATACGTCGTTTACTCTTAAGACGAAGTTAAAGATAAAAGTAATTCAAAGTAAACAGAATTAAGGGTTTAAGAGGTACATGAGAAACGCGGAAAATAATGTCGTCGATAATGGCAACGAGTTCACGACAAAGTCACGTCATAATGAGGTATCGAGGAGATGACGTCACGTCAAATAATATTCCGGCTTCCCAGGCACTGGAATAAGGGCTTCTTTTTGAGGTAAAGCTTTAAGTGTCTGTTTTTTTTTTAGAATAATTTTATGTTGTTATCTTTTTATCGTGACTTTAGATAATGACTTTTTGCTTAAACATGAAGTTTAAGTAACTCACATTAAGTACCTAACAAAGATGAATCGTTTTAACGCTTGCAATAGGAATTATTTCATAAGTTTTCTATTAATTTATGAAAAGAAAAACAAAACTATTGAGATATTTTACCAAATCTCTCTTTTTGAACAAATACTTTTAGTTTCCTTTATTTTATATGATTGTTCTCTAACTATTTTTTGTAATATAGAAAACTCGACTAGTAGATACATGTAAACTTGTATCGACCGAAATGGGGCAGTGGGTGATCTCGACATACCTGTACTAAGGGTCGCGATTTCAATTAAAATAAAACTATGTACAGTATGTCGGGACGGGACATAAAAAAGTTTTACAATATGTTTTTCATGTACCTACGTAAGAGAGCAAAACCAACTATACTCACAGTTGTTATGCCCTGTATTTAGTGATTTTTTTTTTTATTATAAATTAGTACACAGAAAACAAGTTCACACAATTTTTCTTTATTTAACTCATAAATCTCTTCTTTCAAAAAATAAATCCAGATATTTCCTTCAAATGTTTCGTTTAAAAACTTAACAATCAACAATCTCGCTTAAGACGTTCCCAATCAATATTTACTCGGCAAACTATAGAAACAAGGATTAACGCAAACAGATAATAGACACCTAGTTGTATCCGTTTTGAGTTTAATCATCACATTAATTAGCCGTTGTATTGACACACGCCTGTTTGCTAGCTGACAATTAGATCAAACAATCTGCAACTATTTAATAAACAATGTATCGCTTATTATTTAATGTTTCAATGTGTATTAAACATATTTGTTTGAAACAAACTTCTAATTAAATTAGTAATTATGGAGTTAGTGGTTTGTGTTTGATGGATTAGTAAACAGTATTTACTTAATGTTTGAATCAGACAGACAGCTTCCTTTTCATTATTTTAAGATAGACATTAACCGATTATCTTTTTTAAACGATGACGAAAAGAAAATGATTACAGGTCTACTGAATTATGTTTGACAATGCATAGCATTCTTATTAGCTATTTATGTGGAATAATAATAAATATTTTTTATAAGAATAATAAGTATAGATATAATGTTTTTTAATGATTAATGATTAGTTTAGACAACCATAATACAACACGCGGTTATTTCTGCACTATATTCAGACGCATGAAACGTGACATAAAAGTGGTGTTTTTTTTTTTATTATTGCCAAATATGTTTTTATTTTAAGTGGGCACAGTTTTTTTGATATCAAAACTGTAACCTGCCACATGCGAATATATAATTAGTGTCAAATCGTTAGTGGTGTTACACAATCCTTAAGGTAAATATTCCCGGCAGTCCGAAAACCAACCCTTGAGCATATTACCGAGTGCCATCCCCCTCAATTATGGCAACACAAATTTAGGCAAGAACAATTTCTCAATATTATCAGCCATCAAAATGGTTGAGGGTTTGTTTCTGATAGGTTTCGTGGATAAACGAAACTAATTAAGCGTTTTAATTAATCCTCCCATTGGGTGTTTTGTTACCGAAAATATTGATTTCCTTTCTCATTGCTAGAGCGCCTACGGTAAGAAAGGTTCACTCACAAATGTTCGGCATTTATCTCCTTTTTTACCTTACGTTATCTTGAAAGCGTTATTACGAGGGTGAGATTTGGCGAGAGTCGCCAGTTTATTCTTATAATGACCAATAGTAACATAATTTACTCGAATCCAAGCGTATTTTTGGCAACAAGTAATACCTAAGTCCTCTAACCTAAGTTGCGTTTAGGAGCAAACTCGAGGATGAAACTAGCTAACTAACGTTTTGATGCGGTTAACTGAGCAGATTCAGCGGCATAACCTGTCTGTAGACACAAATAAGTTCCTAAAGGGTTAGTTACCAGTTTAACCAGCACAACTTTGGTTTAATTTTGGTGATCTATTTCGTGTCTATTTAATTACGACCGCTTATTAGAGAGCATGAAAGGTGGTTTTAGTTCTGAATAGCTTTGTCTATAGTGACAAGTTTACCGGTAAAGCAATAAAAAATAAATGGCGTCGAAGAGGACGACATTAAAAGAGTTAGGAATAATTTTTAGTGCTCGAAGATGTTAAGGGTAAGCGTTAATTTTATATAGCCAATGGAGTGACGTCCTATTAAGAGCGGAGGAGACTAATTTTTAACCTGATAAAATTTTATTTTACGATGCTGTAGTTTTATTACGTACTTGCCAGTGGAACACCTGCGTAACAAGGTATTTACGAGGTAAGAAAAAATATTTTTTGCTTAATTTTAATTCCCGTAATTATTAACTTGCATATTTAAATCATTATTTTTATTTATTTTTTTGGATGAGATTTACGCAGTTAGCCTGAGCGCAGGCTTTGACTGCTTCATCGGACTTTTGGCGAGAACCTGAAGGGCCTCCAGCCAGAGCAATAGAAAAAGTAACTACGTCAGCAACGTTCACTGAGGGCACCCCCTGTGGGGTTAATTTTTAATTTAAAATCAATGAAACAGTAGGTTTATTTTCAATGCAAAATAATTTACCATTATGAATGAAGCTCACTGTTATTCCCATATGAACAATATAATCGCGACAGTTCGCAGTGATTCGTTCATTTACGAGCGTTAACCTCCATAAACGAGGCAACTTTTCGTGAAATTATTCAGTAGTCACGACACGCACGGCCGGTATCACGGGCTCAAATGTATAGACTGACAACAGTAATAGTTTGGTAATTCAATCAAATTGGAACAACGTCGGCGACTGTGTCCCGACGCGGCATGCGGGTTTATTGAATACCGTTATCTAAATTGTGGGTTCTTGATGCCCTCAACAAAGATTAAATTAACAGGTCGAATGCAGGCCACAGCCGAGGGTTCTATTTCCCAATTGTAACATCGGCTTTAATGCTTGATCGCATACCGCACGATAATCCGCCTGTTGTGTAATAGAGCTAATTGAAATGTCGTTACGTTATTACGTATTGAGTGCCCGCGTTTTGTGCCCATCGGGTCCATGAGCGTAATCCTAATCAGTTGATGTTACGCACATTGAACGTGTGTTATGTATCCTGTTTCGATTATCTTACAGGTTTAAGTACAGTTGATATTGGTAGCCTGCATATGAAAGGTGAATAATTGGTAAGGTGATTTGAGGATCAAGTCAAACCTATTCCGATCTTCATATTACTATACATTCGTATGTAAATATGTCTAACAAGTGAACAGTATTTATTGTTAACTGTGAAAATCATTAAACAAAAATTTACTTGTGTTATGGAATCAGAGACAACGAAGGTACCACAAACATACAAACTCTAGACAATGTAGAAAAGTGGTTTTCTACATTAACCAGTCCGGGGATCGAACCCGGGACCTCAAAGCTGGCGACACCTTGAAAACCAGATTGTAAGTATTAAAGTCATCAAAATTGGAGCAATTGGAGAATAAGAGTGAGAGAATAACATTGCATCTGTGTACCCTTTTCTCTTATGACTTAGACCTTCCGAGCCAAAATCTAGTCAAGATTTTATCCAATAACATCTATATTAGATTATATCTAATAACATCTGTATGTTTGAGTGTGGGTGGAGTGATTTGTGTCAAATAGGCTAGGAAAGGAGACATTAATGGCCGAATACTTAAACATCAATGTTAAGTCAGCGTTAATTGTTATGCTGTCTGTGTCATTTTAGGGTGGAATGTACTAAGGACTTATTTAAGTGCCTTTTGAGTATACAGGAGATAACGAGGTTTAAATGTATAAAACTTACTGCATTGCTGTGCGTTTGGTCGGTCTTGAGCTCTTTGTGGTTGGAGAACTGAACGTAGACCGCTCGGCCGCGAAGCTGTGCCACGCAGCCGCCGAAGTACGCCACCATCGCCACTGCTGATATTTCCTCCGCCATTTCGAGGAATGCCTAGTAAACAAATTTATATGTTATGGACAATCGTATTATAGGGTCAGTTTTTTGACCAAGTAATCGTCATGGGCAAGATTCTAACCGCTTATATCACTAGAGCACTTCTCCGACCTTTTGCGCCGAGGACGAGGCAGAAAAAAAAGATATTTTATATAGATTTAATTCGAAAACAATTGAAAGTCATGAAGTATTTTACGGTTTACAGAGAAATAGTTTCAGTTTAAAAATTGTCCGGGAGTCCAGACGTCTTCAGGTTATTTTCATACTACAATACTTCCTCGATTTATTAAAGACTATTTATAGGAATATTTACGTTGAAATAAAGACTGTATAAGACTATTCACGTGAAAAGTTCTGAGATTTTAGATCCTATTTCCTTTTAATATCGCATCAAGAGAATATAACATTGTCCTACCTGTATACAAAGTCCAAGTACTACAATGTTTTATTTCTTTACGTTCAGTTTCAAAAAAGGTTAAAAATTGTTTAGCAGAAGTCTTTTGTTGGATAAGATATTATATACTTTTCATTTTAGTACGATTCTTTTGTTGAGTTAATATTTAGCTTTGATATTAAACGAAAGTTATGTTCAATACTTTAAACTCGTAAACTGGTATATATATGACGACACATTATTATATTACAAATGTGAGAAGAGCTGTATATCTGTCTATTGAGTGTCAGACAACACAAAATAATAGTTTTCAAACTCTTTTGTTGGGTCGTTAAAACGTACAAATTCCCGGCTCAGCTCGTGGAGATAAATCAATTGTTTAACAACAGCGGTAGTGTAATGCGGCGCACCCCAACTAGGTTTGTGTTTGCCGGGCCTATGGAGTCCAATTAATCGGATCCGAGCCCCCCAACAGTACATGAACCTAGTCGCCACGACTGATCTCTACGTAGTCTGCATCATTCTCCAAACGTGTTATGATTTCAATGACCCGTTTCGATTTAAATTTAGTTCCATCTATCCCGCTTCGCTTGGAACACCACACGGTTCTACTTTTGGCATCGGACAATACAAAATACACCGCTATTTGTGTGTTTAACCGCAAATTAAATAGAATACTTGCCCGTGGCTAATTAAAAATATTTCTATACACGGTGATGAAAAGCGGACGAGGTCAACGAAAAATTCAGACAGATAGGATGTAAACTAAACGTTTGCCGACTATATTTTTGGAATATTTACTTTGTTATCATTGAATAACCCATTGCATTAATATTCATTAAACTATATAATCTATACTAATATTATAAAGCTGAAGAGTTTGTTTGTTTGTTTGTTTGAACGCGCTAATCTTAGGAACTACTGGTTCGAATTGAAAAATTCTTTTTGTATTGGATAGTCCGTTTATTGAGGAAGGCTATAGGCTATATAACATCACGCTACGACCAACAGGAGCGGAGCATAAATGAAAAATGTTGCAAAAATGAAAAACCGTTGAAACTAAAACACGCGAACCAAGTCGCGGGAGACAGCTAGTAAACAATATTTAATAAACAGTAATAATGCTCGAACCAGAAAAAACAATTATCAAAATAAATTTTCAGCAAATATTGATAGAAATGCATTTCAAAGGAAAATAGCAGTATTTTGAACTAGAAATTATTAATTTGTTTCAAAGCGAAAATATATTTTTGTTTCTGTTGTGTTAAATATTTTAACAAACGTATTGGAAATTCGATTTTGAAAGGTATTTATTGCGTACCTACCTATGTTGTAAATTTTAGGAAAAGCAGTCAAAATCTATGCGTTCGAAATGAATAGAACGTAGCTGTCACGCGAGCGACGATCGTAAAATAGTGTCAACGCCTCTTTCACTTTAATCACCGGGAGTGGGGGCAATTGTCCGCACCCACTCACACCGATGTTTGCCCACCTCTCGACAGATGGCGCCTTTGTAACCGGACTCTCACAGGTTCGGTAACCGTCGACGACCAACGATACTTTTCATCATCCACTCTGACTGCGTCAAAGGACTAGCCCGACCACGTTTGGTACTTCATATTGATTAGTTTCATGTAATCTAGAGCATGGTAGCTTTGCAAAAAGGTTACCAACACACAGCTAGGTGTCATGTATGTTTTAAATTAAATGCACACCTACAGTATTAACAAATAAAAATGCCATGTTTAAATAGGGCAAATAGTTGTTGAGAGGTTTTTTTCACCTCAAAGGCATCTAGAAAAAGACACGAAATATTCATATGAAAAAGCTAGCAAAGAGCCTGTGACCGTTCATAAAAGGGGATTCGACGCGTTTCCCGTGCTGCAAGAGAGATTGTTTTCCTTCACGCCGCGCTATATACAGGGTAGATGTCATACGAGCTATTTATTAGACGGGATAACATTGTCGCGGCTGCCTCCTGCGTTCTCGTAATAGGATTTTCTTTTTATTATTTTATTTCTTGGTTGTAAACTAACTCATTTTTAATTTGTCAGCGGGAAATCGTAAATTTCTCATTGCACGTGCCCGTTGGGTGTCTCGACGTAAAATACCCTGTAAAACCGGATGGATGTCGCCTCATAACCTGATCTTAGTACTTCAGCTCGCGTGATGATCACACACTTATTTTATGTAACTGTCTCGCGACAAGTTTTTTTATGAATATTACACGTTTTACATAATTATGTATAGAATAAAATTAAACACAAAAAGGAAGTTTTGTGGTCCTTTAACGTTTGAAATCAAAGATAATAATATTTCATTTGAATAGCCCAAATCACGGTGAAGGTATCTGAGTGACTCTTTCATAGCCCTTCTCGACCCAAATTGAAATTTATGTTAGATGTCATCGCCCTTAATTTCCGCAATGTACAATATTAGATGCAATCTCTCCCTTGGGTTTGAATTCACAAAGAGTACAGGCCTCCATTTAAAAATAAGCTGGTAAAAATAAGGAAGGGTCCTAAAAATGTAAGAGTGAATATTTGTTCCTAATTCTGCGTCCATTTGACCCCGTAATAGATAAACGTCGCTCGTTTGACAGGGGTTTGTAGGGATGTCGATCATGCTAAAATAAGTATCCATCGAAGGGCGTTACAATATTTGTTTAAAAATACATAAAACGTCATTCATCTTGCAATTTTATTGTTTGCAAATATAATGGTTTGTTATGTAAAACGCTAAAATAGGTAACTCGTTTTCAAAAATGGTCAATATACATAAAACTTTTTCTCGAGACAACTGCAAGTTAAACGTTAAATAGGTTTAATTGTATAAAACCTTCAACATTATAAATGCTAGGTTCGAGTTCTGAAACTTCCCATGTCAGTACAAGGCCAGTCATTAGTATTGCAACCGACAAATCTTCCCTAGTATTATCCCGGCAAGCAGAGTTAAAATAAAATGTCGTTAGTTGAGCTGGCACAATGGTTGGCGGCCTATTTGCGGACAAGCCGTGCCAGACACTTGTTGTGCTTCCGGGGAAGGCGAGCGTCCATTGTAACCAGAGTAGTTACATGGCCGACTTCATTTGCTAAATGAGGCCTGATCAGTTACGTCACAATACCTCATTGGTCTCGTTGTTCGCGAGTGTGAGGTTTTATGCAGATTTTTCTCTGTAACAACTAAATTTTTTTAAAGTGTCTTAGAAAGCCTCTAATAGATAATGTTGTAATTAACATACATACATGTCTCAACTACTGAGCTAAAGTTAAACAAAACATCAAACCAACACAAAACAACTCTGTTAAAATCAGTGTTGTGTAAGTAAACGTAGGGTAAACCTTACCTGATTTTTGCCTTTAAGCACGAGCACATTAGTGACCCTCCCGAAGGGCAGGCCGAGCTGAATGATCTCGGCTTCTGTGGTCTCGTTGGGTATGTTCCGTATGTGGATGACCCGCGACGGCTTGCCAACATTCTGTTCCAGTTTCACCTGATAACAATACAGAAACGTTTTAATTAAAACTTATTAAATATACAAAGTAATAAACATCTACGTAACAGACTTAATCTTCCAAGATGAAGAAAATAAAGATCCATAAAAATATTACTCAAAGGACTTAATAAAGTGAAACATTTGCTACAGAAAAATGCTAAAAGTGTTTTTGCTGTGCGATGCTAGTTAAGTTGTGCAATCCAGATCCAAAAAGAGTTCGATTCTCGCGAAGCGACCGCGGATCTAAAAGGCACACAGCGTATAAAATGACCGTTCTAATATACATAAATAAAGCTAGCATTGTTCGCGAGGAAGAGCCGGTTGGATAATTGAAAAGTCGATGTAGTATAATTGTCGAGGCTTATCGGGCCCAACCCCGATGTGGGCGCCATTGTTCCCGAGAGAGCCTTTTGATTACGGCGGCGGGCTCGAACCGAGTCCCGAATATATTGTAGCTTTGTATGACACTTCACTTTTCATTGAAGTGAAAAGAGCAACTTTACAATGCAATTTATGAATGAAAAAAGTCATTCAAATAAAAATTATAAGTCCTGCAAACGACCGACAGAAATAAAAAAGTATTAAACAGCGTTAAGTTATCCATTTCACCGATTATAATCATGTTTTCGTCCAAACCTTGGCAGATATTTCAGTTGGAACACCGAATAAGATTTGGGGAGTTGCGGGA
The DNA here is from genome assembly GCA_932294365.1 of Diachrysia chrysitis. NCBI lineage: Eukaryota > Metazoa > Arthropoda > Insecta > Lepidoptera > Noctuidae > Diachrysia > Diachrysia chrysitis. The sequence goes on from OW028645.1 coordinate 9,533,255, forward strand.
AATCTAAGCGTCTCCCTTTTTACGTTCTTTGGCGGGCGGCGAAGCGTGGAGGTGTAACAAATGAGTCTAATGCCTATTAGTTCGACCTTGTTAAGTTCAGACAAAGTGAGCAGCTGGTCTGACAAAAGTGCAGGAAAAGCTCGAAACACTTGAACTGTTCTTTTGTGGCTTTTACCGGCGAAATTCAGTACACTATTGAGACAATACGATTGCCGTTTTAATAACTTGCACTCAATTAAGGAACATGTAAACCGTCGGATGTTTATTATAGAAAGTAATTTTATATATATAGATATGAATAGAAGATTGTTTTATAAAAAAAAGACACTGAAATAATAAAGCACCAATCTGATCTGACATCAGTTTGGAAAAACAGTGAAATATTTTGAATATAAATAAACGGCAATATTTATTTATCAAACGCAAAAAAATATATTGTATCAGATCTTTATAACAACAGACCGCTAACTAAAGGAGAAAAATACACAGATATGATATTTTTCAACAACCCGAATTTCGTTACAATCGACATCAAAAGAGCCAAATCTCCGTAAATAAACAAATAAAAAATATTTTTCCAAAGTGACTTGCAAAGGGAGGAATAAATCGTCGCACACGCTCGCCCACCTCGAAGGTACATTTTGGTATTTTCTCCTCTCACGAAAGAAAACAACTGGTACGTAAAACGTAAAGAAGGACATTACTTTCGCTGGGTCAGAAAATCTGCGAGGAACGATTTCCACATCAGGCACTTTAAATCATCCGCTTCGTCTCACATTTCATCCATAAATATTAAATCTTGGCTTGGTTTCTTGGATAGAAAAAAAAGCTATCGTATGACATTTTTCCTGTGAGGATTTCCCGGAATCGGTCAATTTTCCCGGTGATCGCGCCGGCCGTGCTTATTGAAACACTATTTCTCAGTTGGCCGCGTCTATGGCACATATCATTAACTATAACAACGTCCACACTTGTGTTGACATCCACTCTGACCTATCAACACTGTTTTATCGTTCGGAATCACATCACTACATTGTTATCTAACATTTTTCGAAACATTAAAGTTTTGGGTTTATCTTGATTTTGTTCTGGTTTTGTAGGTACCTACTTTTGTGTATAGAATATACGGTATAGATGGTGGTGATCAATACCTTTTCTACAAGAAAAGAGGCCTGTGCCCAGCAGTGGGACTATTATAGGCCTGTATTATGTAACATGGAAATTACAAATGTACTCTAGAAATTGAACACAAAAATTCGATGTAAAAAAAAATATTATCTAATTTCTTACAACATAAACAAAGGGTAACACAGTATTTATTTATGCGGTATTTAAATTGTCTATGGATGATTATTGAAAACATTTTCCTTAAAGGAAAACTCCGTCTAGAATTTAATTCAACCCATTTTCTTCCATCTAAATGCTCTTTGTTGTCTGTTTTTCATTGCAAACCATTTATGCTAATAACAATAATTGTTTTAGTGGAGTATCGAGTTTGTTTTGTTAAACGGTTTGCATACAAACAATACCTATAAGTAATGTTTTTAATGATTTACGACAATAGAATAATAATATCTAGCAATACATATTTATCACTACATACGTATTGGGTAAGATCAGAACAGACCCAGTCATACTATTTATACGAATTACCTTTTTCAATACCAACTTGTAATATATAATTAATAACGATAAGTTTTCATTGAATAAATATGCAATTATAACTAGTTGTAGGCGTCGCATAAGGTCGTAATGTCAGGCAGTGAAATCATGTATTTAATAGTTCAAAGCCCGAACCGAAACACTTATACCGTCACCTTTAGTAAACGGTAACAGGAGTCAAATATACCTGAACACTCTCTAAGTATTCATCTTACAGCGCCTTGACAAACGCCCCCACCGGCGTCGGTCGCGATGTCACTAAGGAAACGACATTTTGTAATCCGCTTGTGGCATACAGGTCAGACGGCCCATGAGAAAAGGTAGCCTTACCCCATTTAAGAGCTACGAATCTCTTTTAAACATATGTTAAAGGTCGTATTATTTCTGTTGTATCATGATTCCATTTATTTAACTCCTACACATGAAGATTTTGTTCTTTGTATTTAGTTTCGAGATTTTATTATATGTTCAACATGTTATTGAAGATTGAATGTTTAAGATTAAATTCAAAAATGCATTTACAAGCACAAATCTTACATTGCGCGATTATTGGTATTTCAAGTATTCATTTGGCATACAAGTTTTAATATAACACGTAACCCAGGTAGGCGGACAATGACTAAGGGAAAACCGGCAACAGTTACCCACAACGTAATCGCTTTCGTGATGCAGGAGAAATTGGCATATTTGTTTCAACTACGAAACAATTCACGAGCAATTCCGAAACATTTAATATCCGAAACTTTTAAGCTAGATCGTATATTGTTTAATAAATTAATATTATAGTGTTAGAGTGGCTTTTCGTTAGTTTAATTCAGCGAATACTCTAGTGAATTGTTTGAAAATGAGAAATTAACCTTTCATAGAATCTAGAGAAAATATATATTAAAGATAAGTTACTACAGAACATAATTCAAAATATTTTTCTTCGTTTAAAGAAAGCTTTCTCCACTCAAAACTGGGAGATGACTTGAACAAACGAAGAGGTAGACTTGTAATAAAATAAATCTTCTAAATGGATGTGGAGAATTGATGTATTTCGTAGCAAAATGTCGTCAAGTCACTATCGGAACCCTTGAACTAATAACAATTGCGATTTAGTGGGGCGTTCGTTGGTAAGTCGACGAAAGTTTGAAGGGACCACAGGTACGAGGAGCAAGTTGTTATGTGATAGCGATAATCTCAAAAATTATAAATTTTAATGGCAAAAGGACCCAGGACCAAGGGCAAAAGGACCAATAATGAAGTAAAGTTAAAAACAACATAAACAAGTTCTATTCTAAATTGAAATCAGTCGTTATTTTATTGGAAGAATTATTACGAGAATAACAACTAATTATATAACTAGGTATTGAACTGCCAACTTTCTTGAAAGAAAACAATACATTGTTGATGATTGTACTTTTTTGAACTTTCCGTATCAATTGAAGTGAAAACAAATATAAAATACAATCTTATGACTTGCACCGCAATTGGCGAGTTGCATCCGCCGTTAAAATTTCAAGAGCATTATACACCAGAAATCGTTGGAAGTCGATCCGTTGAAACTTTTAATTGGCAGTCCAGTGGAATATTGTATTTCATTGCCGACCATCAATGATATTATTTGATACAGATTGAGAGTCTGTCAGACTTTCCCGCTAGTTATTATAGTTCAACAGTCAAATAAATAGCAGCGAACATTCAGGTACTATTGACTCTTGTTAAAATCAGCTTAATATAATATGAATCGTGGAATTATCGTTGTTCATAATGTTCATGTTAGATATTATGTATATTATACTTTAACGTATTATTAGTTAGCACAAAACAAATCACGTATATTATTTGTGTAATGTTATTGAATTTAGCGAACTGATTTCAATCGTAGGTACCTACCCAAAAAGATTTTGACTATATAAAATAGTTATATATGTTAGTTTTTGTTAAGTTATTTTAGACACATAGTTAAAAAAGGTATAAATCCTTTTAATGTCATCTAGAATATTTAATGGCCAGACATACATACTTTTATTATTAGTTATTTTAAGACGATACTGATTAGTTCCCAATTGCCATTGGCTCTTTTCAATTTACATGAGATATTGACTGACTGTCTATATGACAAGAAACCAAAGTTTACCTCTTCCAAAGAAGACGATGTTATGATAAATACATATATTTTCAAAGAAAATTATCTTCAAAAGCCTCTTATCTCGGGCGAAAAGTAGTAAAAATCAAGTGCAGGAAATTGCTTACACCGATACGTGCCGACGACAGACAAATCGATAAACTTACTGTTCTTCACAGTTTAAAGCACCTTGAGCTATACAGAAACCTCATAAAGTTTGGTGTGCTTCCACATGTAAAAATCGCCATAAATATTATGGCGACTCGGAATTGTCAATTTTATAACTACGAGCTGTTCTCTTATGTCTGTACCTACATAACTGTGTATTTGGAAAAATGCTAATCGATGGTAAATATAAATTTTTGTAACAGTTAGGAACATTATGAAAACAAAATATTGTGTATATATTTTCATAGATACTTGTAAACTTATATTCTTTTAGAATATTTCATGGATCAAAAGTTTAAGTATGTCAAGTCACAGTTTCATCTTATTTTTTTTTGCAAAAAGTTAGTAAGTACCTATTCAATTTCTAACTTAATTTATTTGACTTCACTAAAATCCTAATAATTAAAGAACAGCCCACAATGAAGGATGTCGATAATACTTGGCTTGCTAATTCATCCATGCATAAGAATGGGACAACTTCGCGACGGTAAACTTTTAATAGTGGCCCTCGCTGGGCCAGAATCGCTTTGCAACTTCCAGCCACTTAAGAACATTATTCATTGAAATAAATATTGTTATCCGTTAATCCTCTATTGCATTTTATAAGTTAAGTTTAGAAGTATTAGTTTGATATTTATATTGTGTTAGTAACTGTAGTTAATAAAGTTTTAGATAAATATGACTACTGATGTCAGGTTTACGGTAAATGTAAGAAACCAATTTAATTAGTATTTTTTTTATAAATGTAGCCTTAATTGATTTATTTCAGTGGGCTTCAAACCTAACGACATTTGTATACAGCAATCAGGTTTTCTATATAGTCGTTTTTCCCCTACATTAACGCGAGTGGGGCCGTGGGCACTTTTAGTAGCCTATAAAATGGTGCTTTTAAATTGCTTACTTTTTATTAGCAAAAATGCAAACCGAAATTAAAATACATGCTCTAAAAGCATACAAGGTTAGGTGAAATAATGATAAAATTTAAGATCTTTTGTTTTAACCTTTACCCTTTAAGTTTTAACGTTCGCACTAATATTTTATGGGTATTTATTTTGTGGGTTTGAGGACCACAGACCATACTACGTAATAACGTTTTAAAAAGGATTCATATTCTAGTCAAGTCTCTAGTACCTGCAGTTTGTATTCAGATACGAATCACACAACACAAACATTGGCGCTCGGATCTAAAATCCTCAGGTCACACAAATATTTGTCGTCAACAATAACAAACTCGAAAGGCATCACCGTTCACCTGCAACTATGTTCTAAATCACACGTACCATAACTTTTTGTTTGTATACGCTTCGTTCGTGTTCGTGGTAGGAAATCGTAAAATAAGATAGCCAAATGGTTTTAGTGGCCCTAAAACTAGCAGTAAAATCGTAAGTACCCGGCAATGAATAACTTTATGAGATCATTTGATTGATTACTGAATTTTCTGGGAACGAAATAGATAAAGATGAGTGGCCCGTGTTATAACTTATAAATATGAGCGGTTTGAGTGGACTGCTTTATTATATGGAGCATTTACTTAGGGATATACGATATGAACTGTATTATATTATACAACTTTATAAAGTGAACTATGAAACCTGAATCGATAGTGAATCATGCATCAAGACTATCTGTCTTAGTTTAGATGAAACGAGAATGTTGTCGTGTAATTTTTTTAGTGTTACTAACGTTTAGGTGAATAAAAAGTCATTCTAATTAAGGTTTCATGAGTAAGTAATACCGATTATAATTGTTCTATAAGCGAGCAACTACGCTCTAATGAAGTTAATAAACGTTCCTGCGGTATTAACTTACGCGATTATCACTATAATACGCGAATACACTTGATTACTATTTTGATAATAATACTTATTTATATTATATTATATACATACTTAAAATACGTTAATTAAATTTATTTTAAGTATGTTTACGTTTTAAAATAACGTGGATACTTGGTAATCCTCAGCTTTTTTTTCGAATTCAATGTAAATAAAAAGAGCTTAATATATTAAAAAGCTGAATCTTACTTTAAGAACTCCCTACGCTTACATTTAATTTAACTAAGTACTCCACCATTGGGGTTTCTTCGTTTCCCTTATTTATTTAATTTTAAAAAAGCAATCATGGTTCTAAACAACTATTGTTATGAAGTTCTAAGGGTTTCGTAGTCAACATTAATAAGTTTACAAATCATTGCATTTCTTTTCACAGAAAAACTAATTTTCCAAATCGGTCTAGGCGTCTTCGAGTAATCGGAAACGAATTGAAAACCTAGTTGCTAGTGCTTTAAAAATACTATGATATCTTTTTAAAAATAGTTTTATTATTCCTATATTTTTTACTATTTCATTTTAGTCATTCAGCAAGGGATCCTCTGCTGAATGTAAAAAGAGACATATAGATCGTAAATTATTTTCCAAATGAGATCAGCAGTCAACCTGTGCAAGCAAAGTCGTAACTCCGTAAGACAAGCTCGTAAATGCGTAAGTAGTGGTAAACGCAGCATCTTCTGATTTGATTGATCTTCACAACGCAGTCCCTCGGCGTTTTTACAGGGAACGTCAAGAAAATGAGGAAAAAACGGGGAACGTAATTAATTACTTGATTTGGACATTAATGACCCGGTCAAAGAGGACGAGGGTTGATTAGTGTGTTTTCCACAGACGTGCTCACGACTGACATTAGTATTACATAAATGAAATATCATTGCCAAAAAAAAATATGTAAATTATAAAACTACGGAAAATAACCATATAAGAATAAAATAGGTATAAATGTTTTAAAATTTTAAAACAAAATTCAACTCATAAAACATTCTATATAAAAACAGATGCTCCGAGTTTCCCTTCAATATTTTCACAACATGAAGTGTTTGTAGTACAACACAAAGAGAGAACATAAAAAAATACTTTTAAAAACGACTCGCCATTCAGCCGATAGGCACCAAATGAATATTCAGAGCAACAAAAGAGAAGGGGTGTTGCAAGAGGTACTGCCTAAATATTCGCGACAGAAAAAAGGCGCAATCGCAAAACCATAAAATAGTAAATAAATAAGCAACGTTGGGACACGTTCCTATTTAATTATGAATTAAGGCCGAGCAGTAACGAGATCACAATGTAATTAAGATTACTGCGGCGTGGTTTTTTCAGGACGCCCCTAGCAAGTGAGAGTAAATGGACGGCAAAATGCTGCGAAACTAAAATGGCTACCTTGTTTTGCTTGAGATAGGGAGTCATTTAATGAATTTTGTTTGAGATTAGACGATTATATTAATGAGTCTCCGATGTTTCGTAGTTTTACAAAAACAAGCTTGACTTACCTGCTTTAATGACGTAAAATTTCCTATTATTAAATCATTAAAAATGTAAAAAGATTACGCCAGGTTCGTCGTTAGTCATTTTTAGACTGACTAATAAATAATATTTTTAATTCTTTAAGTAATTAATTAATAAATCGTTTTTATTATTAACATTAAAGTACTGAATATGTTTGAACTTTATTTTTATCCATATAATACTAAATATCATTTTATACCTTAGGGTACGATACCTATATTTTAAGTGAAAACAAAATGTCAAGTTTACTGAAAAGGCCATGTACACATTTCAAATGAACGCGTATCATTAAAAAGGTTTTTTGTATAATTTCTATAAAATATTTCATGAAAAAAAAAAAACATTTCTCTTGTACGCAACAGCCAGTATGATATTTTATTTTAACACTGACATAATGACCGGTGACAGCGGGGGAAATAAACTGCCTGCGGGAAAGAATAAGAAAATGGTTTCTTTTCATGGAGAAGGTTCGTTTCTATTTAATTTGCGTAAATGATACCTAGCGCGATGTTAAATATGAGGTCGTATTTGGTGGTAGGGAGCACTATTGCCTATTTGTGTTTTTAGAAGGCTTTTGTTCTATTAATGGTTACGGGATGTTATTGGCCTATGTCAAGAAATAATAAAAATTAACTTTTAAACAAGTAAATTATCTTTCAAATTGCCGCTACTTATAAAAAGTTGCATAAATAAATAGTTGAATACAATTTATTGAAATGTAAAACTAAATATTTTTTTTTATTTTATAATTTAACAATATACCCTTCCCAAAAATAGACAGTATTAGGCTTTAGAAGCCAAACTACGCACCACATAAAATCTTTACTAAGGTGAAGCCTCAAAATGAATGTATTTTTTTAATAAATATATTAACTAAATACAAATAGTAGAAAGAAAAACTTAAACCTCTGGCAGGATTCAAACTGCGACTACTGGCTCAACGCGCAAGTAGCTTTACCAACTTTTTCCGCATGCGTTAATGCGTAACAAATATTTAAAAATAATAATTTACAACATTAACAGTTACAAGTTTAGTTTACACATGTTTTACAATTTCGAAATATAATTATGTTTACTTAAATTTGAAGTTATTCAAAGTATGAATTTTGTATGAAATAAATTTATGTTATACGACGTCAAAGGAAGTCGCTTAAATCGGCCCTTATTACATGAATTGCAGGCTAAGTAAGCGGTAGAGCTAATTACAACTAGCGACTGAAGAGCGCCTCAAACACAACATTTTTATTAAAACTTAAAGCTGTGAGTAGTTTCCTAGACGTTTATTACTTACTGAGTACAAGAAGGCGTTACACAATCCAACACGAATGTAACACGTTATTTAGAGTTTTTAATGAATGATACAATCCATTTGGTGGTTGGGACACACACGGCCGGCGCTGGTCTCGACAAACAAAGAACTGTTTGCACAGCACCAAACAAAGTGTGCATGCAAACTCGCCCCGTATTTATGTAAATACACGATGAAACAACTGTGCAACGGGAAAGACCCAAAACTGCGACCTTGTTTATTTTTATAACAGTTTTCTTGTATGTTGATTGTTTTCTACCTTTTGCCACGTGTGCGTTTTGTGCCGAGATTTTGTTTTAAACATTCCACTTTCAACATCTCGTTGATTAGTGCTACGTACACTAACATAGGCGTTGTATTTATAGACATTGTTTACTTTTTAACGTATTGAAATGTGTATTATCTAACTCGGACGGTGTTTGTTTCAATGTTTCATCGGTATCATAGCTTATTTGTATCTTCATGAAATAAAGTTTATTTTTGTTTAAAATGGTTCGGTTACCACAAGATGACCTAGATGGCAAAAGAAGCTATTTTAGTTAAATCGCTTAATTGACTGTACAAGGTAATAATCTGCCCTATTTCATAATCATTTTATTCATAATAAGTTTTTCTTTAGAATAATAAATAATTATTTATTAAGTAAAATATATTCCGTTTTTTTTTTTAATGTATAACAATTTGGAGAGATAAGTCGAACAATTGAATATCCGCGAATTATCGTAAATTGATGCAGAATATAAAATGTTAAAAGTAACAAATACAATAATAAGCCGATAGAATATCACATCTCGTTGCAAACGCAATAAATTATCTGGCGAAGGAGTGAGACGAGAAAATGTTCAAAGAAATAGGATAATGGAAGTTCTTTTTGTGTACTTCAAATTGTTTTATGAATATTGAACCAAGGACTTTACTTTTACATCGCATTCGTAAACAATTAATATTTAATGCTGAATTGACTAAGAGGTTCAGTACCGGGGGTTAATTTTAATTCTTTATGCATTTTAGATGTCTGTAAGTTTTGAATTTAAATATTTAACTTCCTAAAGACATACCTACCACTACTATTAAAATATTGCTGAATAATTTGATGTATAATAAGCTTATAATAATACCAGATTCCAGAAGAAAAATCCGTCTAATTACGGCTAAAAAGTTAGATAATTTTATTGAATTAAAAATACTTGAAAAATAATTTCGTCTGGCCACTTAAAATCAAACGGAAATAGAATTTTATTTATTAATGATACGGACGATTCGCTCATAAGGGTTAACCTTATCGATTTAATTTCTATATGTAAAAATTCATCCCGGTATCGACAACTCAGGGGTGGAGATTAATAAAAATTTTGCCCCCAACCCTCAGGGTAGCTCTTTATGGCACGTTGGCTTTTTACGAGGGACCTTTTATTTTAATACTTATTACGGTTTCGCGATTTCGCCGTTTTATAGCGATTAATCGTTTTTCAGTTAATTACACATTTCAGCAAAAGAAGTGCCGTTAAAATCGCGAGTTTGAAGAAAAGGCTGTACCTTTCTTATTTATGAATGTATGAAGTATATAATAATCATCTGCTATTTAAGCTACGACGCTTAAGTGTAACTTCATACCTTACTTACATGTATGGTGAGATTTTTGTACTCAAATCTAAGCCTTGCAAGGATATCAAAAATTATAATAAACATACCTTCTTCGCCGCAGAGTCTTGATTGTTGTTGTCTGCGTGGTGCGGAGCGGCGGGCGCCATGACGGTGACGCCACTCTGCGAAAGAAGCTCGTCGGAGCCTCTCTGTTGACAAAAAAAAACAATATATATACTAAATTGTAATTAAAACAATAAATAAGTCCAAATAAAACAAATAACAACATCAAATGAAGACAATTGCTAAAAACATCATGCAAAACAATTTTGTAACTTAATTTAAGATCCATGAATTATTTAAAGCTTAATTAAGTATAATCGAGTAAATCGAAAACTATGTCTCTATTACAAACTCACTGGATACACATTGATTCAATAGAGAATTGGTACGTTATTAAACATAGGACAATTCATTGGAATGGCCTAACGATAATCATGAACTGTTAATACTGTCCAATCTAAATGATTCCAACGAACTGGACTGCTAATTTGTACTGGCAATTCAGGATTGAAACAGAAACTATTTCAAATTTCAATTTAACACTTGGATTGTTTGCAGCAATATGCTTATTATTTGTAAATTGTTCTTTTTTTATCTTTAAACAGTTCTCAATAGGTACCTATCGTTGCGAAATAATTCATAACTAACTCGAATTTAGCCTCTCCATGTCATGAGAAAGGGCAGCCTCTTTGCCAAAATATTGACAGGTGACTTTGCATGCGTGAAGACGTCATCTCCCCAGGCACAAAGGGAAAAAAGTAACAATATAAAACAAAAACACAATTCCAAGACGCGCCGAGCACACGTCAACCCGCCCTTCGCCGGGATCAATCTCAATTTAAGACGGCGAAATGACAGACCTCAGCAGTTAAACGCACCGGGCTAACGTATAAATCACGCTACGTAATAAAGAAAACGTACAAATGACGCAACACCGCGGATTTTGTATCGCGAAGCTCACACCTGGCGTCGGATATCACTCACGTGAGACACTTAATAAACCTGAACTTATCAATTGTTCGTCAAGAGAAAATTTTAAGCTTTTGTACTATGATGCTTTATACAGAAACAAGCAATTTCTGTTATATAAATGTTAATTTAAAACAAGGTCTGTTATTAGGATCATCAACATCATACATAATTCCCTCAAATTGTAAGCGGCGCGCGCTACGAGCTTTTTATTTTATACAAATAACATCATGAACCTCGAAACTGTAGGAGAATATTTTTAAGGGGTATTTAATTGAGTCGCAGAAAATACTGATCATAATATAAAGGGAACGAAGCTTACCATAGCATAGCCCTTTTATTTGCATTTAAGTTAAAAATATAATAAAAATAAACAGATAAAGGTAACAGCGGGAATCTCATTTTTCAGCATAAAGCTTTCATTGTAGAAAAAGGAACGTTTTCTCTGAAATAAAACCAACATTCGCGAGTGCTATTCCTTGGAGTAATTTCATAGAACGCGTGTAATAATTGCCCGAAATTAAATAACATTTTTCACAACAACGAAAAAACAGCACGGATGAAAATTTTGCGGAAGGAAGGCGGATTGTGTTGGGAGAGAGGGCAGTTATCGTTTCCTTCGCAATTTCTCAACTTAATGGAGAATGATGTTGAATGATGCCTCCATGATGAAGACAATGGTGACATTTGGTATAAAACAGGGACAAACCTTATTTGCTCAGTGTTTATCCAGAATCTGGTAAGGTATACACCTAAGGTATGCAAAGTAATATTTGTTTTTATGTCCTAATTTCGTGACGTCACATTTAATTAAAGTCTTATAGTAGTCAATATTTTACACAAATAAAAAAGTAGTTTATCTAAAAAGGGTTTTTTGTTTGAATATAAAGCAATCCTTTTGGAACTTGTTTTTTTAAGTTTCCACGATTTACAAGGAAACTATTCTAAAAATACAAAAGTCCGTTTAAATAGAATAAATCCAGGCGGATATAATACACACATGCGTACCAATGTACGAATGGAACCGACGACGCAAAATCAATTCCCTAGATTGGTTCTTCACAAGATGGTATTTGGTTTTACTCTCGAAAGAAAACTGTGATCTTTTCTCGATGAGAAACATACTCAAACGTTTCTCCAATATGTCATTTGAATGAACGTGATACGAAGGGCCCACATATCAAAATATCGGGAATAAAATATACATGAAAGGTTTACTTATAACAGACGAACGAGCTGGGGGCCCTTTTTACAGATAGTAAGGACGCGGAATGATATGTTTACGTGGTCAAAGAGAGTATCTAAGTCCATTGTCGGAAATCAATACGGATAATGTATTAGTGATATTAAAATGTGCCGAAATCGTTCCGGGACTGATGGGTCACAAAGATTTTATTTATTATTTACTTTATCATAAAGATATCAGATATTTTGTAAACTGTTTAGATCTTTTTTTTTACTGTGTTTTTATGGTCAAGATGAAAGGTCAACATTATAGAAAAATATTGACTAAAATATATTTTTTTAGAAATTTGGTGTGCTAACATTATTAGGTAACTAATAACATTTATATGTGCAGGATTGTTGTAAAACGATAGGATCGCATAACAAATAAACAATATTTTTCTAGAACTGACCTCGCACGATTTTTATGATCATCATAAATATAGCCGACAGCGCACTATCGTGTCATATGAAATATTTATGTTCCACTAACACACTTCATATAATATTAATCGATACATATAATGTTCCAATCGAGTATTCGATTTAATAAACCGCGATCCAATACATTCAAATTAGTGTAAATACTGCGGTAATTATTATAACATGAAACGAAATGCTCGGAATGTAATGTGATTTTATTTCTGATTATAACATAACATGAGTGGTGCAATTTTATTAGGATTTGACAACGATTGGTTTCAAATATAAAAATATTACCCACGTTGAATCATAGCAAAATTAGGGTGAGATATAATAAAACACGTGTGTCGTGAGTACCTTGTTTCTGTGGCCGAATAAAATAGGGAGAGCTATGAGAAAACGAACATTTACGATGCGAATGAAAAATCGCTTCGGCATTTATGACGTCATTGTTCCTGAGAATGAATCTAATATGAAAAAAATAAAAGGGTCTAGCGTGGAAAAGCTGTAACGAGTCTAATAATTTTTATTGCGATTTCACGAGCTTACAGTCTGATTTAACTCGACGTGTGTAAATTATGATTTAATTTAATAACCAACGTTGAAAACGAGCGTAAAATGTTTTTATGTGAGATAATATACTTTTCATTAAGAGTCATGCGTTACTCGTACAATTTTATATTCATGTTTTATGGGCGCAAGCAACTCGGCGGAATTGAATCGTTAACAAAAACATACATGGATTTGCGTAACAGCTTGCTACGAATGTACAGAGCAAGAACCCGATATAATATTCTATAGTTTAGACAATTAATAATACCGTTAATATTAATCTTAGTAATTCATTAAAGCTCTTAAGAGAACAATTTTTCACCTTCTGGCCCAGAGAGTGTTAATTAAGTTATTTTGCCTTGATTAAAATAAGGGGTTAACTTCAGTAATAAGGAAAATAATAAAAAATGACGTGGTAGCTTTGTGTTTTATAAAGCCAACAATGTTGCAGATTCAATTCATGTTTGTACCAATATTGCTAATATATAACTGACTAATACTAAACATTAAAAACCGTTAAAAGCTTAGCATATAAACGCACCTTATCGCATATTATATAAAATAATTTACTCGGGGTATATATTGAGTTAATGCCACCATACATTAACTAGGACAGCAATACAGCATAGTTGATAGGTAAAGGAGTATTTATTCAAAATATCTCATACATTCTCGTTTCATTGCTCAAAGTAAATTAATTAAATAAAGCAAATTTTGAAAAGGGGATTATGTATGAAGCATAACTATTTTGCTTTAAATATGGTAAGCTTTCCGCTTTGCAAACTATAATGAACGTTACCGCTAATGCCGCACCGTGGAGTAACGTTCAGACAGACGCCGCGCTAACAAGTCGGTGTGATCGTATCATCGGCAGTCGCGCCGTGTGCGCCGCACATTCGTCTAATGCTTAATATCATCCCGCCCGACCGCCTTCGACTAAGATGTCGAAATTAACGATCTTGATAATATTTGTCGGCTCAGCGCTGCCAAGCTCCACTCGTAATTAATTGCACCAATTTGTTCTACGCTTATAACGGACATTTGTCAAGCGCCCACCCGCGTCGGATGATTTTCGCACTAACTTCATAATCGATATTCGGAAATATCGATTATCGCCCAAACTCTTTGCCCCAAGTCGGATATTAAGACGTTCCGCAGTCATTAATAAGCCGTAACGATGTTTTCTTCCATTCCGACCAGTAATATAACTTCTGGTCATAATTTATTATGCTGGCACTTGCCGTAGTAGTTGAGATGTGTGTTTTAAAAATTCAAAGTGTGAGTGTGATAAATTAAGTAGATACAAGACGATGTAAAGTTAACAATTCTCATCACAACTAGCAGGCAAACCTCTTAGCCCCAGAACAATATAAGGAGACATTACTCGCTGTCACAACTCTACTTTATAGGGAAAGTAGGAGCCGGGAGTTTGTTGGACAAAGTTGTAGGGGCCTGGTTACTTTAGTAACAAATAGAGACGTCAGGAGGTAACCGCCACTCGAGCGCAACTCGCGTGCCGTTTCAACTCGAGCCAAACTATGTCGGGCCAACGCCGAGATCAATGCAGCGAACACTACACTAATACTACCAACAATGTATTAATTAAAAGGTTATTTAACTTCTGCGTGTATTACGACCCGCTTTTAAATCGTACCTGTTAAAGCAGTAAGATAGATCGGATCATTACGCTCACTAAACTTGAGCTTAATGGCCGCTCAATTTACGATACTGTTAGAGCAAAACTAATCTGGTCTCAGGAAAAGTTGTGCGATAAAAGTTAACAGATACAGAGAGAGAGAAACAAAGGGCAACGTTTAGAGGCGACTTTCATTTGCATGCGAGACGATACAAATACACTGCAGTCGCGCACATGCTGTGTTTTATGGGTTTCACTATTTTATAAATAACTGAAATTAAACCTTGAATAAATTTTCAAAATAAAAAAATACTCAGAAACGTTTGACATTAAAAGTAATGTAGAGTTTACGAAAACTTCGAGGTCGACATGACTCATAATTATATCTTTCTTTCTCTAATTACGTTTAATGAAAATGAATATGGAACCATTTCTTTTGGTCCAATGACATTCAGTTACTCCTTGGATCTAATAAAGCTAAATGCTCGATACAAAAAAGCTTGTTATTTTGTACAAGAGAATATTCTATTACCTACTTTGATACTCAGGCTTTATGTGTGCGCGCATGCACTTAAATTCAAAGTTTAGCAATAATATTGTGGGCAAAACTCATTCTAGTTGTACAGTTGTAGTAAGTTCCTC
The DNA here is from genome assembly GCA_932294365.1 of Diachrysia chrysitis. Taxonomy (NCBI): domain Eukaryota; kingdom Metazoa; phylum Arthropoda; class Insecta; order Lepidoptera; family Noctuidae; genus Diachrysia; species Diachrysia chrysitis. Next base: position 9,548,932 of record OW028645.1, read on the forward strand.
TTGTTTTTATTACCCATATTCATAATACTTGAATTAGTTGAGCAAAGCGGCTTAGTGGATGTTGTGACAAGACAGGTCCGTCCGGCTCCTAATGAGAAACTATTAAACTCCAACGGCACATTTGTCTTGTTAATGCTAATATTCAATTCTCCAGGCGATGCTCGCGCCGCTAACTAGGCTTTTAGTTGGACGTGTACCGGTAGTCTAATGTTCGTACCGACTAGTTTGTGTCCACTTTATTTACGTACAGAATTACATGTTCATTTAACTATAGACATGTTCATTTAACTATAGACAGAAGTCATAAGTATAAGTGTTCAGATTACACGTTGCATTCAAACCGTATTTTCATATAAGCAAAACTTTTCACAAATATTAAGAAATAAATATTCAAACTTGTCATCTCTATAAAGGCCCATGAATGGATTTGCTTATATCGCATTAGCACATTTATATGGTAGACAATCGATATCACTTGACTAAGGAAAAACAAATAGATTCTTTATGGCAATGTACGAAGGTAACAATTCACCCCTCAATGGGCCGTACGGAATCTAAAGCGATCGTAATTTCGTCTGGCAATATTCCGCCTTTTCATATTTTCCTTTTGCCTTCCAAATGTTATATCGTGCCCAATACAAGGCAGCGATTTCGTTTGTTATTTCAAGCCCTCTCACGCTTCTCCGATTTAGTATATCGACACGTGAAGCATCCGTTAAACAAAATATGGAATCACTTGACTTCTCAACCGAGACTGATTGATTCTTTCATGTTACACTGCTTATACAAATGGTTATTGTACTTAAACAAAATTGTAGTGTGTTATTATCTTGTTTAGCTGGTAATATAATAATATTTTTTTTGCAGTTATAGAATACTAGCTGTCCCCCGCGACTTTGTCCGCGTGTTTTAGTTTCAACGGTTTTTTATTTTAACAACATTTTTCATTTATGCTCCGCTCCTATTGGTCGTAGCGTGATGTTATATAGCCTATAGCCTTCCTCAATAAACGGACTATCCAATACAAAAAGAATTTTTCAATTCGAACCAGTAGTTCCTGAGATTAGCGCGTTCAAACAAACAAATAAACAAACAAACAAACAAACAAACAAACTCTTCAGCTTTATAATATTAGTATAGATTAGTATAGATTAGTCAGTAATTGGCCATTATTTTAATAGACGAATACAATTTTGATGTCAAAGTATCAAATATAACGTCACATTTTCTATAGTAACAATCCCACTCTTGAAAGCTACAGGAGGATGCAAAACGTGACACCCTTGTCTTGTATGGTTGTGTCAAAGAAGACCGTTTCAGCTTATGCTGATACAATGTCTTTGAAGAAAGGCTTCCAGTGCTAGATTATGTATGCCATCTTTAAAACAAATCCAAGAAAATATGTGTTGTTCAACTATTGAATACAGTGGAACTTTTTAACATTTAATGTATCGAGTTGTTATCAGTGTTTGCTTTGAATGGATTTGTATATTCCTAAAGTTGAATATTAGATTAATAAAAAAGTATATGCTGAGTAAATATTGGCGTAAGATAGTTATTCATTCCTACTGTCATATTACTTATACAACGCTTACACGAATGTTGTATGTATACAATATTTTATCTAATAATGTACAATGACACACATGATTAATTGAGTTCTGTTGGAATAAATTTGATTCACTTTACATTTTTCATGTAAACAGTTCCAATATGTCCAAAAAAGAATACGTCACACATCACAAACAATTTACGTTGATGTCAAAACAGTTTTTGGTATGCAGGCGTATATTCGCGGATGTCGTTTCAAAGGCAATGCCGTGTTTACATTTGTCTCCAGGAGTGCGCGGGTAGCCTCAGATATTTAACCGCCGGCAGCGCTTTGCAAAGATAAATAAAAACGGTTGAGATTTAAATACTTTTTCGTTTCTATTCTTCACCTTCTCTCTCTGAAGTGAGTCCTTTATTTATATACGTTGCCTAGTTATATTTAATAATCATTAAGTTGTTAAGAAGTGCTGATTTAGTGTCGCAATAACTTTTATTTTTACGTAAGGGTTTTTTTAAACATTGCTACATTTAAGTAGAAAAAAAAAACTAGTATAAATGTAAAATATAAGTTATGTTCTAGCTGTTTCTAAGCTAGCTGTGCCCCACGGTTTTATACTGCATACTTGCTTTTTTCCTAAGGCCAAAAACGTGATACCAAATAGCATATAACCTTCTTCGAGAAATTGTGCTATCAAATACAAACAGAATTTTTAAATCCGACTGGTAGTTTCAGAGATTAGCGTGATCAAACTAAAAAGTACTCTTTGGCTTTATTGTATCTAGAATATTTTTTATATTTGATTATAGATTAGGTATATTAATATAGGCAAACCTCAACGTTAGTCAAATACTGAAATACAATCCATACAATGAAAGCCTAACATGTTTATACTGATATTAATTAATTAGTAAGAACATAATACTGTTTATTTAGACTGTGGTTGCAAACATCGGCCGGTGCAGCTATTGATTAGACCCCGGAGGTGGTAATACGAGGAACATTGCTGTTCCAAACTGCAGTATCGATACCGATACCAAGTTGCAGAGCGTACCGGACTAACTAAATGTTAATGTTATTGTTGTATTGCGTAGTGCAGTAGCTACGTATCCGGTGTTTGTGCCACGTTAATTGCAGTAGAAAATATATAAAAACCAATAACGGAAATAAATTTATATTTAGTATTGTAAAAGAATCTGCTGTTTTTTAATAAGGTAAATGTTTACGTTGAAAACATTTAGGAAATAATAATGGCCTATAAATATTTAACCATTGGGCAAAATGTTTAACCTTGTGCATACAAATCCGATCGTTCGAACCACTAGGCCAGCACGCACGACATGTTGTAAATTTTATTTACTGCAAGGTCCAGTCAAATTTGGCGAGAGTACACAATCTAATCAAAACAACAAAATTTTCCTACAAAGGCTGACAAAGCAATTGACCGGATAAAGCGATGGTTAGCCAAGCGATTGCCAAAAAGCGTTGTGCATCAAAATATTTAGCGCCAAAACAGTCCATAGCTCTTGACACGATAATGGAGTTAGCCGTAGTACAAGTTCGAAAGCCTTATAGCGTTACAACAACCATGTTACGAGTTTTGAGCGCTTATCAACAACACACCGCAATGACTGAGAGATTAAGGAAATTAGTTTCCCTCAAAAATTTTACACGCTACTGAGGAGTTGGGAGTTTCTTAGAGAAAATATTAATGGTAATATTATTCCTAGACTGTTAGCTTTACATTGGAGATATTTAGTAGAAATCGTATGGAACAAGTCTTTATTAGGCTAAGTTGGTAAATCTATGTGAAAAGAATCGCTAACATAATAGGTTTGCTAAAACTTTCCCCTTACAAAGTTTCTTTCAAAGTGGAATAAAATTAAGAAAACAACATTTAAGATTCAAGTTTAAAAGTGGGTCCAGATTTGTGAGTAGCTAATGTTCTTAAATCGGAACAGACGGGTAACGAGCCAGGACAAATATTTTGCCACTTCGGAACGTTACCTGACCGGGGAAGTGGCCGCGGCGGAGCAAGCCGCGGGGAAAACAAAGTAAATATGTCCCCGTTTCCCGGGTCGTCCCCACATTTTATCGGGGAGCGATCGGTGCTCGGGTCGGGAAATGAATTTAAAACGTGTTTGCGGGTAATCTGTTATCGGTCCCTTGTCTCTGGCTGGAATATAGACGTCCAGCCCGGCGCTATATTATCTCGATCGTGATTTCGTGCCGTCAGTAAACATGACCGTTTATAGTTCTGATCGTCGCCTCATTACGTACGCATTGTTCTCTGTTAATTAGAGATCAGCTACCCTTTAGTAGATTATATTATGACAAATTCTTATTATCCTGTTCAAACAACATAGAACCTACTGTTTTAATTAATAACGTAAATCGCAATGTTGAGCAGAGGTTCCGAAACAATAATAGCAGAATAACGAATTAAAAGATCTGAGTCTCTTGGCCTAACGAAGATATAACCTCATTACCCTGCCTATAATCTTGTTGAGTATCTACGGTAAACCGAGACAGAGCTTGACATCGTAATATATTATTAAGTCACACTGAAAAAACATTACTTATCTAAAATTTTCGTACAAAGAGCACAATAAAATGTTAACATATAAGTAGTGAATGTTAAGCGGGAGTGGAGTCTAATACGAGCAACACTGGGTTAATTATTTCGTCACAAGAGCCCTCGTAAGCCAGTGTAACAACGCTTCAGCCGAGCTCGGGGGGGACCATAAAAGCTACATAATACGCGGCGACGTAAAACTCTTATTATTTTAGTATCTGCGAAACGGTCGCGGAAAACATATCGTAAAATAAAACCTGTCGTGTTGTACGAAGATGCAAGCTCCTCCATCGGAGGCGCGGTTCAGCCAATGTGCTCGCTCTAAATCCAGGTGGATTCAGTGTGGACACCGGTTAGGATCGAACACAGCGAGCTAGGTGGATTTCTATGGTAAATACAGACTTTATGGTAGCCGAGGGATAAGTTTCCATTTTAAATTGAAGAGAAACTCTGAAATGTTTCCTTGTCTCCCGACGGGGCTGAGCGCGCGAAGCTGAATAAAAATTCACATCAGGTAAGCATACGGAAATATTTACACAACTGAAGAATTTACTGGGAGTTGCAAGTGGTTATATAAATAAATGCTCAACCTTATCGTTACTCTTCCATATCGATTGAAGTGAGGTAGAGTAAAAAAATAACCATGACGACATAATATTGCAATGGAATGGTGCCAATGATATGCTAGTACAATTATTATACCAAGCGGTACACGACTGAAAAATCACGGATTCGAGTGAAAAATTTCCAACATGAAATTATTCAACATTTTTTTTGGCGAAAATGCGACTAAGTCCCGGAAACGCCCATTTACATAGCCGATGTCGGCGCGATGGTGCGTGGCGACTTCAAATGGGAATTATAATACCAAATTGAATACAAAACTTTCCTTTCAGTGCCGAGTAATGGAGGAGTCTATGCACCGGAACAATCGAAAAGACAAATAGAATGAGAGAGGAGACGAGACACTCGCTCTGTTGAAATAATAAGTACCTGACGTCTTTTTGGACGTTCTGTCGCGCTTTTTTTGTAACGATAAATTTTTACGCTTTGATCTTTCCAATTCAAATAGGCTTTTTTTCTCGTAGAATCAGAAGTTATAGAATATTTCAAAAGCTTTAAGTGAGGCGACAGAGTGGATTTTCTTTTCCATCGGCTATATCGTTCTGATTGAAATGCAAATGAAACGGTGTCCGATCAAAACGTATTTATTTTATCGTACCTCCCTGGTTAATCTTCTAAATTATGTAAATAATAATCATCCAGTGTATAAATAGCTTCTCGTAAAATATTGATAAAGTAATTACCTATCTTTAATATTTTGTATTTAATTACAATTCTTTACTTGACTTTCATTCACCGAATAAAATATCAATAAAAAAATATATACCCCAGTTATAAATGCTAAGACTCTATAAAAATATGACAATTAAATATGTCAGCATTAGTACTAAGATTTATGAAATTTTAATCTTCTCTCTGCAGTCGAGCAATGACAGGGATTGTTTGCTGAAGAATCTGAAGCGGTTCATTATTCCGTTCCGAGTTATTTGGCGCCCAACGAGGGGCTACGCGCGCTCGACGACGAACATCTGACGAATCACTCGCAGATTTGAATCTGTATCCGCTGTTTCATTTTTAAAGTCATATAGACTGCGGCGTGTGTACATTACACCCTACTGGAGCGCATCGCGGGCGTCTAACAGCGTTCTGTAGTTGTAACCTCAAATCTGAACAAGTTACACAACGAAACAAGCTGCAACAAAAACATTTGCCTATGCCGACGTTAGTGAATTGTTCTCCCGCTCGTGACTGGGTAATTTCCATACATTTCAAGTTCCATCGCCTGCGGGACGTTCGTTCTTTTGTTGATAAATGTTTGACGGGAACTCCGGGGACGCCATTAAAAGTTTTTTCGTGAATAATTCCAGTTTACATACGCAAATGTTTACTCGTGAGTTTACCCCCGCGCTCACCTATTCGGTGATTTCTTTTCATAGAGGCGTTTGTTCAAGGAGTGGTGAATTTCTTCAGCAGAGTCGTTGAATATGTAATTGGAAAAGTTTTTGTGTATTCTTTGTCATAACCCTTAGTTTTGACGTAACTTACCGAGTATCAGGGGCAAACACCGCGAATTTAATAAACTTGGTGGAGTTTTATTGGGAGTACCAAACTAGAAGCAAGTGCTAAAATTTTGGTATAATTGAAATAATATAGAAGTCAGTTAGCAGACAAAGTTTATTATTGGAAAGTTTTTGTAGAACAAAGTGACCGATAAAGACACGTAGACCTTAAAGTTGTCGGCGACGTGGTCGGGTGAAGTGGTAAGTTCTGAGCTATAACTCAGTGGGACGAAGTTGCTCGATCAGATTGTGTGGCAGACAAAAAGAGCCTGACGTCACGGAAGCTAGATTGCGTGGATAAACGCGCGTGCTCCCGACACCACGGGTTAAGCTCGCACTCTATATTAAACCTTTTTACATCTAGTGTTAGAAATTTTGAACCGACTTAATCCACATAGTGCTCAGACTTTGTTTTGCGACTACAGACAAGGTTTTACTTGCTTTTTTGACTTAGATAAATAATTCACAGTGCTTGCTGACATTAACATTATTAAGATTTGTTTGACTATTACTATCCAACAAGATTTTGTAATTAAATATGAATTACTCTACAGTCGCAAGAAGGTAAATAAATAAAAGTAATTAGCCTTATTTATCATTCTTATGAAGTCGTTATTTTATTTCTTAGAATCTTTATAAATATAGAAACCTTAGAATAGTTATTTCTGTGTTAATTAATTAGCGAATATTGACCAAACACATACATACAGCTACATACCGATTAGTTAGAAGAAATCATCAACAGTGATTACTATTTATGACACAATTATTTTATGTGCAACAAGGAGTATAATATTTAACTTACTAAAAATAATCTGTTATCCCTCATATGTGCTAACAGGGGTTATTGCTAAGATATCCATCGATTAATTAACACAACTAAGTCGAACTTACTTGAACTAAGGCATACAGGTAATCCTTTACCGGGATTCCGTTAAGTAACTGCAAATTAAGATTACACGTCGCGATAAGACGTGTCGGGTTAAAACGGGATCTCCAATAAGTGGGTGTAACAGACCGCACTTGAGCAAGTACCGCTGGATATTTATACCCCAGTATGAACCTATTTTGTTGTGGTTCGCTTAGAAATCAACGGGAAATATGTAAGTTCGAGATTCATAAAAAAATGGTTTCATTTTAATACTGCAATGTAAATTTTGCGTACCTGATCCTCATGTATAAAAATTAAATGCTTATTTGCAGTAACTAATAGGAGGTTTAGAGACGTTAATATGATTCTATTTGCTATACGTCGATTAAATTTAGGTCGTTTTTTTATTAAATTATATAGATAATTCATAATCAGCTCATATTATGCCTCACTGTTCGAACTAAAACTCAATTCAAATAAATAAATATACCCACAAAAACACCCTAATGTAATTAGTTAGTCCCTACAACGTTACATATAAGTGAGTGGATATTATTTTGCTATACGTAAGTATGTACGGAAAATAATTTCAAGGATCAGTAGAGGCTGGGTGTGTGATTATTTTGCGCTAACAAAATTAATAAGGTAAATTTCAACGGTGTGTGAGAGGCATTATTGCGTTACCCCGGAACCGCTTGTTTGATGTGAAACACCCAGGAACAGCAGATTTGCACGATATTGTTATAATTTTATGTCTGAGTAAAATTGTTTGATAGCTTAACTGTTAACTGTAACCATTATGAATTTTCATCTTGTTGTAGGCGTACGGATCAAGTAATATATTACAGGATTAAACATACACTGATGTTAAAACATCCGGTATAAAAAAGAAATAGACCAAATAAATTACGACAATTTTATTTCTGAAAACTCCTTCACATTGAGATAATAAAGACTTTTATTTACAGTCGTGAAAGCTAAAACCACAATATTGTGAGACGATGAACTATCAAACTATACTACCACATAATTTATTATGAAATATTCACGTATTCACACATACAAAAATCGTGTTGTGGGGAAAGTTAAGTGCGAGGCAAGATTCATGCAAGTTAATAGATATGAAGTTTTTATGAGCAATAACGTCACCTCTGGAAGTGAAATAAAAAGGTTATATAACTTTTTTATGCGACTGCTAAGACGGCTACAAATGTACGCTATTAAAATATGGGATCAATATACTGTATTATATTTTAGTATACATATGTGTGATATCCGTGAAGGACTTTGAACTATTTAACCAAATAGTTTCAAGGTATAAAAAGTTGAAATAAAGGAAAGGCATTTGATGCTTGTCAGAGGACTCGACAGCTTGCTGAAAACTGGCCCTAAGTTTCATAATTTGCGGTTAAAATATCGTGCAAACCAAAGCCGTCTTAGCGCCGTGGACTTCGACAAAAAATCTGAATGTTAGTGTACATTAATATGTTGAGTATGTTTTTAAAGGCTTAAATATAATTTATTTTCTTGTATTTGCGATATGAATTTGTGTTAGTTTATAAAAAAGTCAGCAGAACAGATTTACGAAAAACCTCGCTACGTTTTAAATACAGATAAACGTCATACATGGTCGTAAAACAAAGTAACAACGTCGCATCAAATGGCGACGCAAATCGAGGGTGTCCAAGTCTCGTACGACAAATTATGTGCCCGCGAACAGATAGCGATATTGTCGCTCCAAAAACACTTTTCCCTTGTTTTTACCCGAAATGGGGAAGGAAGAACGGTAGTTCGGCAAGACAGCTTGATCCGGTGTACGGCCGTTTTAGGGGCAGCAACAAGTATCTTATTTACACATGGGAATACAAACTTTGTACCCGAGAATAAAGAGTTTAATTTATTTCGTACTCATGCAAGGAAAAAGAGAATTCATACGTGCCGAATAAGGAGGAATGAGAAAGTGATGGAGCGTCAGACATGGAAGCAAGTTATATTCTGAGTCAAGTACTTAGTTTTATTGCGTTCGACTTCGCTCGTATTTGGTTGCTATATAAGAAATGGTGTTGCTTTTAATAATATAATTGAAACAAATATCAAACGTAAGTTATAGGTAGGTACGATATACTAGATAAGATATTTACCACATTCCAAAAATAAATAAAATATAAATGAACCCTAACATTGATTGTACGTACAATATGAGTGACTATATTAAGAGCCGACGCAGCCTTTAAACGATAGCGTCTCAAAAGAAAATACTTTAGAAGTAAAGTAAAAAAACGGGAAACACCAATTGTGCATCCTCACTTCATTGTGAGTACTCCAAAAGAAGCCCGATATAAACGAAGGACGGAGACGACTCGTTAAAAGAGATACTTATGAAACGAGAAGATTCGTGAAAAAAATCGAAAAGCTGAGGTAAACAATAGAGAAGCGGTTGGAGGCGCCGGGACAAGTTTTCAATTAACAGAATGAGACTTAAGTTGACGGCAACTCGACAACAAGATAGCACACCACACTGGCACAGCACTATGTTACAATGTATACGGCTAAGTAAGCTAAAGTAACTAAGTGCTCTAGCAAAATGTTGTATTGAAGCGAAAGGGGCGATGAACTGTACAATACGTAATATGTAATAGGTGTTTATGTGAAGGTGAGTTGGCGGTGGTTTCGGAACGGCCCGCAAACTGAGTGGGTTAAATGGAGCGTGGACGCGACGAGGCCCGTTGCACTTGTTGCAATTTCTCTCCATTCCACAACTTAATTGTGCCGAGTGTGCCTTTACATTTGCTATAGACGAACGGCGTTAATTTCACTCGGAAGGTTACCGTCCATTACTCTAATTGCGAGCCGCATTTCATCTAAGCATCTCTCAACTTCAGCCCGCACCGAAGAATCCTCCAACAAACTGGAGAAAATTCTCAGAAACCGACTACCAAAGAGTATGGAAGTAAACGAGGACACTTTGCTAATATTCCTAATTAAGCTTTTAATGTAATTGAATGAGTGGAGACACATTGCGATTGGAAGGAAGGAGTAAGCGAGCAAAGTACACCCCTTCGCTCGCAACCAAAAATACTTTCAGATAAATTACTTAGAGCGAACTCAGCGCGCATACAAATCGGCCAGCGATTCTCCATATTTCACCTTGCCGAACACTCGCTCGATTTACACACTTCTGTAATAGACGGGGGAGGGTAAACGCCGCGATGGACGAGTGCCGATGCAGAGATCTCAAGTCGGTGAAAATTAAGCCATTTCCGTTTAGGAGAGTCGTGTTCAAACTTTATTACTAATCGAGTCACGTCACGAAAGAATTTCCGATATACAATTAAAGGTAAAACGGGTGTCGAGGATCTTGAGTCAGAGGTGGCCGATATTGTCGGCGTCTGTCGCGCGAAGGCAAATAGGCGGAGAGTAGCACCTGTGCTCGATAATGCGCCGCCCCGTCTGGCCGAATGGGCGAGGAATCAATTAGGCCGTTGCCGAATTGCGTAACGGCTCTAGTTACGAGCATTACGACTGGGTCCACAGCTGTTTTTTGCTCATCCAAGCTCTTGTTATTGCACAATCGACATTCGACGGCTCAGATTAAGATATTACGTATTCATTGAACCTATTCATTATTATAGTTTTATAGAATAAGAAGTTAGTAAACAAAGTAAACTTAAGTAGGTAAAGTTCTAAGCTAACGGGTAAGTTTATGAGATGGCTTAGATATACATAATGCTGGTTTCTGTAATATTATACAACGATGAAAGATTTTTTGTTGACAAACAAAATAATTGCGACAAGATATAGTCACAAACAAGTTCCATTCGTGTATTTAACGATGGCCACATGCGTGCGTCGGTGGCGGCTCGATAATGGATTACCTTAAACGCAACTGTATCATCGGGCTAACCGCAGCGAGAATGATTCCAACTAAAAATTACATTTAATCCGCTTGTGAATTCAGATTGAAATGCTTTTATTGAAAGTAATTAGGTATAGCGTACAGATTTTGTACGAACAATTCTACTGTTTATATTTTGGTACATTATTTTGTCCGTCTTTTTTTTTGAAAGCGCATTCCATGTATTTAACTATTCAATTAATAAGTGCCTTAATCTTTTATTTAAAATAATACGTAAAAAAGGCCGATAAAAGGGAAACCGCAAAAATCATACGAGGCAAAAAGTAAGCTCAAAATTAATCAATGTCTATAAAACTCAGATAAAGGCGGTAGCACCCCATCGACACGGCCTGGCGCCGGAGTGAGTATTAAAAAAAATCCAAATTAATTAGGCCGAATAAATTAAAATCGTCAAGGGAACGAGCTCGTAATTTTCGCCATGTCCGCTGTAGATTGCGGCGTGTGAGGGCAGTCGTATGTGAATTATTTAGAGGCGGTCGCGCGGCCGACTGGCCCGCAATTAATGAAGTGGTCCGAGTCGTTTGTCAATGCGGTGGTCTGTGGCGGTCGGCGGACCCTCACCTACACCAATCTGTTACCTAAAATGTGTCAGATGCAGTAAGCCTAAAGAATATTTGTGATTCATTACACCAAATCAATCGTTATCCCCACTTACAATTTTCAATTCATGCGTTCAAATTGTTATTGCTCCCCGTTGCGTTGTTCTAAAGAGTTAAGGCAACAAACTAAACTACGCACATAAACTTTGAAAGGCTCAAGTGTTTATCGGTCAAACTAATTAAATTAATGCTTTCCTGTCATAAATGCGTGCAGGTCTCCAACACATAATTATTCTAGCTACAAAGCTACCCATAATAATTTTATTAGTCGGATTACATGGCATTATCTTACGTCCATTAAGCATAATTTTACTAATAACTATTCAACGGCTTAACATCACTGTGGCGATATTCTAAAAGGTGATTATAAATCTAGTGAAGAGGTCGGAAGCGGGTCGCCGTTAATTTTAATGGTGAGATTTATTTGTCCCCGATTACGAGGAGTTTGATCAAATTCCGAGGCGGCGTGTAAGCGCCCTCGCAATGACATTAGGCGGCGATGCCACGACCCGCACCGAGCCGCGCCGCGCCTCGCCCCTGTAATCGTACCGTTTAAATATAATTGCAATAAGTTAATAAAATCCCACAGCGCTTTTAATTAATTTGTGGCGACACAGGCGCCCAATTAAATGGGGATTTCGAAAATTTCATAAAGCGTCGTTGTATGGTAAACGCTATTTTTGCAGGCACTTTGTTTTTGTACCGTTTGTTTGTGAATGCGTGGCTCGTCAATGTTGAGTGAAAAAGTAAATAATGTAATGGCTTTCATTTAGTGATTGGTTGAATATGAGCTCTTCAAATACTGGTTCAAAATCAACACATTATTAATTTGACATTACCCAATTATTATATTAGCAATGCATACAAAAGGCCTCGACCGAATGAATGAATAGGAATAATTCAGAATGGAGGCCATTTAGAATCATGAAGTATGAAATACCGAAATTCATGCTGGCGGTTGAATTAATAGACCAGAAAAATGTAGTCTGTAGTCAAAATGTAGCGTCTCAATTCGTTGTCCTTATTGTAAATATGCATTAGGGCGGATGACGCTGGCTTCGGCTCCTCATTACGGCGATGCGCCATCAAAGACGTCCACGATCCGGACCGTGAAGTGTCCCGGATACAAGCCGCTCAATTATGTTAATGGATTTGCAGCATTCTCCCGACAACAGGCCTGCCTTCAGCTGATTGATATGCAGTTTCCAGTGTGACACACGTCTACATTTATGACAATTACATTACACACATAGATGTATTATTTGAGTACAGTAATAACGACAGTGGCTTCAAAATTATAGGTAAAGAAAATATCAGAAGTTGTAACCCAAGCGTCTATGTTTGTTTTACACTGATGCTCATTTTATTTGAAATCAATAGGTAAGCACCATGATAGAACAAATACATTTTATTTCTGGCAGGTCTCGGCGCAAGGGAATGATTGATAGTGCTTTGAGTACACAACGCTTATTGAACGCCAACAGAGGGGACCACCAAAATAATGACAGTTTTTATCGTACTGACAGGGGAATGTTATCAAAAATATATTAACCTAAATCAGTACCAAATTAATGGTAATTAAAAGTTAACTTTTAAAAGGAAATACAACTGAAAATCTATTTTGGTCACGTCAGCAGTCATGGCGAACAAGTTAAATTACATGACATAAATAAAAATATCTGCTCTTTGGGTTTCAAGCAGTGAGTCCGTTAGGGCACTGAGTTCGGGCGGGTTTGTAGGGGCGACGCGTCACTTTACATAACAGTTGTAAGAGAGGTCGCACACCTGCGGGGCTAACCGTAAGATTGGCAGCAAAACGCCGACTCACCGGCCCGGTATACGCTTAAATTACGCGTAAAGCCGAACACAAAGGCTATGCGTATTCAAATTCCATTAATCTCCCACCCGGGGGAAGGTGGGGTAAAATGAACCGGCGCGGACAAAAACAATGCCGCCGGCAAATAACCGGCTCAGCATTGTTCCGGCAATTAGAAAGCTTTCCCATGTACCGGTCGTGTATAAAAACAGTGTAACATCAGCACGAATCGCTGCCTATTGCTCGTTACCGTTGATGTTTATTACGGTTATTAGGGCTAAGCCGTGCGGTTCCATAATAATGTTTTTGGTATAAGTTGTTTTAAATTAATCATGCACCTATGTCGATCGCTAATCACGTATCACAATTTTCAAACTATGTTATAATCTGGTCGTCAATGGCATCGTTAACTTTGACTGCAGCCAGACGTGTCGAAGTCGTTTTAAACATGATTGGCCAAACGATATCGTACGATGATATAATCTGTGAAAAGCCGGATCAAAGGTGGATATCAGCGAATTAAAACCGACTGTCGAGTGTTCGAGAGCGAATGCGACAAATGACACCACGTTACGAATTGATTTCCAGGTAATCCCCGACCGGTCATTCAGGGACTACAGTGATTCTTCAGAAATTAATAATATGTAACATGTTAAACAGCATAATATTAAATTTTATTCTTTAAGTTGCATTTTAATTACTGTAGGTACTTATGTAATTTATTTTCTAAGTATTTTAATCATGCAAAGGACACGGCTACTTTCTACAACTCTAACACATATATTTATTGACAGCATAACTCACGGATGTGTAATTCGCAATACTGATAACAGGGCAGCTTACCTGTAAAGAAAAATACGCATTATTTTATTTTACATTCCATTGAGCCCTAAACTGCAACTTGACACAAGCTGCTCCGCGTAATGGGAACAATGTGGCCGACGCAATCACAAGGAGCCTGGCCGCGCTATTGTTTTTACCGCTGTTATTGCGGAGTGCCGAGTAGCAATAAGCGAGCGTTGTTTGCTCAGGGCCACTATTGTACCCGGTTATTAGGACAGGTCCTACGCGGCCCGCGGCGGCTGCGGGTTAAGATCGGCTCAACCCAGCTTTCTTGCTGGGTAGGTGACACACTTAAGCCAACTGCCGTCAGGCCGCGTCGGGTTACACCGGGTTATTTTGTGTAACCTAGGCAACGTTATAACATATCTGAAGGATTACGTACACGATTTTACAGTGGTACAGTACCTTGATTAAATGCTTGTGTATTTAATTATACGAGTGTTCTAGCGAAACAAGCGTCAATTTGTCCCGGCTGCACAAAGCAGAACTAATAATTAATTTGACTGACTGAGATTTAAGCGAGCTCATAATACTCAGCTCGCATTTCCGCAATGCACAACATATTCCTAATGTCATCTCGTTAAATTTGCCGTATTCATGACGTCACTGTTATACAGCGATACGCCTCGTACTTACAGTCGCGAGGGTATCGTTGATCGTACATACGGAACAAAAGCTCTTTACTTTTCAGCAATTTATGGAAAGTATTTGATGTATATTAAACTAGCTGACCCGTGCCCACTTCGTTGGGCATAATGTTAATAATCCTTTTTTAGTACATATGACCTAACGATTTAAATTTTTTTATTAATATTAAAAATTAAATTATCTATACTAATATTAAAAAAACTACTTTTTGTAACTTAAATATAAAAGTTAGACATATGCTGTCGTTGACTTTTTTGTAGGCATTTTCAAGCTCCACATCTTTTCGCTAGAACTCAAAAATATATCTTTCATAGTTAAGGCAGCGATCGTAAGAAACGCTTTCATTCGACCGTTTTTTCTCCGAATCACTTTGCAAAACGGACTAACACGTAAAAGCCTTTTTATTTTTCGGTGACACTCAGCAATAATGTGGCTTTCTATTGGTGAAAGAATTTTTAAAATCGGTTCAGTAGATTCCGAGATTACCCCTTACAATTTAACAAACACACAAACTTTACTTCTTTATAATATTAGTATAGATAAAATCGCACAGTAGCCACAATTTAAATATTATTGTATTATTCCAATTACTTTGAATATTTAGAATATAAAGTATGTCAAAAATTATAATTTATCTTTTAGGATATCGCAATTTTAATTTCCTACTGGTACGAAAATTGAAATTTTATACAGGCAAGCTCGCAAGGAAGAGCTAGTTATAATATAAAGTTTCAGTTACTGGATACTGAGTAAACGTATGTACTTAGTAACAAATTCCGGGATCGGAGAATGTTTTAATGACGCCCTTATCGAGCCGAACATTCCTTCGAAATTCAAGTCGCTCTTAAAACGATACCAATTTCAATAATTACGTGTCCTTGACATAATCAAAATTAAGAATGTCAAGTGTCTGTAATTCTTGTTATAGGTATCTAATAAGTGAGTGTATAATGATTTCAAAGAATTCGTTTCCGATATAGATATGACGGACTGTCATAGAGGAAATAGAAACATTTTAGTTAGGATAACTGACAAAATCAAATCCAAAGTAGCCACAATATTAATAACGTTATATTTTCTAGATGTCAGAAATTTTATAATTTATATTGTTAAAAAAAAAATTGCTAAAAATCAATTACGTAAAAAAATTAAATTTTACCTTTTTACCCTTTAAATTGAAAATCTTAACATGAAACATATTTATTAATTAGAAATTAAACAAGATTAGGCAAAAAAATATTTCAGTTACATTGTAACTCTTAAAGCCACTTCGCTTCAATAGTATTTATGTACCCAAACATAAAGACATCCCAGCCAAAGGTCCAATAACCAATAAGGCAACAATACCTTTATTTGGGTAAAATGATACGTCTAATTCGCCGTACAAATAATAGGTAGCAGCGGATATGCGAGCAAACAGTTTGTGGGTAAACATGCGTCGCGGTTATCAATGTATACGTAATATACGTAGGTATACACGTTCGAAGCTAGGCCCGGCCGTTTAGCGGTTGCCCACCAAACATTAGCTGTCGACACCGTTTCCGACAATATTGTGATTATTTTAAATATTAAACGCTTTTGCCGCGTCTGAGTAACGGAAAGTAATAATGCGGGAGGTTCAGTGATTTTACATAGCCGCAATGTTGCGGGGTTTTTGTTGGGATAATATTAGAAAGATAAAGAAGATTAAAAGCACTCAAGACACTTTAATTATAAAGATAGTGTTTAAGTATAATAATAGTACTATTTAAAACTAAGTTTGGCATTACTTAAATGAAAGCCATTTAAAGTTTTTGTATACAATAGTTATAGTCTGGCGTAGCAAGTGGGATTAGTCAGCCGTAGCTTAGTAGGTCTACGCGCTTGCAGGCCTACGCTTTCGCTTCTGCAACTGCTACGTTGGAACCGTGATGTTTAAAGGTATAATTATTATTTTTTATCTTCAATATCATACAAATTTATTTCCATATTATCTCTTTTATTTGGTTTTTGAATTGGTTAACAGTTTTCAATTATTACAACACTAAACTGAATTGTTTTGTAATTGAATTGACCATTATTGTTGCAGGCTAATTAATTAAAATCGGTCATTTAACGTTAGGAATGACAAGGCATACAGTACAAATTTTAATCGTAATACAACCCTATGTTACTTAAATATATTTAATTAGTAATTAGAGTTTAGTTACTAATTAATAGTATATTCTTTTATTTTAGCTAAAATAAAAAAAAACATGGGTTGTGTTTTACTGTTAGTTATTGGGAGGAAGTATGCCTTATTAAAAATTGCAACCATGCAATAAACCAGGCCAGGGTCTGGCTTGGAACGTTCGGAAAGCAACTGTTTGTTTAAGGTTATAAAACTGGCGTGTTTATTCAGAGTATTGCCTACACAGTAGGTACATGCATAGGAATACAATCAGATGTAGAAATGTAAGGACGAGATTTGACTAAAACATTAACATGTGGCATGGAGACTGGGCTTTTTAGAAAACGATCACAGGTCTTTTTAAGAAAATATTTGTACGTAAACAATGCAATATTTTATTGCAAATGTATATATACGCAGTAACATTCTTTTAAGTAGGTGTACGGTAATGTGTTAGCTAGATTTGCAATTGATCAGTCCCTAATCAAATATTGTCAAAATAAAATGGATTTAAGTAGATTACTGGTTTAAAATAATTATAATTATGATACCCCAATAACATTTCTCACTAAACACGCGCAATATGAACTCCATTATCGCAGCTATTATCTTCCATTCGAGAGTTTTCCTTGTTATTTTCTCGTTGCCTACACAATTCATTAAAAAAACGACGAGGGCTCCATTGCGACAGACTCCGTTGTGGGAACAGTGATTTTGTCAAAACAAGCTCAGGTATTTGAACCCGAAACGTTAGTCTTTTCACCGTTAAAAACTCAACTCATTTATCAAATCACCGTTGTCTACATTATAGGGGCAGGCCGTATTGTAAGGAGGCTAAAAAGCTCGGCTACTTAAAATGGTGGGCCAAGACGTTTATTTGAAATAAGCACAAGCAAAAATGAGCCTTAACAGAATCATTTTAGGGTTTCTCTGTCAAATTCAATAAGGCCGCGGACGGGCACGGAGTCCGATCACAAGTAATTTAACGCCTAAATTAAACGAGTTAAACAAATAAAATTAATGAAAGTGCAAAAGCGTAGAGATTTTCCAAACAAATATTATTTTACTTAGTCAGAATAATTATGAAGAATTATTAAAACTCGTTATTAATTCCTTAACTCCACATTAACCTCTAAATAATCGTGTACTTTTATTATTTAATATAGGTTACTTATATTTTTATTAGATTCTGTATTACTTTAATCGGTGAATTTTACGAATGAATGTTACAGTTAACAGTAATGATTAAATGGTTAGTATGTCTTTTGGTTCAGGTTCAGATAATAATACCCACATGAAATGGATAAGAAATTGAGGTTACTAATGTTTATATTATAAAAACCAGAAAACGTAGAATAAACATAAGTCCTTCAAGTTGTAATATTTATTTTATGTAAAAATTGTAATAAAAAGTGTTATTTAATTATTTTATCCTTCTAAGCGGCGTATACAAGTTACTGCGTAAATACACAAAAGCCCAATCTGATAGGTACTTACAGATACTTTTTATTAGGCGTGCATTAAATTTTCACCGCCTTTTAGTAAAGCGGATTGCCGTAAGGTAAAAACGACGAACGAAAGCTCTTTCATTTGTTTAAGAGTGGCTTTACCTCCTTTAAGTGCTTCAGCATATAGGGACTGACTTGAATACCCGCGAGTGTTGCAGCGGGAAAGGCTCACTTAAAAATTGCCTGAGTAATTTCTATGACGAACACGTACGTGAGAGACTCGAGTGCATTCCACATTGGATTTGGGCGCCACCGCCGCCAGGAGACTGCGCGCCGCACACAGCCGCGCCGCAGATCTACTCCAACCGAGAGATTACTTAAGCCAATTTTGTCTTAGTGCTCACGCCATTACCTGCACGAGTACATGGATACACACGCTTTAGGGACGTGATTAACAGCTAAGTGAAATTTATTTTATCGGGCGCCATGCGAGCGAGAGTGTATTCCATTGTCTAATGGAACATTCGTTTTGCTTACTCTCAAAGAGATGGAGAGAAAAATGCTGCTGTGGATCTTTTGATTAAATGGATTTACACGACACATTAGATGCAGGCACGTACCCTTGTATTAGGAATACGTAAGTCCTTATAATAAAGTTTAGGAGATGAATAACTAAAGTGAAAATCCGATTTTCCTTTTACGTTATACATAATGAAATAGGTAAACACGTATTTTTAAGTAATTCTTAAGCTGAAGATAAAAAAAATGTTTGGTCTGAGCGGTAACGGAGTTTTTACGTTAGAAACTCATATAAAAGACATTTCGGCGGAGCTCGTTGCCTATCGGCGGTATTATTCAAATTAATTTAGCGCGGTGAGGCAAAAAGTGCGCGCGTTGGGAGTGCCGCCCCATATTCATAGAGCTGCCCTAAATTAGCATCACAATGAAGTGTTAGAAGCGCGACTCGCGAGCGGCAAGTGCTTAATGCGGCCTGCGTCTTCTCACACGATTATATCACATACTAATGAATTAAGTATAAAACTTTTCAGCCGCAAATTTGTTTGGGCTTCCCTAAATTAACTGAGACGCTGATAATTACAGGATGAAATTTGCTCGGTACAGTTCGTAAAGTGTGCATAGTAACGGTTATGCCTTTAAAGTCTCAGAGAAGCGAATGAGTATCGCAGAACGAAAGGGTATAAATATGTAGGTTTATTCATAGGGGCGTATAATGTTAAGTGTCCCAAGTAGCGCGCCAGCTGAACGGCGCGGTATATTGTTTTTGGACCACCCTTTTATGCTTTCACGCCTATAAATAAATCAAAATATTCAGGAAGGGCTCGACTTTAAGGCGGCTTAGCGGAATCGTAAAATTCAACAGCGTTCGTACAGCCCCGGGGTTTATCTTTCGCCAACGTTTGGCATGTTTTTGCTTGAACCGTAAAAGAGTATCACAGTGTATGAATAGAAAGCAACCCTCCCTTTTACCGAGGACATATGGAGCGGAGCACTTTACAAGTTTAATGCTGAGAGCAGATTATCTGTTCATAGGAAATATGAACCTGCCTTCGTTTAGTGGTGAGAACACTGAATAATTACTGTCATCCCGTCACTTACTTTTCCGTACTTGGTACACATACCAAAAACTAAGTTGCTCAAACCCATTACTTACTTAAAAATATTAAGGTCCTGTTTTGTTTGTCGATAATAAAATATTTTCCACAAAATAACTAAAAAAAAAAAAAAAAAATGATTTTCGTTTATAATTACTGTTGTTTATGTATTGACTATGAAAAATGACCATCTATAATCTCAGCTGCGTAAGCGTATGCAAGGAATCCGAAATTTATCCACAAAATACAAGCGGCTTTTGTTATTCGGAAGTACGGAACGTTTCGGTCATTAATAACAATTTATTTAGCACAATGCCGTAATTTCGGTCCACGAATCCTAACCTCTGAGAAAACGTGGATTTGATATTAAACACCGAATCGTTTTCTAAATTGATTAGTAGTTTATGATAAATTGCATAAGTTTAGGGATGCGGCCTCATTTATATTTAAACACCGGTAAACGGCGAATGTTTTGGCAAGTTTAATTAAAACAAATAGTTTTTATTAATTATGTCGAAACTTTTTCCTTTTCTAACTAAATAATAAGACATGATCTGCTATTAAACTTTTATGGTGGTCCTTTTATCATGCATACCAAATTTTTGAAACTTTTGGGTGAATTTTAAATAAGATAAGACAAATAAGACAACAATTCATAAACATCCACCCGCATAGCAGGCACTTATCAGAGAATAAGCAAGCCAGGTTTTTCGTAAAATACTTTCGTTACTGTGCACACAGAGGGAACTTTACTTGGACAAAGTTGAGGTTTCAGAAGTTTTCCATTCACAGCGACGGAGCCGGCCATTGTGGCTAATTCAAGGCTATAATTAAATTTGTTTACATAATATTCAGTTACGAGACGAAACTTGCTGGTAATACACCCCTGAGGGTAACAAGTCAAATTATATTTTACATAGTTTTAAACATTCAAACATTTATATTTTGTTGTTTGCTGCTTAATGTTTCAAACACTGATAATCCGATTAAATAAGAGTTTTATGAACTTTGTGTTAATTCACTTGAAACCCCTGATAAAAGATCTGAATGGAAGAAACGTACAAAGTAGTATTAAAAAATTCATGTTTTAATAAATTCATTTTGAAATTGAAATACTTTCTTTGATATCCTTCCATTCCCTACTTACGTAGAATTGTTTTATGAAAAACCATCTCCCTGTTAACCCGAAAATAGAAATAAAATCTGCCTAAATTACTTTACATAAACAAAAGTGGATTTCAAAGAGCATAAATCAACATTAAGATTGTACAGTCCAGAGTTTCATTTGTGAAAGCAATTTTTTTAGAAAAATAATGAAATTACCCTTGGAACTAAAGTGACCCGCCCGAGGAAAAACAACAATATTCTCGGCCCTCACTACAAAGAGGCCAGCATTTGTATTATCATTCCATTAAACAAAAGTCACCGGAGTTTCAAATGAAAACACAGAACTCATTATTCCCGGGGCAGAGAAATGATTTCAAATGTTAACAAGATTCCCCATAATAGAGTTGTTCACGGAGAGATTTAAGAAAAACAAGTATGAGCTACGGGCCCGCATTGCCTTGTGTTGTGATTCTGAAGAATTGTGTTAATAATAATATCTACCTACAATAGCGCGCCACTCGAGGCGGTACACGCTTACATGACAAACGGAACTCACTTGCTATATTGTTTTACAATCTCCGCCTTCTATCTGCGACGTATTCGAGTACCTAATTTGCTTCGCCGAGATTATCTCAAAAGACCAGTTGGATGTTTTCGGGGTTATTTACAACTTTTTTACCTTATACAGGGTCATGAGGAAATGTTTCTTTTTTAATAAAGATTCAAAGTAAAGGCGCCGTTGGAGCAGTAATTTTCTTGAACACAGCCGGCAACCAAAGCGAGTGAGGTATGCCAAACCTAGCTTCCACTTTACCGCGGCCCCTCGCGGTGTTCCTATATTATATAATACATTGGGGAGGATCATTTTGCTCGTTTATTGCCGGATATATCTGTGAATGCTCGTTTGTCAAATGCACAGTCATTTATTCAATGGTATATTTTATGACTTCGTACCTCTATCACCCAAAATAAACAAGGAGTTAGTGTGCATCCCTTGTGGGGTATACACAGAAGATGAATGGGATTTTGAGCTCACTAAAATATTGTTGAGAACTATTTTTTTTAGCCGATTCTGGCAATATTTATTCTAAATAACCCTTATCAATTTGATGACGATCGTATATAATATTTTTATTTGAATTATTTACCATGTACAAATATACAGTTTCAATATACAGTTTCTCGTCATTTTACACTAATAATTTGTAATATGTCCTTCAACTTATCAGATCATTAAAATCGCATATTTCATACAAGGGACAGTATAATTTGGAGTAAAATTGTTTGCGTCACTTTTGCGAACAGAAAGCTTCGCGGCAAACTTAATAAATGCGAATCCACGCGAGTAAAGCGTCGGGAAAAGCTAGTTTATAATTCAAATAAGAGAAACGTATTCACAAAATAATGCCAGTATAAAAATAAATTATCACCCCAGCCACAGCGCAACGTATAAAAAGAAAAACTTTTTAATTTCAGCAACCACAAAAAAGACTCAATGTAATTAAATTTGGTTGTTCAGGTTAGGTAGATTCTCAGAGTACAAAACAAGAGCTGTTTAGACGAAATAGCGAGAGGAGTGTGCAATCACGGAACTGATTAAGTGTAATACATACCCGAGCGGAATTCGGAAACTGATCTCCAACTAGCGTAGCCTTTATCCGGCTATTCCCTACATACTGCTATTCATTTGACAACACCACATGGAGCTACGTCTATCAGTGAAGTAGAATAGTTTGTAAAATTTGTATTAACTTTAAAATTTGATTGGTGATGTGTCTACAGATTATTGGCACTATAAAAGAACAACGCATATTTTTATATAATATGTCTTCATGTTTCACTGAAAACAGCATGCCTTTTGTTCAAATATTTTCCATGTTTTTTGTATTTACAATGACTTTGATAGGCTTTCAGATGTTCCTGTCATACCTTCAATATTGGATGGACGTACACGGTAAATATAATACGTCGTATCGTATTTGTAGTTTCAGGTGCGTCAGAGAGGGCCCGCCGGCGCCCGTCCCACCAATCAAACAGTAGTACAGAAAGCGACCGTGCAAAGGCTTTGTATCTCATAATAAACCCGATATCCGAACGGCGGACTCGCTGCAGCCGACAGAAATTAAATACCTTCGACGTGGCATGAATGTTTTTCAAAAGGTCGGATTTTACGTTTCTGGAATGTTGTATGCACGTCCGAACGTATTGTTTTTGGATAGGAATTATAGGCACTGCATTCCCGATAGTAGACAACAACGCTGACAGGTACACAATGAGTGTTTCGAGAATTTGGTGTAGTACAATAATCAGGTATATTGTATGGGAAATATGCTGACGTTTCATATAGAATGACATTCATTTCTGTAGAATTCAGTGTTTAATATGTTCAGTTATTTATGAATGATATACACGTATGTAACCTATCAATATCACGGTGGGTCGAGTATCGAGCGGTGGTAACGACACGATTGTAAAAGTTTCCGGTGTCGTAAAGCCACCACGTTGTAAAGTGAAACCTTCATATTTATTTCTGTTATTCGTTAAAAGCGTCGTAAAGTTAATAAAGGGTTTTTTGTAACAAGCAGGCAGCACGTTCGAGATAAGCCCCCGGTCTCGAGTTGGAATCTTTTAAAACGTCGTTAAAACCAAGCCCCCGGTCGGCACAGACAAAAGCCCAACAACCTAATTGTTGACGAAAAATATTCTCGATGCAAATTCGCACTCTTTACAGCCCATTCGGAATTTGTACTGGACCCGAAAGAAGTTAACGTAATTAGCCCCCGTTGTTGGGGTGTATTCAGATTTTGCGAAGTCGTGATGTAATCGCGACCAACTTTGTTCTCAATTCAAATGCAATATTATTTTATGTAATCTCGCTGTAATATTGTTATGAACAATAAAACAGACAAATAAGAAAATGTTATACCTACAGATGTTTTAGTAGAAGCGTATTTAATGCCTGTTTGTTGAAACTCGGTAGAATGCTGTAAATTCAAACTATGACACTGCTAATTCAATTAAATTTGCTACGGAGTCAAGGATTAACTGTAATGATAACATCAGTTATTCCTGGCAGAGATTGGCTTGTTATTAGTATTTAATTAAATTCTTCAGCAATATAGCGGAGCGGTGACTCCGTCTGTCTTGCAGGGACCTTTAATTTGGATTCCTGTGTAATGGGACGTAATGATACCTCTGCTGGGTCAAAAGATACCTCCTGAAGACAATTAATGCTTAGAAAATGCATCTATTGTGAGACTGCTAATTGAATGTTTACGTGAAGGAACGAAAGCATTTGGAGAACCAAGATTTTATATTCCGTAGAATATAAAAAAAAAAATATTTTTTATTATTTTAAACCGTTTCAGGTTTTAACAAAGTTTGCGTTAAATGTACTCGAGAACGAAGAATCAAATCTTTTAAGAGCTAGTGAGTTTAGTAATCTGTTGCTCACTAGTGTCCACATATTTACTCGGTCCCATCGACCTGTGCTTACATTGTGTAGCGTGGACGTTCGCCGCGCAGTTTGTCATTTCCTGGTAATCAATTGATGGTAACTACTATCGGGTCCTAACGGCACCGTTATTAGTACTTATCGCTGCTTTGAATAAACGTTTTTTTATAACTTTTTAACTATTATTTATGATTTCTTAAAATAGCATACGATAAGATACTCGTCTAATATGCTGTCCTTAATTGGTACCTACGGGTATGGAGTGCTCATTGGGCACACTTCTCCCCGAAGACAAAGGTTAGTAGAGTCCTTGCAATCGGATCCGGCGCTCCGACGCCCTCTCGGTAATTTTCTCGTTAACAGAATGAATAAAACATTTCATTCCTTACCTTTCTTTTGTAATTGTTAATGGTTGATGGGTTTTGGCAATTTATGTTCCGTTTCTTTCAGAAACCCTATTTTGCAGCGTCATTTGTTATTCGATATCCATTCAAAACGGCTTTGGTAATCCTTTGAGATAAGCGATCGATAGCACAAATACTTTTGGGTCACACAGGCAATAATTATATAATATCATCAATGTTTGTCTAGACGCTAATATTAATCGATCAAACTATAACAAGGATTTTATGAAGATTTTGATTTAAAATGAAAAAAGGGACACATCGCCGTGATAGACATTTACAAAGAAAACTATGTCACGATAAAAATGTAACTAACGAGAATCTCAAAATGGCTGGTAAGCAATGAAACAGTGCAGTTTCACGAGAAAGGCGGCCCGCAAATAAACCAAAGCGGAGCACATTCCCACCTCCATAAAAGGTAGACTGAAATAAACGTAACAGACTCTGTTCTTTAAAAAATCCGGGCAACGACAACCGCAAAGCTCAGCAAAAATCTCTAGTGTGAGTCGGAATTCCAGTGTCGGAATTTTCATAACTTGCGCGTGGCGTCGGCGGTCGTTGAAGCGTTCCAGGTGAAAGATACCGAATTTATATCCCGAGGCGCGTTCTGTCGCCGATCGTGATTCGGAGCGCGGCAATCCGACTGCACGGTCGCCGTCCGGGCATCCTACCGCCGTACTTTATTAGGTACCCCTCACCAAATATGTGCGACCCTCCCGATGACAGTAAACACCCTGTATGCTGCCCACATGAAAGGCTTTATTTCGTTAGGTGTCATG
Source organism: Diachrysia chrysitis (assembly GCA_932294365.1). Lineage (NCBI taxonomy): Eukaryota > Metazoa > Arthropoda > Insecta > Lepidoptera > Noctuidae > Diachrysia > Diachrysia chrysitis. Next base: position 9,574,826 of record OW028645.1, read on the forward strand.
CTCATGTATGTGCGTAAAACTTGAACGCGGCAATTCAATGTTATTGACTGATTCGATACAAAGCAACTTATTTTTTTTTTTGTTTGTTGTATTTCTTGTCTTGAATAAGTATTTGGAATATAAATTTTAATATACTTAATAGGCAAATTACTTTGTAGATTGATGAATGATAAGTTAAAACCAAATTAATTATTAATAGTTTACTCTGAATAATACTTGATCACTTCTTCTGCCTAGCAATTTTCCAAAACACGGATCCTAGTCGCACTTACTTTAAAAATCGTTCTTAACTATTTACGTATATTTTGGATGATTATTTTAACCATAATTTTTATTTTATGCTAATCTAAAAAAAATCTTTATCTATATTCTTCTGCTTGTAGTATCTATCATACGACTAAAGAATTTAAGTTTAATTTTATCATGTTATAGGCTAAATACGCTTCTGCTTCTTACGCTTTCTAATAGTTAAAATCGCAACAAAAAATTGTTTTAAAACTATAACTTCACAATTGAATTATATTCTAACAAGAATGATCTCGCGGCGCCAAGTGCAGGATATTGTGGGCCACACCCCGCGAAGATTACGTGAGTTTTTCATATAAAGCCATTCAGCCAATTTCCTCATATCCTACACAGGAGCATAATAAAGGAGGCTTTTGTGAAGAAAAGAGGTTCGTACGTACAATGCGTAGACACCGCGTGAACACCGCGAGGGAGCGAGACGCAGGATATGACTATCTCTGATATCTTCTCATATTTAGGCAACGCGGGCGATGTGAACAAATAGGTACTTTTACAACGTCAACGTCTGCTGTATGGGAGATTTAGTTTCGTATTCAATTTTCACTAAATCATGTGCTTCGGAAAGGTTTACTTTTTATATATCTGCTTGAAAATTTACCTTCTATGAATTACGATCCTTCTATCAAAGAATAAAGAGATTAAAATAAATTGTTTATTTAATACAGGCGGTGTACAATCTACGCGGGAATTACTACCTTTTACTACGTATGTGATCAAATATGTGGATATACTAATAACTAAACTTATGAATGCTATTGATTAAGTTAATTTCAAAGTAAATTTTGACAAGCAAGGGTAATGTTATCTACATTTTCTCAAACAACCTTCTACGTTTTAACAAATAAATTTACAAATATACTGGCATTGTTTTGTAAAACATTGGGGATAGGGAAGCTAAATTTTAATGTAGGCACACTAAAAAAATAAATAAAATATTTTCTGAACCCGTTACCATGTCCCGATACTCCAAATATGAACAAATTACCTGTAACAAACGAACACACAGATATAGGTCTAGTAATAACATGTAACATTAAGTGAACACAACTATGTAACCTCGCAAGGCTTGGAACAGCTGATGTTGACAGCGGTGACTGCGGTTATCCCGGGTCGCCGTTCACCATCCAACACCGTATACTATTAACACGCGTATTTAACGCTACCATTTTGAGTTAAATTTTTGACCAAAATGTAGGTACCTATACCTGTTTATTTAGGTTTATACTGAAATTACATTCATTAGTTTAATGGCATTTATTTCTTGAACACCTTAAACTGCTATTTGTTCAAGTTAAAGACTACGAAAACCTTCTTCCGAGTACGGGCACTTAAATAAAATTATGTAGTATACACACACCACAACCCTAAAATAAACTTCGCAAATACAACATTAACTAAATATTCAGTAGACTATCTAATAAAATATCGACAATATTTCAATATACGTCTCTAAGAGAACGGCCCTATCGAAATTTATTTGTGTAGTAACACCCCGGACGGCCGCTGCGGACTCCGAAAACGCCATTGGTATCGCAATAAATCGTTACAGACGTGATGTTGGAGCTACAGTTACTGCTGGGCTGTTTTTACTGGCGATAGTTTTCCGTTAATCTACTATAACCGATGCCAGTGTCAGAAATACCGAGGTCGGTTGCCAGGGTTCTGAAAGTAACCCTCCTGATAGGCTGGTCAATGTAATAGTAACTTAATCATCTGTCAAACAATAGTAAAGCGCTCTGATCGGTTAATAGTATTTTGACCAACCTATCACATGAGTTGACAAGATTTGACCAAGGAATATATTGAAAAGTTTTTCAGAAATTGCGGATAAAAATTCGATTTATGTTAATCAATTAACTCATAAATTGTATCTTATACAAATATGTTTTAAGAAATTATAAAAGGAAAAAACATATTTACCGTAAAAACAGAATCAATATTGAATTAAACTGAAGGCCCTTACCCCTATCTAGTCCCTAGTGGTTACGGCCGTACGTTGTCTTGTGGTTATCATTATTTGTTCATAACCAATTTCAACAGCAGCGTCGGGGTCCGTATTATTAAATGCTTTTGAGAATATTCAATAAGTAAGTCACTGAAAGGACCGAGTTTGCTAGATAGGCTAAAAAGTAACTTTAACTTATAATAAGGCTATTTCAATAATCAGCCGAAATCTGATATTGCCGTTATCAATTTTTTTTTAGGATAGTTACTTTCTTTTGTTAATTTTTGAACCATGTTGTACATTAAGTTTAAAAAAGATATTTCTAATAAATTAGTCTTGTAAAAAATCTGTTAAGCGTTAATGATTTTACAATTGAAATGTAGGTAAATACATTACACACCTCATATTTACAAGATTAAAACTAAGCGCGTGCTTATACGTATGTCTATCAAACACGCATAAACTTTGTCACTAACTTCAGCTGGAGGCAAGCGTCGCAAAAATTCACGCATTAATAATAAACTAAGCGTGTGAAGCGACGATAGGTAGCGCCACGTGTCACTTTGAATATAAAGTAATGTAACCTATATACATATTCGCTAACTCAGCAAAGAACGCAAGCGTTATAATACGTCTTTAGCATACCTCCATCACACGCATGTACGCAATTGTTAGATAAAGGTTCTTGAATTACGTTGTCTATAAATATGTGATTGTTACATTTATAATAAATCAGTCAATTTCGGAACAAATTTGATCAAGAAATATTTACTGTGTGTAACTTGAGTGTGTCCCGCGTCGATCGCAATGTGAATAGATTACGTTTACTCCGACTAACTTTTCTCCGATACAACGACACTTGTACTAGTTTACGGACGGTGTAAAACACCGACACCACACTTTTACGAGTGTCGCTTAACATATAGTGCCATAAAAATGAGAGAGTACCAAAAACTACACATACAGACATAAACAATGGTCATTTCTCAGTTCGTTAGCTAATTGGATCGTAATGTATCGTTATGCTACAGCAATCAAGTTAATGATATTTCTTTCGGTGTCGTGTCTGCCGGTGAATGTCTGCTATGTGCCATATCATTAAGTTCACACGCGATATTATAGATACACGATACGATTCCGATATGCTAAACGTTCCGTTTCACAAACATTGAACATAAATTACACATTGCGTTCGGTTGGTGCTCATTTGGAGTTATTTTTATTTAATTCTAGGCAGGTGCGCTTCGGCCGTGTTTCAGCCAATATTTTTGTACGATTACCATGCTGATGAAAAGCCAACATCGAAACATGCTACATGTTTCCACACGTTCCCGTACCTACATAGTTTTAATTCCCCGTTAAATTACACCTTTGACGAGAAAACGTTTCGTTTTCAACACAAACATTAACTGTCTTCAAAGTCTTAAATTAACTTGTGTAAATATTACTTTAGTTAACACAATTTGTGATGAGAAATTTTGGTGGAAATGTAAACGGTATTTTATATTAAAATACAATAACAATAAACAGATAAAACCGATTACGTTCTCCGTTGGAACCAATAAGGAGAGATCCCGATCGTGGCTTTTCCCAATAAATATATCGAGATGAGACCAAGATAAACATATCGGAGCGAGCGGGCGGTAGGTTTAAAATATGCAGCCTTCCGCGCTTCGTGAAATTCGTGTAAACAAGTGTAGCGGCCGACTGCGGATAAATCTTCGGGTATTATTGTATTCATATTCTGTGGGAAAGAAGGCTTCGTCGATACTTTTTTACGTATCGGTTAAGCTGCTCACGAAAATTGAAAGACTTTGTTAGCTTCATACATAGAATTTGTCGGAAACATTCCTCGTTTCTGAAATATGATTAAAATTTTATACCACGGCCACTCACATGAAACGTTCACATAAAGTATTGAGATATGAAATATTTCCGTTGGTCTAATATAATTCTTGCTATATTCTCCCAAGTGTAATCGGAGATTCAGTTGGCTGGTAAAAGTTATTATCTGACGTTGCAAAGTGATAGTGCGGTATAAATAAGTGTGCCGTAAATAGCCATAATTGGTATTTATGCGCCCCATAAGGACTTAAATAGGTAGTTTTATTTAGCTAAGGGGTATATATTAAACAGTTAACCCACATCATTAGGTGGCAAGTTACGGCAGTGGCGTAGAAAAGTAACGGAACTGTTGTCGGAAATATATTAATGGGCTGTTCGGACCTACAAAGAAGTTTGACAAGACGGCGCACAGGTCATCACTGACATGTTTGTGTACCTACCTTAGTTCACACCGCCCGTGGTATATGCGCCTTTTCATATTTATTTCTATAAGGATCGAATTTGTTAATATATAACAAACCTTCTTGTACACGGATTGTTATTACCCTGATTTTGGAGTTAACGAAAAAGAAAACTTTATTAGCTGCTTATTATTCCGAGCAAGTTATAAAAGGTTAAGAGATTCACGAAGTGTACATAATCTCAGAAATAATATTATGTATCTTTTGTTTCAATGTGGTACTTTAGTATTTTATAGAAACGTAACTTAATTAACTTGATGTATTGAAAACAATTTATTCGAGTTTTCTAATATTTGCCGTTATTTTTTTTTATTTTTTATTTATTTTTTTTATTAAAACGACTCCCGCACTAAGGAATTTAATCCTTGTGTCGCGGGGGGTTTCACAAACATTCAAATCACATGCACGAAGAACATCCAGACTTGAAACAAGCATTTGTGGGTCACACAAATGCTTGTCCCATGCGGGGATCGAACCCTCGGCACGTCGCGCACTTAGGTAATTGGCGTGGTGACCTATACCACTCGACTATCCGTGTATTCGAGTTTGAGATCAAAAGCGCCATTGGTATTTTATCCAAACTATGAAAAGTATGTATCAGATAAATCCCATACAGTAAAGAATGTATTGTATGAGAACAAAATTGTATTGTATAGCGAACAGAAAATATGATCACTGCATTCCAATTTCGGAATTCAATAGTCTCAAACACCGTAGTATTTCAAAAATTTCATATAGTTTCCATATTTGGGATATTAAGTTGCAAATAACGTACGTACGAAATTGAGTGATAGATTGTTGGTAGTTTAACGATCAATACGGTGAATAAAAATATGTCGCGATAAATTCATATGCAAATAATTGAACGAATGCTCATCCAGCGAAAGTTAAACGGTGAGGATAAAAGTTGTGCAAATATGTTCATTTGTGCGAATAAAAATTATCAGTGTGCGATGCGACGACGTGATGCCGGCATGCAAGTCGAATAGGAATGTGAATACGCACTCTGTTAGCGTAGACTGGCAGAGTCAGGGTTGGAAACGTTTTGATTGGCTATGAGGATTTTCTAAACTTTTTAGCCGTTTTTGCAATTTATTTTGAATATTATTGCAAAACAATAAATCTACATCGTAATATTTTTTTTTACATTTGCCAAGAATATTCTTTAATAATAATTTTATAAATCAATATCGTTATAATTGCGTATTGCTTCTATTTAGTTACCCGTACTTTTAAATTTTAACCTTTTATGACTTATGTTTGACATATTTATTTATGCACTTTTTACCCCAAACCCCCAATCCTTTTAGTCTGATTACTAGGATTGTTTGAAACATATACATAAGACGACATACTTATTTTTTGTAAAAATGTTATGTTCATGCTTTGATAAGACAAAAAGTGACAAATTATTTCATTTTATTATTTCGTATCATACCTATTCCAAAAAATATTCTATACCAAAAACAACTAATTAATAATAAAATCAATCTGTCATAAACAATTTTGCTTAAAAAGTGTCAATCAGTCATCGTATTAATTTCTTTATTCTAGTAAATACGGATTTATTTTACATAAGTAACCCAAAAAGGATTGTTTCGCATAAATGATCGATACTTCTTCCCAAAACTTGGTCTTGTCAACCCTAGAGGCACGTGCGAGAGCGAAGCGAAGCAAAACCTATCGTAGCGGACAAGCGGAAGTCAACCCGGCAAGTAATATATTTTTAATTGATGCATACAGCGACCGATGTGTCGAGTAAACATTTACGGGTTTATTCGAACGATGACAGGGCCGCCTTTGTTGCTCGATTTTAACTCAAAACATTAATTGGTGGAAAAGTGTGCAATTCGCATGTTTAAACTTTCAGTCGATGTAAATATTAACACAGTAATTATGAGGGCGTTGATTGTGTGTGTCGATGTTAATTTTGGATGCATTCTTTGTTGTTCTTTTGGACTTTGATTAATACTTTAACGGTGCGTGTATGTCACGAAGACGGGTGACCTAGTGAAGCCTCCTTGTGTGCTAATAACAACGTAGTGCGATCACTAATCAATTGACACGACCGTTGATCATAGTGGTCTATTAGGTGGCTTGATTAGTAGCAGATGTCTAGGAGCTGCTATGGTGATGACAAGGTAATACGAATTGAAGTGTTTAGACTTACATACCTTCATACCTACATAAGCGTAAATACAAATTATTATATGCCTTCTAAGGTTCCAAGCATAAAGATAATTCGAGACATAAAAAATATTGTAAAAGAAAAAATTAAGTCTTGTTTATGTTTCGGTGCCTACTTCTTGGTTACGTATTTTAGAATGTAATCTATACTAATATTATAAAGCTGAAGAGTTTGTTTGTTTGAACGCACTAATCTCAAGAACTACTGGTTCGAATTGAAAAATTATTTTTGTATTGGATAGTCCGTTTATTGAGGAAGGCTATAGGCTATATAATCACGCTACGACCAATAGGAGCGGAGCATAAATGAAAAAGGTTGCAAAAATGAAAAACCGTTGAAACTAAAACACGCGAACTAAGTCGCGGGGGACAGCTAGTATGTAATACAATATAAATTAGTTAGTTATTAAATTAAAGATCATTTAAATTTGCATTTTAGGGACGTTCAGCACACTGAATACCAATTACCTACTTGTACCGACTATCCGTATCTACTGAACACATGGAATGTGGAGCCTAGCTCTCTGGCTGGCGACCGATTTGTGAACCACACACACACAACACCACAATATGAACCAATGGACTTCAGGTATTTGGCATGGGAACGTTCAATCACTGTTTGTGGAATAGATAGCGTTTGTTTTAAAACAACACTATGTGCCAAATTTAAATATTGTAGGCAAATTCCTGGCGCGATACTGTGCGAATTTAATTACAGGTTGTATAATGAGAGAGGATTACATTGATTGGTTTAACGATTATACTTATTACGCGTCATTTTAATTAATGACAAAATAGTTTATAATTAAAAATGGCCATTTTCTACAGCTGGCAATTATTGCGATTAAGATAGGTTTTGTTTGACTACCCTTTTTAAAGATAACTATAGGTAAAATGTAATTATAGACAATCAATAAAAGTTTAAGTAATTGACCCTACTGATAGTGGACACAAATAGGTGCTAGTAAGTGTTCATGTTTATAGTGGTTTAAAGTATATAAATATATATACTTTAAACCACTTAGATATTTGGATATAACGAAGAATTGTTGGTTAACAACAACTATCCGAATTCAATACGGGCCAGCCCGTTGAAAATAAATTTGTGCCCCGGCGGATGTGTGCTTGCCAAGCTTGCAGCCCTTTGGGACGTGAACTGCCTGCTTGCACGTTGCACAATAACAGTTTCTTTACCCTTGTTGAGCCCGACATGTTTTAGGTTCGACATCCCTACATTACTAAACTTATTTTGTTATAAACTTACATAAACTGGAGTTTATATTTAATTTTATCGATAAATATTAACGCTATATTAGAAAGACGATGGAAATAATGTCCGATATTAAAAGAAAATATAAAACTACGGATTTTTATTATGATTAATTACGAGATGCTCGGTTCAAGCCATTTATCAATCGTATCCCGTGAGCATAAAGCCATCAACGGTGTCGCGGAACTTCTTAGGTTATTGAAATTTACTTTTTAAAACAATGTTAAAGTGCACAACGCCCGTATTTACGCTGCAACCGGCGGATGGCTAGTGGGCAAAGTTTTTACGATGGCCCGTCCCGGGGAATATTGTTGGTGCATTAACGTTTAATGCCCTCCGCAGTTTCACTAAAATTTAAAATTGGTTCGCGAAACAGTTGCAGCGATTAGACTGGATTGCGAGACCGGACTAATTTTCGGGATGAGTTTCGAGTAATATGTTTTCAATTACTTTTCTGCGATAAAACTAAATTAGATCCTACTTTTTAAGTCGTAGCGAAAAGTAAGTTAGGCTACGTTAAGTAAACAACTTTAACGATGCAACTATGTACGTTGTTTGAGTGGTGTTAAAAGCGGATTGACTTTGTGATAACTTGGGGACAATTAATATCGCTTACCACTATACTTTATACAGATGCCCGTTTGGAGTATTAAATCCTCGTCGTCATTTTAAGCAAGTTTATGTATGAAGGAGACAGAGGGTAGGTACCTCCGTCAGAGCGGTATCAATTTCCGGCTTCCACTGACGTTTGATTTATGTTTGCAATCCCTGTTTTTTTTTTCAATAAAACAACAGTTCGTTCCCGAGTAAAAATACAGGTGGATCTTTCGCAATAGAAATAAATAATATGTATGTTTTTGACAACATAAATTAGCTGAACATCAGGTTTAGTTTAGAATCGGAAATACGCGAAAATCCGATTTGGTTTATGGGTTTCCATTTATATTTTCTATAAGTAAATACGTTTTCTGTAACCATAACAAAAAGTTCGAAAATAATACAACATAATTAAACAAAATTGTTAGAAATTAACTTTGATAATCATATAATAGATCAACGTCTACTTTTAGTATATATATTTTATGCTCATTTAGTAATGCGAAACGAAAGACTATTAAGTTATAACAAGAATAGGAAGCCGTTTTTAGAAGATTTTCCTGTAACCAAATACGATTTAAATTCAACGGAAAAATTACAAAAGGGGAAAATAAACATTGTTATCGAGATCCGAATAAGGTATTGTTTGGCTTAATGTAGAAGCTAATCAATCTGTATGAAAAGAGGGTTGTAATCGGATCAAGATTTTATAAAAGAATTGTATTATCTTCTAATTAATATGAAAATATAAGTAATCATAATAGCTTGGTGGAACATTCTATTTTAGTAAAAAAAACAATTGATTTCTTTCATAGAAATACCATTAATCCTTATTAATATTATAAATGCGAAAGGAACTCTGTCTGTTTGTCGCGCTTTCAAGCAAAACCACTGAACCGATTTAAATGAAATTTGGTACACAGATAGTCTAGAGCCTGAGAATGGACATAGGTTACTTTTTGCCGCGATAACCGACATCCACGCGGGCGGAGCCGCGGGAAACCGCTAGTATGAATATAATGGATAGACCGCAAACTATCTCAGTGACTCGTAATCTGTTTCAATTAACGTATGGACTACGTAAATACATAATTATTTAGACCACCATTCTTTTAATTACCACACCTACAACAACGATATCTATATTCTATATAGTAATTTTATTACTCGTCTAAAAATACGATCACTTACTTTAAAGACATCCCACCCCTATTTAAAGTGATAGTGGTATAATGTGAAAACCAAAACAACAACACATCGCGGTGACTAGACGAAACGTCGCGCGTAAGGTGTTCGACAAAAGTGCTACCGACCTTAATATTGTTAGGAAACAGTAACCTCTCAGGTGCTGGCAGGCTATATAACCATTCAATGATTAATACTCGTACGATGACACGACGAAGATCGAGACCATACGTTTTCTACCTACGTGTGTGTGTGAAACACTTGTGGTGGTGACTATGCTACCTGATATTCGCAATGCCATTGGCTCAAATGTTAAAGTAAAGTATTTGTATCTAATCTTAGTGTGTATTGATGTTTTATACATATCAACATAGATCTACACATCATTAATTTAATGATTATTTGGAATTTATAAATAAGTGCTTAATGTATCTTACATAAATAATAGTAATGTCAAAGGTAATCACAAAAGGTACCTATGTCTTCCGCATTGTTATTATAGACAAGAAATTTATTGTAATAAGCCTACGAATATTGTAATAAGCCTTAAATATACAATAAAAGGTTAATAAACACTGACCAATTTTGCATATCTTAACTAGGTACATAGTTTCTTTGTCGTTGTTAGAACGACGATTAAAATTATGGTGCAATAAATGATAAAAATTATTTAAATTAAATAGCAATCACAGCACGCCCACATATTAAAGTATCTAATAGCTATTTTAATTCTGAATCTGTTAATTTCATTTAATAACCTAAAATATTCAATAACATGTTGTTCTCACCTGATTATCATGCAAGCAGTCTCGTTCATCGTATGTATACCGCAAACGGGATAACATTTCACGAAGGCTGAACACCATTTTGATAATACAAACTTCACCAAAATTATTACAAAGGAAACTTTAGAGACACGCGAGAACTTAAGAAGTGAAATTAATGGAACAATAAATTAAACACATGACAGAAGACAGAATGGTTGTTTAATGACATTTAGCTAGTCGCGGTTACTAAAATACCCACATTTTTATTATTATTTTCGCGGCATTACTAATTTGACAGATAGTTAATGTTTACCGTCTAGCGTATATTTTTTTGATCGGTAAAAGCGAGGCAATGGTATTTGTTATTCTGCCAATAAAATTTGCCATTTAAATGATGTTAGAAAAATTTAAATGGATTTTTAAAAATGGAATTATGTTTTAAAAATTGTTTCATGTCATAAATAATAAGATTCTTTCCTGGCTTTTATACTTTGAATTACTTTTTTTTACTTTTCCATTTCTGATACCTTTAACATTGCAAAAAAAGGATGATAATATTTGAAATAATATATATTTTTAACTAAGTATTCAGATTCGCTGTAAGTACATCAAATAAGATTTAAGTATGTAAGTACTATATAAAATACTTTATTTTAAGTTTCGGCGTTTGGCTAAATCTGTGTACATTAAAGAGGACTTCATTTATACACGTAATCAAGAGCTATTATCCCCAAAAGCTCTTAGTGTTCATTGAATGAACCTATCTTACATAAGGTATTAAGTGGCAGACTATATTCCCACTTGAGCAACTATCGGCAATACTCGTATCAATTATTCCTCAAGATCATTCACAACCCTTTTCATCCCACTGTTGGGCATAGTAGTTTTTTTTATGGAACATCATCAACGTTGTTTTAATAATTACGTGGCAGGAGTGTCTTTCCTGAGTTAGATTTTTTATCGAAAACTCAATGAGCACGTTCAACCACAGTAACGACTTTCCTAACCATGTAATATTTTTACTGAAGTATCTAATATGATGGGAACTAATGAAACTTACTAATTAGTTTGTAATATCTCATTCGCTATACTAGCTATACACTTCTCGAGAACCTATCTCATTCTAATTAAATAACGTTAGGAATGAAATCTAATAAAAAATGCACCAGCCGTGAATATTATATGAGTCGTAGTCCCTTAGGGCGGTTACAAGGATGTATTATATATTATAGTAGCTTCATTCGCAAATGTTTGTTTGGGTCACAAAAGGTCGCGGGTTTGATTTCCACTTGGGACAATTATTCGTATCATTCGCATGTTTGGTTTGTGTTTGAGCGTCTCGATAACGACATAATAAATAGAAGACATTGTTAATGTACACTGATTTTATATTTATAAAAGGCAAAACTTTTGTAGTAACCGTCCGCTAACTGGCTAGGTTACCGAGGCTAGTAAAAATTTAAAAAGGTTCAATTATTTAGGTAAAACAGCGTAAATCCCTGCGAAAAAATGCACGAGCCGTAAATATTAGATCAAACTCGTATCCCTAAGGCCGTTTCCACATGACGGAGCGTGTGCTCACATATAATAATCGCAGCGGAAACGCTGTCGCACGCGCGGCCCGCTGGAGCAAAGGTGTCAAACGACAAATTTCACGGCGCGACTGTCCTCAGATCTCCCGCTTTGTCGCGTACCAGTGTCACTGACGTGTCGCACCCTTAGGCAGCAAGTTATTATAAATTTTATTTTGCGAATTTGGAACTGATTTAACGGATCAACACTTTTTAATATGCCACAATACATGGCCGTTTTTGTTGGTTCATTGTTACCAAATTTTGGTTATAAAACGTTAATAGTTGTGTAACACGACAGGGAGTGACACCTAACATCAAGAATAATTTATCAGTTTAGTTTATCAATAAATTGTGGAACATTGTTTCTTGTTCATGTGAGTGACAGTTTAATTCGGGATTATAACCTTAGTTATATTTAGGGTCTGTGCATGTTTCTAAAGTAAGGGTACTTAGATTAACTTTAAAAGTTAATACTTATTAGTAAGATATAATTCGAAGTAATGTTGCCGCAGTAAATTGCCTACACAGTTAACAGGAAAAACAGCTAAAGCCTAACGCATCATCAACGAACGATCGGCAAGTATTCGAAACAGCTGTCAATTACAGTCAGCAACGTCGTAGAGTAAAGCGCTGGGATTAGATTCCAATTGCAGACGCATCTGTTCACTAATGAACGCTGGCACGTGCGTCGTGCATGTACAGTCACCTGACACCGTTCATGTGCCCCTAGTACTTCGACAGCTCGTACGAGCACTAAAAATGTATGAACGTTGACAATGTGGCTCATAGACGAAAATTAAAAAGTTTGCGAGTCGCCGCACGTATGGCCAGTGTTTTTTTTTTTAAACGAGTTTTGGTTTTGATACTTTGGTTGGTTTGTAATTTAAGACAATATAGATTAGATTAAAGAGGCTTATTATGGAATTTGATTGCATTTGGAAAAAAACAATTAAGGCTAGGAAATTAAAAAATAGACTAATTCATTCAGCTGTTTTTTTCTTTACTTGGTCCAATGTCTCCAACTATTTGCCATAAGAAACGTATATTATGCCAAATGGTCACAATGTAAGTACCTAATAAGAACTTTTTAACTGTCTCAAAATAGTTTTTGTATTTATACTTTACGGAAACTAGAAACCTTTTAACGAAACGATCAACGATAATAGCCCTTCCCTATACTATACAAGAACACACCAAATGGAACGTATTAGAACGCTTATTTAATTCCCAAAATGTAGAAAATTATGTGAATTTTGCCGTTTAACCCTCCAAGTACCTATATTAAAGAACAGAATTACTATAAAGATCGGAAACACTTGTCGTAAACACACATATGGAGGAAATAAGTAAACGGCCTAAAATAAATTCTTAGGGCCTTGTATCCCTTAATAATGGTATTAGTTTTAGAAAAGGAAGTGAATTAAATAAGGCTACATACGAGTTCTTATACTTAGGTATAGGCCAGTAATAAAACAACAAGCCACTTAGAAAAAAACAAACACTATTTTACTTTGCCATTTTATTTTTAATTTATGATGATTCCATATTCGAACATTTTTTTTTAAATATGTCAGGTAATTTTGAACAAAAATTGGTTAGGTTACCCGATTCACTTCTCTAATGGTGTATGAAACAGCGATAAAGCAATGTATAGATCACATTTATAACGCAATAAATGGAGAACTCAATTTGCCAACGTATTTAAACATCGCATATTAAATGAAAGTAGGCAAACAAGATGTTTCCTTCGAGTCAAATCGAATATGTATTTATACGTTAGAAATTGATAGTCTATTAACCAACACAGACACATCACTGTTACTGCAATATCATTAAGCGAAGGAGGCTGCTGCTTAGCTTACGACACGTAAATTGACTTAAGTATTCATGGCCTGATGAATAAATGATAGGAATGAGCCGGGATGCGATCGAATCAGGCCCGATTTCAATGACCGGAATAAGTTTCTCAGGGGTTCACTCGGTCCGAGGTCCGACTGTTATCTAACTCGCGCGGTACGGCGCACCTCCGCGAGGAAATGGGTATGATAAACGTACCGTAACTCGCCAGTTCCCACTCAAGTCAACAGAAAAATTGTGTTACGAAAATATAAAGGATAGTAACAAAGGATAAAAAAATAGTAACACACGTAAAAAGATACTTTCACAATGTAATGCTCACTCATATTTCATACATAAATTTTGCACATGCGTCGGGGAATAACACAAAGCACACGAAAGCTTCTTTAAATATTCCTTTCCTTCATAATCAAAGTGCTGCGTTTGTAAGATAAGAATTCCCTACGCGCCGAGACGCTGGGTGTGTGCGAGAGAATCGTTACACCAACAAATTATTTCACTGTGTTATTTGTCATAAATACTTTGACGAATACTTGCGTGATACTTGTACTACAGTACATACTCAGATGTTTACTCATACACAAATATTTTAGCTAATTTATGATAACATACTATGGAAAGAGCTAATCGCCATTGAACCAATACCAAAAATAATCTAATTTAGTTATATCTTTACACAAAACACACGTCGAGATTCAACGTCACAGTTCCCAATAGAAACGTATTTGAATAATATAATTTACAGTTAATTAGTATCTACAAACCAGCCTATAAATGTCCCAATGCTGGGCACATGCCTCTTCTCTTATAGAGAAGGAACAAGCATTGATCACCACGCTTGCTCACTTGTGGGTTGGCGATTTCAGATTAAAATTTTTGGAATCCAGGTTTCCTCACGATGTTTTCCTTAAATAATTGTCAATAATGTCTTAGAATAATCAAAAAAGTACATATAGCTTTGAAAAAGTTACATCAGTACTTGCCTGTAATGGGTTCGAACTTACGAAATCCGTTTAATTAACCACTGGGCCACCACAACACATCTACATATTTGAAGATAAATGTCATTGCGATGGTCTTAAATTAAAAATAGCCGTTAAAGTAAGATCAGCATTTAAACGAATACAAAAAGGAAAGGTTTATAAAACTTTTCAAGTATAGAGGCATGCACAAACCTCAACAAAAGTCTGTTATTATCTTAAAGGAACTCTCAATTTCTTTTATACATGTAAGAGCTTACGAGGGATGCGTGGAAAAGTTACTTAAAAACGTATATAAACAGGAATGTCGCCCCGCGGATTATTTAAAGCAACCCGTGAAATTTCAATGAATATATTTTTAAACGCGGAGATTAAACCAAAAAAACTTTTTGTATTTGCTTAGGTCTTCACAGCTGATATAACTGGATTGCAAAAGTTCTGAGGATGAGCATAAAAATGTTGGGGGAAAAGAAAAGAAAATCAGTATTAAGATTGTCGCAATAACCGGGAGTGTATTTTTGTTACACCAAAGTTCTTCAGTAACTAGGTAATGTTGGAATAATGGGCGCAGAACAACGTTTTATGAGTTGCGTCAGCGGAGAAGTGCCTAACACCTCGTATAAAAGTGTGTGCTTGTTATTTTATTCAATATTTATGTCATAGATGCCTTTACTTAAGTATGTTTTTAAATTACCTACTTGTATAAACGATGTAAATACGGTTCTTAGTAAAATACTGCGGAAGTGGCGACCTATTGGTTCTTCAATAAAAATAAATTTGTGTTTAGGATTATAGGTTCGATTCCCGTACGGGACACATTATATTATCTGCAAAATGATTTAAAATTAAGAAGGGTGAGTAGAAATTTTGTCAATTTGAATAGATTAATATAAAGAAGGTAGATGTCTATAAACCTTTATAAATGACTTCTAAGCGTGTTCATTAGTAGCTCTTTCATGTAAGAACGTCTTTAGACGACAAAAAAATACTAAAGAAATATTATTTCGTTTTACCATTTTCTCCAAAGTTGCCAATTCATGATAGGACTACAGTTAGCTAGATGGATATTATCTATTCATCGGAAGACCCGAGCCCTCCTGACTACAAAACAGGATCACTTGCGAACGAAAATGTATTGAAATCACAATGTAACCTGAGGCTTTTGTCCATTCAAAATATTTTTATGCATTAAAAATATCTTAGAAATGTTTATTTAACAATAGCGTTTAAAAGAAATTACTTATTCATGGCACGTCTGAATTTTCCTTGCTTTTGTTAACGGCAGCCATCGATTCGTTTCCCGCCGTGTAATTTGATAGCTGATGCAACTGAAATTGTATGTTTTTGACGTTGTTGTACTTGCTAACTTGAAGTAATATTTAGTTTTGCAATTTCCGATATTCTCGTTAGGAATTGCGAATGATTAACAAACATGTACAGTACAAATACGACTCGAGTATTCACAATTCGTGTTTGTTAGAACGCGAATTTAATAACGGATTCTATTCTTGTGTAAACTTCAATCGTCTGCAGTGATTTTACGTTTAAAGTGTTAATTTAATCGATACACTGGAATAAAATAATGAACTGACGGGACCCGCGTCCATAAAACACGATTTTATCATACCGCTGGGAGGTACACGTTTTCGAATATCGTAATAAAAAAGTCACAGATGTCAAATTTATGACGTTGGACCATTGTAAAGAGATTAAAAGATTTACTACGGTAGAGGGTGGCTACGAACGCTACGTAGCTACAACGCTACGCTGTAAGTTCTACGAGAAAATAAATTTAACAAGTTTTGTAATGATATAATCTACTACTAATTATAAATAGGCAAACTTCGTTTGTTGGATTTAACTAGAGAAATATTTATTTAAGCAAATTTGGACTTACAAGTGTTGTCTACAAACTATGGTGAGTATCAAAACATTAAAGGTATAAGTAATTATAACTTGAATCTTATTCCATATTTTTATTTATGTATCCAAATATTAAACACGAACTTTAAATTACTTTGTAACTTACCAAAGTGTTCTGGAAATCAACAGAAAAGTGTACATACCTGAAACAAAAATAAAAGTAATGAAAACACCGTAAATATTTAAATTGGTATAAATATTGTAAATAAAGCTGTTCCCAGAAAATGCTTGCTAAGTGCAGCAATTAATAAGTGATCACAATAAATTAAAATATCAGCAAATTCGTTGTTACTTTCGTTCTAAGCGCACGTTAATGTTGGCGTCAAACTCGCCGAAAATAATGAAAAATATATTTCCCTTGGGGAAGGCGATGCCTTATAAATGTCCGTAACTTGGTGAATAAATCACGGTAAGCGCTAACGCCGCCAAATAAATAATTTTCTTTATTCATCAAAATTAAAAGGAGCAGTTGACAAAGCGACCCTTAATTAAAATCCGATTTTGTTCTCGACTATGGTGGTGGTCCGATCATGAAGTTAGCGCGGCTCAGTTTATTTGCCCGCCGGTTGTACGCAACAAATACCATTATTGAAGTTACTCAGTTTCCTTCCCCTTTCTGAACTGTGTTATATTTATTTTTGTTAACCCTACTTATTTTCATGGACCGAATCTGTCAATATCGAAGGATTATTGATGTATTCTTACGTTGTTTTGAATACGTTATATTGTAAGTTTAGATACAATGTTTTACCTAATATTGTGGAATGGAAACGAAGATTTTGTACTCTCTTAATGCCTATACATCACTTTTTGGCAGAAATAATGTTACACAAAGGTATTTTATCGAAGTTTGTACTTAGAAATTTATTAAATATTATTTTAAGGCCTCTGTCGAGGTAAATTTTTTGTGAGTAGCAGAAAACCTAATATAAGAGCAAAATTGAAATTAAAGTACTTTCACAGTTATTTTTTTATTTTAAAAGTACCCTAGAGCAGTAACTTGCTAGAGGTGCATTAGCCGGCGCTTTCGAAGCTGGCGAGGAGATTACTTAATGGTCTAAACCAGACGCGGACTTGTACGAAAAACGATGAAATAAAAAAAAACTAAAACAGGTACCTAAAGGTTTGTTTTGTGTCGAGAAATACTGAAATGCAAGTACAACAATAGGATTAGTACGCCCGCAGCACTGCACGAGAAACGTTCTTTATTGTTTTTATGTCGAATAGAAGAATCTATAATGTTTTCAAACATCATTGTTTTGTAATTATTTAATTTTTTGGAATTAATAAAAATACTAACCATGGATATAGCGATAATGGATTAGTTATTTCCGCCGGGCGAAGTTTATTTATAATATTTTCTAACTCAAACACAAGGGTAAATAAAAGCATAATAATATGCAAAAATAAAACATAAAACCCAATTCAATTTATCTACGCAGGTAGTACAAACAACGTATGTAGTGTAGGCAGCATTAATCTAACTGGTTGTATATGTTTAGCAGTAAAAGATTTATTTGTAAACGGGTGTTCCGTACAAGTGCACATCGAGTTTTCAATTACACAAAGTGATGGCCACAGTGTAGCGGGCGTACCGCGAAAAACGCCGCCGCGGTCAGGCAACCTGACCGATTGCACACCGCTCACTCGAGACCACTTCAATCCCGGCAAAATCAACACAAACAATCACAAAATAAGGTTAGTTTTCCAACGCTCGCACCGCTGCATCTACGAAAATCGAGGAACAACTCGTTTTCGAAAGGTTGAAGGAAAACTCGATCGCTTTTCCAGGGGGAAGCTCTCAGTGGTTTATTGCGTTATTACCTGGACGTGTCTGCCGCGTCGGGACAGCCGCAATTTGGGGAGAAAAGAACGATATGTTGCGAGGAAAGAGATTTTATAGAGCTCCAGAGCAACGGCTCCGGAGAAAAGACCAAGCGCCCGTCTCACTCGACGCCTAGCGTAATTTTCTTTGATCGAAAACTCTACAGGACACTACTTCAGTTTTTATTTTCATCCAATTCAATATCGTTGAACGGTTTGTAAGACACGCTTCGGAACATTTCCCACTGTTTTGCTTGTTCTTTTTACTTTACGTTTGGTTTGGTTCGTTTATTTTGTTCTCAATATTTTCGGGGTGACAATGTTCACTCGTCTATATCTTTTTAACACTTTATATCAGTTCTCACTTAAAGAATATCCGTAAATATATATAAAACATGACTTATCTACATAAACGACTCAATAATGCAAACATAAAACTCGTATTACACATCGTTCACGACAATCCATAAGCCATCTACACCGGATTCGATTCAATAAAAAAGTAAAATGTGACCGAAAATTTGCTCCAATAATCGAGCGACAAAAACTGTAACTACGTCTTAGGACCAATGAAATAAGAGTAGATGTCCATAAAATAAAATAATAACTGGTCAATAAAATCTTTCGGGTTTGGGGCAAATCTGTCAAATACGTCTGGCGGACTGTGAAGTGAAGGGGGATAAGAAAGATGTCGGAGGGTGAAATGGGCGCCAAGTGGTCGGAACTTGATCTGCCGCAGCTCGCGATGGCAGTTACCATCAATCGACAGGTAATTGGGGTTACGTCTGCCTAATGATGACATAGATGTTAAGTTTTAAGACTACATAATAGTACTTGTTTAAAGATTTTATTAATTATTATCAATTGACGTCAATGCAAAGTATATTAAATACGCACAGGTGTAACCTTATTTGCAATTTTAATATGTCTACTTTAGTTTTACTGGTTTTATATTTTTAACATAGTATAAGAAAAACAAAGGAAAGTTGCAGGGTGACCCCATAACAAGTAGGTATATTTGTAACTTACCGGGGCTGACTGAATTTTTGTGATGCAGAACTATTTTAATACATTTTTTTTTTATTTCAATTTCAAATTACATTTTCGGAAAAATGTATGGAACAATTTCAAAATGTATCTATTCTTGCGAGAACCACCAATAAATTAATAAATCGCCACTGTTCGTCACTTATAATAGTAACAGTTTTACGAGTACAATACACCCAACTTTCTCTGAACGTTATTTTACCAAAAGTAGTCCCACCCAAAGTTTCCGACACATGAATGAATAATGGAACATCGTAAAAAAGAAGGTAAAATGGCGCGACAGATGAGGTAACTGAAGTTTGCGATGAACAAGAACCACACTACAATAATATATCGCGGAGTTCCTCAAGTCAACTGAACGTCGCACACCTACTAAATTATTTACGAGCCGAAGGTTGATTGATAGAGAATGCTATTTACCTTTCCAGTCGTGAAATAAAGACGTCCACAGCCATTATTTATTAACGTAGGCCGGATTTAAAAAAGGTCGTAGTCTCGCAGTTTGAATCAGTCCTGATTTACACGTGAGACCAAGTTACTTTAATTGGATAAGTCATTAGGAACAGTCGAAAAGCATGTAAATAAAGTATTAAGCTTGGTACTAATTTACGTGTAATGTGATTTTAAATATATGTTTTGGTAAGGTCCGACTGTAACGGAAAACAATAGAACGGAGTGTGATATTATTTTGCGATATACAGTCGGTAGTCGTAGGGCCCGTAAAGTTAACGCCATCGTGGCTTCTGTAGTGGGTAATAGTGCGTTTGGGAAGGAAGCACGTGACCAGAGTCGTCTATGTAGCCTTAACCATCGATATCACATTTATCGCATTTAGCTTCCTTTATACAAAGGCCAAAAATACAAAGCTTTATAATAAGTTTCATGGTGATAAAAGTTTAAGATTTACCTCAATAAATTTTTATCTGATCATCTAATGAATAAATACTATGCAGAATTGCAATGGTTGATGATTATTTAGATAGTTAAATTATATTTTATGTGACATAGATTTGAAACGGAAAAGCTTTACTTATTACATGTATTTAAAATAATGCTGCTAAAATAGGTGCTAAATCTTAAATAACCGAGACACGTAAGTTTTACTCGCGTGAATAGGACACCATACGTTGTTTTTCTTTAGTTTTACTGTAATATATATTTAAAGATCTATTTTCTGTATTTTTTAGATATTTTAGTGCTCAATTTAGTATTAAAAAAATATTTATTTATTTTAAATTATAAAAAAAATATTTATTTGATCACACGAGTGTTCCTATATGGGTTCTGTTTTTTTTTAGGTACGCAATTCTAATATAAAATTCTATTATAAAAAGTATGGTATACATATTCAATTTGTTTTTAGACTACTTAGGAAAACGTGTAGGTTTAACAGCAACCAAACTAACCGCAAAGTTAAGTAAAAGCTACCAACTTTAAAAAGCAACTTCAGATAAGTTGGCTAGCATGTTTAGTTAAAAATAAACTCGCAGAATCAATGTGCGAGTTTCCAGCTCGGTGTAACAATTGAGGCGGGAAATTGCCGACTTGGTCCGATCCGCGCAATAACCCCGACTCATTATGCAGATTGCCCCTCGACTCACATATGCACGTACACTAAACATCTTACCTCAGTCCACGTGTTCACATCATCTACATTTTTACAACATGCCTGAGACGTGAAACTTTTAAATCTTTAGTTGATGAATAATGTTTGTGTAATGCGAGTGCTTGCATCTTGGAGTTATTTGGGAGATGATCGCATATATTTATTAGGTAATTAGACTAATAATGATTTTAAAAATTAATAATTCACACAATGCGTATTCCTGGAATTTCTTTAATTTTTATTGTTTTTCTAATTTTCTTGACTCAATACCATATTTTATTTAATAATTTATATTTTGGTTTAGGTAATTTGATTGCATATTTTCAAACGTAAATTATAAGCTTATTATATGTGCCTGTACCTACGGTCTTTATTTTCAAATAATTCACTGGTTGCTATGGTTACCTGGCTACCTCATAAACCATCAGGTACAGTAACACCAAAGTTACTTAACTTTGTAATAAGTGTATCGTCGGCGACATAATCTGCATAATTGGAAGTCGTCGTAGGATATTGCGTCCACGTGAGGCGGCGCGCAATTTTCTGCGTCATTTCCTGTGAATCGTCCACTCGGATGGGCGATTCGACGCGTGCCTATCCGATGCTTAACTTTAACGCTTAATTGATACAAATACCGTTACAATGTTACACAAAATCTTGAAGAATGTGTCATCGATTATAAATAGAAGTCTATTTGAGTTGACTTAAACATTTGTGTCAGTTTTCTATTAGAATAGAAATGTTGACTGGCTATGAATAGTACAAATCTATTAAATCCGTAATTTAGATAATAAAAATATATAAGACACTTATTTTTTAATTTTTCAAAATAAAGTGAATCAAAGTTCAGGAGTAAAGGATAATTACGACATGATGTTACACAAAACGTATTTTACATTTCAAATCGATGTATCGTCGAATGTTTTTGGATAACTAAAAAAAGAAAAAATACGTGTCTATTAATTTATAATTATCTATCTACCGGACATTAAAAAAAATGTTAGTAACATCCCTATTGATTTTCATAGAACACGAAATAAATGACAATCGGAACATACGCAATATTGGAATGTGTTTATTTTCACAGTAGGTATTCAGGTATGTGTAAGCAGTAACACAAACAATTGATAACGCATACCTATATGTAAAGGGTGCGCAAATCATAATGTGTTTGTTTAATTAAACGGAGTTCCAAGCAAACGTCAGTTAAATTGTTGGCAGATAGGAATCTGTGCCCTTTGATTACATTTCACTTGTCCACGATTTACTTCCTCAGAAATTGACGTTGAATTATTTTAATGAATTATCTAAACATCTAATCTTATTGTGTTATGAAATTTAATAAATATATTGAGAGTTGGGAAATAGACTGTTTTGTTTATGGCTGTAAGCGGCTTGTAAGTTGTTCGCAACGAGCATAGTTGAGTCATGTTTAGACTAAATTGGAGCAGTTATTCATAAGGTGACCTAGAATATAGTTTCTGTAAAATATGAAGATCGATACAAAGATAATATTAAAAAAATAAAACAATATATTAACCCTGCTTTGTGGTTTTATGCCTCAAAAGGTATGCGCCAATTATTTTACGTTTTTATTTTTCCTTACTTTACTAAATTTTATTTAAATTTTTGTTTGAAAAATCTAATAAAATATCTACATACACAACAAATTAAAAAAGTCTAACGAAGGTATTTTTACATAAAATCTACATTTGATTTATTTAGGATTAGCACTAATTACTAAGGTGCGATCTACCCTGAATTACGAACGATTACGGTATCCAGTTATTTTTTAATTACGTAAAACCTAAAAGAAATGAGCGCTTAATATAGCGGACTACACCAACATAATACATATAGACCAAGAGCCGTTCATTGGATTATATCCTATTAATAGGTAACTGCACGGATAGCCGAGTGGTATAGGTCACCACGCCAATTACCTCTGTGCGCGACGTGCCGTGGGTTCGATCCCCGCATGGGACAAGCATTTGTGTGACCCACAAATGCCTGTTCCAAGTCTGGGTGTTCTTTGCGCATGTGATTTGAATGTTTGTGACACCCCCCGCGACACAAGGATTAAATTTCTTAGTGCGGGAGTCGTTTTTTAAAAACAAAGAAAAATAGGTACTACGTCAGTTTCAATAATCCAGGAATACACTCGCATCAAATACTTTCAACTATTCAACAAGTTTCTGAGTAAATAACAATTCGTTTTCTTCGTTTTACAAAGCTTTCGTATAGATAGAGGTAGGTATATCTGATAGGTAAGTATTGTGTGACAGATAAGAAGTAGGTCTGTGTATTTGTGTGTTTTAGTAATTAGGCATAAGTGACTTCAGGTGAGGTTAAACGTCAATCTCAGTCGGTAGCGGAAAACAGAGAATTATTTATTAGAAATAAATGTAGATTCTATCATTGTTTTGTTAAGAGTAATTGCTTTAATGATTCTGTGTCAACTCGATTTTAGACTTGATTTGGTTTAATTGAAATCAAAGAAAAATACCAAATAAATGGGTCTAAGAAGATTAAAACAGGTCTTTAACAAATCTAATAAACGCAATAAGTAATCTACTTTCAAATAATATCTATTCAAGCATCCTTAAGCCTAAAACATTCATAGACATTATCGTAACATACAATACATAAATTAATGTGGACAACATCACATACATTGCTCTGAACCCAAAGTAAATAACTAAAGCACTTGTGTTATGGAATTAGATAGAACAATGAACGGAAACATAAAAAATAGCCCGCAATAGAATGTCCCACTTAGCTCTTCACCTAGACCTACTAACTTGAAAATGATAACGTTCTACGGCGTCGCGATCGATGCATTGCTCATCAAACGACACGCGATTTGTCGTGCATAACCACGTTTTTCATCGGATGAAAGCCCCTATTTATAAAAGTCCGGCGAATATTTTCAACGGACCGCTGAATACGCTGTTTTTGCTCTGCGTGCACTTGAGATGCATTTATTTTATGTTAATTGAATGCATCTTTTTCTCGTATTTAATCCGCAATTAAAATTTTGTTCGAAATAGTATTGTAAAAACAAATATAAGTCTAGAAAGTTAATTACATTTTTTTTTTCATTTTACGATTCGTGGGTACACTTAAAGTATACACAGGCAGATTGCGCGCATCGCTAGTAGCCCGATGCGCCAAGCGTAAGTAAATTTTTAGCTGTAAGAATTACGCTCGTTAATTCGTATTGATTTAAGTAATTTTCCGTGCGACGATAAACGTTTATAATGCGAAGGTATCTATGGTTTCGATATTATTAGAGTATTGTTAAGTTTTGAGAAAGTTTTAATAAAGCGCGCTCCGTTTTGACGTAAATTTTACGATTTTAATTGTTTATTGTGTGTGCCTACAGTTTATACACGATATGCGCACTCTATAGCTTATTTATTTTTACTTAAAGGTGTACATGTCGTATATTGATTACAATACAAATATAAATCACAAGTAATCCTTACGTGCCTACACACTATTATTTGATATGTGCCTATATTATTATGGATTATAGATTATATTATTACGGACATAAGTAGCCAAGAACTAACATTGGAAAACACGCACACATCATAATTTACTTTCTATCCAATTTCACTTCGAGCTACAAGTACAACATAACAGTTCACATCAAATAAATGTTGCCGCAAAGGAAATGAAGATTTGAAAAGCAGGTGTCCAAGGATTACTAGAAGATGGGGTCACGTCCGCAGCTGAAATGCGATGACAATGCAATCGTGGTGCACTGCTAACATATTTCATTTCCAACATAATCCACACTAATCGACTTACAAATATATATGGGATTAGGCCGGTCGTAGGTGCAAAATGCTTTTCACCCCTTTTAAGAGTTCCAGCTAGTGCCAGGTATAATAAAAAAATATGGTTTCTTTTAATCAGGGGTAAGAAACATTTTCATTTCATGTTTTATGTGAAAAAAAATGTGTCTCCTAATTTATAAATAATCGTACGATAAATATTTCTCCTAAATTTTGTTTTTTTTTGTTTAACATAAGAGAAGATTAGGTACACTTAATTATAAGGCAACTGAAAATCAACATTTTTTGAAAACTAAACCGCATCACGCTAGAAATGTTCTCAAATTTTAAAGCTTGTAACTAAAAACTTTTTCAATCCTAATGCACTAACTTGTTACGAGCAAAATTTTAGTGTTTACGCTAGAACATTAACCGGATCCGTGGAGAGTTTATCTTAATTAATCTTTTAAGCTATTTAGTCAAAGAGAAATAAATTCCGTTGGCCGCTTTATTGAATTCTAAGTCCGGAAAGTTGGTTTGAATAAGAAAGCATCGATACCCGACGTCTGAGCTTCGCGGCAGTCCTTAAACGATTTCCTAACTTAATATAAAGTTACAAGATTGTCTAGTTCCAACTTTACTGGATTTCTGATTTTTTTACAAACAAGGAAATAACTCGGTTTGTTTTTGTGTTATCTATTAATCGGTGATTTGGAATAATATTATTATTATATTAAACTAGATGTTGCCTGCGCCTCCGCCCACTGTTACTGCCCCAAAAAGTAGCATATATCCATTCTTAGGATCTAAGCTTACCTAATATAAATTCTCATCAAAATCAGTTCAACGGTTTAGCCGTGAAAACGTAACAGACAGAAATACAGACAAAATAATTTGCATTTATAATATTGGTATGAAAGTATTTACAGTAAAATATAAACAGGAGAGTTACGATTAATTATCTTACTAAAAATATCATGACGTTTCTTAGACTGTAAGTTTTATTAATTCGTGTTTTACGCGAGTGTATCGTTATTTATTTTATTAATCACATCGCTCATAAAAACTTCCAGTCGCAGTCGGACTAATCCAACTTTTATTAACTTTTTATCAAAGCTAGATTTCTAATTTAGATGCAAATGTTGCTAAGTTTAGACGCATACTATACTCGGTTTTACGCGAGCACATTAGGGACGAAAATGCTACTGTAAATTTTATATTCGAATTAAAATCGTCGATTATTCATTCGAGTGTTCGTACGGCGAATTAGTCACGTAAATTACCATTGTAAATAGTCGTCGGAGGTAATAGCGAATATTGAATTATAGATGAAGTATTGGCACGAGATGAATCCAGTTTTTTTTGTGTTGAAAACCCTGAGGGAAATTCCCGGCAGCGTTGCGGCTGCGAAGCCTTCAATTTATGCAGGGAGCCGCATTGGCGTCTATCTGGATGACAATCTTGACATACGGGAGGCGGATGAACAATGCAGTTTTGTAGCTTCAGTACGTACCTACACCAAGAGCATTTGCATTTTCGCCCACCATTTTTGAGTAACTGTCTCAACGGATATTATTAGCTAAACAAAATATATTTTCGCACAAACAATGCGAATCAAAAATATAAACTGTTTATTCACAAATAAACGCTCGAGACCCCAAGATTTAACAGAACATTATTCGTGCTACCCTTAAATTTCTGAACTTTAAAATTTATTCCAAATTCATTACAACAACACCAAAATTATGGCTCAATCAAATCAACAAAACAGAGAATTTAAGCAAAACGGGATAGGGTGGCACAAATGGAAAATATGCCTGGTGTTTGCGTTATAAACTCGGCCAATCACGTTGGCTCTGGTACAATGTGGGACTAAACGGCACGCCAACAAAAGAGCCGTAAAGAATGGGCCGCCGACACACTCACGCTAATAAAATAGTTCGGCGCAACAGGTCGCTGTGGCCCGCTCGCTTGCCAATACAATAGCAATAGTACCAACTATGAGTGTGTATCTGTGATTCCCTGTACCTTTTGCGAGTGTAAAACACTACAGATAGATGGTGTATGATATCGAGTTTGTCGTGAGTTGCTTTCTATATGGATTGCGGTTTCATACGATTGTGCTGCGTTTATATTTTATGGATGTGGGGATTATGTTAGATTTGATTAACTGTAATGCTTGTGGGATACGTAGGCTTGAATTCATCTTTTTGTCTGCATTATGTAGACGAAAATCAATACGTTATTTAGATCTGTTTGCTGCTAGAAAAATTTAATTATGATATTAATAAAAATCAATCCACATGTATAAGAGCATGCATGCATCTCTTAAGGACGGCTCTAGTTGCTTTTTTATGAGTTTGTAAATGTAAGGACAAGGATTGTGAAAACGAAAATTTGCAAGAAATTTGCGGACAATTCTAAAATTGACCGGACAACGACTGCCGGGTTATTACGTATTTTTTCTATAAAGCAAACTCACACTAACTTTGTCATCCAATTTTGAACAGTAGCCGTTTTTCGTTTCCAAAAGCCTACTTGACACGACGTAATTTAGTTCATAAATAAGACTATTAATAATAGCAACAATAGCCTATTACTATCCCCTTTGGGCCGCTCTATCACGAGCCACGCGATCGAGGGCTCTTAACGTGCAAGCGGCATTGTTTTACTATCGGACGCACTCAACGGCCTTTAAGATAGGTTATATTTTGATTAAAAGCACTCATTCGAGCAATTGGTGCTTGAAACGTGTTTGCTGTGTACTTTATAGAATATAGAAACTACGTGCTACTTAACAAATGAAGATTGAATTACATTCGAAAATTTGTTTTGTTATCTGAATTAAGCAACGTTGATTTTCGTTAATACTTTAATGTCGTATACAAACGTGAAGCTAACCACAACTGTACGGTTGCAAGAAACAAGAGTGAGCACAAACTACAACACAAACAATCTTGGTGAATTCCACCTGTACGTTAACTAAGGCTATTTACAGGACAGCAAGAAAGGCGGTCGCATTGAGCTCCCTAATTCCCAGGTCGCGTGAACCTTGCGGTCTCACCGCAGGATTTACAAGTTTTCTTCTATTGGTCCAAATGCTTATTTCTGTTAAGGTCCGCTACGACTTACATAACTTTCACTACCGTGTTTTCACAAAGTAGTTCCCGCCAACCCTTTGATATTTTGTCGATTTGTGGTTTTCCTTCTTGTGCCAACTACCACAAGGAAATTCGCTTGTTGAATAAACTTATCCTTACAATATCCATTGTAACGTTTTGGGTCCCTTTCTAACTATCTGATAACTATTTAGAGGATCAATACGATACATTTTTGTTTGTTTTTTCAGGTCGATCAGTCAAGTGTGATAATAAATTATCTGTGTGCAGTGTAACCCGGGCATAAAATTCGTCAACTTTAATGCGAGATGAAAAGACATGCTTTAATTTGTGGTTAAACAAAAGCGGACGATGTTTAACGTTCAGCCGCAACCGACAAAGAACAATCTATTAAACAAAACAGCGAGTACATTGGGTGGGAAAACGGCAGTAAGTGAGGAGAGACAAAACTTGAGCCGGCGACTAATTAGCAATACAAACATGAATCAGAGGCTATTAGTTGTAATTGAATTGTCGCCGGCGGCGAAGTTGCCGCCGCGGCGAATTTAAATATCGCGCTTTACGAGGTTTTAGTACTTTTGCCCGCTGGATTATTATTTCGTAACTTATAAATTGCAACTAGCGCAGTTATTTGCCTTGTTGATTTCACTTTTGCAGTTTTCTTTTACACAAACGTCGGTATCCATTTACCAACATACTGCAACAATGACAAAAGTTTTAATATGTAGGTAACGAGATATACAAGATAGTTTTTTATTTATTTCTAGCTAAAAATAATGGGAATAACATAACAATGACTGTTTCCGTGTTTAAATAATATCCTTCATACGAATTGTAAGTGCGCGCGGTTACCAAGTTTATAAAACGTGTATTTCCCAAACGCAAACATGTCATTCAATTCGAACATTGAATTTCAATACGGTCATTGTTTTCGGATCGGCTAATAAATATTCATAGCAAACAAATGACGCTAAATTTCTGTAGCAACTTCGGCCGATTGGGAGCCCTTTAGGCCGCGAGTCCGCGACCATTTTTCACTGGGTTTTCATAAAAATAATCCTGTCGTTGCTCCAAAGAAATTATCTCCCCCATTGACTAACATTTTTCACGGCAAGTTTGACTTCAATCCATTATATTTTCCCACTTTTATCTCGAAACCTTCACGACAAAGTTGGATTGTGTTAATTGGGAGGTTGGACTTTTGTTACTACATTTTTTGAGACTAAAGTACTTTTTAAAAGTAATTATTTAGTCCGAAATAAATAGTTTGCGGTTGTTGCCTTACCTAAGATAATTTTATAGTAACGGAGACAAAAAAATAATGGTAGAGACAATTTGGCTTCTCCTAATATATTATGATTGTTATCCTTGTAGGAGTCATGTAAAAGCTTCGACCTAAATACTCGCAATTTACATTATCAAATTACAATACACTTGGAAACTTAGTAATAGGACACTTAATAAGTTTAAGCATACGGGAACACTAATTATATTACCCGCACTGCCCTATCTGTGCGCGTGCTAATTACTTCACATACGTCATACGGTATGTTTCACGACGTCACATATCTTAACCATCTTGGCCCATAATATTCTCGTATGGGTTAGTATGAATTACAACTCGAATTTAATTTCCCTGTGCTAACATTTGAGCTTTACTTAGACCCTGTTCATTCGTACTGATGTGCATTTTTAAGCAGGTTCAACCACGAAGCGAAGAATTGGTAATTCGATTTATAAATTTTTAAGATTTTTTGAGATTGTGCCTTGTAGGAAGTAGAAAAGGAAATTTCATTTGATTCATTATTAAGATTTATGACGTTCTAGAATTTAAGGACTATTACGTATTGTTTATTTTTCTTTTGTTTTGTAAAATCCATTAGCTTTTTGTGGTCTTTTATAATCTACTTATTGGCTCAGAAAAAGAGTCCTTTAATCATCTTAAAACATTTTCACTTGTACATTTTATTTGTTTATTATTTTATTAAAAACATTTATAATTAAGTACACAGCGTAACAAGAGAACAGGAAAATGGTAAACTTAAGATGTCGGTAAACTCGCGTCTTACGGTAATTCAAAAGATCTTATAGTCATTAACATTCAAATTACCAAATCGAATACGTCTCTAGAGAAATAAAATTTATCAGATAATGCTGAAAAGGCAGAAAACTTTGTGTTCCCTGAAAATAACCTCTAGACTTAATTTTACTTGTTCATTGTACGTTAGCGAAATGACCTTGTATTATAATACCATGCCCAGACAACATTACACAAGCAATTATTATCTGGCCCTTTGTTTGCCAAATTCCGCGTTAAATTTCCATAATCTGAACGTAGGTTGTATACCAGTTTTTATTTACGTAATTTGAATTTAATTTTGTAATGTAACGCGATCCATTGATTAATGTTTCTGCTTCTCAAACCGTTTAAAATGTACCGAAATAGATTACTGTATGAATAAGTAAGCTTAAGATTAAAGGAGGCTTTATTTTAATTTGTATGGTAAAATAGATCTTCTTACACCCGTTGTTACTAAAGGTTTTAAAATAGTTATCAATACGTTGACAGTGTAACATATTTATAATATAAACTTTTTGGTCAGCGTCTATTTTTTTTTTATGATAGACGACTTTTTTGGTCAATAATAAAGAAAAGTAAAGATCATTTTAAACGTAGAAACAAAACATACAATAAACAAAACAAGAACAATAATTCTTGATCAGTCATCTCTGTATTTAGGTTTATAAAAATAAAATAACACCGGCTTATAAATATCACTCTGCTGGGCATAGGCCTCTTCTCGTCTAGATAAAGACGTAAGGACGAAGACGGTGTTTTAGGTATGTTTTTTAAAAGAAAAATGTCAACGATCAATATTTACACATAATTGTATCGATGTACTAGGCTGGCAGAATCAAGAGGCAGTTTGTATGAGTTCCCAATACCTCGACTCAGCTAAGACGGGATTAAGTTGCTTGTCGCACGCAGATTCCTTAGCTACATTGCCATTGAAAGTTACGGATTAAATCCTCTTTTGGAACGAAATGACGCGTTGCGATTTATCACGATTTATAGAAATAAAATGTGAGTGGAAACTTAAACCTATGTAATGCTGTTTACAATATCGATAACGTATATTGGAAAAAAATATATACAAAGGGTGTATTCTGCAATGTGTGATTTATTTTTGTGACGCTTCGTTGGTTGTGAGACTATATAAAAACTGTTAAGTCAACTCAAATTTGACACATAAATAAATGTGGACAACAGCACATACATTGCTCTGAACCCAAAGTAAGTAGCTGTAGCACTTGTGTTATGGGATCAGAGACAACGAAGGTACCACAAACACCCAGACCCGAGATAATGTAGAATAGTGTTTTTTTACATTGTCCCTTCGAACGCGGGACCTAAAAGCTGGCGAAACCTTGAAATCAACTGTGTACGCCACTCGACCACGGAAGTCGTCGAAAAATCAAAGAATATAAAAATAAACTTAAAATTTATACAAAGTTCAATGTAGTTATTATAGGTGAACCGTAAAAATAAAAACCCTATAAATTAAAAGGCGTCTTAAACACTGATTTTTACGAAGATTGACAATGTCAAAAACTTTTTCTATCTCAGAAATCGCTGATAGCTATTGAAAATCCTCGAGAATAAGGATAAAAAACGAAATTTTCGCCTCCATCTACTAAAACTATAAAGCTCCCATTTCCTAAATCATGAAGGAAACTTTGACCGATTGCCGTAAACTGATATAATATTTATCCTTAGATTGCTTTTCCCTCAAAAAAAAAAAGAATGGCAACACATTGTTTGTTGTGGACAAACATTATTCCGGAATCGGATCGTTTCCAATAAGGTATTTCGAGAAATGTTCGCCGCGAAATTGTAACTCATTCGTTGGTGACACACCTTAGAACTTAATTCTACGAATCGTACAAAATAGGCACAACATATACCTGGTCAGATACGAATACGTGTAGTTCTTAAATAAGACTTAAGACCTAAGACTTTGCTAATGAATGGATGTAAGAGAACTAGTCAAGACGAGGTGAATAGTCTGATATATTTCTAAATATACATTAGCACATACGTCTGAAACTTAATAGCAAACTTTGGTTGTAAGGGGCATGTTTTCTGAAAACATAATGTGGCGGGGACGGCATAAGGCCGTTTGAGAGGTTGGTCCTTCGCCCCAGACTTTATCTGATCTAGTCCTGGATTAATTAACTTAAATGCAACAAGTCCGAGTTTGCGCTGCTCTCGAGATAGACTGTCGCGTGTTTTATTATGGAAGCAGCTGAATTAAGTAAGTAGAGTTTCCCAGGATTATATTACGTTTCGTTATGGCTTCGAGACAGGATATTTGTATGCAAACTTTGCTAATAATTGCTTTTTGATGTGATAAAATGGCGGATTAAAGTGCAATAGAACTTGTTTTGTAACTGATTTTGTAATTTAATTGCCACTTTTGGATGTCATCTAAATAATAATTGTTTGTTAAATATTCAAAGTTCTTTAATTTGTCGCATAAAATGAGGTTCAATAGGTTTACACGTTTTTTTTTCTGTTAATACGCGTATACTGGCTTTTGCCTGAAAATCGAGGTTTATTTCATCAAATTCTAATATTCTCTTATCTTTACAAATTATAATAATGTTATGTATGAAACTTCTACCATTTAGTAGTCTGTGGGTTAATTGACTTAAAACGTAACAAGTCACCGTTTGTTTTGCTGTAGAACACTGGCGTCGTGTGTTTTTATATGGAATTTAAAATAGTCAAGACTTAATTTAATAGTTTCCTATAGAATCTCATTTTACAATAGTCTAAACATTTCACGATATTGCGACTATTTCATTTTTCAGATAATCATATGACAATATATCTTTTATATTTTAATACTCAGTTCGACTCGCGACACCACCGCCGCCGCGTCATCTCATGATTAAGGACTCCTATTGAGTCTGAAACTAATCGGACGATCCTAAAAATGTGCGTGAGTACACCCTATATATTTCTACTACTACTCAATACAGTAATTTTTGTATATTTTTTTAAATGATTATTTAAATAAAAATTTAAACCTAGATAGGACTCACACGGATTAGAACCCAATCTTCTGCGTACTTTTCATTTGTAGTAATTTATTTTGCAACAATTTTTTTAACATTATACAAAAAGGGAACAATTAATTGGAAAGAGAAATCAGTGTCGTTGTATCGGATCCGTCGGAGGGACCGACGACGTCCGTTATTGGGACTCTGGGTTCCATACTTCGAGGTTGCCCACTAAAGTAGTACACACAAATTTATGCCTTATGGTGTTGTAATAAGGGTGGGGTACGCTGCAAGGATAAAGTTGCGAAGTTATACGGAAGCGGCCTAATGACGACATAGACTACAATAGCACGTGTAGCCCCTTGTTATTGGTATCTGACCTGACCGCTACGAGCGATTTGTCTAAATGAGATCCGTACCTCTTCTCCGATGCTTTGTTATTTTTTTTCTTACATGGCCCTTTGCTCGTGACGTATTGAGTTAGAACTGCTCGTTTTCCTTGATTTCACTTAATGTCTTAACTTTTTATTGTGGCCTTAAAATGACAGTCAAATGTAAGGCATTTTATCGCTGCGCGGAGTTATATAACAAATAGTTTGCTTACTTTTAAATGGATGTACGCATTTCACGCGTTAGTTTATCTTAATGGATGGAGTAGAGCTTGAGAATCCTAGCAAAAGTTACAACTTGAAATTATTTTACGATTTATAGCTAAAGTAAATGATGATGTTTCTCTGAAATTAGGTGATATATTAAAGAACCTTTACCTAAACATTAAACTATAATGAAATAACGCTGTTAAATGGGGAAGTTTAAGGAATGAATGCCTTTGGGCCTAGATTGCTGGGGTAAGGTAATTTGAGTTCAATGTCGTTACGATTAGGGGTTAAAATGGGTTTACAGTTAACAGTTATAGGTACCTGCGTCCACCGCAACTACCGTAATCCCGTATACCGGCGATTAATCTTCGTTCCGGCTCTCACGAGGTGGTTTGTTGTGGGTAAAT
The DNA here is from genome assembly GCA_932294365.1 of Diachrysia chrysitis. Classification (NCBI taxonomy): domain Eukaryota; kingdom Metazoa; phylum Arthropoda; class Insecta; order Lepidoptera; family Noctuidae; genus Diachrysia; species Diachrysia chrysitis. The sequence goes on from OW028645.1 coordinate 9,609,174, forward strand.
TTGTGGGGATGGCTACGATTTGCTGGCCATGGGCCCCGCGGGCCGAGTTCGTCATACATTAATCCTTTGTTGGTTTAATCGCCTCTTTTATCGATGCTAGATTATAGGCACGAGGCGACCTAAACCCTGTACGCACCTACACAAATTGATACCTAATGGATTTGAAGCCGGCAATTATTAAGGTTGAACAAATATAATTGAATATCAATTTAGAGTGCGTCAAACTTTTGGTTTATTTTCTTAAAATAGTTTTGTTTACAAACAATATTTTTGATTTAACACAAATACAATTTGGAAGTGGGACAAATGCATTAGCTGTAGAAAACGCAGGTATTGGTATATCCCGCAGTTAATGTGTGCGTGTGATTTAAATATTTGATGACGTATCTTCGTACGTAAAACATACATTACCTGAGCATTGTTTTTTAGTAATTTGTTGTGTATCGTAGGCAAGCGCGGAGGGCGGGCATCGGTGTCACGTGACGCCCCGCCCGCCTAATGTTTCACTCGCGTTACTGTGACAACTTCTACCTTTTACCAAATTGTATTTTCGTGTTCGGCCGAGTTTTCCTTATAAATACTGTCATTAAGACAGCGACACGGTGACAGGTGCTAATGTTTGTGGAAGTATCGAACCCATTTGTAAATAATGTAAACAATATGTGTTATGACATTTCCTGACAACTCGCGGGATTGACATCGATTTTTACATTTTAATTGAACCCTTCTAAGGTGTTACCAACATTCAACATTACAATGATACGAGCAAAAACTTGTAATCCAATTTAATTCTTGTAACAATACACACGAACGTTAATTCCCATAAGTAGATTGATAAATTCTCAAGTAAATTATATAGCTCGATCCCATATGGTGGGGGTATTAAACGGATAAAATATAAGCCCACGAATGATGTTAGATACGACTATAACGACAAGAACTTCCACGAATAAATTAGTAAGAGGGGAATTGTGGAGCGGGCAAAACGCTTGTTATCTCCATTCGCGATTTTACTGCTCCAAGGGAACAAAATCTTTGGAGTAATTATTCGAATTTGGAGTTTGAGGGGATGCTGAATAAAAAAGGAATGACATTGTCGAGGAAAAAATGTTTGGAGTGAAGTTATGTAGATACTTACATATACGATAACGTAAAACGTCAATGTAAAAATTACGCGAGATGATAATCAGCGTTGTCGCTGAAAGGTGTCATTTGGCTTGTCCGATATCGCATCCGTAAAATATACATAGCTTATAACGGCGGCAAGTTTAAAATGAGCCCTAAAAGACGAGAGGAGGGTAGGCGCCCGGAGCGTCATTATGAAGGCCCACGTCATTTGTTTATTAAACATCCTGCGAGGTGGAACAGAATAATGGCACGGTAGACTTTGTCACGGCCGCTTTACCCTGAAATTAAATCGTAATGATGATGCGAACCTCACTCGCCGCCGTTTTCGGCTCCCCCGGCCCACAGTTATTAAGTCCCGTGTCGTCTTGAGGTCAAAATGAATAGGTTTTTTTAAAAGCCCACCCAGTATGACAACTGACATAGTTATGAAAGGAATCGCGTTGAGTGGTCTACCGAGGTTACATAGAATATGAAAAAAAAATACGACGGTTTTTCATACTTTGTAAGCGACACAATTTGTAACGAAGAGTATATGTTTGGACGACCTTAATTTACTAATAGGACCTGAAGGATGAATGACAACAACCTCAAAGATGTTCTCAGAAGTTACAGAAAAGCCAGTTTCTTCTGAAAAGAAGTTACTATATGAATAGCTTTAGTTATACATTCGATATATTCATGGTATAATTAAATGTATTTAATTTAAAATACGAAAAAAGCTTCAGACCCGAGCCAATACATACCTACGATTATAAGTTTCAGAAAACTTTTAAATAGGAAATTGAAATTATCAACAGTCCGTTAAGATTTATTCGGCTTCGACGAAAGAATTTTAATTAAAAAGTTGTTAGAAATATTCGCAAAGAATATGTAATCTGTTGTTAGATTAATTATTTCATAATTGGCCGTTAACTGTGCCCAAATTAGATACTTTGAATTTTTTACGACTTTACATACCTTTGTGTATTATAATTTGTGAGTAATGCTCAAATCCTTTTAAAATAAAAAATGGTGACCTTAACTGCACTACAAATAATTCAAAGACCTGGACCGTATAGATGATGTAGGTTTAAGAAAACTATAACTCTTAGATTCTGAGGGATTTTGGAGTCTTTTTTTATTTTAATTAATTTAAAGAACGATTAACAATTAATAGGTACTTCTTTAAGAATATTCAAAAATACGTAGAAACCAAACTCGTCAACGTCTTCTGCTAATTTTGAACTTTACCAAAAAATATACAACAAAAAGTTCAAAAGTCACTATGAAAGTATGAACTCAAGCTTTAATTAATTTGTAATTTAATGGAGAAATTATGTTGCAAAGTATTTAAAGGCATCGTTAACCTTATATTTTAGTTTGGTAACGCTGCTTAATAGTACTAGGGCATTATGAGTTAATGACATTAATATAACAATCTGTGCGGGTCTTTATTAAAGCGGTAAAAATAGAATATTACTACGTTAATAAAGTGCAGGCCCTAATCTGCGTTAAAGCGATTTTCATGACTCAACAGAGTTAAACCAAAATAGATTCGACGCTTAATAGAAAATATATGCGAAAATTGTTAACCTTTTCACACGGATCGTTCAGTTTCGGGAACGAACTAAACGTTTTAGAAAAACCGGTTATTTGTCCAGTTTTAGTATCAAAATGAGAAAATAATGATAGTTTGCATTAATACAGTCTTAAACTTGATAAATCACTCAGCCATTGAAGGAAAGCGATTCACTTTAAAACAAACTGCATCTTGAAAAAGAAAAATATATTTACGTACCCGTTCTCGTCCGCGCCAATTATACTGGCGATGCATGCGAAACGGCTCGAATCAGATTCTCTAGTGCCGACCTGTGTCAGCAAGTTGGAGCACAAACATAAATCTACAACAACCCCCTCTAGGGAATAAGTGTGGAGTAATTTGCTAGCACACGAGCTTACTTCGTCGCGAACATTAACTATTAAATTCGTTGCATATTAAACTACAACCTTAGTGCTGTAATCCAGAACCACCTGAACGTTAGGTTCTCGCGAGGCTCTTCAATGCGTCTTATGTAACTTATGAGTTTTGGGCTTAACTGGTGTCGATATTGAACGTGTAGAGCTGTTTAATGCAATGAATACCTAATGTAACAATACATGTGCAGAAATTACTGGCGTACATGCATGAGGTATGGGACGTCAGCCATTGAACACAAGTTGAGAGGCCTTTAAACCTTTTAGCCAACTTGTGGAAAGAACATGAATAGCATACACACACGGCAGTGTAATAAAGAACACGAAATAATAAATTGAAATCAAGAAACAATGAGATGAACCATTGAAGTCGAGGGTGCTAATCTCAGGTGATTCGACTGTTCTCAAAGAAAGCAGAAGTTATGTCGAAAAATACCCTCTTTGTTTCCGACAGGGAACAGGCCCACTCTGTTCTGGTCGAGAGTACGGTACCCCACTTGACACGCTTCATTTTTACCTTTTCTTTAAATTGAAACTGGAGCGAGGGTGCTCTTTCTATGCGCCGTGTATCAGCCGTCATTATGAATTAACAAGATTTTTCAGAAAATTATTTTATATTTTTAAACTCCCTCCGTTAACTAGGCTGCCTTAAATTGCCGCTGTTACCTGCGACTTGTTTGTGGGGCATGTGTGATTAATGCTTGAGTTGGTGTTACGAGCACAAAACAGGATATCACAACACTTGCCAAATGATCGCTGACCGAAAAAAGTCGATTTAATACCAGTATCAGCGTCTTAGTGAGCACATGTAAGTCGGAACATTAAGCGATTATGTAAGACACGAGGTTACACGTTCCGTGTGATTCTTGTAATCAGAACCGTTGTAAGTGCGGTGTTTGAGTAAATTATCATGATATTTCCCATAAAATTTCCCATGTTGGTGGATATTCTACGTGCATCGAGAACAACTTTTCCCATCGGGTGCGGTGCACTGCGGCCGTGGCAATGCACTTTCGCTGACCCCTTGCCTCCTCCCACGGCGGGCTTCTCGCTCACTCCGGCAACTTTCTTCGTGTGCCGTCTCGCTCGCACGCGGCTGCGCCCGCGCTTCCCGGGTACCGAGGTAATAACATTCTACGACGCGGTACGCCGCCGTGTGGAACGGGTTCTGTCGATGACTTCCACGATTATTTGTATGAAAGACAATGGTCAGCGTGTATGCGTTTAAGAGGCTGCATTTAGATGTAGAGATACAGGAACGTACTAAATTACAGATGTATTAGGGTTCATTAAATGCGGCGCTGTAATTTTGATAATTAAAAAGTCATAAAGTTAGTTGTGAGCAAGTTAAAAACCGCATGAACGTTTTTCCATCCCACTATAAAATGATTAAAATATTTATAAAGTATTTAATCTCCTTACTTCTACGTAAATAATACACGAGCAGCAATCGGATTCAGCCACAGTAAGCGGAATAACTTTCTTGGTTGCGAGAGAGTCTCGACTGTCTTTGTTAACGCCCTATACAGTTACGCTTATCTAGTTGCATTCCAGGTGAATGATCTTTGCACACGATATTCTTAAAGTTTAACTCTCAAGACTACAAACCTTGCCGACGTAAGACTGAATTATATAATACCGTAGCATACTCCATGCTTGAGTTTAGAAACAGTATTTATTTCTTAATGATTCCATAGCTCATGTGTGGAGTACTGGTACAGTATCACTAGCATGAGTCAAGTTTCGGATTACGTGGAAGAGCACTGGAATGGTCGTGCAGTTTGTGAGAGATATCAAGTGCGCAATCGGGCGACACTGATATTTCGACTTTATCTATCAAAAATTTAGGACGACATTCGTTAGTATCACACTCGAGGGGACGCCGTTCTAGGCTTGCGAGCACATCGCCTAATGTGCTTCCAAACGTTGTAAAGGGACGTCGCAGCCGCAGTATTATGACACGTAGGGCTCAGGATTTGGGTGCACATTCGATCGCGGGAGCATGGCCTGTACGAGGGAATGCGTCTGGCAACATTCCATCGCACAATGAGTAATTTAAAAATTCAAAAACTCGTCGAGGCTCAGCGTGCGCGAGGTGAGGCGATCCAACGAGTGCCGCTCTGCAATTGAGACTGTTATCTGCCTGCATTCTGCTACACAACGTACATACATACGAGGGAATAATCCGCGCCGCTGAATAACACGGTTACCTAAATATAAGCTCACATATCGAAACGTACGCTGCAATGGAATAGAAACGAATCGAAATTGTATCTACAAATAAAGCCGAGCGATTCGTTAAAATATAACTTCATCTCTTATTCCATGAACATTCGAACAGGAACAGATCAGCGCACTGCACCGGAAGGGTTTCTTGAATCTAATATCGGATAGAAGTAAAAAAGAAATGGGACTGTGGTACGTGAAACGCGATCTCATTACTAATTGGTAAACATACGGCGAACAAATGGCACGCGATCGTCCGAAGCTAGCTGCACTATTTTTAAATGAAATTCTTTCCACTCATATATTCCCAAGTACAATTAGATCGTAGTCCAGTTACGTTGGTTTTTGGAATTCCCAAACAGGTTGTAGAATTTGATTGCAATTTAATTATTCAGCATTCATCCGATGGATATCATCGCACATGCCGATTTTGTCGAAGTGTTGTCATATTTCAATCGCACTTTCATCATTACACACATCTGTGTAGGTATCTGATGCTATACGCATTTCCTTTGTGAGCTTGTACTTATTTGTTTCTGTTTTATCGTTACAAGTAGGTATATAAATTAAAAGTTATTTTGTGTAAATTTGATGTCTGTTAGTTAAAAAGTTGATTTAAATATAATGTTAAAACATTCTTTTTCAAATAAATACATAAACTCATTTGGGATTAAACACAAGTAACAAGCAATGTTAAAACTTAAAAACTATAGATGATATAATTACAGTTATTAGTAATTATAAACTCGAGGTGTACGAACGAATCTTGAGACTTAACCAGCTTGAAAATGGTTCATGATTAGCAAGATAAACCTAGACCTAATATTATTTACAGCAGAGTTTAAAATAGCTTGATTACTCCCGTTTAATTTCCTCGAGATGAATGTTTAAGTAGGAACTTAAACCTTCGTGGATGGTTTTTAAGTTTCAATTTAGCGAAACTTAAAAAATTGCGGGGATCGCTGCAAGGAATATTGGACACTGAATCAGTATACGAGAGTTTAAATTCATTGGAGTAACATTTGAAGTTTTTCGCCGACGGTTGCAATGGGAACATGTTAGAGTGAGGTGGTAAAAACTCGACCGTAATTAGTCTTTGGATCCGAACCGTGAACAGATGCGAGGGGGAGTGGGGCCGAGTGGCCACGGAGGGCCGATGCGTCCGACTCTGACTGTTGAACTACGTTTTTCGATGGTTACGAGAAATACTTTGTAATGATTTATATTTTAGTCAGTTGAAAGATCTGCTAAATCGTATAAACGAGTTGCATTTTTACCAACTCCTATTTTTATTATTCTGATTATGCATGTACAACTAAGGCATATTTAAACTGACACAATATCTAAATCTCTGTCATACGAAAGGGTCTTAAAACGTACACATATTGACGAACTTCTATTCTTAAAGTAATGTACAGACAGGTAGGTAGAGGTGCAGATAGATGCATTTCAATGCAGTAATCCACACGGATGGCATCTACAGATTTTACGAAGCCCAAGTACTTATGTTCAAAGGCATCCAAATAAAAAAAAATCAACGCGCTACACCGCCTAACTAGTGTACGCTCACCTTTACGCAAATCTCATTTTGTTTATAGTTATTAAGCTCCGTCAATACAGAAAGAAAGCATAAACTTTTTACAAAATTAATCATTTTTACTGCCTACTTCTGTCTCATAAACAACAACGTAATAAAATATTTTTACAACATTACCCCGAATGATTCGTTAGCTATAATTCATGCTGCGTAACACTACAGGAAATGTCGGCATATGAAAGAAACTACAATACTTGATATCGCAATATTAAGTATATTAAGTCTGTTCCGGGAAAATAAGTGTACTGAAATTTGATTAAAAAGTAAAATAAAAAAAATACGCAAGTGTAGGAGTCCGCAGAAAAAAAAATCGCGGATAACTTTTAGCGAAGTACGACTCTCGCTTTGATACTTCTACAAGTATGAAAAAGTCTTGTTGATTAGCTCTTGGAGTTTTTATTTCGACGTATCTTTTACTTTTTTCGTCTTATTACGATTTTGAACAACTTTCGTGGTCCTTCAAGTTTTATAAAATAATATTAGGGAAACAAATTTGCTAACAAATAGACGATTCATTTGGACGTTTTGCTTACATATTTCCTGAAAACGGACTTATACTTTAATGCAAAACAAGATTTAAACCAAAGAGATATTAAGTGATGTCCACAAAAGTTAATAAAATTTTCATAAAAATAAAATAAAAGAACGAAAGAATTAAACTTACATTAACTGAAACACTTTCTAAGAAGAATTGATTAGTATCGTATTTCCGTAATATTATCCCACACCAAGTTAGCGTCAACAATATATCTAAACCATCACCTAGGAGTATTTAGGAGTACATTTAAAGCTTTATAATGTACAGTTCTAAGAGACGAAATATTGATATACAGCGTGTTCACAGAGTTACTATTTGCATGATAGAATTGGCGTGATTTGAGCAGGCCCAGTGTGAACACGATAACTTTTGAAATGAACTCACCGTATCGGACGCTGTGTAGCGCCCGCTGCTGCACTCAAGTAGTGAAGATTCACTCACCTGCGAACAAAAGAGAAATATTGTTACAGGTAGTTCGTAAAGCGATTCGAAGCGATTCCTGGTACATGCTGCAAAACAATCGCAATGATTCTATGGGTAGTATGGGTTAAATCGCACGATCCCTGCAATCTCTTTGTGTATTGTTTTTTTTTGGTTACAGCAAATTCTAGTAAGTGTTTTCATAGCTTGCTTTATATTTTTATACTGATTTTTTTTTATTATTAAAACAAAAACAGGCGTGACCTAATGATTACTTTAAAGATAAGAGAGTATTTATACCTACTGTGATAAGTAATAATTTATGTCAATTTTCTAGTCTATTATTTTAGTGACGGTACTTATGTGTCACTGTCAGTACGATAGGTAAGATTCGATAATAGGAACTTTTTAGAATTTTATATTTCATTTTAATTGTGACATTCACGTCATTAAACGTCAGTATGATAATATTGTAGTGAAAAAGAAATCATCTATTATAGAAATAATTTATTAAATATTTACTCAAGGTAAGTTTGTATTTTTTTTATTAAAATTATAGTATAATTTAAAAAACATTTTCAATTTGACTTAATTTTAAGTAATACGAAAAGACTCTTATGATTATTATATGCAAGTGAGATATTTTAATTTAGATAGTCAAACTATCCCCAAACAAAGCCTCTCGTAGCGAATATTTCGTTCATTTTCGACAAAATATAAGACTGCAATTGCAAACTAAACGCTGTTTACAGTCCTTTGTACCGTTCCTTGTCTTCAGATTCAGTGAACTGATTCTAATCGGATGTTTTTCCTATCTTTTGCTTCTTTTTGTTGCTCAAGGGCTTGCGAGTAGGCGTCTGCGATTTTATTAGCAATGAATTACTGGATTGAATTTATTTCATCGTTTAGTGGGAGATCCTTGTGATCTGTACACGTATGATTAACGAGATTTATTTTTGTTGTTGGTTTTATTTATACACTTTACTTGATTGAAGAATGGTAGGTACGGATTTAGATGAGTTGAAAATTTATATATGTGTTTGATGTTACATGCAAGATTATTAGGTTTTAATTTTTTGATTACATTTTGTTCTCATAATCATTATTTTGGAAAACATTAGTAAAATGTAACTTAAAAAATAAACAACCAAAATAAAAGCAAAAATTCAGTTAAAACATTTAACTAAATCGTTTTATCAATTTTATTATCGAATGCAATGGAAATTACGAGCGTCGTATATTAAATGCGGTGCACTGTTTACAAAGACCGTAACGTTCGTAACGTTGGTCTGTTCAGTCATAGGGGTGGCGTCCACAATCTCCGCTTAACTTCATTATGAGAGCGAATTGCTAAACGTTCCCATTGTTGACCACGGGCCCTGGGTTTAACGGGTGGTTAGTCATGCAAATAGACATCAACTAGAAACAAGCTCTTGGGGATTCGGCGAATGTCCCGATGTTTTGGTCTGCGTCTGCGAGACGCCGAGAAATTGAATGGATTGAATCAGTTTACGTGGTTTGGCTGTTTTAAAGTAATGGGTTTAGTTAGGGACGCGAAGTTTGGTACGGAATTTGACTTGTTTGTGTGTCTCTATGTTGGGGTTCACCAAGCTTATAGTATATATATAAAAATAAATGTTTGTCCTCTATGCTTAAACCAATAAGATTGTGATGAAACTTTGTTAGCATCTTCTAAGGACGCCCGAGAAAGTTTCTGAACCAAAAAAAATACACAATATGCAACTAAATACTTTTACTAAACGTGACATTGCAATGCAAGCTGGTTGCAGTAGCATTATACATATAAGTAACTTTAAATTTAGCTAAAAACAACTCTTTGTGTAAAAATAATTATGGTTTTTTAGCAAGACAATTAATTGGCTACTTACAAATAGTTTTATATGAAACCCATTTCCACATTTACCACACAATTTCGATAACCTATTTACAATAGTGTGTCGGACGCTTATTCAATTTAATACACGATGTTTCATTTTAGTTATTAGTGGCCATAAACAGTTAGGTAAACAGCTGCTCACCACAATAATATATCATTTGTTTGTGTTCAATTTTCGCACCTATTACTTTGTCATTAACTAAGCCGAATTTAATCGGCTATTGTACTGAAAATTGAAATCGATCAAGTTTAAAGGCCGAAATGATTTCCGCTAATAAACGTTTAGCGCACAAAGGATGGTAATGGAGAATGGATTATGGATCTCCGTTATTAATGCTGCCCCAATGTAGCCGAGCATAGAAACTCGATAGTTCGAATAATAGTGACGCGACAAACGACCATCGCTCCGATTGTTTCGCCTCACTATTGAACAGCTCCATTATTGACGTATTAACTGCTACGATAATACACTTTAGGGGAACATTCGCGATTATATTCCAAAATGTTCCGCGATCGGACGATACCTAATCATAATAGAATCGGGAAACAAAGGGAAATCCGTATTTTGTACTGCAGTTTTATTGAAATACAAACAATGGGAAGTAGGCAAATATGTCGGAATATTACTCTATATAAATACATTCAGCAAATTCTTTTCATGTAAAAATTCTTGCTACGTTAAAAATGCATGATTGGAAAAATATAGGTTAAATAAAGTTGGCCGGAATGAACTGCAATTTTCGGGTAGTGAGTAGGTGAATATTATTACTTGAATTCAATAATGTAAAAAGCTACTTCTCGTGTTTTTACGTCGTTATTTTAATTTTTGTTATGTATTTCATATGTGGCTGATGAAAAGCGAGTAAAATTATAAAATTTCTTACAAAGATAACGTTACGTTTTTTTCTCTACCAACATTATTTTATCCGTGTCATGTCACACGCCTTGTCGAGCAAGATAATATGGCCATACACGCACACCATTGATACAGTGACTTCCCCTACATATCTGATTCTTAGATGGAAACTAATGATGTGTGTAATTGACTTAAACCTACATAAGTTTTTTTGATCGCTCAAAACTTACATTTTAATATATGATTAAAAGCGGTTATAATTTATTCGTGTAGATATACTTTTTGGGAAGAACGCCGAAGAAAGTTCGAACTTAAAAAAAATCTTCTTAACATCGAAGTAATACATACGAACTGAGTAATATTTTAAAATGTGAAAAACTATTTTTTATTTATTTGACATTAAAATTACATTAAATTAATTTAATTAAAAAATAAGGTATTCATAAGGAACGATGTTTTCCTAACGTCAGTGAGCACGTGTCGAGAGTTACGCGCTACACAGAGCACGAGGAAAGCTCAACGAATCACAAGCGAAGACTACGCATTGACACTGTCATGAATACCATCATTAAATGTTTTATAATTTATAAATAAATTATCGACAAAATTTTACGATTATTAAAAAAAGCGAGTGTAAGATAGACATCACTTTAATCATTAAAATTATCATTTTATTCAAAATTCAGTATGGCTACCAATGTTAAGCTGCACGTGACAAAATAAATAAAGAAAAACAATATTTATCCCAAAGTAATACTTCATTTGCAGCTCCAAGTTCTAAGAAATTTCCAGTTTATGTTATAAAAGATAATTAATACAACATTTTAATACACAATGCAGTAACTAGCTCATCAAAATCTTAGCACAATGTTCTAACAACTAAATTCTAAAACAAAGTAAAACAACTGCATCTGAAATTCTCTCACATAGTACGCCCGTCAGTCAAACTACGTAAGAAAATCCACCATTTTGGTATCTTGTACATCAGTGCTGCCCCAGGCTGATCACAAGTTAATGCAGTAGAACTTGTTGCACCGTCATGTCTTAAACTTAACCCTGCTTTAACGTGAGCTTTAACTCATTACACCGACCAACCTGTGTTTGCTTTGTAAATGTAAGAACTTTGGGAATTTCGTTATAAGTGCGGAGATGTAAGCAAGTGAAAATACATGTTATTTTTTGGTATATAATATTTTGAAGTAAGTAAATTAAATGCATGAAAAAATAATAACTGACAATTTAAGTTTGTCGACGGATTCATTCTCAATCATGATTCCAATTCATTCATCCATTCAGTCCCGGTAGTGCTATTGTTTTTTTTTAGCATTGTAAGCATGCGAAAATAAAATCAGTTGTTGTCAAAACTCAATCAATCGTTGAATTTATTTACGCTCAAAGTGTCTTGTCTGGAAATTTTATACCTAAAAGCTAAAAAGTCTTTGACTAAGTTAGTCATTACTTAACATAATATAAAAACATTTTACATGGTATGAATTTATATCAGCTCCATAATAATTATGTTACTTATCTAACTCAGATAACACGAGCGAAACTTGTATCGTGTTTTTGTAAAATCCCAGGTGAGCATACATTATTAATATTGAACAGAGCTTAATTTCATCAAATAACTAACTTTATCAAACTGAAATACATCGTAAACTTTGCCGTCCCGTAACGTTAATAATCGAACAAACGCGCTCAAACAAATATGATGAAACAAAACAGTTGAATGGCGAAGCCGTGAAATAGTCTCAGAGTCACCTCGTGTTCAGTTCATTACCCAGTCGACGTCGACTTACGTCATGCAATGTTCAAAACTTAATAAACTTTAAACAATACCCGGGAAGATGCGTTGTCAGAACTTCTAAAACTTGAAGTGAAACAGGCAACCGACGGCGTTACGCCCTATTAAGATACACAATGTGTCTAATGTTTAATAACATACCTTCGCAATATGCGTACACCCGAGTAACTCACATAGTAACTCGAGCCTAAGCTTTTATGACAAAATACTTTGACCAAAACTACTTCTATTTGAAGGTAGGTTTGGCTTCGCTGAATAGTTTCTCAACAAAGAGACTTTCAATTTCATTAAACACGACATCAGAAAAGATCAGATGGAAGTAATCACAGAACTGCTACGAATTAGTTTCCACGTTTTCAAAGAAGACATTCCAAGGTTAGAAAATGTTAGGTGGTTCGAAATTGAGGCCCTTCGGTGACGTTGGCGCCAATCCTCCTCCCCTTTGATCACGGAATACTTGGCGACTTCTGTCGCCAATTTAAAAAACTTGGCTTTGTTCGTGCGAGTTGTTTGACCACTTCTTTCTTTGTTTGAATGTAGGTACCCCAGTATTTGAGACGGTAAATTAGGAAACATTTTGATTGGCGGGTCACACGACACCAATAAACTTTTGGGTCTTGTTTCGACACAAACCTTTTAAATAAATTACACGTTTCACGCTTCTTCCTTCCGTTTTAAACGGTTTTATTCATTTCATAATTCGTTTATAAGATATACAAGTACAAAATGTGCTTAAGCCCCTCAATTTCTCTGTAAGACTACACTGCATTGTTTTCTTTCCATATAATGCGAAACATTTTTTAAATTGGCCCATAAAGCGAAGCCTTACCGAGCCAACCTGGGCAGGTAGCGGCAAATTTAATAAAGTAACGTCTATTTAATCATGAATTATTCTGGAAAGTATGTTTTGAGATTTTTTAAATTAATTTGCGATGTCTCAGCATGGAATGTTAAATGCCAACACCCGAAGCGCTGTAGGTAACGTGTACGCGGACGTCGGCTAGTAAGGAAATGGGTCCCGAAATAACTAAGTAAGGAACGTAAATTACAACACGCTAGCGAGTTCGGCGTACAACACACGTGTTCAATGCAATGCGTACCACGCGACCAGTAAATAAACAAACAGGAACTATTACATTATCTTTAATTACGCACTGTACTATTTCCTTTGGTTCATATTTAAAGGTACTGGACAGCTTGTAAGTTATTATATTTTCATAATGATTACAAAAGATTAAGCAATAAACCGAACTAAAATTAACACAATATCTTACACGAATGAACGCGATACCGTGTACGTATTTTTATTTGTTTCTGAGCATTTATCTTTATTAATCTTTTGTGTGCCTGCGGAGTTTCGAAGCACCGTAATCTCATCCATTCAAAACACGTCGAGTGTTTATTAACATATTGACCATAAACCGGGCAGGCGCGAATCTGTGTCGATTTTTTTCCGACTTTCCGGTGCAGACGGCCATTCATCGAGGCTTTTTTGCTATCGCTTCACTGCCTGCCTATTTCCCTGAAAATAAAAAGCGATCGATGGTGTTTACAGAGAGAAACACATGCAGACTACATGCTTACATCCTTTTTGAGAATACTCTTTTATGGTATTCCAGTTATGAAGTAATGAGAGAGATATTATGAATGAATTTTGTATGTTGAACTACGAAATTAATATTGATCATGTGATCAATATGAAGATTAAAAATCCTAATAACTAACAACAGAAATGAATCTATTTTCTATATGAAAAACGAACTTATATTGTAAGCTCTGACTTCAGTAAAAAAAAACATGTAGGTAGGTAAGTATTGTGCTATAATTCAGTGTTTAAAGTTAAACTTATATAGCTAATGTAATCTTGAATATACCTTAACAGATAAAAATAATAATCTGAAAGGAACGAATGTTTAACACTACATGTTATTTAAATAACATCACCGTATAAATAAACTGAAAAGAGTTAAAATATGACAACGAATCGATAGGAATGAATAACATTGCCATACGATTTCAATGTTTGTGTTCACGTTTGTTTGTTTAGCATACAGAGGTATGAGACGCCGGCGGATTCAAACTACACAAGGATCGCAGTCTAGTCAAACACAAGAAAATGAAAATAAATAAAAATCTCACTTACAACGTTTTGCGACACAGAAAAATGAATCTGTCTAAACGCAAAAGGGGACAAAAGATTAATTGAAAATCGATATAGGGACATACCTTTGCAAATCTATCAAAATACATTCAGTTCGCTTTCAAACGATAACGTTGGACTGAATTATACTGTCAGTCATGATTAATGCGGACTTATGACATGCTATATTGACTCTTCCGCAATGAAGCTGACGATGCAAATAAAATACGGGCGCTAATCATCGCTAGCAGTCTATGATACACAAACAAAAGAAAATCGTGATTTATACACCCTTTATAAATACCCTGAGTATAAAAATAAGTAAACAATAGAGTGCGAATAACAGAGTATGAACTGTGGGCACTAGTGTGAACAAGTAAAATCGTAAAATTTGTGTCAAAACAGAGCGCGCTGTTTTGTTAAAAATATTTTTAAAAACCGAATACAATCGAAACCATCGATATTTTCGCATAACCGTCAGTCGTCGCACGAAAAATCAATTATCGAGCTTAGTACTTATCGCAAAAAATTTGCTTACGCTCTGCACAATGGGGTACCAGAGATGGGCGCACTCTATGCTTGTCTATGTATACTCTATGGATTTAGACTTAAATGTGATATTTTTTGTCGTATTTTTTATTTAGTACGAAGCATTTATTTCGCTGAGTGTGAAAAAGCAACTTTAAAGATGAAAACTCCGCGATAAACCTTATGATAGTGCAGTAATTGCAGTGCAGTAAGCTATAATAATATCTTGAGATACTAATCTTGAGTAAAGGTATATATGATTATGAACTACATAAATATAATTTTAGTGGTATTCTGTAGTTACGGTACGTTACCCTATGGTATTATACGATGTACAATTTAGGTATCCAAGTTTATAATTAAATATTTTTTAGTACTTTCATTGTTATGAAACAGTGATGAATATTATAATAAAAGTAGACATTTTTTAATGACTCCCGCCCTACGGTATTTAAACCTCAGGTCGCGAAATATTGAATTAGTTCAATATGTAACCTTTTTTGTAGAAACTCGTTTATTTGAAAACCATTAGCGGCCAAACGGATACGGTTTGGATCATCGATTAAAATAAATGGCTGTCTTTCACAAAAGCTCGATACGGGCCCGATATGGAATTAAATTATCAGATTAACTTTCTAAAAAAAACACGTTCATACATGCTCGGTAATATGTACAGCATAAATGTAAATAATTTCTAAACAAAAGCTTTAAAAAGAGACATTTATATACTCGAAAGACTTTTCGAAATTTGTGTGACTGATACACATATATTTTAAAAGTATATTAACTTATTTCTTCTATTTTAGACAATCTGTAACTAAATAATATGTTCAACTAAAAGCCTTTACACGTCTGTAATATAAGATTTCATACAGTAATTAATACTTAATTATATATTTATAGGTATGTGTAGGAATCTATCCCACAGCGAGCATGAACAACCACCCCTCTGTCGACCGCATCATCAAAAGAACCCGACTTTCAAGGGTCTTACTAAGATCTGCTCAGCAAAACTTAACAAGACTATACATTAAGCATTTAATCAAAGTTCGCAACTGTTTAAATGGCTGTATTTCGAGTGCTTTATCTTAGTTAACATCAGAATGTATTTAAAAAGCTGCCAATTGTACAAAAAAAAACCTAAAAATTTGTTTCGTACTTAAAGTTTTAAAGCTGCAACAGATTAATTATGCAGGTAGAAAAAAGAATTGAGTTTACTTAAAACAAGTTTAATCATCTGAAAAGTCATAAAAATCTTTGCTACATACATTCAACACTACATTTTAGACAGTTTAAATGATTAACCTTCCATTAGTAGACGGTTTAATGTATTGTTAACTTTTGATTAGTGTTATCGAAATGGATCAAAAGGTATTGTCAACATTGACCCAATATTTTTTTAATTACGTCTAATCCGATACAAAACCGCAGTAGAACACAATCAACGTTGGGTGCGCAACACTAAATCAAAACAAACTTCAGACTGGATCCCTTTTACAAACTTTCTAAATAACGGCGAACAATCTTTTTCATTAAAAATCTCCATGAGCCCGATTATTAGGGAAGTAAAACGCCTCCGGTGGACCGGAGTTTGGGATTTCGCAAGATTTTCGCGAGGTCAAACTTGGGAATGTTAACAGATAATTACGGGTAAGTTTTAGCTAGCACGAGACATTTAACAGATGCTTTATTCGGGAGCGCGGGCACGAGCACACGATGAATGCTAATGAGGCGGGGTCTCGCCCGAATCCGGCTCCTACAGTACGCACAATAAGCGTAGGATTGGCGTGGGTAACGGCCCCGAGCCGCCCGTTAACACATTTGGACTCGTGTCTAAGGTTAATTAGATTAGTATCCAACAATACACAGATGCTATATAAAAACTGATTTGGGGTTAACGCGGTTTATTTTCAATGACAGTTGATGATAAGTTTCGTTGTATCGCGGGGTCGATCTTTTATCAATAGTTTAGTGTCAGCCACATTCATAAAACGCTAAGCTTATCATCAGATATGTTTTTATGATGATTAAGCCTACATAAATTCCCCAGTAACATTAAATTCCTTCTCATAGATACCGACTAGGGCCAATTATCATATTCAATATAAAAATTTGATCTTACATATAGTTTAGGAAAGTAGGTACTGTTTTACTTAGGTCTGATTTTTTGATGGCTGCTTTTTCCAACGCCGGATAATTGTAACCGAGGAATTATTTTGAATTTTTGACAGTTCTTCATTACAAAATCTGTCTGATGTCATTTTTATTCCATGAATATAAAATATCTGGCGTTGGAAAAATCAGTCCTTAGCGCAATAATTTTACCCGAGAAATAATTTTGAATTTTTGAGTTTTTTTAACCAACATCCGTCAAACGTCAATTTTATTCCACGAATAAAAATTGTCTGGCGTTAGAAGAATATGCCATTAGTCCTTTGAAATATTTATACACCCACTTACCTACACTAATTAGTAACATTAAATATGTACGCAGATATCTTCATCTTGAAGTAAGACACCAGCCATTTACATGAGTTGTGACTGTCATACGTCCTTCCGTGTGTTACGGGCCAATTAATTTTACGGAACCGGATATATAAGCAAGGCGCCAATGGTTTCATCACACATATAATTTACTGCTACTGTTGGAATCTGATGATCTATGGTTGTGTGAAAGGTGCTGATGTAATTTCTGATTGGCTGGTGTTGTGGCGTATTTTTTAAAAGCTCTCGCGCTCTCCAGAATCAGTAAGAGACGTATTTTCTACACTTCAAGTCAAGCTTAAAAACTTAGGTACAATACAAAAAAAAAAAAAACGAGATTTTCTGACTTTTATTTCTGCTCAGTAGGTAAACATACGGTCGAAACAATGTCTCTTATTTTAGGAACTGTTTCAAAATAATATCTCTGCCTTCTTACTACATTTTTTATTAAATATAAAATATTTCTAAGCTAAAAAAGCAACATAAAACTCCCTGAAGGTTGTCGTTCATAACTTATAACAATAGCCGACATCAGCTCTCTTCCTATCTAGGGTAAAAAAATCCACCCTCAAAACCGACACCCCTAAACAAAGCTCCCACAATATCTAGCAACACCTTAAGTAAACGCAATCTGTGTAAAAGCTAATTAATGCCGTGCAGGAAACGGAAGGGCAACGGGTCGCGTCATTAGATGCATTATGCATCGCGCAACGCATGCGCCAAGCATTACAATGTTCTATGGGAGTTGTGATATCATGTGCGAAATTATGTGGCGGCGGCGTCTTTGTAGTTCTCTTAAAGGAATTTTGATAAAACGAAGGCAGATACTAATGTTGCCTGGTCTCAAGATGGCCACACATAGTAAACTTATTAAAAATTCAAATTATTAATAGGAGTTTGGCAGCTTTTTTTATTTTATACTGATATCAAACGCGATCTTTATTTTTTTAAATTTTAAATTAAAAAATATACCTTTTAATTTATTTAATTGTACGTCATTTATTTTCAGCTAATAAATACCTACAAAATACATTCCAATTTTAAATAATAATAATAAAAAAATAAAATTAAATAAAAAGGTTTATTGCAGAAACATGTTCAACTTTCAAAATTAAAAAAAAATGATTTGACGACGGCATGGCTGGCAATGTAAATGTAATGTTTGTTCCACATTACGCAATGCGACGCACGCGCCGAGAATCACAATGTTATGAGTGCAATGAGTTATGATGTCATGTGCGAAATATATAAATACCGGTGCCGTGCCTTTATGAATAATAAGTTAAATAAATCAAGACATTTGTGTGTGATTTTGACTTCCGAAGTTTAAAATAAAAATAGAATGAAAGATTTCAATCAAAGAAGTTTTCTTTAAATTGTAGGTAGTTTTTATTATAGGAGTAAAATATATAGATTTAAAATCTGTTATATTCAGGTAATTTAACATGATTTTTCTTAAGAGATTTTGCAATAGAAAACTCAAGTACTGTAAAGATTCAGTACAGATCCTCTATTCTCCGAAACTACACACAACTACTCCTCAATGTAATTGCTTCTCGTAACAAAAAAAAACATGATTCACCAACGAACCAAGTACCGATCCCTAATTAATTTTAACAGTACAACGTTTTTAGCTTGTTAAAGCACAATTTAAAACCGCAAAACGTCCGGCTGGTTTGTTTCAATCTTCGATAGCTATCGTTGTAAATCACAGTACGAGTATCGGTGTAGAAATTTATTTTTAAAAACGACTATTTAAATACTGCTAAATTGTTTAGTGCGTACGTATGCCTACTGGTTGTAATCGTGAATTGTGTGGTTTTAGACTTACGAAACTGAAAAAATATGTAACGGTACAGTATATCTAGGTATTTTTAACATTGCCCTTGGATAGTATTAAATATAATTGTGCGATGTATTTTTAACAAGCTAATTATTTTAATAAATTTTGCAACCATTTATATATTTAAAAAATATTCTATTTTAAGAGAAATATAAATTTACATACAGTTTTTTTAGGATTGAAATAATATTAAATATCATAGTCGTAAAATTCAGATTGAAAGTTCACATTTTTTTTACATTTAAGAGATCTTATCTATAATGATTACCTACTAATCTATAGCAGTAGTTTAAAGATGTATTTTTAATAGACGTTCTTTTATTTTTTGTGTTCAAGCAAGTCTCACCGAAACCTATTAAATCTCTTCTAAATATACGTGTAAACATAACATAAGACGCTCCTCGTATCCCTTACGTTTTATACCAGTCAACGGGATTGGGAGACTTAATGGTGCATCACTAGACTCATTAAGCCCTACATTATTAGTGAATGTGGGGCAGAGTGGCTACCCATCACGCATTCGATGGTTGAGGCTAACAGTCAGATGGATAGCCTCCCATTTGAAGACATTGACGTGATTTTTTGTTCCACTCAATTTGAGTATGTGCGGCTAATGTATTATTTTATTGAATTCATAAAATGTTAAAAGGACGTTTTACACTAGTTTAAAACTGAACACTCACAAACAACTACTTCTTGTAAACATGAGATTAAGTAGAAATTTATTAAGGCTCATTGCTTAACAATATTTTATAGTTTAGTACTTTTAGTGTAGTTTCTTATAGATTTCAAACCTACAACCTCTATTACTGGTGCAATTAGCGGCACTCGTAAGTGTCATATCGTACCCCGCTTGTTATTCCTCGAATCCGATATAATTTATGTACAAATGATGTCGAGTGAAAGCGTCCACAATTAAGGCGAACCACAACATTATGAGACACAAAAATGGGGAAAATATACACTAAGTTATTCAGATAATATGCCTTTGACAAATGACCATTGTAATTGTAGAAAACACTTCATATGATTGGAACTCAGTCAATAATTCAAGTATATAGCTTTCGTTTGCTTAGTAATTACTGTGTATACTCCATTAACGACACCGATTTATTTTAATTTCGTAATAATCTAAAAAGGAGTTGAAAAATCGTTTACTAGTCAAACAATCGATATTAGAATAACCTACAGTGACTTTACTTCGCGAGTAATATTTAGCAAAGAGGTTTTAACCAATCGATGTACGTTATAAAGCTTTTATACAGCTAACTAAATAATTATAGCACATACGAAGGTCGTCTACACGATATTTTTATAGAATTTCCACTTAAGTACCGTACCATACACCGATCCTACATTTTTAACATTCAATCCCACACCTATTCACGCACGGATTCGCTGCAGAATGCAATTTACAATAAATTATGTAGATATTAATAAGCTAGAAGGTTAAGGGTTGGAAATAATGGGTAGGCCATTCATCGTTCGATAAATTGCCATGGAGACATACTGTAGTCAGATTACGTGCTTCAATATCCGGCACAGGCTGAACGAGCTCCGAGGGTATTCTACAAACGTATGGATTTTTTTTAATGCAGTTTGAAATGGGAATGCTTGGGATGAAAGGAAGTGTTGATGTGTTTTTGTTTATGTTTGCGGCAAGCTAAACAAAGGTGTGCTTGTGCTTTTATAAATGTGACTAAAAATGTATGTATGTATAATATGTATATCTCAAGGTAATATTATAGTGTGCTGAAAAAGTGCTAAACTAAAACTCAAACTCAAACTAAAACTCTGAAATTGATAAGTCTGACACATGGCAAGATAATTACGGACTGTTTCATAATATCAATTTGGCCTTCTAAATATTGTTTTATAATTAGTAAATCACACTAACTACCACTCTGTTGACTGGTAAAGTTCTCTAAAGTTCTTTGTGAAATCTTGGAAAAATACAATATTTTGTAAGTATAGGTTATTATCTTTAAAATATTATATATCCACACCTCTTCTGCCACTTTAGAGTTAAACAAGCGCAATAATACCCAAACAAACAATTTTTCTACAAAACATTTGCTTTAATATTTGCAAGTATTTCTTAAAAGGAGGCTCCTACGTAAGATAACCCGTAAAAGTTGTACAAATAACCGAATAAACATTTTTATTTATTTATTTTTATTTATTTATTTAAAATTATAACAAATTTAAGAATGCTTTAATAAATAAACTCACAGGAAGTGTAAAACCTGTAGAAGAATTTGAGTGTATCAATTGTATTCAATTTGTTGGTGATCGCTCGACCGACGGAAACGTGAAAAAAATTTCAATCGCATTTCGTTCGGATATGAAAATTCCCTCCAGTAACGTAACTTACGCAATGAAATGGATTCACGAGTTAATATATGTATGTAGATATTTGTGTTTATTATCGCTTTAACCATGTAGGACGTATCATATAAAAATTAAACCCGATTTCCCATGGTCACGTTATAACTGCAAAACGAGTGCACCAAATCAGATCGATCGGATATTCTTTTGTTTGTTACTTATAATTGTAAGGTCAAGGTTTTGTATAAAAGAAAATAAAAAAGTTTGGAAATGTTTTAAAAGAGTCACACCACTTTAAAAGACTCACACCACCCGTGCAAAACCGGGGCGGTTAGTTTAAGATAAAGAATTCAACTAAACTTTTTTTTTGTACTTTTTAAATAATTACTTAGAAATTTGTCTAGACTTACTTATCAAAATAATTCGTTTTGAAAACATTAAACTATAATTAAGCGAAAAACGTTATTTAAATTAGGTATTAATAAAGTACCTGTCTCCTTTTAGTTTTGTTATGAAGTATATCTTACATTTGCTGTCGTGCGTGTTTGTAAGGTAAAGCACATTTCCTGTAAATGTTATGTATCCGTATAGGTATGTTAAACGGATATCTTTATATCTGTTACGATCGATAGAACATCTTATTTATTACCAAGTACTTACATTTATATTATCTAAGATCTTTCTAAACAAGCAAAACTTATTTGAATAAATATTTCATAAAATCACACAAAATATCGCATTACAGGGTTAATCTGCTATAAAATAAATACAAATAAAGTGGGATCATAAGCAAACTAGTCTGTTTTTCTTGAGGAAATATTTGTTTATGAGACAACCCTCTTTCATTAGTAAACGTTGCTCGATCTTTACCTTCAACAAATACTAGTGATGTCGAATATACTGAGGTTGGAAATTTTTGCTTAATCATTGTTATACATTTTAAATGATAGCACAAAAAATGTATAGTACGAGAGGGATTTTTTAAACCTTTGAATTTTTTCCGGAAAAGAGTCCAATCTAAACTAAACTCATTCTAGAGACTAGTGAACTAAGTAAATATATTTCAGAACAAGAAGAAGTCAAGAATAACAGTGAGTGAAGTGTCAACTTTCTCCGTCTGCGATCTATATCCGAGCTAATAACACGTACCCCGTAATACCGTCTACGTCCAACTTCGAAATACAAATATCGGAGGAATCCGAATATCTG
The DNA here is from genome assembly GCA_932294365.1 of Diachrysia chrysitis. Classification (NCBI taxonomy): domain Eukaryota; kingdom Metazoa; phylum Arthropoda; class Insecta; order Lepidoptera; family Noctuidae; genus Diachrysia; species Diachrysia chrysitis. The sequence goes on from OW028645.1 coordinate 9,632,125, forward strand.
TTTAACGTTCCCTCCTCACGGCAGATTAACGCCAATATTATCCATAGAACGCGACCAAACTGCAGACTTCGGCCGAGTCAAGCCTTAACACTTAATCCTTACTAAACACTATTACAAAGACCACGTAAATTTATTCAGTGTGGATCGCTAATAAAACGGATAAACTTCCATTGTCATGCACAAAGACGTAAGTGATCGAACAATGCACGCAGATAACAACCCTAACTATATCACAATAGGTGTTATATTTGATAACGGTAGGCCCAAATCTGCGGTGTCGGTGCAAAATGAGATACGTAGTTGATTGACAGAAGTCACGCTGTACATTGTATTAGAGGGATTGAAAACTTAAACTGTCAGGCTCGTTACCAAGTTGAATGGGTCGAGGCTTAGCACAGAGATCGCAAACTGGTGCGTCTTTGATCTTCATAACAGCTAATTAATTGGGTAAGGAAAGCTTAACCGAATGTATTGACGGGCCTAAGCCTCTAAGAAACGCTGTTCAAACATCTTAAGGGGCCGAGATTGTTTAATGATAACCTTTCAATGGGAATTTTCTTGGTAACGGGTCAATAACGGAAGTCGAACGACCATTCATAAAGTTTATATTTTAAATTGTATCTGAAAGCGAAACATTCGATTCTTTAAATTTTCCATTCATAATCTGGTTTCCAATTATTTTTAATATAATGGGAGCGACGGGAGACAGATAGAAGGTCTTTTTTATAATTGGAATCTACCTTATGTTTTATTTACTACATTATATTGCGATGTGGTTTGGCAAATATAACATAATTACATCAAGATATCAATCAATTCTAGTTCCTACTCATTACAGAACTCTGTATATCATAAAAATAATATTACAAAAATACCAAAATAAAAATAAAAAAGGAACAGTGGCCTTCACTATTTAGAATAAAGCCGCTTTTTTGGAAACTAGCTGTTTTCCACGGCTCCGCCCGCGTAAAGTTGGGTTATCGCGGTAAAAAGTAGCCTATGTCTTTTCTCAGGCTCTACGCTATCTGTGTACCGAATTTCATTTAAATCGGTTCTGTAGATTTGGCGTGAAAGTGCTACAAACAGACAGACAGATTTACTTACCCATTTATAACATTAGTAAGGATTAAACTCTTTGATCTTATACACTCCCAAAAAATAAATATAAATTGTTTCATGTTACACAGAAATGGCTTGAGACCTTTTAACATAAAGATATTTTTATTTCTACCTCCATATATACTTAACTGCATCATACTTGCATTAACACAAACCAAGCTTAATCAATCAGATTATATACCCAATAGTGGTAATAAACTACAAAACAAGGCAAAAAAGTGGTACGTTTTTTAAATTGAAACAAAACAGAATCACTGGTAGTGTGAATGTGTACATTTCTAGTATAAAAGTGGTACAAATAATTTGGTACGCAGTGCACACGACGGTATTACAGACAGGTGTTCAGTTCAGAATGCGCTCGTAAAACCAACTCTATATAGATTTATTATTTAAAGTGCTCCACACCTATTGTTGGCACCGCGTGTTTATATTGAGGCAGGTCGTGAATAGGTTTTATTTTTATTTACTTTTGTTTTAACAAGGCCGTAGGACAATCACCTCATTAAACAGATGAAAAAATATTCCAAGTTCAAATTCTTTTTAAAAAGTTTTGTACGACACACTCTACACATTACCGTCTAACTATAAGCTGAAGTATATGTCATTTGGTATAAGATTAAGCCAATATAATTTGAAGATTGAGTAAATGCTTGTATGTAAATTGATGTAAATAATTTAAAACAAAAGAATGTGTTTTGCAATACCAACACAGGTATTATCTTTTTTAATTATGTTTTTGTTCACATTTAATAAACACGTCGTATTATTTATTGTGTCTCATCTGAGGAAATGTAAGATGTTTATCGACTGGCCCACGCAAGTGTGAATCAACATAAGGAAATGAATGTGGTTTTCGTAGGCGTTCGATCAATCGTATCTGTCTTCAAACACAAGACATTTCCTCTTTAGTCTGAAACTGATACTAAACCTTTAAGTATTGGACCTCTTTATAACTTGTCGATACTAAAGTGACAACAGTTAACGTGACTACATTTTCGAATGGGCAACTAAAGTCATGACTGTTAATGCTCTAAAGTCTAAATGTATACTAAAAATATAGAGTGAGAAACAGAGAGAAGACATTAAACGGCGATTATACGTTGTAATAACAAATCAATAATAAAAATGAAATATTTACTGCAAGCAAAGCAAACCATCAACGGTCTTCGGTAAGGTAAAGTTTTAAAGAGTAACTATATAAGAAAGACAATACTCACAGCAAGCGCGCAAACAAACAAAAGCGTGTTTGATCACAAACATTAACTCAAACGTGAAGCTTACACAAATTATTAAGATAATCGTTTGCGCGTGAAATTTAATAGGTAATTAACGTTTCTAAATGTAACCGTGTAATGTCTGCCGGGGTCCATTAAGCCCCTCTGCCGTCTATTACCTAACCAAACAATTGGCGAGAGCCGATAACTAAGTTGCAAGCATGCGAATATCCCGCAAAGAACTTACGATTAGTGTTAGGGTTAAGTACTTGTTTCTCAACGTGAGAGTACCGTAATCTTCACTTAAGGATTATTTATTGGTGTCACGATAATCGATGGATGGATACACACATTTAAGTGTTTGGTTTGACTATCAAAAGTCTAACTAAGCTACTAATTTTGTTGAAATTATACTTCGCTTTAATTTTGTAGTAGCAAATTTTAAATGTATCTTCTACTACTATGACTAAGGTACCTTCTGGCTTAAAATTTACTTAAACTGAAAATACTACGGGTACATTCAACAATTTTAGCTCCTTAGCTTCTTAGTTCTGTTCTACCATACTAGACAATGCTAAAATGTTCGTTTACATTAGAAAATTAAATAATAGAGGCATAAGTATACGGTCCCATCTGTGTTGTGCTTATTTTGTGGTACAGGTCGTGAGGATTTAAGTTTGTAGTGTTTACGTGTTTAAACAGAGCTTACGACACTGTATCTCTTGTACCTGCAACTTGTGTACCGATTTATGTACTTGCTACTTAATTCTTAGTGTTGTGAACACTTGGGTCTAAGTGAAAATTATTTGTGTCACGTAGAAGTGTTGGTTTTATAGAGTTATAGAGTGGTAACGTCGTAAACTGTGGACTGTGTGAACGCAGGTATGCCACTGGGACGTTTATTTTACTTGTTTAGTAATTGATGATACAGACAACCGAAGTATTTTTCTCATTTTGCTCAATTGAGATTTTTGTATTCGACTTGCCTGTTGGTTAGTGCCCCTGACTGCTAAACCGGCGGTCGTGGGATCGATTCCCACTCAGGACAAATCTGTGTGTTATGAGTATGATCATTTGTTCTGTCTGCATGTAATTTAACTATAATATGTATGTATTAAAAATATATAAGTATGTTTATCAGTTGTCTGGTTGCATAATTCTAGCTCTACCTAGTTTGAGATCACATGGCCGTATGTCAGTTGTACCAAGATATTATTATAATTCTGATATGAGACTCTCTGTTTTTTTTTTTGTAATAGTATATTTTTAAAAGAAAATAAAGTATCACGATCGGACTTTCACGGTTCTTTTAGCGCGATGGTCGATTGTTCGATTGATTATTGAATTCGTTACGGATTAAAATAAATAGAAGAAAATATTTTTTTTAATCCATAAATAAAAAGATTACATTAAAACGCTGCAGCTATTAATTAGCTAACCAACACGTTCCGTGAAGGTTTTATCTCTACAGCTGAAACATTAATCAATTGATAACAGCCGTACCAAATGCTAGTGGAAGTAAAATCAATAGTTTTTATATATTCGGTCACCCTTTTATCACAGAATTTTATCATGGCTGCCGCGTGCTTTCCGTCCTTTCTTGATAATGTAACTGATTAATATATGAGGGAACACGCGTGTCAAATACTAGATATCACTAGAGACTAGAGCTTTTAAAGGCAAATAGTTTCTCTTTCTCTTTAAAAATACGACTCCCGCATTAGGGAATTTAATCCCTGTATAGAGAGGGATTTAACAAATACAAATAACACCCACACTTGAAACAAGCAATTGTGAATCAAACAAATGTTTGTACCTCGCGGGGATCGAACCTGCGGCTGGCACGTCGCGCCCAGTGGTAATTGGCATTGTGACCTATACTACTCGGCTATCCGTGCATTCTAAAGTTGTTTGCAGCTACTTCACCTCTAAAAGCGATAAACAGAGATTCACCAATTTAAATGAATAACACAATATTCTACAGGCCCGATATGGAACTTGAACTGAAGATCAAAGAAAACTCGCAAATTAAGGGCACAAAGGGGTTGTCGTAAACACAATTGAAAATATGCTCTATTTCTGCACCAAATAAGAAATCATTTAGTTCTGCATAAACATCAAAACATCGTAAATTCTGCATTCATAATATTACCAGAATAATAATAGGAAGGTTAATTTATTTCTCAAACATCTGTGGGCTGCATTGAGAGGGTTAATCTTAATAGTTGGTATTCAAAATACGCGATTGATCGCAAGGGTTAATTCTATTCATGATTTTAGTTTGCCGAAATATTTTGGTTTATATTGAAAAGGTATGAATGACGTATTTGTTTACAACTAAGTGAATATATTTTCGTTATTTCGGAGAAGCTGTCCTTTGAATCCCTTTTATTTAATAATATTAAAGGAAAATTATAACTAAATGACCGTTATTTTTTAGTTCTAGAAAATGTTTATGTTATCTTAAGTAATTTACTGATATAAATAAAGCCTAATCACGTTTGAAAATACTAACACGACATCCTTAGCTATAAAATATTGTTTAGAAGATTTCAAAAAGTTACACAAAAGCGGCAATTTTACAAAAAAGTTTTAATAGCCGTCGTTAATGTAAAAACAAATTTAAATATATGTTTATTTACCCTGTTTAGACGCGCATAGCTGCCCTTAAAAGCTTGCTGGGAATTTTTGCCATTGCGAGGATTCTTAATGTATTTTACTGACTGTATTCTCGCCAAAATAAAAGGGTTAAAAGCAAAAGTAGGTAAGGGCAAAACAGATAAATTATTATGATATTAATATTACTTACGAAAATATGTCATCAAAATGGCTCGCAACTCTACATAGACTTTCTCAGTGTTTTGTATTAAAGCAAGTACGAGTTCAAGACAAAAATAAGTTCTCGAAAACAACAGAATAATCAGTCAATATTCAGAAAGATACCCCCTATAAAAATAAAAGCAAGGCGTGCTAACAATTATCAAAAAGGCAATACGTTTCAAAACCCATATTTATATTAACAAGAACATTGTCATGAAAACTTTAACGGGCAATCGTAAAATACTATCGATAGAAAAAGTATTGTAATCAACACCTGTGACAATTAATGGAGGGCTCAGTCCACGGCACTTTCATTACTCGCCCGATATACTCGCCTGATATACTGGCCCGATACACTCGCCTGTATGAGTCGTATTCGTTTGTTTGTGTTCATGTTAAGTGATGGGGGTGCGACCCGCTCCATACCGTTGCGTTGTTTGTAATTTATTTTATTTGACCGGTGATAAGGGTAGTTGTTTGATTTTCGGTTATTTTTTTTTTGTTTATTGGATGATATTGATGCTAACTTACTATACGTGCACTGTTTTACATATAGATCGTGTTAAGAGATGAAGTTCTGTTTATAATAACGTTATTACAGTTATGTTGCGTGTCGTTCATTACACTGTATTATCGTTAAACGTACACTTGGAACATCGATTACCGTCTCCTTGTCGATTGTATAGCATTCCGAAGAACTCATGATTAGCACCTTTACTACACTATTATCTGTAACGACAGGTACGATCTGAAGTCAACACGAGTCACAATCGATTAGACATCGAGCAATTAGATCACTAAGTTTAGTTCCCTTGCGGGCTCACAGTAACAATGTGAATTGTAATTGAAGATCGTGCGATGTGCACAGGAGTCGCGTTCATTATATCATAAAGAGATGGTGGCTTTTTAGCGTAACACGTTTTAATGCCCAGTAAAACTGAGTCGGTTAATGTCTGGAGTCTACTTAATATTTGGAGAATCTTGAAGCGTTCATGCTATCATTTCATATGGGGAAATTCGTTTATGTACATATAAGTAACATAAAAAGTTTATATGATATATTTTGACTGTAAACTCTGCAGTATCTATCAAAGCGCACGTATGATACGATAGCGGTGTCAAAATAAATTCCTATATTACATTTCAAAAGCGCCATAAATAAATCATCGTGTAGCCCAAAAGTCTCGTACGAACCAGTTTTGTTGTCAATAAATCCATCCTCACTCACTCACTCGTAACATACTCTAAAGTTAACAGATAAAAACTTAGTTTGTTCAGTCAACTCCGGGGTTCGATTACGTAAGACGCAAACTTCCTCTATTACCCCCTACTTAAGGGTACAAATTTAAGCGCCCCCTATTTAAACACTGTTGCCAAATACCTACGTGTGTAATTTACGCCAAGTGCGGTTTACAACCGACGAACATTCTGGGTGTCGGGTTTGGACGAGCGAGAGACTTATAAATCTCTGACGAGACGTACGATTTATAAGCAACCGGTGATTTGTAAGAATTCTACGGGGAATTGAACACAGGAAAATAGGCTTAAAATATTCATATTTTAGAATTTCTTCATTATAATATTTACTTATAGGATCAGTATTTTTATCGTCTTAAAATTCAAACTTAAAAAAGAAAGCTGGGTCGGACTGGATGCAGAAGGCAGAGGATCGAGCGCAACTTTGGAGAGGCCGTTGTCCGGCAGTGGAACGCGATAGGCTGAGTTAGTAAATAATTTTAAATTCGTATGACGAATATTGCAAAAAAAAAATACTATGATAACCCCCCACCCTCCTTATTCCGTACACAAAGTAAACAACTCATTAGTCTTTAAATAGATTTTCATAAATAATCAAGAGTCCCATTTTTCAGCACCAAAAAGTGCGGTCCCTTCACAGGTGGGCCGGCTAAGTCCCACAACAGTGTCATCATTTAAGCCGCACATTAGCGAAACTTGCGTCGTTTGAACACCTGGGCACCGCGACACACTACTCGATATTTTACTACCGAAATAAACTGCCCGGCAAAATGTAAAGACCTACTTTAGGCTGCGTTGATAATATTTTAGTTTGGATTTTGGTGAGAATTTGAGTTTGTTGTGTTAAGAATATGTTTGGGAAATGAGTATTTTAGTAAGTAATGTTACCGGGGATGAAGGTAACCTGATCTGAATTAAAACTGTACTTTGATTTAAATTTATTAAAATAATTTTTAAAATGCTTTAGTAATGAGATGTTGTCAGAATGTGTGCGATGAACGATCGTCATTCATTCCTAAATCTATTTCAAAATAATATTTGAAATGCATTGCACAAGCAGGATTCATATTCCCTCTCTGGAGCCTGAAAGGAGTGTTCCACGAAGTTCCTTTGTCTACTGAAACCCTGTTATATAGGTATTGTATTTTCTGTAACAAGGTTCGGACTGGTGCCGGTAAATACCACCAGTTTCCCGATAGGCAGTTACAAAAGTATTAATACTGTGTAGGTATGAACGAACATTAATACCAGCTTATACCAGCCTATCCTTTGAAGAATGTGTGATGGACGATGGAACATACTTCGTTAGAACAAACCATTGCACAAAATCGGACGTACTCGGGAAACCTCAGCTAGTTTCTAAATATAACCACTAGAATACAGCTACTGGCTGTACTATAGCGTTATAGAACCAAGATCATTCCAGGGACAAAGAGGGATGGAGCTATACAAGCAGATAGCACTATCTCTTTTTCACAATGATAACCAGATTAATCAAGTTTTATTTTTGTATTTTTATCCTAAACATAAAAGTTACTTACGTCAGTACACTGTATCAAATTGTTTAATCCATGCAAAACGTGGCGTATTGATTAAGCATATAATGTTTATTCTTGACACATTTATTTTGCATGATATTTTCATATCAATATTACATAAGCGAAAATCAACATTTAAATTTTGATATCGAACTTAAGAGTTAAAATTTGAGAAGACGACGTAGTTTTGCGTTCGAAATGGAAGAAATGGAACAAGCATGTGTCGACAGCTTTTGTATAAGCTTAGCCTAAGGCGAAGACATAACATATCTAGTGATGCGCATTATTCAAATCACTAGGTATCGATTCGCACTCTACCTGAAACCTAAAGGTTTCTAAAAGCCTTTCTGTTTGTACAACAGCTTCAAAGCTCTCGCGAATAATCACAACGATTCGAGACACTACCATTCAAATGCAACGGATGACATTAAGGTCTAGATCTTGAACTACAATATTAATGAACTACTTTACTTCTACTATGATAATGTTGTTTCAAAGACATTGAAAAATAGCTGTTAAAGTTTTTTGACGTGCCTCCGAAGTTAGAGCACTTATCTACTGAAGTGTGGTTCCCAGATAGTCATTAAGGTGTTCAACTTAGAGCGGTCTATTTATCAGACATCGAGAATTGCACCGCGCAGGTGCGAAGACTAATTCTAATGGAAGTACCAGTGACGTCATTAGTATTTTAAAATGAAAACACGGTTAGCAAAATAAAACAAATCTGCTACTTACGCAGTTGTAAATGAATGAAATCTACGTGAACTTTCTCTAACAACACCCACGTACCTGGGAACAAAATAAATTTGTAGATCAATACAGATGAACGAACGAAAACCCTTTTTTGGGGATCTTAAAAACTGCATTTGTTTGATCGCAGTGAAAAATGATCGGGAAAAATCTCCATGCAATCTATATGCAAAAAAAGTTTAGGAAACCAAATTTAATTAAAGTTATTTGAAAACCGAAACAACATTCCAAATTCAAACGTTAGCTACGTTCGGAAACAAACCAATAGCGGGGCGCTGGCGAACCACGAGCGCGCCAGTTAATCGCCGCCAACTAGAGGGTAATCCTTTCGAGTGGTGTGCATATAACGAGTGCATTCCAACCCGTGCCGCATTCCGAACGCACGGCATACAGTGAAATTGCGGCACTCGCCGACTCAAAGCGATGACGGGGCCGTATCATTGCATGATGTGCATCAGTACGCAAGTCGTTGTCGACGTGTGAGTGATATACAGTAACATGCGTGTTTGCAAACACTAGCTTCTTTCTAGAACATTCTTACAATGACATTGACAAATGATAATGAGCTGATGGAAAGACATTTTTATTTTACTCTACATAAAAGTTGGCCTTACCATTAGTTCTCCGACCAGTACTTTACAGACTATCAATAATCCTATGCGACTTTCAACCAAGTTTTAAAGTCAATGTTAACTATGCAACCGAGTCTTGTAGTCACACAAGCTTAAACGAAACGTAGGAAAATTTTCACAAACTACAACCATCGTTTAAAAGTGACTCGCTTTGTTAGTTTGTACCCTTTTAAGGCTGAAAGTCTTTGCGTTTGAGAAACCTCGACGTTAAGAATAGTAAATAAATGCAACATCAGTAAGATGTACTGAATGGGAGGCAGCGAGGTGCGCAGGCGCCGCGTGCATTGCCCTCGCGCAGCCCCGCACCCCTCCGCGCGCGGTGGTACAAACGCGACTGACTGCATTCCGCCGCGCTTCCTGACCAGGGCAAGTGCAGCGGCATTACGCTGCAAGTACGTACCGCGGCCCCCGCGAGACGCCGCGCCGCACCCCCGCACTCGCCCGCCTAGCTCACCAACAAGAAATGAACACAAAGGAACTCCAAATCACCAACGTTTTGTATACGCAATCACGTAATTCGATAAAGATGTCTGATCAATGGCATCATCTTTTGATGTTATGTAGCAAAGAGCCTCTGCCCCTTTTAAAATAATCATAAAATCTAATATTATGAAGAAAAATAAAAGGACTCCTCCCGCCCGTTACTCGCCTTCGTCGAGTAAGCCCTTTGTAATCTAATGCATTAAGATTATTAGGTTGTCCTGACATCATCTTATTTCTTTAAAATTTACCGGTCTTTTATGTACAGCGACTTTCTTGTGCTAACATTGAGTTTATGCTTGTATTATTCGACACGGGTATGCGAAATTCAAGTTCGGTTTAAAACTTGGTACGTTTTATGATCGTATCGTGATAGTAATTGCCTAGTTCCAACTAAAAGTGGAATTAAAATTTGAAGCGGGACTTAACATAGGTACGTAGGTTTTGATCGTGCACTCTAAAACGGTCATACGTAGCGCGTTCGATATAAGATACTCAGCCCGGGCAGTTGGATTCAAAGCAAAAAGTATGGAAACACTCGGTAATAGTCCGCCTGCTGAAAGCGTAAGCGTTTTCCATGAGGCTTTTAAGCGCTTATCTTGGGAATGATAGCCGCGGCCGGACGCTGAAAGGCTGTGACGGCAATTTGCTTACATTAGGACATGCCCCGTTTCACCATTGGGCTACACGATGAAAGCCCAGACAATTTTTCTCCTGCAATTCGTATTTCGTTTCGTATTATTATATCTCTCATGCATTTACAGTGTGGGCTATTGATTCGGGGCGCAGTCAGCTATGAATCGAAACTGATTCACTTACAGTTCGGAATGTAGCAGTATTGTAGCAGTTCGCGCAGCTCAATTGAGTATTAAATTGTTTTTAGAAACAATCGCCCAACATAGTTCCGACTCTTTTCGTAACTATGTGTGAATTTTATTTTTAACGTCGTAACTGAAGCGAAAACTCGCAGTAAATTAGAGCGGGCGAAATAAAAACAGTATATGAGTAAACGTCTATTTCTTAACAAGCGGTTTTGTTACCTTTGGGGTTAGCAGTGTCGTTAATTGTACAAAGTGTTTTGTAATTAATGGTTTTAATAAAATGTCACGTTACGTTTTTGTTTCGTATATTTTGTACAAGAGCTTTGCTTTTTCATGGAGAATTCGGTAGTAGGTTCGTAAACAGTTACATCACTGTTTGATCTTTTATCTATTAATATTATAGTGAGTAAAGATTATAATGTAATGTTAGTGGTGTACGCAGGAGTGCGGTGTCCGTAAGCCGTGTGTTTGTTTTCCGCGGCTATTTCTGGACAGCCGCGCGCCGCCATTGTTCCATGAGTTATAGCCGCTCACGAGAAGGTTAAACAACAAAACTATAGCTCCACAAGAGAAAATGAAAGTAAAAATATTGCTTGAAACCAATATTTTATGTTTTGGACGATTTATATAAAATTCTCGGGAAATTTTCCAAGTGTTGCGCGCCGGTTGCCTTCTAAAAGCTGCGCTCAACTGTTCGCTACATAAATGTTACGAATAAGTGTTTGACCGCAATTTCGCGAGATGTTTAGATTTTATATTACATTTTGATAAGATAATGAAAGGAAAATAAACGGTGTGTCAGGTTTTAAAGCGTTTACACTAGCTCGTGTTCCCACGCCGTGCTCTGCGTTTTCATTCCTGTTCTTATCTTGCCATAGTTATCAAAAGGTTTAAAGACGTAACTCGTCGGTCTGGTTTGAAATCTGGCTAGAAGATGCTTTAGTATTTGTCATGTTTCATTTTCTTAAAATTATTTCATCAACAATCTTTGCTAAAACATACTAATATAATGTAAATGTCCCAATGCTGGGCACAGACCTCTGCTCATATAGAGAAGGAACGAGCATTGATCACCACGCTTGCTCATTGCGGGTTGGCGATTTCAGATTCCAATTGCTGGAATCCAGTTTTCCTCACGATGTTATCCTTCGCCGTTTGTCAATGATGTCTTAGAATAATAAAAAAGTAATTCATGTAAGACTAATCTATTAAAAACTAAGCCTAAACACCCATGGATATTTTATTCTAAAATAAAACGACCAACAAAAATCAACTGCAACTCAATATAGCGGAAATATTGGTAGCAATGCATACGCAAATTTTACTCAGCCGTGTTCCTTGCGATTGAATAGCGACCAGTAGTTTCCATATCTAAATCGTTATTGCTTAAACGTAAACCAATATCGCCGTTAATGGTCGAATATTGGAATGTTTACAGATTTACACTCGAATTGTAAGAAATTCTTAAGTTGAGGTTAAGAGATTTGGCTTGAAGATGCAAGCCTTTTTAGTGGATTTGATACTATGACAAGCTCTCTGTTACTTGGGTTTGGTCCGATGCAAAGAACAATACATATTCGACAGTTGTGGTGAATTACATGTAGATATTTTGAACTATCATTTCAAAAGTAACTCTGTTAGGGTGTGTGTTACGCTTTCACAGCTAAACCGCTGCACCGATTTACATGAAACTGTGTGTTGAGTAAGCTTGGATCCTAAGATGGGACATAAGCTAGGCTAGCGCCCGACACCCACGCGGGCAGAGCCGCAGGTTTTCAAAAGGTCAGTTTTAAAAGACAAAACTACAGTAACAGTTAACTCAGACACTTAAAATTGTTTCACAAAGTTACGGATGCTTTTAAGAACTAAATAACAAGATTAACAGTTTCAGATTTACAAACATACTTTTGTGTATAAATTGATCATAAATGTACAAAACTACGAACTATTGTTTTAGCAGTAGAGAGTGTTAAAAAGCTTTGGCCTCCCATAGGAATAAACTTTCAATCCTTTATTATATGTTAAAGATATAGAGTTCAAACTCCACTTATGCCCTTAGGAATTATCCTTCCTTTTAATGGTAATGTCATAGTTATTTTTAAGTTAAAAAAAAAGATTATAATGTGTTTTTTTTTTAAATCGGCTAGTAATGCTTTCTTAGGTCATGAAAAACAATTGAAGAGCTTTAAAAGTATTTTTATGTCTTTATTGTTTTGTTTATTGGAATTTATAAGTTAGATTTCTAAACCATTTAGCGTTGTATGTACCCGAACAAAATAGAAACTGTTAATAAACGATGACGATGAGATGTTTCGTTTTAATATTTAAACTAGCTGTACCCCTGGTTTTACCCGCGTAAGTAGTTTCCACTCCCGAATTATCTTCTTAATCAAATTTATTTTCTTAAATTTTTCCTATTTTTTTATAGTTATTCAGATATTCATGTCGGAGACAAATCCAAGAAATCAAAAATCATGTAATTTTGTCTACTCTCTTGAGTAATAAATGGTGTACCCAACCCGACTTTTTTTCATATATAATGAATGAAATAATATAAAATGAAACTATTTTTGATAAAAAGTTCATCATTTTTCATACAACATCAACTCCTTAACAAGGTTTTACCGTTTAGGCTCTTTGCGTTGTTTCTAGGAAGAAAGAAGCTTTGTTTTCCATTGATTATTTCTTAAAAATATTCACAATTTTTCCAATAACAAGGAACAGAACAAAGACTTTTGAAAGCATTTTTATTGATTCCTATTCTTTGGAAACTCGACCAAAAGGCTTAATTTTTACATTTTCTTAGAGACAATGATGTAATGTGTAACATTCAGGTAATAAAAGGAAGAGTTAATAAGCTTATGGACCTTTCTTCATGTTGGCCTCCCATTTCTTTTCATTACCTACACCATAAAGAGAGATTATTTTTTAAGTCGCCCTTTTCTTGTCTAGTGACGTATTTTTTAATTTTAAAGACATAATAATGGGTCTAGCCTCCGTCTTTTGTTTTAGTATCAGAAACAATTGTTAAATGAAAAAAGCTTTTTGTTTTTGTCTTGGAAAAGCATGAACCTTGTCTTCTTAAGTAGGGATTATTTTTTAAATTTGACGTAGGTATTAAGTTACATTTTATTCGTGAAAAGGTGAAAATTTTGTTGTTGGTTGTATGTAGTATCTCTATGGAGTGTGGAATACGGTTAGGTTTTTGTTTCGAACGTGTTAGATATATTGTCGACGTGTTTGTTTGTTACAACTTGTAGGACTTGTAGTTCGACGGCTCCAGTTTGGTCCCAGAAGACATTATATACAAATCCAGGAGTCGCGGCAACGAAACTAAAAGAATTCCGTCTCAGCATGGTGCCGAGCAAACTTTACACTACGTACGTATTTACGTAACGACGGTACGTAATGCCGCGTACGATTTTGACATATTGCTTTGCAAACAAAGTGTAAGCTTCAAAGCTTTTGTTGCCGACTGTATTTACACTGGCATAAAGCATAAAGAACGCGGACAAAACAAGCGCGATTGTATCACAGTATCTCAGTTCTCACGGCGAAACAAACAAATTATATATATTAACGCAGCGGGTTGAATATTGCCCGATATTAATATTTCCACGGAGGACGAGGGTTTTATTCAGCGAAATTGCAGTTAGAAAGATCCTATTAATGAACGTCCCGGACTCCTTTGTCCGGCGCCGGGGCATTTCCTGCACAATCGCCCTGACACCAAGTAATTAGGGAGAAAAATTCGTTACTCTGACGTCTAGTACAGTGTTTCAGTTTCGCGGTGAAATATTTTTAAAAAGTCGTCGGGATTTGCCGCTGTAGTTAGTATTAATGCGATGTGATGCGCTTTTTAATAAAGCTATTAGAGAGTGTTTTTGTCATTAGCGTCAAATGTGTAAACAAAGGTTTCATTTACATACCTAATTTACATATAGATTCTTACAACATATAATATTATTATTTTCATTAAATAAAACATAAATAATAAATACGTATTAAAAAAATATTAATTAAAAAACATAATAAATCAATGCATCTAATATGTCTTATTGTTAATATTGTATTACGCATTACAATCAAGAGTTTAATTTAACTAAAATACTCACAAAAACTGAAGTAAGTACAAATGTATAGATATAGAAACGTATACAAAAGAGTGTCTACAAATAGTTCGGAGACTAGTTTTTTAGCGTAGACACTTGAATCTACGGCCGTTCCGGTTTGTAAGTCGGCACGATGACCTTTATATTATTTATGGTTTGGTTCACAACGTGGGCGGTAGCGATCATATGATTGTATGGTGCACCGCACGTCAGACGTAACAACGGATGAAGAAAATTAACCTTACTTTGACATAATAGAGCTGTTGAGGCTAAGTGTTAAATGTACGCCTCATGTTACATTGAAATCGTCGTCATTTGTTTTTATTTATTCTTTTATTGCTTTCTTGAGTAAAGTTTGTTGATTTAATTAAATAAAATTTATTGGCTGATTCAGTCATGGTAAATCCTAATTGGACAAATTAAAAATGTCATTTAAAGTATAAAATTCATTCATTAATTAGCTTATTACTACTGAGTCCTCTTTTATAAATTAAAGTCGTTAATGTCTTGAATAATCTTGGAAATTAATGGCTAATTTACATGTTAGATATTAAATAAATACTTAATGTAACGTCTATGTTAAAGAGATTTAGAAAAGGCTTACGATTTTCACGTGTTTGAAGATTTTATGCTAGACTAGACCACAGTCTTCGCTTTATTTACTTGATCTTTACAATTTATAATACCTTTATTAAATCATTTACTTGTGTGAAAAGGGTTCTTAAAGGTGGACTCTACGAGTAATACAATCACTTATTTTTAACGAGACGATCCCAAAACTCCCCCTTTCTAAAAACCTTTTGTTTACCAGTAAGAAAAAGTATCCAATCTGCCTATTCTACCTCTAAAGCGAATTTAATTTGAATAAGCTTATCATTATACGAATTAATTGTGTTGTTTTTTATACCAAATCCACAATAAATCTGTTTGGGGTTTTTTTTAATTAGTTAACTATCAACATTATTATATATTTTTAAACACAATCAGTCATGTCTTTAATTTATTTATATTTAATTTGAGAAATAAAACTGTATCAAAAAACTCTTTTAAACTTTTAAAAACCACACATATGATTCTTCTAAGAACGTGTGGGTTCCCGAAACATTTAAGCGTACAATAAACTTGCATATACATTATAACTTTTTGAATAAAACAATTGAATGATGACGGATGGCTTAAGGCACTTTCTTTTTAGCGTGTCAATTGAATTAATTTTCTAGATAAGTACTGAGCCACACTAAGAGAATCCAGCTTACAATAGTACCTACTCCCATATTAATCGCTACTCGCTTTTAATCTAAAGTATGTGTAATCATTATACAAATTTTCTGTACACTCACGGTGAGGTAACAGGGCCCCTCAGAATACGTCTGTTTTTATGTGTGCCCATAAAATGAACTGTCCGTGGACCCAGAAAGATATTATTTACTGTTAAAGATACGTTCTTACGCTCTACTTACGAATAATGTTCATTAATAGAATTACGGGTTTGAATGAAGTATATTAAATCTTTAGATGATATGGAACTAAGAGTTATTCGCTTATTTATGGGGCTAAATAGTTTTTATACCGTAGTTCTGCATTAATCATGAATTTCTTTCTATACAATTTCAA
Source organism: Diachrysia chrysitis (assembly GCA_932294365.1). Taxonomy (NCBI): domain Eukaryota; kingdom Metazoa; phylum Arthropoda; class Insecta; order Lepidoptera; family Noctuidae; genus Diachrysia; species Diachrysia chrysitis. Next base: position 9,648,482 of record OW028645.1, read on the forward strand.
AACAGTCTTTAATTTAATTCACAACGATCTCATAGATTTCAAGACATACCTATGTAAGTAATGTATTTTACACTTATATTAAAAATTTCCGGCCGTTTCATGATCATAAATAACCATAGCGGTATTTGAGTAATTACAATCAACATGCCATTTTTCACATTCTTCACAACCAAGACTATTTGACGAACTAACATACCATACCAGTTTACACACTTTAAGTACCAACAGAAAACACGTCTTCGGAACACATAAATTCAAACTTTTAATTAAAAACACATTATTTATTAGCGAAAAAATTTTATTCTTAACAAAAAATTTATTCAACTAATTGGACTGTGCAAAATATTGCAAGTAACCAGTAATTTGTTTGTATTTAATTGGTAGCGAGGTGGAAATTCACAGCAGGAACAAAGTGGCTCAGAGTGTTAACTAGTTTCATCGTTTTTAAAAAAACTGTTTATGAGAAGGCTTAACGAACGCGGCGGCACGCACGCGCTGCGGAAGAATAACAAATACGCCCACAGATCCCGCCCTAGCTGTTAACTGCGATTGTTTAGTGCGTCTGGCTCACTTTCTAATTTTATTTTAAAAATATATATTTGAATTTCGTGCCTTTATTTTCTTTTTAAAAGTCTAAACGGCCAGACTTTGTAGCAAACTGAATTTAATATACTAAATATTGGGTAAATGTAAAGTTACATAAAAACTGTATGGTAAAATATTTACCTTTTGTAACTTATATTTTTACTCAATAATACCTACATCATTATTGTGAAATTTTCCGGAACATTGTAAAATCAGCTATGAAAAGTCGACAACACCGAAACAAATGTTTTTATTTCATTCTTGGTAAAAAGCAGTGCGTAAACATTTCAAGCCGACATAGTCTGAATTATTACACCTATTCAAACTTTATGCATGTTATAAACACGCAAAATGAGCCAAATGTGGAAATTCCATTATGACCATGATAGTACCGTCGCTAGTCCAACACGAAGGTTTAATACCTGTTTTAAAAGAAAATCCCATCACGGATCGCAGGAGATATTTCGCTACACGACATTATTGCATTTTTGCTCACGAAACACCTGAAAATCATTAATTAATTTCAAAGCTATTATCGCTACCGCTTCGGCACGTCGTACGACGGCATGCGAACTACTAATTTGTTATTGTAAAGCATCACGGGAACATCATACCAGCGAACAAATAGTGTCGGCGAAACTTGTACTACAGACACACAACGTCAGTTAAAATCACATCGTATCGTGACAGAATCCGTTCTTTGCATCACTAATTGATTGTTGAATTGGAATTAATACACTCATTAGATGTATGAATGCAATTAGGTGCATAGTTGTGTTGCGAATACCGTTTCGCGCGGTCGCACAGAGCTACAGACTTTCAAACGAAATTACGGAGAAACTAATATAATGGTGCAGGCGAACCACGCGATACCGCGCGTACTATTAACATGATTTATAATTAACTCTAATATCCTGGTCATTGATTATAAACATTAGTTATTTTTATATATTTCTACGTCTCAAATACAAGTATTTTTAGTATTGGACTCTACTTTTAACTATTATAATTGAGTGGATCCAATCATTAAGTGGAGGATAATTTTACACCGAGACTTGAATATAAGTATTACGGACATGGAATGTATTCTGTTTGCTTTCTCTTGCATTATGTTGTTTTCTATTTTAAGATAACGACATCGTAAACAATCACGGAACATTAGAGGAGACGGATGAAAGAACTTTACTTAAATGTTTTGAGTATTTTTGATTGTTATGAAGGAGCCATTTGTGTAGATAATTTAATTTATTAGTTTATTGTCTCTCGTTAAATATATTGGTGTTTAGCAACTGTTATCGTAGGATTGTCTTCCCACGCGAGATTTAAGAGGAATGCAAGATTCTACATTGAAGTTATATTTTTGAAAATTGAGCGTCCTAACTGATGTACTTTCAAAAGTTAGTGTTAGAATAAATATGTTTGTCGTTAAAAAGGTTAACCAAAATTTATAAACAATAAAAATTTAAACCTACAATATTTTATAAGACTTTGTTTATAATTTGAGTTTCCCGTTAACACATATTTGTTGCAATAAAAATACTTTCAAGTAGAGTTAGGTATTCAGGTGTGCCGTTAGCTCTAGACCAGACTTCCTTGAAAAAAATTTTGCATGGTAATGGCGTGTGATTCTTTGGAAACATTTGCGGGCCGTTACTTATATAGTCCCGACTCCGAATATTTGCACACGTGATGAAAATTCAAACGATTTTATTCAAATGAATATTACCATCGATTTGACGACCCATATCCCGCAATTCAAACGTGACAACGAATACTAGGAAATTCATCAGTTCATCAGAATAATACTTTGAATTTTTTTAAACAAATTTTGTGCAGCGAACATTTGGTTAATTAAAATCGGCACTTTACCGAGCTTGTAATGATTTTCACTTTGGTAAATTGACGAAGCAAATGTTATGATTGTGGGGACATTATGCGCTATCGATTTAGAAGATTTAGGGGTAAAAATAAATTGATATTCAAAAAGATTCGGGAGTTATTTGTCGGAGGAGTGAGCGAATCAGATTTGCGCGGAAGTATTAAAATAACATAAACACACCTTTGACGGGTGGTCTTAATGAGAAAAGTTTGATACGACTTCCATTTAAGTCAAACTTCTGTCATCAGCGTTTACTTTCCTAGGCAGGGTGCGGCCAGCGGTGCCGGCGGTATCTCGGAAACGAGATAAGAAATCTCTATAGGAACGTAAACAAAACTTGATTTTGTTATTGACTGGAGACGACCGCTCTGTTCGATTTCCGCTTTTCTTAACTTCTGTTGAGATTGCATTTGAAATAGCGTTAAAAGTTTACATTGACGAAGTTCGGCGCCGACTAGTGTTAAAAGATGTTTTGGTTTCGAATAACTAACCTTGATCAGCTAAAGTAAAATCGTTCTTCAAGGTTTTCAACTAACGGGTAACACAAATTAAAAGAACATGAGTTTTTCAGCGAGTTTTAATGGAAACAACATTATATCAAGTAATTCGCACCTACACTTTTAAAGTATATTTAACTCTGAAAACTTCTGATACTCGGCACTGTTGAAGATTTTATTACTTTACTTGTTTAATTTAGACTTGACACTCAAGGTGGGAAAACATTATATAAAGTTTAAACTTACAGTGAGAAAAACAGTTTGAAGTGTCAAAACTATCAATTAATTTCAATATTCCCAAAGGATTAATATAACTAAAGTTATATTCACAGCGGAGACGTTAATATGCCTAACTTATTATGCGTGCGAACTTTGACTTGCGAGTAGTTACGATCGAAGTTAAGTTGTAGTTAGTGCGCCTATCTGAAAGTGTCGCGGTAAGACAATGTTATGCAATAAATATAATTGTTATTTATTTGTCGTGTGTGAAGTTTTGATCAGTGCGATACTCGTGCCGCATTCATGGCATGGAGGGCGCGATTGTATCGTTATACATTAGTCGCGGCCCGAGAGAGTTATTATCAGATCCGTTTGTTCGCAACTTTGCGAGCGTCGTGCTCTCTACTCGTAGAAACTTATCGGTCGAGTGCTCACGGCGACGGTGACAGATAAGCGGGAAACGATGCGAGCGTGGACTTACCATGTTAGAGAGCAGCAGCCGTTGGTGTTTAGCGACTTGAGGATCGAGGGCTTGGAGCGGGAGAGCAAGGGGTAATGGGAGAGGCAACGGTAGCGGGAGTGGGTGCGGGTGCGGAGCCGGCTGCAGGATGAGCGGCGGGCAGCAGGCGCACGGCGTCACGTAGGACACGCACCCGAGCTGCGGCGGGAACAGCGTGCCGGCGGCCTCCTCGAGGCCTCGCACTCGTCTCTCACGACCGCATCCGCGGCCGACCACTGGCGATCGACGGCCACACGCGCCGCCGACTTTCCGACACGAGTCGAGATGCCCGACTAGCTGACAAGTCCGAAGCGGTCGCTTCCGAATTTATTTCAACTTAACGCGGGAACTCCACAAGTTCTTAACCGTGGCGCAAAGTGAGTTGGAAAGTGTCGAAACTCGAGTTTTATTAGTTAAGGAAGGGCCGGGTTGCCGCGAGGGAGCGGGAAACTGTGCGTTCGGGAGAAGCGAGAAACGTCGCGCAGGGCTCGCGAGAGTATGGAGAGAGTGGCGTCGTGCACGGAGCACAAGTCGCCAGGCCGGCGTGTGGCGGTGGACTGAGCGGCGAGGCAGGTGCGCCGCGTCGCGCGGAGGGCGCTGGGGGCGGGCCCACCTGATTCACCTGGGCGCCTGCGCCGCGCTCGCTCAGCCTCCGACACACCGACACCACACCGACACATCAAGCTACTCTATCCAACTAACATTGCACTATCAACCGTCATTATGTTGCAACTTTCAAATGTTATATTATAATTATGAGCTTGTGTTATTACAATACAAAGTAAATTATGTACATATAAAACGATTTAATTCAAAAATATTTTAAACGCCATTTTTTACTTTAAAACTTTCTGAATAAGTAGAAATAAGTTTTCTATCAAATATTATACTGAAATAAGCTGAATTCATGATTCTCAAAGCACTTTCATGTGATAATCATAAAAAAAATGGGTAATTAAGAACTGCATAAAATTAGCGGTTGCTAAAATAAGTTCTAAACAAAATAGTAAAACCAACCTCGTTGTACACTATATAAAGTAAATGAGCGTAATAAAATAAATTGGCGACTCGACGACTCGCAAATAAGAAGGCATTATCTTGCGGAAATCTCTAGCGGGATAACCGGGATAAATCGCATTGATCTTAGAGGTCCGGCTTTCGTTAAAGGACATCTGAAGAGGTACGATGTAAGCCCGTTGTACACGCTTAGAGGGGATTAGGCACCTTTTAACGTCGAACACTATTTACTTTTAGGATATTTCCTTCGAGACAGATTACTCTCTCGTTAGTGGCCAATGAGTAAACACGAGTGAGGATTACGCACATGCTGTTGGCACGTGCGATGTGTGTCGGACGAAATGTTCCGTGAACAAGGACGTGATTCTTGATAAGAATAACCTCTTTAGCTGGCCATGAACTTGGATTGCGAGTGTGTTCCGCGTTTCCTTTACAATAAATTTATTACTTTAAACTTTCGATGATTTCAATAAATTAACACAATAATATTTTTTTTTTAGATGCACCGTAAGGTTTATAGGATTTCTTTTCTCTTGGGTCAGGCTGATCGCAATTCAATGACTTTAGTTTGAAACGACTCATTTTTCATAAATATAAGTATGCAAGACTTTTTTTAAACTATAAGAGGTAGAGCAAAGAGAAAAACAAGTGTTAATTTGGACATTTAATAATTTAAGCAATTTCCGAAAAAATATTTCAACTCCTTTAAGAATAATTCTAAGATTTGACAAGCTTCGAGCTTTTTTCGAGCGATTTTTGCGCTCTAAGTTAGACAGAATTTGAATAGAGTCCTGTGAAATAATATTTAAATAATATAATAGATAGCTACAAGGAGGTTCTTTTTACATGTCAATACATATTATTACACTTAAACTATTTACGGCCCCCTTAATGTAAAAACATTTTTAGAAAAATCGACCGATATCAATTTCAATTTAAAATGTTGAAGGTTGTGAAATATGTCGATTTCGATTAGATATTAATAATATTATTCAATATTGAATTTCGAACAATAGAAATAAATAGTAGGTATTTTTATTAGCTGATTTTCCTCGTATATTTTTTTGTTTGTATTTAAACCGCGTAGCTGACACAAGTATACATTTCTAAATTTAAAATTTCAACTGAATCAATACAATCAAGTTCTAATTCTCGTTCTAATTTTAAGCGTCAACTGTTTAGTCGGTTAGCAAATTCTAACTACAAAGGCTACATACTTCAAACACACCTTCCACTGTTAATAATAATTAATTCTAATAATCGACATATCAAGATAAGGTAATTAGAGAATGTGGTGTATTGACATGTTTCTGAAGATATTCTGTTCACTGTTTGTGTAGTCTGCCCGCCAGATCTTTACTTACAACTAATGAGATTAACGTATCCAGGATGAAAGATAGCGGTTGTGTGTCATGATTAATACAAAATACAGAACTATGTGCGCAGCTTCGATGTTATTTAGCGCTGGGAATATTTGAATTAATGTGATAAAGACAGGACTGATATGTTACAACTTTGTGGGAGTAATATGTAAATTTTTGGTTTATTTAAGATTTGAAAGAAAGAGTAGTAGCAAAAATTTAAATAATTAAATTTTTATATACAATAATTTATTAAATATTACATTAAATAAAGCCAAAGAGTTTTAGTTTAGAGTGAGTCGTATCTGTAAGAGTTATTTTCAAAGCCGGCTGATTAAATAAAACTTTTTTATATTTGATAAGCCCAATTCTCGAGGAAGGTTATACGCTATTTAACATGACGTCACTTGCCTTAGGAGAAAAGCAAGGCGACTGAAACGGAGGCACAGCTAATTGAAGATATACAACTTTAAATTCCCGGGAAGTACAGTACCGGGATTTCCTGGGAGCAATCTGTTTCAATTGCATAGAAATAAGACAGCATCAAATAAAACTGTTTTTATTTACTCTAAAAGCCCTTTTTTCTCAACTCTACACAAAGAAACTCTAAACCACGAATATATTCCATTGCTATTAACACTACTTACCACATAATAATGTAAGTATTAGCGGCTTATAATTTCCGCGTCCAACATGCAACTCGTTTCTAACAGCCTAAATATTTATCCCCACTCGTATGACTCACTGTATGTGTATGACTCCCTGTATGTGTGTAACTAGATGGCATAGGGTTGTCTACATTTATAAGACAAGCTAACAAAATATTGTACTTAAAATAATATGTATGCAATTGAAATATTAGCTGATGCCCGCGGCTCCGCCCGCCTGGGTATCTATGTCCTTTGTTGGGATCCAAGCTTACTTCATACCAAGTTTTAACAAAATCGGTTCAGCGTTTTAGCCGTGAAAGTGTAACAAACAGACAGACAAATTTACTTTCACATTTATAAAATTACTATGGGGACACCTAGTAGGTACAAATACCTAAACTATATACCTAATAACATAAATATTAGCAACCCTAATCGAAGGCATGTGAGTGCGAATTCCGTAGTTCAAAGTTAGGCTGTGCGCCCGCGCGGGCCCCGGTCGTTGAACCTGCGCGCGCGCCGCCAAGCCGTCTACGCGTTATATAACGTAACCTTAACATTGGGCCAGATTGGAACCTTATTCAGAAAGCGTTGATTGTTATCCGTTAACCCGGTTATGATAACAGGTGAATACAAGAATGATGTAAACTTTTATGGTGTGTCGTGGGATTCGTTTTACTTAAATGGGCAGCATTAAGCAAGATTGTGTGTTTATACTATTCTAGACTTTATGTTTTTCATTCAGTCGCTTTTGTAAATAACTTTACTGTCCTGCCATAGCCAGTAGGCAAAATATAAATACCTTCGGAGTCGAACAGAGAATGCGCTTGCGACCCCGCGATTTTGGCCAAGGGCAGAGACGGGACCGGAGTGTTTTTAGTCGGTGAAAGTCTGATATATACCCATGCCGCGCCCTCGGCGTAGGTTAAAGCCGAAAAAAAAAAGTAAGTAGACAAAATAATAACACAATAGAAATGTTTAAATGTTCACGGGAAAGGGAAATTGCAAGACTTTAAATAAGCAAGACTCCCTCAACACATTAGCAACATAGGACTAAGTTACTTGATGTTGCTATCTTTTATACTCACAGTTAAACAACATAGCTAGGTAAAACACTTATCCTTCGGCTTTTGAAACATAGCTCAACACAAAAATTTGTAAATCAACTGTCAAATCTCATGTTAAGCGCTGCGATCGGTTGTTAGGGTTTTGGTCAACAAACGAATAAATTGATCAGTCTTTCAGCACTAGGGGTACACCTTGAAAGACGAGATAAATTCATTTAGTAAAACAATTAAAGAAGAAACATACTCTTTTCAGTAAAAATATGTTACATAGTCACTCATTAACTAGATTGCTATACGGTATTGAGGTTTGTTTATTTATTTACTCAGTTAATGCTTTAGGCACAGTGTACATACATAGGCGGACCTAATGCCAGAATAAATGCTATGCCAGTAGGTGACAAACCTTTAGGTGACAAAGAAACGAACATGGTAGATGCACCGAAAATTGTGATACCTTTCCAATATTCTTAATTTTATAACAAAAATACATACAAATATATGTAATACTATATATGTAATACTATATATGTATACTATTTGTCGTTATAATCATCGACCAGTATAAAACTAGTCTAATGAGTTATACAACAAGGCTTTGATCATGCCCGCTTTCAATTACTATAATACCTAATTAATCATGATTCTGATACTTATTAATTAATTGGAATACAGATAAAGAGCAAAGGTTAAGCAAAAAGGTAGTAGTTAAAGTAGGTAGGTATAAGTAATTATAATTAATTAATTTATTAGTGATCGAAATGAACATAGCAGGAAAAACTTCTGTAATAAACGAAAAATGCTTGCGAGTCTCTAGGAAAGTACACAACAAAAATATTGTAAAGAATTGCCAAAGGAAACCGATACGTATTAGTCGATCTAAGATCAAGCAACACTTGCCAAGGTTTGTCAATGGATGGGTTACCAAGATACCACACTTACCACCCATTAATATATCAAAACACAATTAATATAACACCCATAATATGATCTTCGGCAAAAAGGAATAAGAAGAAAATACAAATGAAATAACTTGAATTTATTTAGTTAAATTTAGGATATAAAGAAGTTTATAGCAACAAAAATAGATAAATAAACTTGATTAAAATAGGTTTAATACACAACACATATAACGATAATAATCACCATTATAAGTATGCCGAGCATACTTTGATAAATGGTACCATAAACATATTGCAATATCCTGTTGTAACCAGTCTAAAGAACATAAATTGTGTGTTTTTTTGCTATGTAATGGAAATAAGTACTTTTATTACCAAAAGGTTGACAGAAACATAGACAGGCCGGTAATCAACGGCCTGTGACCTTAATCATAAATTATAAAAAAAAAAAAACTAATACCTACAATGCCAATGCAAAATTGATATTAGCTTAGCGGACAAGTGATTTAGGTTACTTGAAAAAACAAAATACTGTCAATGGAAGTTAATAAAAGAACTAACTGGAATCTTAACGTTGACAGTATTTTTTCGCAGTGTTTTGTTTATGTGCCTGCTAAATTAATAACAATTTTGCTTTGGCATTGTATTAGATTTTTTTTTGCAAAATGAAGAATAGATTGACTATTCCATTTTACCACGGCGCCTATCCTATTTTAAATTACAGAAGCAACCTATCACAAGATAAACTAAACAAATTAAAATTCATCCCTGAATTAGCCCCAAGTTCAGTAGTAAAGATAATATTCACCACATGAAGATTACTTAGAATAAAGAATTAGACACGATCATTGTCACAATCAAGTGAACACACAATCTATAATCGATTCAAGTATATCGAGCAGTAAAGTCATCGATACACGCAAAAAATTCAAAATAACGGACGGAGAAAAGAAAACATACCTATAGCAAGCGCATCGTAATGCAAGTAAATCGTCCGTGGAATCCGAGAACAAAACCGAATAAATTGTTTTAATAAGGCATAAATTACGAGAAAAAAAATCGGTCCGATCACGCCGTTACGATGGTTGGCCATGGCATTTACGCTTTGTTGGATACCGTACATGGTGCGCATGAAATGCACTTTTTGTTGCACTGAGCTGGTTTTTGCCGCGGCATGCATCGCATACACAGTAATTTGCTATTAGTGCAGTTATGGGTACACAACGGGATGGTTACGCTTAGCTAACCCTCTTAGATTCAAAGTTCAAGCGTTGCAGCCGATGCAGGTGACGTTATAGTTATAACGATCATAATGGTGAGTTAATTAGAACGTATGGGGTTCTGCTTCAATGATTATAGCGTTTCGCAACTTTGTTCCACTCAGTTAAAATGTAACGAGTTTATTAATTTGTTGCAGGAGTTTGACTTTTTTAACTCTTTTTAGTATCCTTCTATGAATCAGGGTTCTTTAAATGAATATCAAATTATTTACATAGATATTTAAAGTAGTTTACTTAGTTGGGTATCAATACTGTCTTACCTCATTTTTTTCCGTAAAACATAACAAATGAGCTTAAAAAATATTTCACTTAGTATCATAGAAAAATACCAAGTCTGTTCTTTTAAATAATTCTTTGTGTGCGAATAAACTATCTCTTTGGGGAGTCGTAGAGTGAAAATAAACAAGTATACAGCCTCGGTAAGGTTGCTGGTAGACACAGAAATAGCCCGGTGCAACGACTCAAGGATTACAACAAATTCACAATGACGTAGGCTACAGAATAAATCATTGTTTCAAGCAAATAAAACTGAATGTAAACATTTTGATTCGGGAAACAAGATTCAATAAAATACAGTGTCGTGTGTCGTCTCTCAACGAAATATTTTTAAGGACGCATTACAACAAAGTAAAATTATGTGGTCGTTCAAAACTGAGACCGGGAGCCAACTTAATGATGTTTTGCGTTTAAAAAGCTTCCGAGTTACTAACAAGAATGACATTTAAATGTAACCAAGAGGATTGGGAATTTCTTAACGTTTAGACCAAATAAACATAACGTCCTGACGTATAAAGATGTCCAAGACCTTGCACATGACAGAAGAAAATGGAAAATTTATGATGATGATGATGATTATGTACAACATAACAAATAATGTTATGGCATCAACGTACACAGGTATTATCGCATTGTTTGATATTAAAGCGCGTTCAAATTAGAACAGAATTTTGATGATGCTTCGGACAAAATCATTATAATTAATGAAAGCACAGCAACAGTGCGTTAATCCACTTCCCATTATGTTGACTCCATTAGCGCATGTAATGTGAAACACTAAAGCGAAAACAAAATTTCAACTGAATGAACCGAACAGTTTCTAATTATCAATTCGGAAACTAGAATTCTTCCTAATTGTCAGTTCATTTTGAAATGGACCATCGTTGGCGCTGGCGTATACGTTACTGATGATAATGATTTGCTGAACATAATGGACGGAATTTTCTTCGTGTTGATGTCTGACGCATGCACTGCATTTTCTTAAAGCCATTAGCAAATAATGTTCGTATTTCTCGATATTTACTTGTTACCGAACTGCGGGTAATATTTGATTTAATCCGATTGGAAATTCCAAACTGAACAACGAGTCATTTACAAAAAGACCTTTTCCTTTGCCAGATTATTTAAAAACTTATGAGTAAAAAAAAACTTTATAATAATCTCAGTACATATTATGAAGATTCGTCGAAAAATACAAGATAGTAAGTAGCGACAACATTAATAACAAAATAAACTATTATTTTATTAAAACAAGACTCCCCAAACGCTAGTTACAAATTATGCATTTACATATATTGTATCATTTTACGGTTCATAATACACTAAAGGACGTATCCTTTAAATTCAATGTATATTTTACTGTAATAAAACAATTAAAATTAACTTCGCTCCATACAGACGTGGGTTAATTAAAGCATACAATTGTATGAAAACATTAAGTGAGAGCGCTGATTAGATTTTTCACTCCTATTAAAATGGTGTGGTCATTTCAGATTGCATAATAATATAAAGTTTGTTTAAGTACATAATGAGTTTAGTGAATGCATTATTGTAGCGTGGGTATTATTAATTTGGTGTGGCACTCGTAAGTAGGCTTAGAATATTCTTTGTGGAGTGTCGCCGTCGGGAAAAGGGCTAGCGAGCTGAGCTAGTGATGTAGCTTTTGTCATTCGATGAAAAACTGAAAGATGAAATTTTATTTAGGTAACGCAAAAATTTTCTAAGCTCTCTCTATCGACTATGACAAAACTATGTATTTTAGAACGTAGAAACAAGAATGTGATAGGTCATTAACATTAATAAAAAACAATCAGCAAAATGTTTGGTTATACAAGTCATGGTGAAAAAGAGAACAATTTCCCTTAATAAATTGACAAAACATTATTGAGCATAATACTGCCGTTAATAATAATTAAATCTAATCACACAGATCAGAACAACAGTCCAAATAAAAAATCAAGAATCATCGATACCGATAAAACATAACGCTCATGTCTAGCTTTTACACCTTTCTCTGTCAGCTTCAGATCAAATTAAAAACAGAATTTATTATAAGTATCATTAATTATTTAACGCAATACTGTGTTCACCGGCGCTGGGCGGGACGGCTTGACCGCACACCGTGTTTTTGCTACCAAATTTACAGGTACAAACAGAATACAATATTAAGATTAACACTGTTGGGATGAACGTACGGATAGTCAACGTAGAAAGGATAATTAGTTTCGCGCGTAAAACATCACAATTAACTTTGCCTTGTAGGTATGGTACCCATTTACATATTTAGGCGCTTCGTTTTAATTCGTACGATACATTTTGTTGTAAATTTGTTGTGACTACTAATTTATGTGTCGCGAACTTCTGATATACGATATGTTCATAATATATTCAATTTGTATTGTGAGGCCTGGTTAATGCTTTTAATTCTTTTGTGTGTTTAAATTATTTTGTAGCAACCTTTTTTTTAATGAACACATAGCAAACTAGATAGGTTTACAGGCCACACTAACATTTTATATTATTTTTTATAACTCACTGACATTTTATTGAATATTATAATCCGCTTACATAGGCTGAATATAATATGTAATAAAAATGTTAGTGTATAATATAAAATGATAGTGTGGCCTGCAAACCTATCTAGTTTACTATGTGTACATAACAACTCCTTTTTACACGCCTATAACTATATTGTGGATAAAACAAGACGTATAAACTCATTTTGATTGACACATGAATCGAACAAGCCTTTGATAGTTCCACGTACAACAAAGCGGACAACACGTCAATATTAATTTGTGCTTTTATTTATTCCAAACTGAACAAAACACGAGTACCTACATACAATATTTTTATTTTTGTTGCCATGAGCTTATAGCAAGGGGATTAGTGAAATAGGGATTACACAATATTTTACAAGTGGTGTTCATCTATAGGATAAAATCCATTCCAAATTACGGATGAAAATCGAAAAAAAATAATATTCGTGTAGCATGTATTGCAGAATACGTTTTTAGTGGAAAATACGAAATGAATTTCATATTAGAAGATGCTCGAATCCGTGTGGATTTCAAAACGATGGCAATTGATAGTTCGGGTAGGACGGGGACCGAGAAGTAACAAACTTTATGAAAAGTTCCCCTAACATCGTAGGCAACAGCGATACGATATGCACGTAAATCCCTCAAAAACTTGTCTTAATATTTTATTTCAAACTAGCTTTTGCCAGCGACTTCGTCCGCGTTTCCGTCGTTTTTCGTAAAAAAGTAGCATATGTCCTTCCTCACTGTTCAGTGGTTTTGATGTAACAGACAGATTAACTTTCGTATTTTAGTAGGGAAATATAATATATCACGTTACACAAAAATAATCCTTATAGCATGATTCAGTATTCACGCGCGACGGCGCGATGGCTTATTATCGTATTTCATGTATAAGTTTGGTGTTTCTATACCGATTTCTATGATTCTTTTTTTATTGAATAGGTAATAATGTAAACTTTTTTTAATTAGGGATGAGTGAGAGTATAATAAACGTAAGAGTAAACAAATATAATCAGAAATCTCCGAACTGCTAAGCTATCGGGAGTTACACGTGTTATTGTGAGTCAACCATAAAAGATAGACATATGCTGTTGTGGGATATTTTTTAGATCATTTTATGTAGAACATTTCCGTCATACATGATTTCTATGTAGCTTTAACCATTAAGGCTGCATACGCGACGGAAGCTTAAAAAATACCGTTTTCCCAACATTTCCCTTCACTGCTCTGCTCCTATTGATTGTAGCGTGATGAAAAGTATACTATAACCTGCCCAGGAGTATGAAGAATAATTGTACCAAGTTTCGTTAAAATCCGTCCAGTAGTTTTCGTTTCTATAAGGAACATACAGACAGACAGACAGACAGACAGACAGACAGACAGACAGACAGACAAAAATTTTACTGATTGCATTTTTGGCATCAGTATCGATCACTAATCACCCCCTGATAGTTATTTTGAAAATATATTTGATGTACAGAATTTACCTCTCTACAGATTTATTATAAGTATAGATATAGATATAGATGTACAATTAGTTATTCGGACCTATTTATGTTAATGACGCTTCTATTTCGTAAAAGGGAATGCCGACGTCCCTTTACCGTATATATTCGAAATGTCAGATGTCAAAGAAATTTTAAGTCGAAATAAAAGAAGGACCAGGCATATTTGAACATCCTGTACTTTCGCTACTACCTACAGCTATCCAAACACATCTAACATATTCTGGCAATCGACCACGAATGTCTGTAGTCACGCTTGCGACTAAAAGACGACGAAGTAGTTCCCTCGCTTGCCGCAAAACATTTGAACTTTAAATGTAAAATAAGTTCTTCGAACGTCTATTCAATATTACAGTCAACGTAGAAGGAATTAAATATGAATATTTGTCTGCCCAACAGTGTTCGGTCCGGACCCTGTTCTTTATGACTTTGTAGCGGTTACTAAGTATCAAGAGTAGGTTTACTCAGGCCTATCCCGGGGCCTGTTTTGGTCGGCCTACTTGTAAAATGAATATGAAAACGTATTTGCGTTGTGACTTGTAAATGTCCCCCGGCGAAATGACGACATTGTTAATAAATTACTTGTAAGTCTTGTGTGTATCTTAAAAAGTTTGGGTGCGTGTGTAAAATACCCTAATATACTGTATTACTACATGGTTTAAATGTGAGAACATAATAACATGGAATCAAGGGATTCCTTGAAACGAATGTCTTTATATTATAATAAACATAAGTTGTAATGTTTATTTATTTTTGCACACGTATTTGCTGTATTTTCTTTAATAAACAAAAATTCACACCTTTTTTTACGAACTAATTGAAGCTATACGCAATAGGAAATTAAAAACAAATATCTTTGAACTACTAATAAAGTTCTGCAAACAAATTCCAACACCTTTGATACAAATTTGAATGAAGCCTCTACTTGGCCACTGCCACTATAGAAAAGGAGGTACATTTTGACACGAGCTGGATTAATGGCAGTATGTTTGTTCCCAGTTAAGTGCAGATAAGACTCTCACAATCGCGCCTCTCATTAAACAAGGGGGAAGTGTTTGTAATAATTGATTAAACCTATATGTATGTCGACTGTTGATTAATTGTCACAGTATGAGTACACGGGTTTAGGGAGGCTAGAATGTGCTAAGTTTTGAAACATGGAGCAATATTATGGAGTGGTTGATTACGCTTCTGCCAAATGTACAGATGTTTCACTGTCTCTTGAAGGTCTGCAATAAAACTGTTTGCCGTTTACTAATGCATTAATTAATAAAGATTAAATAAATAACTTACAACAATTTGTTTTAGTAAAAGACATAAATATATTAAAATCAGCTAACTCTCAGTTTTTACAATAATCTAAAAAAAAAAAAAAAATTTTAGGTTTCTCATTCCAAATTACATTTAAACAAAGAAGTTGCATTATATTTTTTTAAACCATTTATAAAAGCTTTTATTTTGATATATTACTCGTTAGGTTTGGTTAAAACAATACACCTATTAACGACTTACAATTTTTAGCCAAAATATCGCCATTTTTTTTTCTAATCCTATCTTTGGTCACTTGGATTTTTGAGCTACCTTAACGCAATAGCTTAACTGTCAAAATTCGTTTAGCCGTTTGGAGGATATGTGGTAGATAATAAAGAAATTTACAAACAGAAATATAGAAACATATATACAAGATACGCGCTAAAAACATAAACCTATCTTAGCAGTCGAGTAAAAAGTGTCACTAATAAAAAACTTTGCTCTCAATAATTTCAATTTCCATTCTACACAAATAGATACCAAACAATTGAAAATGCGTGTACAGTTTACTTTAAAAGTAAATGTTTGTGTGGTATTTGTAAAACGGCGTCACTTAGTACACCGAGTTAAGAATTAGTTTTGACCCCAGAAAACTTCGGTAAAGCGACTTTGATCATTTGTTACGAGTCCCATGTGTTTTTTAGAGCCCAACGTTAAAAGCTTTGAAGTGTGCTTAGTTCAGACATACCCGAAGCCGACTAATAGGCCAAAAAGTGTGCTCGTACATTTAATCAGAGCTAGCGTTACTAAGTCGAACGTATTTGGAAGTAACATATTGGACAAATATTTTGTTAAGTAGATACAGATTTCTATAGTGTATTTTGGAACAAAATCAATGTATAATAAAAACTAGGTACGTATTTATTCTTTTTCAATCTCCTTCTACCTTCTACTATCTCCTTCTAACCTCCTTCTTCTCATATTGCTCCATCTCTATTAATTTACCTTGGTTAAATTAATAGAAGAAGGTAAATAAGAAAACAATTAATATTTACCTAGAATTAAAGAAAAAATATAGAGATGGAGCAATATGACTTGAAAGCTTTGCCCAGCAGTGGGACAATAACAGGCTGATATTATAATGTTATTAAGTTACATCAATATTTCTTAGTTCCATGACCAAGCTAAGTCGGTGTATACCGCGGAACTTATGCAAATGCGAGTTCAATCCCACGTCGTTCTTACAGCCTCACATCGCGACACTGTGACAGCTCAAATTAATTTCATACGTAACAATAGTAAGTATTAATGCGAACATTTCGATATAAATGACTTATTTTGAGATACCTAATTATTCAATTAATAAATATAATATACAACGTGGCAATACCGCCAGTCTTTTGGGTACACTTCCAGTCGACAGCGATGTAGATGAATTTTTCGACACTATTTTTTAGATTTTTTTATTAGTTAAGAGTTCAGTTTTGTTTTAAGTGTCTAAATAGTTAAGTTCGTATATATTTAAAATTGTAAATAACTAATTTATAAAAATATAATATATTTGAAAAAAATATATATATATAGTTTATATCTACATCACTACATAGTTATTTGTATGTTTACTTAACGTATGCTATACACTTTAACGGGGTTTGGTATGAGTGGGTACTCTTTTTAATTTTATAGGAGACCACAGCTTGCAATAACAAAATTATGAACTAAAACTTGGTTTAATTTACTGTACTGTATTTTTGTACCGTTTTATTATCCGTCCTCTTTTACACAGTTCATTAAACAATCGGGCTGAATAATAATAAGCTATTAACAGCTAATTAAACTCTATTTTACAGCGAAAACATTTTTAAATCACTATTCATTTTAACTCTTATAACATTAACGGCTATTATCACAGTCGTTTACTTTACCAACAACACGAACACATAAGGAAGAGGGAATGGTCCACTAACAGCCAATAACCGTGTAATGTTCCGTGATAGCCACTGATTCTATGTCCAGTGGTCAAAAAGTACCCGTATGTACCTACGTTCCAAATAAGAATAGGAACGACAGTGTCATTTCTCTGTAAACTGTCATTAAAAAACTATTTTAATTTGGACTTCCTTCGTTGTAGGTTATTTGGCAGTACTTAAATTTATTAAGTTAAAATAGATATTCTTTTTTTTAAACGAGTCTCGCACTAAAGAATTTAATCCGTGGGGCTTTAGAACAGCCAGACTTAGAACAAGCATATATGAATGACAGAAATGCGGGGATCGAACCCGCAGCACGTCGCGCACAGTCGTAATTATTGGCGTGGTGACCACTCGGCTATCCGTTCATCCAATATTTGTCGGATTGGTTTAAAGCGGCTCAGGACAGAAGATTCCCAGTAGTGTAACAAGTAAAAGGTACCAAAAATGAGGTTTTTATTCTTTTAACAACTAATTTTAATTCCTATAAAAAAAATACGGGATTAGAAAAACCATTTTTTACTAATTCGACCAGTCAATCATATTCTTATTTGAAAATGTCAGAAAATAAGAACATCTCTGTAATATTCACTTTGGATCCCTCCTCCGCCCTTCGCCACAGTCCCTTCCGAAAGCTCTTAATGCCAAGTCGGCCTGACCTCATGCCAGCTACATTAAGCCGTTTATACATTATGCATGAATTTGTTATGCCGTTTGATGTAAAGAAGCTTTAACTCAGGTAGTGCTAAGGTTTTAAGTCAATTTTCTATTAATATATTTTATACTCTAATTTGTCAATTTGTTATTTTGTCGCAGCAAAATTGATTTAGGTACTTTTTTTTATTTATTTCAATTTAATTTTATTTATCTATTTTTATGGACAACTGGCGACCCACCCCGCTTTCGCCTGCACAGAATTATACACACAAACTTTCTACAAGAATCACTCTATCCATCGGTGAAAACCATATAAAAACCCGTTCTATCGTTTTTGAGTTTATTGTGTTCAGACAGACTGATGCGGCGGAGGACTTTGTTTTATTATATAAATTAAATATGACGGTAGGTAAATGATATTCTCGGGCATTTTGGACCAACAATATCATAAAAAGTTATTTTTATTTCTAAATCATTTAGTAGAATAACTTAACGTAACTAATACTCTACAGAAGTAATTCTAAGTAACGCCACCGGTCAAAAGGCTATTTTCATAGGACAACAAACTTTAGATTGTCTTTGAAGTCGTATAATATTAATTAGGGTAATGAAACGTCCGTCCACTTTCGTATCAGAAGTTAATTAATTAAAACCACTTGCGCAAACAATGCTTCAAACATTATATTCTGTAAAATATTCAGTTGCATTTTATTTACGAGTTTCCCTGTATATTAATTAACTTAATGACAAAAATCTGAATCTGGTTTGGTAAAGAGCGGACTGAAATCTTTTTCGCCTGAAATCGATAGTGTGTCGTACCTACTCGTTAACCAAAATATTTGGTTTTCAGTGAAGTGAATAAGTCCTCTGCAGGCCTAGTTTTTGGCCTGAAGGCTTATCGGAAATGTAAAATGTACGGAAGCTTACTGTGCACCGTATTTCCACGGTACGAGTATTAAATAACTGTTAAATAATTTAATGGTCGGCCAGGGATGGATTAAGTAGAGTACTCTTATTTACAAATATTTATATAAATATTTCATAACGAAATGAACATATTAAATATATGTAAATTTTAAAATGTGATTTTATTTTATCTACCTTTTTTTTGTCAATGAATAAAACATGTTTCAGAACAAGATACAGCCTCAAGTGATATAAACAAGTGCCTATCAATGCTTATAGGTACCTAAGAACAAAGGTTGGTAATGTATTTTATGAGTACAATGCGTCATCTTTTATATATGACCAAGTATATTTACCTTTACCATAATTGGGAGGCATAATTAGGTTTGTACTCATAATACAGATCATATGAACATACAGAGACCCCTTGTTTCCTTCTCTGGATGCCGCCGGCGAAATGGATTGCCCCTTGCTACGGTTTTGAACTTACATTTATTTTACCCACATTTATACCTACAGAATATGAATATTTAGATTAGATAAGCTTAAAAATATAGAGAATTAAAATAAATATCAATTGAATTAAAACGAATATAATTTTTATTAAATTCTTGACTAAATCCGTGCCATACAATCGCGGTCGACAACAGTTTTATAAATATTATTAACGAAAAATATTAAAATAACCTTTTAAAAGCGTATTGAATTTAATAAAAGCTCACATAATAAATTCCATTTGTAGTCGGTAAAAAGTTTTCTTGCTTCCTTTTTGTAAATCATTAATACCGGGCCAACGAACACGAATGGGGTAAATAGAGCTTATCTCTCACACTGACATATTTTTACATCAATAAATTACTTGTTCTTTTGTTAGAGGGAAATTTGACGATATAAACGAGACTATTCTGAAAATATAATAATAATAATCTGATCCCAAACTAGGCAGAGCCTGTATTATGGCAACTAGACAACTGGTAAACATACTTATATATTTCTTAATACATACATATTTATAAATTACACCCACACACAGAACAAAATGATGATGATCATACTCTTCAATTTTATTTTAATTCTAATACAATGCCTATGTAAAATTGTTATTCATTTAGCAGGCACACAAACAAAACACAATACAACAAAATACTCTCTGTGTTTAGATGCCAGTCAGTTCCTTCCATTGACAACATTTTTTTTAAACTGTATCTCTCACCTACTACATTAATGGTAACTTCGGTAAATGTGTATAAAGTTTCTAGTCGAAATGTAAAACAGGTCAACACAAATTTAAATGAAAGAACACTGAACACTGAATCTTGTGGAAACTACGGCTTACAATCTCGTTACTTTACATTCAAATGTCCTCATTATGATGTAAAAATAAAACTTGTACCTAAAGCTGATTTGGGGAAGGAAAAGATGTTTCATAACTTTAATTAATTTACATATCAGCTGGCTCGTGACCCACGGACACCGACAGAAAGATCGCAAATTCAGGACAATTTAACCTCATTAAAAACAAATTTAAAGTTCCACTAATATTTATCAATGGTAAAATATTTGCTGACCTTTTGTTTGTTTCTTTTACTTGGCTTAACAAAAAACCCTTAATTGGTTTATTTTCCATTAGTAAAACTGAAACTTTTCAGGATCAAAAATGTTCTAATGCAATCAAGCAAATTAATAAGCTGCTCCTACCATACACGGTAATTAATTAGAAGTATTTTTTAATGCGTAATATATCGTTTAAAACATTCTTGAAGTTTACAACTAATTGAAATTTCAAGTACTCAATTCAACCTCCCTTCAAAACATCGATAGAACTTTAAAACACGAGAATGATAAATTGTACAGAATTTTGAATTGGAAAAGTAACATTAATAATAAGTTTAAAAACGTATTTATCATGGCGGCTGTAAGGCAAGGCATGTCCGTTCTAACGAGGGACGGTTCTCCAAATGTTTTGAAAAGGACGCGTAACACAGTAAGCGGAGCGGATTTTTTAAAATTCGGAGACCCTGAGTCTTATCTAAAGTTCGTATGAGATTCTAAACAAGTTCATCTCTCGCTCCGCTATCTGTGTGACCTAACCTTAAATGGGGGAATAATCGCAATGCATCCTACGACAGTCTAAAGCGTTTTACTGCAACGCATTAGACGCTCAGTTATATTTCAAGCGTCTTGATTTCGTTTCTGTTTAGAATATTAAAACAACAGTTTAAGAACAGATTTAAAATGGTCCTTCTAGCTACAGTTTACTGATCATCGATTTAATTTTATTAGCACGCCTTTGTACAGCTTTTATTGGCGAATTGAAAGCTGGAAGTTAAAAGCTTAAAGTTTCTGCCACCGTAAGCCACTGGGACCACTTTGTGAGAATTTCGTGTTATTTACTTTTTAGCGTCCTTACTTAAATTAACCATAGAATACTTTAAGTGTAAAGCAATAGGAAGATTATAAAAGAGTTTTTTTTATATAAATAATTATATTATTGTAATTAAATACTAGATTTTGGGTAGCTGTCGGTAACTGTAAATAGAGTTACAAACCAATCGTATAAAGATATAGTGTAAAAGTTGACGTTAAGTTAAGATAAGAAACCAATATAATAAACGTTCAATAGTTAAGGTACATTAAGCTGGCTTCATATATTACGAATCACCCCGCACGGCCACGCATCGCACAGTGAGTGTTGTGAATCAAACCCAATTTTAACTGAGTTTAGGTATACTTCGACTCGCGATGGATTGCGGCGGACCGGGGCAGACGCGTCTGGGCAATCATGGACAAGCTACTTACCACGGTAGGCGGTGCGGGGTGATCCGCGATATCACACACACCGTGGAAAGTCGACTATACAGACATTACTAGCAGAAAGAAAGACAGATAAGAATAAAAACTCCTCCGGTCTTATTATAAAAAGCGGTTTATCTAATAATCAGGTTTAAACCTCTTTATACTTTACCATGGAGTTTATAGAGGTTTAAACCTATTTATGTAAAAAGACCGCTCATGTATTTTACTTCTGTCTATTTAAGTCAAAATTATCTCTCTGCTACCTGAGATATTTTTAGCTAAGAAACTTTACTTTAACATAGTATTCCTCTAAAAATTTCAATTTAAACGTCCCACGGTCTAATTTTCCCCAAGACGGATGATTTTACAAAAACGTTCAAGATAAAGAGCCGACGTCACTTGTTGCTCGAATTTGGTATGCGTCACACGCTCGCGACGTCTCGACTCCTTCGCAACTGTGTTTAGGAACGTCTGTCGTACGAGCCGTACGGTGCGCGCCGTTTTTATGCGGAACGATTTAAATTCTTTTAGACTTTTTATAAGTCACGTAAACGAACCAATAATAGCGTTTTATTGGATATATTAATTAACGTTTCTCTTGATTTTAAACATCGAATGTGTTTTTTTTTTATTTTAATGCAAACGGCTTTTTTTCTGCTTGACTTGGGAACATTTTAATTACGATTTAAGACGTAGGTATTCTTTTTTAACGGACTTCTAAAAAGGAGGAGGTTTTATGTTCTGTTTGACCGTATGTATTTTTTTTTTCTTTTACATTCATTTAAACTACCCTTATGCATATAAATATGAGTTACCTACCTATATACAATCATGTTTGCATGTGTTAGTTATCTAATCATAGCATGTAAATTTTGACTGAAATAAACAGATTTAATTAATTAATAGGTAAATAGACAGCAACATGCAACCGTAGACCACATTCGACCGCTAACCAATCCAGTCGAGGCAATTATGGTTATAATCATTCCAAAAATATTTGTTATTGCCAAGCGATGAACTGTTAGGGGCAATATTCAATTAGTATATTTTGAACAACCCTAAAATGTTGTGCAGGGAGGCAAATACGATTGATAAACATACCTACAGTTTTTTTTATGTTTGGCACCGTGTTTTGACAGTTTTTTTGTTCAGACCTAATAGGTCTGAACAAAAAAATGGAGAGATCAAATTTAATGGAGTGAGAATTAAAAAAAAATACACAATTATTTAAGTGTCGGCCCTAGGGTGATCAATTGTAAATAACTTATAGCAACGGCCTTAGCCAAGACTACGTTTCCTGTATTATAGAGAAAATGTTTTGTGGGAAGGTCATATCTACCTAAAAATAGCATAATTGTAGAGTGAACCTACTTATAATTTTAATGTTCAAAGATTAAAATAATACACATATTTGTATAATAACTTTCGTGAGGAGTGTTCATAATTATTTAAAACAAAACGGTTCGACTCGCGACACCACCGCCGCCGCGTCAGCTCATGATTAGGGACTCCTATTGAGTCTGAAACTAGTCGGGCGATCCCGAGAATATACGTGAGTAAACCGTTTTGTTTTAAATAATACACATATTACCTATCTACTAATATCCATTTATATTTTATTACTTATTTTATTTATTAAACAAACGACTACCGCTCTAAGGAATTTATACCTTGCATCGGAGGAGTTTTACAACAAACAAATCGCATGCACAAATAACACCCAGATTTGGAACAAGTGTTTGTGGATACACATGAAACATGCGGGGGGGTCGAACCCGCTGTGGTAATTGGCGTGGTGACTTATACTACTCGGCTATCCGTGCTGCCGACTTGGCTATCCGTATTCTCTGATATTTATAACTATTGTACATAACACATTTAAATGACTAGTTATCCTAGTTGATTCGGCTTCTTCTAAGTGTAGTGTCTTCTAACTTCAGCCATTAGACAAAAAAAAACACGTTTGAAATAGTTTCGTTATCGGTCAAAAAGACAGTATCAAGGTTGACGGCAAAAGGTACCACGCTATAGTAAATCAAAGAATGGAATTGCCAAACAGTTTTTAGAAACTATTGGAAGACAATTTTGGACATGATTATACTAGAGTAGGCATAACTTAACCTGCATACTTTTTAAGTAAGAACTTAGTTTCTTAACTAAACAAAAACTTAAGTTTACTAACTAGCAGAGAAAATATACAATGTAAGGTAATCCCAAATGCAGTGGGTCGCTAATAAACTTTGTGCTGTGTACATGACCAGTGTTGATGGCGGATGGTTGACGTCACGCCCGAAATGACCGGTGACGTAGAGCTACGAATTTAATAGACGGTATCTCTTATAAAATTACAATGACATAAAAACGTCTAAATTTATTCAAATTTTGTTTTAATCTAAACAGATTTTTTTGTTTTTATATTGAATGCAATTTAGTCGGAACGTTTATTTATAAATATATATTTATAT
This sequence comes from Diachrysia chrysitis, assembly GCA_932294365.1. Lineage (NCBI taxonomy): Eukaryota > Metazoa > Arthropoda > Insecta > Lepidoptera > Noctuidae > Diachrysia > Diachrysia chrysitis. Next base: position 9,672,804 of record OW028645.1, read on the forward strand.
GCCCCTTACTTTGGTTCTAATGTAGTACTTAGGTATCAAACTTTTTAATTTCAAAAACAAAGTTAGGGCACACATACTTCAATATCAAGAGTTTGTTTTTTATCTTAGACCGAAATTTTTACATATTAATTTAATTAGACTTAGACACGCTTTTGTTAAGTAAACCTTATTTAATAAACAACTATTTATAAATACATTCGTAACTCTACAACGAATTAGCTAAAATGTATTCACGTACACTAAATTATTCCACATGAATACTAATTTAGAACTATAACATCTGTCCATTAAAAAGTAGTATTGTATGTTATTAATAAATTAGGATTATAATTTAACAAAACCTTTGTGAATTCAGTTAATGCAAAAACTAGGTAGAATTAAAAGTATTTTAATTATGTATTTGTAGTTTATTTTTTGCAAGCATTTGAAACACACCCTATAACATACTTCAGATTTTACGACGGCCATATCTTTTTTTTTATTTAAAAAGAAATACTAACACAAGGCTGGCTAACTTCTGGTATTAGGAAAAACAATAGAATATGTTTACTATTCTCTTTTTTAAATAATTTATTTTCTTAATCTCTATTCTAAAAATTTTATGATTCAAAATTAGAAAGCATTATTAGATATCGTTTTTTCAAATCAGAAAATCTCGCCGAATAACTTTCTTTAATAGATGTGGTTAAGTCTAGCGCTCCTTAAGCGGGATACCTTCCTACAATCATAGATGATTTGCATACCTCTACACCACGACAAAGCTAAATATGGACCATATGTCACGTCAACACATGTACCAAAAATAAATATATTTTTTTATAAATGACTTACTATATTCGCCATAGTCTCTTTTTCTATCGCTCCTCGTTCCAAAGTTTCATTCACAGTTCAAATAGGACTTCATAAATCAGTTGCGTGTGTTCAAGTTGAGTCCGATCAGATATTGGCGCACAAAATGAGCATTCAAAGCAAACATTCGAGCATAATACAGTCCCAGTATTTGTAGTTATATAAAGACAATTTAGCTGTATCGATTCCAGTTGAAATTACGTATAGTGTAGACGGTATTGAAGCTGATTTGATCAACCGTTCAGTTCGAATTAAATTAGTGATCGTATTTTGTGATTTTCTTGATTATTCTATGCTATAAAGTCGCAACGTGGCTAATAAAGTTTTTTTGTGTAAAGAATTACTTGATAGACTGTTGAAATGAAATTTAGTTTGAATTATAATGTAAAGAGCGGTGCCCCGCGATTTTACTTGCGTTATTTACTAATCCCCGTTCCCGTAAGAATATTTTTCGTGATTTTTTCCGATGTGCTATGATGATTATTCTGCTATTCGCGGTAGAGTATCTATGATCTTTCATTTGTTTGGTTCGCCATGAACATTGGGATACCCGTTCTTCATCTATAAATAAAATACTGAATAACACCTAAAAGGTGATAGGAAATAATACTAGAGCTAACTTTGACTTTTGTGAGGAAATTATGTAATGCTACATAAAGTATTTATTTCGAGTTGAAAGTAAGAGTACGATTGTAAAATTATATCCACGAGTTATATGAGTTAAAAGTAAATAAACTGAAATGCCTTTGAAATAAAATAAAACCAGAACCTGAAGCTCTCGTTTTTGCGCACGTCTCGTGCGATTTAAGGACCGCGTTAATAAATAATCCATTTCGTAAAAGATTAAAGGCGGGTAACATTTCCACATTGCACACAAAACACTTTCAGTATCTCCCATCAAAATGCAAGCGAGTGAAAGCTTTGAGGTAACAGAGGCAAGTTGGACCTTGATTGCGGATCGCAAATGTTTGCTGGAGCTCACGAGAACCGCATCAATTATTCAAATAACTACGTACAGAGACTGACTAGACGAGTAATTTTGCGAATATTACCCGTGGAGGGGCACGAAATGTAAGCTGCTTACAAGTTTCGCGCCAAATAACTTGGGGATACCCGAGAATGGCTCTTATGTACGGTAAGTATGCAAGTCCGTCCCGCCTCTAGATAGTTAAATGACGTTATTAATCTGATGAAAAGACCTATTGATCGCGTGTGCTCTCTGTCAGTAAGATGCTTAGTTGATACGCCACATCAACTCTGATACATAATTAACTCGAGGACCTCATGTGGAAACGTCGATAAAGTACTAAACACACACGCACCGCTAAGCCGGCTCTTAAGAACCACTCGCAGTTATCCAAACAGGCCAAAAATCTCAACTTAAATATAGGAAAAATGTTCAATCTGAATAAAGTGTGCCACGCTAGCTTGGGGTTTGCCAAAAAGGGGAAGAAGGATTAAAGAGGTCGCGAAGCTGACATAGTAGGATTAACTGAACGTTGCCGTGTCAGCAAATAAATGACGATTCTCAGAACGGATACATTATTCACTGGAAGACGTCCTTTTAACTATTTTCTTTTAAGGGTTTTTGAACTTGATAAACCAAGCCTATTGATAGTGGCTACGGTGATATTCTAAACTTTGATCGTGGCTAACACAGAGGCTCCTTTTAACCGCGATAACCGACACCCACTTGGGCGCAGCTGGGGTAACAGCTAGTATGTACATAATTTTGATTTCATACGTACCTAATTATAAATATTTCATATCATAACTTTTCTTCTCTCTTTCTGACAATATTTTTTAATCAATCTTTACTATGGCCATTACTTTTATTCGTAGTTTGTAGACGTGAGTACTGTGTGGGGAAAGACGTATATTCTTAACATCAAAGGCAACGTAAAGGAGATGGAACGGCTTATTTTCAGACAGGTCTTACATTTATATTAGATACAGAAGCTTTTACCTTTAAACTACTTTAACCGCAAGGCTTACTTCAGATTTACAGCCATCCGACCTCGGATGTCCATTTATTCAAATATTTCTGTAGTAAGGACTGGAAACATTAATAATTCCGTTTGCTAGTCACTTCCAGCCCAGTTCAAAGTTTACGCCTTTGACCAGGCTTAGTTGGTAGCAACACGTCAATAAAATCTGACACTTGTCAACGGAAAAAACGCTTACATTTTCATCAGTTACAGTTTTGATTGTAACTGTGACGCGTTTGTTTGTTTTGTAAAGTTTTCCGAAACTATCTTTGAGTATATATAGACAAGCATAGAGTGCCCCAATCACTAGTAGCCCGTGTGCCGAGCGTAAGCAAATTTTTTGCTGTAAGTACTACACTCATTTACTGATTTAAGTGATTTTCCGTGCCACGACAGACGTTTATGCGAAAATATCGATGATATCGATATTATTAGGTTTTGAAATAGTTTTAATAAAACGCTCTGTTTTAACACTAATTTTACGATTTTACTTGTTCTTTCTAGTGCCTACGGTTCATACTCGAAATGCGCACTCGATAGTTACTTATTTTATTCTCGAAGGAAACTATTTAGATGCAACGAACCAGCAGAGAAGCGACGCAAATAAAATTCATAAACAAAACGGTGCTCGAAAAATATTGCGTTTTGAACTGTAAATAAACGCAATATAAACCTTTGTTTATTAAAAGGATGTTTTGAAGGAATGCTTTGAAACGATTTGGACAAACATTTAGTTTGTTGCGCACATTGTTTTTAATTTTTTATAGAGTTATTTCAACGTTCAGTTTCTTAGAAAATATTCAGTATATTTTGCATTCATTTCCCATCTCTGTGTTTTATTATGAAATTGAAAAAAAAATACTTTTTGTACAAAAGTGATAAGACAAAAAAAATAGAGTCTCTTCAATGGGGATTCACTGTGATATAATCACATAGCTTGCATTTCAGCTGTGTCACACTTTATTCTTGAAGGTGTCACCGTTTTAATGGTCCAATTTCCATCTAAATTGTCGTGTAAATATAGTATTAAAATAAACACAACAATGAAGCAACACACATTGTAACCCGAGTATCAAACGTTAATATAACCCAAGCCTTATTAAAATTTACCACAAAAGTTGCATCGCGGGGTATTACACAGCATCACATTTACAGCGTGCCTATAATTTCGCTATCGCTATTACGCCGGAATCCTTAATTAATATCCTCAACGTTCGTTTAATATTAGATCATTAAAACCGCAATGTTCTAAAACTTACCTGCTTTGGAAACTCGAAGTTGTATAAACAATGAGAAGTTTACGGTTGAACTTTGAACCGGTACCTATGTCAGGTTTACAAGTTATAACTTCCGATTCTAATTAAAAATTTAACAAACCGGATAATGGCGGTTGTTTTAAGCTAAATCATGAATATAATTTTGTATTGAACGAAGCCTTAAACAAAGGATAGACGACTTTTTAAATGGAAAATTATGTTTCAAATAATCTTGTCAAAACTTTTTACTTATGTTATTTTGTTTTAGCCTGAATTAAATTTAGGTGGGCGTTTATAGAATGCCCTTAATCTAACTGACTAACACAGATTAGATCAAATAAATCATAAAACTCGAATTAATTTCCTAGAATTAAAGATCCTTAGTACTAGATTAGGTAGAGCGAAGTTAAAAGCATTCTAAGTAAGAGGTAACTAACAAAAAATCTGCTGTCAAGCGCTTCGGGGCGGGTAAACTGAGTAGGTACAATCCTTACTATACTAATATTAAAAATGCGTAAGTAACTCTGTCTGTCGCACTCTCACGCCAAAACTACTGAACCAATTTAAACGTAATTTGGTACACATATAGTCTAGAGCCTGAGAAAGGACACAGGGTATTTTTTGCTGCAATAACCGACTTCCACGTAGGTGGAGCCGCGGGAAACAGCTAGTAATTAATAATTCTTGCTATAACAGCTCAAATACACAAGTGAGATGTTGTCCCCCTCTCGTCACTACTAGGGTACTTAACAAAGACTAAGTTTGTCTAAGTAATATTGTCAGCTAAGCTCCTACCTACTACGGTAACATAAGACATCACAATATATCTAAGCTGTACAGAATTATTAACAATGAATACCAAAATAAATCAAGTAATTTATTTGAAATCCTCGCTACATTAAAAAGTTTATTATTTTGCCATCATTACGTAAAAGAAGTCTGATTAAGATAATTGTTTCTTGAACTTATAAGTGTATCAATAATTAATTAAAGATACCTAAATGTAAAAAAAGCGACTTCTAAGTAAGAAATAATAATTTCAAACTAGAAGATAATCAATTAAAAACTTGAAAACGTTATACATGTCTATAAAAATTGAGCGTTACTCTCGATTTTCTCAAGATCCTATCAGCAGGTTCTGACCTGATAACCATAGGACCACCTGGGAAGTATACCCTTTCAAACAAAAGAAGAATTGTCATTATCGGTCCAGGCGTTTACGAGTAATCGGGGAATAATAAACATACATAAAAAAAAAATTGATTCCGACGAATTTAGAACCATGTTTTTTTTTTTAAGTCGGTTTATAAAGCAAATGAAGTCAGTTATATGTTATGTTATGTTTTCAAAACTGAATACTTCTTTTATAGAAGTTATTTCGCCAACAAAATCCTTTATTTTAGAGTCCGTCTACACTCTACACTATGTAGACTTATAGAGCCATCTAATATGGTTTTAATTTAGTTTAATAAATAAACGTAATGATTATTAAAAACATCTGAGCATAAATAAATTTACGGCACAATTAACATGTAGGTGCTACCTATGAACAATTACATACTGTCACTTACAAAACAATTCTTTACATAGATGTATAAAATATCAGAGCATCTATAATTGACGCTTCAATAAACATTTATTATTATTTCAACGGGACCCACAATAGCTTGTTTCGTAGTAACCGCTGGAGAATTGCGAAGACTAAGCTTGCCTTCGTGATGTCGTTGGCTAGGTACTTAGTTAACTTCTACGGTAACCGACGAGCTCTTACAAATAAAAAGAAAATTAAATATATTCCTGAGTCGGACGTACACAGCTAGTTTATAAAATTATTTTGTTTGTTTTCTTTGTTTTAGGTGTTTTAAAATATATGATTATTTTTTTGAAGTGAAACCTTCTTTCGCCCCGTTGGGCATTTTTTGGTAGGGGAAAATCTTATGGGTTCGCGTCAGCGACATGCTCATGACTGATTAGAATAGTGAGTACTAAATAAATATTCTAATATTTTTAAGATAAAAAATAAATAACAGAAAATTATTTTAAATCCTCAAATTTATTTTGCGTTTGAAAATTTTATATCATTTAAAATTATTTTAAATCTTGGCAGTTATTTTGGAAATTTCAAAAAGTTTTTCCTTCTATATTTTTTAATTAAAAAGACAGCAAGTAAAATAAAATGTTATCGTAATTAAATAAATATAGTTGAAGTTTTAATTCTTAAAGCTGCGAACATTTTGCTTTTATTTGTAAGTTAATGTCAGGCGGAAATGGTATTCTCAATACAAGCTCGGTTTAAACAAAAGAGACAATTAAATAAGTACTGGTATACATAATATTTTCGTATTATAAGTACTTGTTGATTTTTAACATTTCTAACATATTCGCACAAGATAAAAGCGGACAAAATAGAAAACAGAGAATCCAATTACGTTTGTCACGTTAAGATATTATGCAAAATTGGTTCCAAGGCTTTTTGTCTGAAACAGCCAGTAGCCAACATTACTTTGTAATGTAATCAAGTAGAAATATTGTTTTCTTTGTATCTTAACTGGGTTTGCGAATGATTACTTTTTTTGTTTTATGGCTGCACTTCTTTGTAAATCAAGTGATTCACATTTTGTAAGTAGATCAAACAAATTGGTTCCGCGTTGTACATTCTTAGATTTTTTTGTAATTATATGACGAATTACATAAGGAATAATATTTAAGAAATAAGGATTTGTATCTACATGCATAATTCCAAAAATTTGGGTTCAAATATTTAATACGGATTTTTGCTGTTCAAAGAACTTAATATCGGTACCAAAGCTCTTAAGAAAGTGGTTGATCTCCTTTTAGTTGCTTGGTTTGAGAGTGATTCTAGTTTATTTAGATTCTATTAAATTTTACCAGCTTCGAAAAATACAGTAAAGATTTCTCTTGCGTTCGGAAACAAACAATTCAGGCAAATAGATTTATAAAGGTTATCAAATGGACAGTATTTGATATGTATGTATTTTCACAGTATTTGCCACCACGCACCGGGATAACTCCAATCAAAATCACAAAAGGACTTCTCAACAAAATTATCCAATTCGTTACGTAATAAAATGGAGCGGTCTCACCCTGACTCCAATGGGGCATACCACCAGAATAGCTTCTATCAATATACTAGGGTCTTTCTTACAACCACATACGTCTTTATGGCTCGTTGACTGCGCCAATACGTCTCTTTAGAATTAAATTAAGGATGAAACCAATATGAGATAGGCAGTCGATTTTGCGGCAGCTAAATTACGCGCATGCCTTCTTATGCGAAATTCGGGGGGAATCGCAATAGATCGGGGGATTTTGGTTACCTTCGTGATTAACTCGGGTTATAACGAACTTGATGATGCGAGGGTTTGTTTTAGATTATTCAAAAAGGGAGTTGCGCGTACCTGTTTGACTTTCGTTAATACAAGAGGGGGCAAATAATTTCAAGAAGCGACGACCTCCTTGTTTACAATAGGTTAAATGTCAAAGAAATAAATAAAAACCACTAGACTAAGGTTCGTCAAAAATTCAAAATACAAAGTCCATATTTGTATTAAACGTCGTGCCTTATTCCATTTTGATAAACCCTTAAAAGCTTTACACAAAGGAAAAAGATTATTCATGAAAATTTAAGCATATTAAAAAGCGCTTTAATAACAGACGAATGAAAACTTCATAAGACAACCTCTTCTCTAAATGCTTTAACTTCACAAGTCCCCGTTATGGAAAGAATAAAAAACTCCAACTAATCTCGGAGTATTAGTCAAGAGTTTAATAAGTTTAATATAAATTATGCTTCGGTAATATTTACATGAAAGACGTGGTACCTTTTAGTGGAATAACATGCAAGCTTCATCGCCAGCCCGGTTTAATTAATTTACCTTTAGAAGTACGCTGGTCTTTTGTCTTTATTAAAAAGACCACCCACTTGCGCTTCTTTATGTAAATATTTTATTTGAAAGATGGACGCGGATACGACAGACGAATGGCGTTTATTTCTTTGTCGTTCTAAATCTATATCATTTATATTTATACCTTATTTACTTACTTTTAAGGAAGCTATTCAGTAAGAACAGAGTAAGGTTATTTATATTTAAAGATAATAATTTATTCATTTCTGTTATTAAATTGGTTCCCATTGTACTCTCTCACTGTTCTGGTTTTTTTAGTGCTGTAACTCTCATGGTGTACAATAAAGAATTTTATTATATTCTATTCCCTACAGAATTTTTGCACAGATCACTTTACAGACTCGCCTGTTGTTGAAAATATTCTTATATGGCTCTACTTAATTTTTAAGGACTTGTGAATAATACAAATCAAAGTAATGTAACTACTGGAGTTTCTCAGACATTATAGTTCAGGTAAATCAATATCAGCTATCCAAGTCTAGTGCAACTGCCTTCACTACAGTAATTACCTCTGTAACTGTATCTGTCTAAAATCAATGCGAGATCTGTTTGATTTCCTTGGAAATTAATAGATAGGAAACCCACAAATTGGTCTGCATTTAATATAATACTAAGCCTCGCAATCTGCACTAGAGTACCATGTTGCACCATGCTTATTATTTTTTATTATGATCTTAATTATTGAACTCCGATGTATCTTTGATTGACTTCATTGATTAATCGACTCCATATTATTATTTTTTTAATTAACAACGAACTCCTCAAACTGTACGTTAGTTTCTGAGTTGTAAAAAACCTAAAGCATAGTTCACACAGCAAGTCAAATACCGACAACATTATTAAAAGAACTGTTTGATTACTTTTGTCAAGTGACCGAAACGCGTCCAGTGTTTGTGCCCCTAGCCTTAGTTTAATAGAGTGGTCCCACGGACAAACGTTTGTTATCTTAGGAACTATTCAATTAAATTGCTCGAAAGCATTTGTGCTTTAGGTTGTTAATTAGAGATGGTTTCAAACATTTTGATAATTAAATGCATGGTTTTCAAGCAGCTTAGAATAATATCATGAAGTTTGTTAAGTATTTTCTGTATTCAGTTTTAGATTAGTTATTCAAAATGCACATACGGGTGCCATTTGTCGACTTTTTATTTTGTTTGTTGTGTCGCTCATTTAAAGTACATTAATAAAGTATTTTTAATCACGGGTTACCACTCATTTTTAATTTTTTAAGCCTCTTACATAGGAGATTACAAAATTGTATGAGATCATACAACTTTAAGATGCATATTATAGAAAAAGAGGTCTTAAAAGTAAGGCAAATAATAATTTTTCAAAGTCTTAAAGAAGCGCTCAGTATTCCGTTACACGCAGCAAATCTTGTCAAAAGTGTTAGGAAGTATTACAAATATAAAACTGCCGAAATATAGGTTACATTGACCACTGGGCCACAGGTCATTTGTTAAAAATCCTGTTATCAATTAAAATCAATTGTTTAAATTAATTGTTTGACAAAATTAATTATAGCATAGTAATTAACGCTAGATTACACTTGAATTTTCAATAATTGCTTTTTATCGAATAACAGTGGGCCGACTGTTTAATTGCGGTGAAGTTTATACTCGTTCGATGCTCTTTCGGTACACAGAACCCGAATGAACTTTATTTACAATATGTAACCGTAAAAAGTCAATAAAGCGGAAAACTATCGAACTTAATTGTTTTAATTAAAATATGGCTTGAACAATATATACCGGACGGAGTTGTAAAATAAACTCGAATTTCAAGTAAATTTTTCGACAAAAGCCTATCGCTGATAAATTTTACCGTGTCCTAACAATAGAATAAATTAATTGTTAACGACTTCATATTTTATTCGGAGACTGGGAACTTAAATATTATATCAATCACGTTGAAAATGTCAAGCGCCGTGAAATGTCACAAAATTCAGTTCGGTAGTATAATTTTCCTTTAAAATTATACTTGAAGTGGCAGTCAAACGATTTCCTTTGACTCGTGACCAATAAAAGATTGTTACTGTTACAACAAATAGTTGTTTAAAACAAAACGGTTTACTCACGCATATTCTCTGGATCGCCCGACTAGTTTCAGACTCAATAGGAGTCGTGAGTCTAACTGTTCGACTCGCGACACCACCACCGCCGCGTCAGCTCATGATTAGGGACTCCTATTGAGTCTGAAACTAGTCGGGCGATCCCGAGAACATGCGTGAGTAAATCGTTTTGTTTTAAATAATTGTGAATACTCCTCACGATAGTTATCATACAACTATAAATAGTATTTGTGAATTACTTTTAATGATAAATACACGTAAATAATAACGTTGTATTACACACATTAAAGAAAATAGACAGACATCAATTTATTTGCCCACCGCTGGCCCACCAGTTACCCGCGCAAAGGAAATGGAATGCATAATTATACCAAGAATTATTTACTGCACATTCCATTTGTTTACTTAATAACTCCTGAAACATTTGCGTTTATTTATTTAATGCAGAGTATTTCTGATTCACTTAAACGTTGATTTAAAAGTATGTGGCTGTAAATACAGGCACAGATGTCATGTAAAGTTAGGCAATGACATTCCGTTTTTTGGTGGAAATATCTTACAGAAACTCGGTTTTTACAATTTCTAATTCGCTCTTAATAGCATTAGACTTTAAGACAGCTAATATTGATTTCATTACTTAGGTACGAAAAAAATCGGAAAACATACACCAGTCACCAATTCAAAAAGTACTTACTCTGCCAATAAACATTACAATTCATACAAGTAATGAAACAGCTCAACTCATTCTCACAGAATTCGTCTCCCTTTTCAACGTTACTTTAAAAGGGTTTAAAAGTACTACTATATAGCACCGGTACATGAGTGACCACTGCTCAAAGAAACTATGGAACACCGACTTAATGTAAATTTTACTTTGTGATCTTTGTAGAGGACTTACTAAAAACCACTCAATGTTTTTCTAACACCGTCCCATTAAATATTGTACTAAATTAACATGGAACGGGTACAGTGTTTTTCTAGTGAGTATTTCCTATTTTGATGAAACCTCCTTTTAATAATATTAGAAGGTTATAATAAACATTAACTTTGAGTGGCCCTGTTAGTTTAGTGGTTAGGGAGCCCGACTGCAAACAAGTGTAAACCGGAGGTCGTGGGTCGATTCTCACCTAGGACAAAAATATTTGTGTGATGAGCATAATTTAAATATAATATTCATGTATTTAGAAATGTATAAGTATGTTTAACAGTTGTAGTCCTCTCTGCCTAGTTTGGGATCAAATGGCCGTGTTTCCAAAGATCTATACCTAATCTAATCGATGTCTATTCATTTATGAAGTTTAATAGATATAGGTACATCTTTTGTGAGTTCGTTATTTGTTTACGCCCTTCCATTTCCTTTTCATTCAGAGCAAAAGCACAGCATTCAGATGTCATCGTAATGCCAACATTTCTACTGCATTTTCTCTTAAATCAAGGTAAACAGAATTCATTTTACATTTATTAAACAAACCCGAGTTGTATTGTTGAAGCTTGTTATAAAAGTATTCACATAATATAGAAACAACGGTGGTTTAAGCATAACATTGTTGAGTGCAATTCACTCGTAAGCGCATAATTGAAAATGGTTTACTACGGATTTTATTAATTAGGTTAAACACAATTAAACAATGAAGCAATTATCCAACGGAAATACTGAATAAAATAAAATATAAAGAAGATTAAATTAAATAAAGCTGTGTTATTTTCTTATTAAGCTTTTGTTTGGATTTTTGTCTGTTATTATTATTATTTTTAACGTTTATTACTTAGAAGATAATCAAGTTTATGATTGACGCACGGATAGCCGAGTGGTATAGGTCACCACTCTAACTACCACTGTGCGCGGCGTGTTGCGGGAGCGATCCCCGCATGGGACAAGCATTTGTGTGATCCACAAGTCTGGGTGTTCTTTGTGCATGTGATTTAAAAGTTTTTGAAACCCCCTGCGACACGATTAAATTTCTTAGTGCGAAAGTCATTTAAAGTAAAAAAAATTCAATATTAAGGAACTCAATATTGTCACGTCCGAAGCTGCAAACACGTTATAGTAAATATATTTAAAGTTAAATAATTAGAAATATAATAATATAAATAATATAATTTCAAACATTATAAAACCAGCGAAAATACCTAATGAAAACACTTAATATAAAAAAAAATATCCAAAGAAATTTTTAGAGCAGATATTACAAAATGGTTCGAAAATAAATCATTTCTATCTAAAGCACCTCTCACTAGCTAAACATGTTCGGAAAATCTACACGCTCTTTCAAATCAATAAACATATTACAGTATATTTACATAAAATCTTGAACATATCAGACGGTGGAGCTAAGCTAGGAAAAATCTCCTGTATATTTTAATCCAGCGCACCGAGCTAGATAAATACAAAGCCAACACGCTCTATCGCGTTCGCTTACACATATTTAAATTTAATTAACTTTCAAGAGCACATCTCCTTTGTGCTTGGGGCCAAGAAAAGGAATGTTTGCCAGGCAAATGACTGGCCGTTGAGCGTTCTACCGCATATTAAAAAAGTGTTTTTACTGCATTAAACGTACACCCCGTATGAATGGCGGAACCGTTAATTAATATTTCATTATTGATGCTGCTTTGTTTATTCTGAAAGCGATGTTCGAATTCTTCTTTTATTTTTTATTTTTTTACCATTTTTATTTACGGCTTTATCTCCATACTGGGCAAAGGCGTGCCTTTGAACAAAAATACAAAGGCGCGCCTTTGTACAGATACCTTTCCAACTTTGTGTGATATGACACTAGTCAGGTGTGAATTGTCATTTATTCTGCTAGAATTAAGTCAGTGGTGTCTTAAGGCTTCTTGAACAAAACTCGTACTTAGCGCGTGTCAGACCGCTAGCCGGAAACCTTCTTATTCCAAACTGTGTGTGTGTGTGTTTTACTATAAAGGCAGTGCCCTGTTGAACCAACACCGCCACGACAAACGCTAGCACTAAATACGTAGGACATAATTTGTAGGACATACTTATATATGTATTCTTAAGTAACGCTTCAAAGAAAATAAATTTAATAGTAACGCCATCAGATTAAAAAAAAATTACCCGTATGGTTTCCTTCACTATATTAGTAGTGATGTTTGTCAACGCATTGCAGGATAATAAAATGAGTACCTAATGAATTATTTATTTTATTTTATTTATATTTACATATCGTGGAATAAACTGGCAGTGAATAATCCTGAATTGATTGTAACAAGATTGTACCTGTATTTATGAAAAACGACTTTGAAGAATTTGTTCATTTTATTCATTATTCAATTTAATCAAGCTAAGATTGTATGTTTCAAAGGGAAATTTTATGTAGCAATCCGAATGTTTAAAAAAGAAAATATAATATGGATATTTCCATAACGCTGTTTTCATTTCACAACGGTAGTATTTATTTTATATTTTGTTTGTTTAATTTCGCTAGTGATAAAATCAGCATTTTAAAAGGATTTCCTTGTAACAAGTATGTTTGAAAAGCCTGTAAAATGAATAAAGTAAATGTACTTTTAGTATAAAACACTCTACTTTTATTCTTTTATGTTACTTAACGTAATTAATGTCTAACCTTAATTAACCACGTATAATATCACACCGATTCCCTTGTACGCTAACTAAATAAAAATTAAGCCATTGCTATCTTTTACTTACATACGGCGTGAGAAAAGGACGGACACATAACAACTAACTTAGTAACATCAAACCAAATTTAGCTTTGAACATCACTGTGTTTTAGTGCACACGGTTCTGCGTGTCGGAGAGAGTTGCATGAGAATTTTAGTCGAAACTAAATTTGACAGCTCTTTTTGTCGTCTGTCCTTTTCTAATAGTCTACGTGTAAGTGAAAAAGATACAGATGGCCTAAAATAAGTTTAGTGTGGGTTTAACTGAATGGGGGCCACTGTTTTAATTAATCCCACATTGGATCCCACCGCTAACAATGCCTCCCTTTTTTCCACCAAATTCTAATAACATACCAATTTTGACTGTCAATGTGTCAGTTTTAATAAAATTAGCTAGTTTATTTCTGACGTAACTTTCTGTACTATAAGAAAACAGAAAACAGGTAGGTTCACCTTTATTTCCTAGTATATAACTTAAGTACGAATGTCTACTAATCATCGTAATGCTCTGTCCCCTCCACTAGAGTGTCCCCACTACTTGTACTATATTGATCATTGTCCCCATACATTGTTACTGAATGAAGGCTTAAGTAGAGTACTCGTCTCATTCCTAGTTAACGATAGTAGGTAGGTATGTACTTAACTAAGAGAGAGAAAAACTACAATAATCCTTTTAAAATGGTACATAATGGTTTTTTTTTTGGAAATTATCCAAAAAAAAAACCATCTGGTTTACGCTTGTCTCCTCATGCTTTTTTTTATAAACTAATTAAAGAATGAAGGTAAATTCTATACAGAATGTTGGAAAAAGAAAAGCTAATAATAGGTATTAAAACATTTGACATGAAATACAAAAGTATCTATATCGTATGAGTGTTTTTGTGGCTAAGCAACTTTTATTAAAATATAAATTGTAAAAAAAATTATATTTTAAACTAGCTGTCCCCCGCGACTTTGTACGCGTGCTTTAGTTTCAACGGCTTTTCATTTTTACAACATTTTTCATTTATGCTTCGCTCCTTTTGGTCGCAGCGTAATGTTATATAGCTTATAGCCTTCCTCAATAAATGGGCTATCCAATACTGAAAGATTTTTTTAAATCGGACCAGTAGTTCCTGAGATTAGCGCGTTCAAACAAACAAATAAACAAACAAACAAACTCTTCAGCTTTATAATATTAGTATAGATGTATAATTTGGGATTAAATTAATTCTATGTTATTCTGAAAATTCTATATAAAATAATAATCATATCTTTTGAGGTTCCGTCCTCAAAAAACACTATTTTATTTCGTAATTTACAAATAATTCTGGCTCTTTTTAAAAAAAGATTTGTTAACGACCTAACTTAGGATTTATAAGATTCAAAATTTTTTGCTACCTGTTTCCTAAATACCAACAAAACAAAAGTCTTTCTTGTTTACCACATAGTCAAAATAAAACGACATGACCAATTTGCCACCTATACACTAAAACACTACAATATAATCAAACGCAAACAATCTGGATCAGATGTAGAACAAGTATTTTTAAATAGGTACAATGTAACATAATCTGTTAGTACAGTGTTTGGAGGCTCTCGGACTACGAAAGACTCATTGAACACCAATTACCTCGGAGGCCTCTAAAGGGTCTTTAATTAAATCCCTCTCCGATGACGTCATAATTATAGCGTAAGGATTGAGACACCCTCTTGTTTTGTTAATTGTAAGTAGAAAATTTCTATCTAAATTAATGTGTTTTAAACTTATGTACGGGTATTCGTTTTTCATATTTAATTAGTGTACATATCTTAGGTACCTATATTTATATTAGTTAAACCGTACCTAATTATCTATTAGAATTTTGGGTAGGTCCTAAATAATATTTTTTAATCATACGTATATCATCTATTTATTTTTCAATTCAAGTTCTACAATTTTTTTTTAACAAATTGTATAATATTTATTATTTTCGCTAGGAATGAGAATGATTAAAGAGCTGTTATGTAACGTTTTTCTTCCAAAACACTTTAAAACTCACATTTATGCTCACAAACCTTAAAAAACCGCAACGTCGTTATCAAACTAGATCACACACAGAACAGAACAGAACAGAACACAGAACTAAACAGAAAGCTTTGAATACAATGCAAATAAATAAAAAAATATAAAACTAAAAAACACATCGTACAATTCCGTCTCCAGTATTTAGTGATAGCAAAGTGAACAAAGAAAAGTTATAAACAGAAATAAAATAAAAAAAAAACAGTTGCAGGACGTGAAGTCAAACATTAAAGACAGAATAGGAAATTTCAGCTTATTTACGGGTAGGTACTTTGTTTTCTTACTCCGCTAACAAAGAGTCTGTTTCAAAGTAAAATTCAATTCTCGGAAAGACCATTTTTCCAACATAGGTTCTCATGTAATATTGTATTGTACTCGCTTATTTTCTAAGGATGCATTTGATGCCCGGACTAAAGGATAAAATAAAATGTGCCGACTTTGAAAATTTGTAGTTTGTTCAATTTTAGTCGAGGTTATTGAGTTTAAGATTCGCTTTTGTATCAATTTTGATATTTTATATTGTATTTCTTTATTTTTTCTACTCTATAAGTATATGAAATAAAAAATACAGTAGTTTTATAATATTGTAGTTATTTAATTACCGTTTCATTATACTTTCTCACAATTATTTTAAATTTTTTGCGTCCTAAATATAAGAAAAGTGATTTTGTTTCAAATAACGGACGTCATCGTCAGCGGACTACCGCGCACCGTGGAAAGCAGCTAGTCTGTGATAGCGAAGACGGGTATGCATCAGTTCTTCGCAATCTAACGCGAGTCAAAATAGACCCTAAGTCAGTTAAAATTGGGCTTGACTCTCAAGACTAGGTTTGACTTCCATAATACACACTTACATAATAATATCAAGAACTATATTTATACATACTAACAATTGAATTGATCAAATCAGATTTTTGTTTTCAACTCGATATCTGAAAGAGACTGGTGAACAAATAGACTGTATTATTTGATTAAGAATCTATTTTAGTTCTGTGACCAAAACTGACGGTACAAATAAACGGACTATTAATAGATGGCTAATTGTTTTCAAGAAATGGCCAAAAATAAACAAAATTTATATAGATAATTATGTTCCCAGCTAAACACTGGTTTTGCTGTTATAATAATAATATGAAGAATAAAATAATATTCGCCACGTGCAAAATAACCGACGACCTACGTTATTATTTTATAACTAAAATAAAAACTAATAAATTTCACAAAACTTAATAGATAGAAATGTTTTTATAATTTATATTTGTGTTTAATAATATTAGCAGCCACACAGTTGTATTCTTTTTATGTTTTAGTATCTATTATAATTTAAATTTAGGATATGATATATTACTTGCCAGTTCGTTTTAATATTTTCAAATTGTTTTTATTTTAGTTTTTCTATTAAACTAGCTGTCCCCCGCGACTTTGTCCGCGTGTTTTAGTTTCAAAGGTTTTTCATTTTTGCGACATTTTTCATTTATGCTCCGCTCCTATTGGTCGTAGCGTGATGTTATATAGCCTATAGCCTTCCTCAATAAATGAGCTATCCAACACTGAAAGAATTTTTCAAATCGGACCAGTAGTTCCTGAGATTAGCGCGTTCAAACAAACAAACAAACAAACAAACAAACAAACAAACAAACAAACAAACTCTTCAGCTTTATAATATTAATATAAGTATAGATATGTACTTTCTTTTATTTTTACCCATATACCTATGGATAGTATATTTTATTAATATCAATTTGTTAAACCAATTTTAACTTTATCTTCGCGCACATATTGCCAGTTTTAAACCGATGTAATTGGTAACAGTAGACTTAGCCGAGTATATTCCACAATTGGGCTATTTTAAACCCTGCGTACGAATTTGATACATACGCAATTACTGCTTCAGAGTGCTGTGGTTTATGTAACTTTATCATAAGTGAACTGAGAGGTAGTTTTCGTATGTTAGATATGGATCTATGCGCTACTGCAAAATGAGGTTTGTTTTATACTCTTGCTCTATAAACCTTGTATAGTTGTTTGTTTAATTATGACGTCAGATTTTGACTGCACGGCTAGCCGATATAAGTAGGTTATGCCAATGGCCACTGTGCGCGACGTGCTGTGGCTCCGATCCCCCAAGGTACAAGCATTTGTGAGACACATGCTTGATCCAAGTCTGGGTGTTCTTTGTGTATGTAATTTGAATGTTTGTAAAACCTCCCGCGACACAAAGATTAAATACGTTAGTGCGGGAGTCGAATTTGTTCTTAAAGAAAAAAAAGAGATGGATAGGTAATACTATTTACCACATATCTGAACTTAAAAAAATATGACTATCAGCAGTATTATGGAATAACAAAAAAAACCCATGTAATATTATAAAATATATATTTATATATAGAATACTAAACCCAACCAGCAACTGTATGTGTGCGAATGCGCTCAAATTCAAAAGATGTCAACAGTACTATCAAAATTAAAAGTTTACTTATGATAAGTACCTATATTGGATGTGTTTTGAAAGAATTCCTAGATCAAAATTAGTTCGTGGTATAAGTTATAGTCCTGTTGTTTTATTAACGTATAGCTCGAAGCATCTATTCCTGTGTTACCACATGTCTCTCAGCGTCTAAATAATTTCTCGCAGCCGGAGATGTCGTCTGCGTAAGCCTATGAGGAACGCTCCCAGGATAGCCCCCATAAGGTTGAGTTTACAATGGACGATACTACACTTTCCGGTTTGCGGTTGTATCTATACCATGTAGTGGCTGTAGCGATTAGAATGAGTTTAGTTTTGGTAAAAAAGATCAATTTAAATTGAACCTTCTTAACTATCAGACTAGAATAAGAAAAACAAAATAGATTACACGGAAAGCTTGAAAACGTTAAGTTTATAAGACTATTTTGTTTATTAAATATTTTGAAATGATTTACATGTATATTAATCGACTACGTTGGTATATTTAATGGATACACTCAATGGCGTACATATGTTTTTCTTAATTGAACATTTAAGACTTTGTGATTTTTTTACTAGGTTTTTCCTTACCTCTTATGCAGCTTACACGTGCTGTCATTGTAAACTCAATATTAACCCATAATCCATACTAATATATAAAGCTGGAGAGTTTGTTTGTTTATTTGTTTGTTTGTTTGGACGCGCTAATCTCAGGAACTACTGGTCCGATTTGAAAAATTATTTCAGTGTTGGATAGCCCATTTATTGTGGAAGGCTATAAAGTATATAACATTACGCTGCGACCAAAAGAAGCGGAGCATAAATGAAAAATGTTGCAAAAATGAAAAACCGTTCATACTAAAACACGCAGACGAAGTTGCGGGGAACAGCTAGTTAAATTATAATCTCTAAAATAAGTAATACCATCACCAAATCCGTGATGTAATCTAAAAGAGCTATCAATGTTTTGGTTTGTTTTTAAGCTACGTAAAAAACACTAGCCCGGTTAATAAAATGGCGGACGGCCGCACATTACCGGTGAATATTCATTTAGCTTGGACACGTAAAACAATTTGCCAGTCAAATGAGTTTTCTAAAAAGCCGATGAAGCGAAAACTAAAATTGGTTAATTATTTATCGGACATACGCAACGGACGTACCCAGTCTATTCACTGAGCTAATTTTCAAAGAATAATTTATTGGTGCAGGCAATATTTAATTAGATGGGTTAATTATAAATTATAGCAAAACATATGACTTACACTGCACATTCGTGAAGCAGTAACAAATTATTTAATAATAATAAATTATTTTTAGTATCGCTGTTTCGAATTCTTTTTGTTTTGTTTATTTTGCAGTTATTTCACAACTACAATTAAATGAACTCGCCTTAAATTATATATATATATTATGTATATTTTTTATAGTTACTTTTTTCTACAATTAAAAAGAAATCCGGTACTGGCTGATACTTAATGCAATATCAAGTAACTTTCCTTTGAGAACACCCTATTTGTCAAAGACCTCGCCAAGGTATTTACTATTTCGTCACTATTGGCATAAAAGTCTGCAGAGAAGTAAATAAACCATTTGTATATTAACAGTAAAGCATAAAAGTACTGTAAAACATACATCCTATGAACCGAATCAAAGGCGTACCATGGAGTAGCGTGGACCAACTAGGAGAAAGTTTCTCGTTCTGATGCAATGCAATATTTACAGAGTTAATAGTACGCAATATTTAAATAGCCCCACATTCATTACCTGAATAAATACGGACTCCCGCTTACCTGGAACAAATGTAATATACTATTTAGATACATTTAAAATTGCGTAACATTTTGTTTTCTATTTGTTTTATGGAAATAGGTTGCAGGTAACATATTATACATTATTAGGTAAATGACTGGGTTTGAAAATTCAAAATGTAATAAGTCCGTCAGATAATGACGTATATAGAAAAGATATTAGACACGTATTTTTTATTTTATCAAAACAATACAAAATTATAAAGATACAGCGATTTAAAGTTCAGTAGTGGGGGCTTATGACGGCACGCCGTCGTATAAATTGTTGCACGTAGTGACGTCACGCGAAATTTCCATTCACTGTATTTTGCTCATTTTTTATTTGCAGGAAAAAAAGGCAAAATACGTGTCCATTAAAATTCAGTAATCTACCAGGCGGACATTAAAAAAAAATAAGAACATGGGTAGATGACTATGAATGAAAAGTCAAAATGTAATAAGTCCGTCAGTTAGATAATGATAAAATATTAGACACTTATCTTTTGTTTTTTCAAAAGAATTTGGAATCAAAGTTCAGGAGTGGGGTAATAACGTCATGCTTGTGTACAAAATATGACGTCATACGATATTTAACAATAATATCACCGTGAGTTTTTGATTAAGTAAAATTAGAAAAATATGTGTCTAATATTATTAATAATCTATCTGATGGACATTTAAAAAAACTGTCATCTACCCACTGTAAGCACACATTCTATACATATTACAGGATGTCAAAACTAAAGCTATTTTGTACAACCAATATATTGTACATCCAATCGAGTTTTATTAGTCGAAGATACAGCGTGTGCTTGTAGTAAGTATAACACAGTTATGCACTGAAACATCTCAGTAATTGGCTAGACAAATAGTTGAATATTTTATGAAACTTTTTTACAGCTAAGAGAATGAAGAATAAGTATAATAACATAACAGGATCAGTATCTAAAACAGGCTTCCCTCGGTGCGCAATATCACGGATCACCCCGCACCGCGGACCGTAACCTAAATGATACTCGTCCGTGATAGCGCAGACGTGTCTGTCCCGGTCTGGCGCAATAGTCAAAGTATACCTTAAGTCGATAAGAATTGGGTTTGATTTTCAACACTAACTGCGCGGTGCGTTACGGTCAGTGGTAGACGTACGCGCGGGGTGATATCGCGCACAGTGAGAAGCCGACTTTACATTTTTAAATTAGGTAGGTACATATAATAACAATACATAAAACAATTTCTTGCCAAATTAAAGGAAGACGAATACTGACATATAGTGCACACCATGACAGAAGTATGTTAAACATGATCCAACATGTAATTGTAGACAACAAATGCACAATTATAGACATTAAAGGTTTAGACACAATGCAAATAAACCTACATCAGGGTTACTTTTAAATGAATTGCAATTCTAATACAATTCCAATGCAAAATAGTTATTTATTTAGTAGGCACACAACATGTTAAAAACAAAATATACTGTCAATGTTTAGATTCCAGTTAGTTCCTCCCATTGACAGTATTTTTTTAAAGAGAACTGAATTAATTTTCCAATCATCAATCATTGTATTAGAATTAAAATTAATTAGAGTAAGGGGCCAGAACAGATGCAGATTTTAGTAATAATGGCCACAGTTAGTCGTAAAAACGACAAATATTATGACTTGTAATATTTACCGCGCGGAATATTATAGGCTATTTTTATGCCTTAAAACATTGAAATAAAACTAATTTGAACGGATTCTATCGCGGTTTATTTTAGATTTTTGTTCCCGACGTTTCGACGCCTTTGCAGGTGTCATGGTCACGGGCAGACTGAGGTGGTATTGGTCTTGACAGGTGATGTTGCTCTTTCTACCTTCATATTTTAATTAATTATATGTAAAATCTAAAATAAACCGCGATAGAATCCGTTCAAATTAGTTTTATATCAATGTCTAATATTCGCGTAAACCTTTAAACATGTCTTACTATGTAAGTGGCAGTAAATCCACTGTTTTATCTTCAATAATGACAACAATTATGAGTCAAACCAAACCGGTTAATTTTAATGTCATTGCATGACTTTAGTTAGTCAAAGCTCAAATTTGCTTAGTGTATCATCAAGCTGTAAGAGTATAAGGGATAATGACAAGTTACATGAAAACCAATCGAATGTCTGGTTATACGCAAAACGATTACGTCACACCCCTTGACGTTTAATCTAAAAAGAAAAACAACGCCCACATACTCGCGTCAGTAGGCTCAGTTCAGATCTTAACGCTAAAGAATTCCGTGACGATACATACACACAAGTATAAGAAAAAACAAATCTTTATCTTGGCAAACGCGTCACCGTCAATATTCGGCGTAGCACACACTGTTTGCGCTGCGGCAGGAGCCAACAGCCAGGCTTTTATACTAACATTTAAACAAGAGATCCCGCTCCGGGGGAAAGATTAAGGCTTTGTCTTCACGTAATGCAAAACAGACGGCTTTGAAACAGAATTTGATTTTCTACAATTTATACAAATTATCGTTTTGATATCTTAATGTCTATTTCGGGTAATTTCAATGAGTAACGTTATCTCGCTTTGTCTTATTTAGTAAGTAATTTACAATTGTGATGTCACATTGTTAAGTATTCTATTATGAGAAGCAAATGTTTGGCTAATTTAGAAACACGTGTAAAGCACCTACTTACAATCACCGAAGCATAAGAAGTACTTATGTTTCTACGGAAGAAAAATAGGCATACAGAATAAGAACCTTTCAAGATGAAACGTCTTAATAATTTCAATAGAATACTTCTCTTATCCAAATGAATTGAACAATTGTTTATTTTTTTATGAACTCTTAATTTTCATCTGGATTCGTCGGCGAAATTGCTAGGTAAAAAAATAAATGATTTAAATCAGCCAATTTATACCACAGAATTTAAAATTATCACATATTTTTAGAAACAAGTTGAAATATTTTAAGTCAAGTATGAACAAATCCTTAGACCAACGAATTTATTTGATCACCCACTAACTGAAATGTACTGAGTAAACGTTTAACAGAATATTGTCCACAAATAAAACTTAACAGATTTAGTTAAAATGTGATCATTGTTTATGTTTGTACGTTTTGAAACTTAACCAAAACGTGTGCGTTTGTGATTTACTTAACCAAAACTTATACGTTCTATAACTTTTTAATGCTCAAATAGTTTACTTCTCGATAAAATTAATATATACGTACAATATAGACATCAAAAATACTACCTCCCTGTATTAACAAAACAATATTTACACAACAATTCTGTGAATCAATATTTTTTGTTTAAATTGTGATCCTTTGTAGTTACGTTAAAAACAAAACTATACCAAAACCCAAAATACGGATCACTAAAAAGCATAACAAAAATAGAGCGCTAGTTGTGTCCTATTTTCATTTACCTGGAAAACAACAGAATAATAACGTTCATTTTTCGCGATTCAATAACACGTAGAAATATTTTTACCAAATATTTTATTACAATTATGAAATCTATTGTTGGTTTATAAAAAAAACAAAAGGTACAGAGTACGCTAATTAAAAAATAAAATATTCTACCGTAATGTATGGCGCATTGTTTTTAGATGTAACTTAGTTATTAAGTGCCAGTATTTTATTCCATCAAACCTTTTTAATAGTTAGATTTAATCAAGTCACAAACTCACATTTACATCTTCGTTTTAAAAGAAATTATACTTTATTATTTTTATTAATTATACTTTCTATTATAAAGTGCTATTTTGCTGTGAATTTAGATAAGCATGAAATGTGTACATATAAGTGCATGTATTTTTGGCAACACTCGACATTAATGATAAGATTACATTAAGTTAATAGAAAAAGACTATGAATAGTGTTGTACATATTAGAAATTACCATTTTAAATTAAAACTAAAGATTTTCTAATTGTCTGTTAAAAACCCGATTTTTTTATAAAAAAAGGTGCCGAAAATATTTTATAAACGTGTATCAATCTGTATCAAGATAATGTAGTTTAATAAAATAATATACAACCTTCTCGCACAGTTACTAGCCAATTATTGCTCAGTAAAGTATACCCTGTCTTTTTAAAGATAAAAATGTATGTACATTTGGTCGAAGATCAACATATCGTTGTTAGGTTAGGATTGAGCTTAGGACTCAAAATCTTATATTTGCTTCACCAACATTGGTTTAGGATGAGGACTCTTATTTGTTCAATAATTGTGATTACGTATGTAACAATGATTCTGTAGCGTAATGTGCTTAGCTAATTGTATATTAATAAAATTTGGCTTATTAAAATTTAATATGAGCACCGATATTTTTAGACACGTAGGTACAATTATCCTACTTTATTGTAATGTAGTTACTATATGCCTATGCCACAAATGCTTGTTCCAAATGTGGGTGTTTTTTGTGCATTGCGCGACACAAGTATTTAATTCCTTAGTGCGGGAGTAATTTTATTTAGTAAAGAATAATGGTTCATCAACCTTACGTAAACACATAATATGTTAACTGACGCACTCTGCCATTTTTGTACAAAATAATAAACATTGGATATTTTACAACTTTCTAAGAAAAAATATATAAGTTCATTGCTTCTTAAACCAAAAAATCAGTAAAATAAATCCTTCAACATAAATAATCCAGGTATCTGAAACATACCTAATGATTGCAGATAATTATCTTACTTTACCAAGAGTCAAGACTTTACCGTCCAATCCAGCAACTTAAGATGCAGCCCTTCCTAGATAAGACCACCAGATGTCACGGTGATGTAATTGCGTCTGCCTTTGTGCTTCTAATGAAAGGTTCAAAACTGATTTAGCTATCTTTAATCAACGAACTTGCGCATAACGATGCGGGTGTCGCCGTCAATGTAAGATTTATGACGAATGTCATTGTGGCTGTAAATATTGGAATTAGTTGTTGGTATACAAAGCAAATAAAATAGAGGTACAGTTAAATAAGACACATGTTCACGTGACATTTGACATAATATAAACTTTTATCGTAATTATTTATTTAGAATATAACGGTTGACTCGCGCACATTCTCGGGATCGTCTGCCTAGTTTCAGACTAAATAAATTGTAGATAGCCCGTTCATTTTTCAGTCGATCTCTTATATGTATCATTTATATATTCTAAATGGGCATATTATAGCACAACATCAAACACGTCAGATTACAAAACAAAACTTTTAATTCAAATAATTTATTACTATAATTAAATTAACAACAATGAAAATAAATGAACCCAGTCGGATCATAAACATCAGATTTCAAACACTGCCAACAACACAAAACGTAAGGAAACTAATCTCTTTGAGACAATACTAAGGCAATATCTTTGGTTTACGACGGCCGTCTGACTACATCTACAAATATTTGAACAATCCCCTTACTGTGCCACCATTGTCTAGGTCAAACTAATTTCGGGATCTTCTGAAGCAATAATTTAATTTTGCGTTAAGACCATCACCGGAATTTATCTGGTTAACCTTTTAATTAAAGTTGTTTATTGATGAAAACCAACGTCAATTTGACGGAATCTATTTTAGAACAATGTTTTGATGTTCAGATGTTTCGTTTCTTAAATATGTGAACGTGTAAAAGAAATGTGAAAATATATAAACAATTGCTAGTGACACACGCGTCATGACCTTTGATTATGTACAAAAGTAGTCGAGAATCTTCTATATTTTTTTTTTAATAGTCAACAATATTCAAAACAGAAAATAGAATCAAACATACAAATAAATCGTTAACAAGTATGACAATCTTTTTATACGAAACGTAAAGTATATAACATAAAGAGTGTGTAACAAGAATGAGGGGAGGTAATGATGATCTTATTATGCAACGATAGAGGAATACGTGCAAGGTTGGAAAAAAAAAATGTGTAACAACGTACGATGCGAGTGTGAAATTATGTTAAGTGAATATAAAAGTCTTGGTTGGCTACGAACAACATAAATTCCGCGTACACAACCCTATTCACAATATATACGGCAGTTTCTTTCTCCCGCCGCGCACTAATAACCACTTAAGCTTATCTAGAATGCAGTCTAGATTTTTATTGAATACTTTACTGTTATGTACTTGAAAAATATTGTATTGGAATTTATTTTAAAATTTGTTTTATGTAGTTGTGTTTTTTTTAGAATACTTACGTTAATACGTAAGACTTTTTAGTTAGTGTTTTACCTGTGAATTATTTAGTGTAAATATTTTGTAAGTTTAGAAAAAAAAAGCATTGATGGCACCTACAGCCGAAAAACGTAGAAGTGCTTTAACTAATGTAATGAAATACAAATAATAGAAGGAAAAACCTAAACGTCAGGCAGGACTCGAATCTGCGACCACTGGCTTGACGCGCCAGTCGCTTTACCAACTAAGCTACCGAGGTCACTGTCTGCAAGTTTAATATTTTAATGGTTTAACTAATTTCTGAACCAATTAAACGTCTTGAGATCGAGACATATGTTTGAGGCCTCAGTTTCGTATAAAATCTTTTATCATTAGGCTTAAGAATTATTATGTGATTTGCTTGCAAAGCAAAACCATTCAACAGAATACCTACGGTGTAGTAACTGCAATATAGTAAATCTACAATCCGTATCACGAATTCCAAATCTAATTTCTGTAGAGACACTACTTACCATGGAATTGCAAGTTTGTTGTATAGACATAACGCCATACATCTAAACTGTATTAGCTTACATGTAACAAGCTTAACGTTGCCTCACTAGTGAGCAATCTGCCTTACAACTATTCAAAACGATAGAAGCACCTGTTACATTTCTATCAAAATGATTATGTAAATTTTATCATTAATTTAATGTTTCTAAATGTCTATTGAGGTCGGAATCTGTTAAAGTTAGACAAGAATATATGTACCTAGTTGATTAAGATAGCTTTTGTTTTTCTTACTTAAACGCTTGTCGGATTAAAAAAATATATTATGTATCACAAACTTAAACTTAAACTTTTGAAAAGCTTAAATGAACATTTGGCATTTCATTTAATAAAAATGTTTCTTTTTACTGTTTTAATTATCAAAATACGTATTTAAACTGTCGTTAATATTGCTAATTAATATTATTTTTTTGTTTTTGAATAGAAACTATTATTCAAAAAAATCTGCATTGAAAAATTTAAGTTTAAAATAAAGTTTAGACATGTATATTTAGGTTACAAACGTACACACTAGTTAACCCATCTATTCTAAGACAAAAACCACGCCTTCAACCTAATGAAGTACAATAACCCTTTGCCATAAAAATGACGACCTACCTAAGTAAAAGTAGGATTTATCTCGGGCTCCGTTCCGCTCCGGCGCATAGCTACACCCCGGGCCCATACATCACTTAGTCACCCGCGACGGGTACCGCGCATGCGTGCGCTGGTAAACTTTACAAACCCAGGGGTATTGACGGAATAAGGGATAATTTAACGTAAGTTTGGATTTTAAAGTTTTTATTGTGGCAGGAAGTAGTAAGGTAGATTTTGACGACTTATTTTCAAAAAATTTAAGATAGGTCGCCAAAATTTACAGAAAAAAATAAAAATTAATCTAAGTAAAAATTACGATGATTCAAAGTTTAAGTAACGTCTGTTGGAGGCTGGATCGTGTCGGCCATTTTTATTTATTCGAATAGCGTTAATAAAGATACTAATCGCCTACTAAACTATTATTCAAAGTGGTGGTACCTAATAGGTACTTATTTCGGTTACTGAGATCAAAGAAATAGCACCTAGATGTAAAATGCTCATTTTCAGCTGAATTCGTAAGACTGAAAGCAAATCCCAAGAAAGTTCTGAAAAGGCTATCAAAAAGACAACATTGATAGATTATTTGACTAGATTTAAGATGAACTTATTTCACTTTACTTAAGTCGAGTTTCGCTACGAAATCTTATTTAATGCTAACCTACTGAAAAAAGTTCTAAAGCGGAGTTGCACCGTTAAACCAACAGTTTTACGTTCTTAGTAAAGTATATATAGTATAAAGACAGATAGTTAAGTTATTATAGAGTTCGTTTGTCGAGTCATTTATGAATAATTGTAAGTGTTAAAATCTATATGCAGTGTAAACTATAAGTACCTATATAAAGTTAATAAATAAAAGTATATATATAATAGTAAAATATATAAAAGTAAGTAAGTATATAAAGTATAAGCATATTTATATGCGTTTCTCTTTGAATGAATAGGAAACAAACATAATAAAAGTTTAAATAGCAAACTGTAAATAAAATACTTTTATTTGGGAGTCTTTCACCCCCGAATACTGAACCGTAACTTAACTTTAAGACGTACTTAAATATCTATCTGTCGTTACATTACACCTTAAAATAACAGAGACAGCATGAGAGTTAACGGCGACTTAAAACTGATTGACGTTTTAATATTCGGCCATAAATATGATAAATGATCAAAGTATATAGTTATTTTTATTGTACTTTTTGCTGTTTAATTATTAAGTATTTATTTATTTAGTATTTACAAATAAATAGTTTAACACAAAACTTTATTTTAACAACTCTTCACAATCTTTGATATAATCAAACCTCGATATTATTTATTCTAATCGATTTTTGTCGTTAAGTGTTCTAGATTCCAGTAGCTGTCGTAGCTGTCCTAGAATCGATTCGTTGACCGTAATGTGAACTATTACCTATTAAAGGTAGTACTTGTTTCTGATATCCCATTATTTAACAAAATGTATTTAGAGATAAATCTATTTCAATAATCTGTATATCTAGATTATTAAATTACATAAATAAAACACAAAATAAGGCATCTTTGCGGTATACCTTTATGCTTAATAAAAAAACATGCGTGCGTACAAAGTACACATGTCAGAAGTGAAACTTCTTTTTGGCATTGCAATCTGAAAATGAAAAGTTATTTGAAATTAATATTTAATAATAAAAATAATTAAAGAGAATTATTAAAATAAATTTATTTTATATTGTTTGAAAAATAATATAGTCAAATCTCAGATGTTGAATATTAAATTAAAATTCCTCGTGATTTTTTTTGTAAATATTAAAAATACCTAATACAATTTAAATATAATATACAAAATTTTTGTAAATTAATGATAACTAGAAATTCCAATTTTTAAATTAAAATTTCGTCAAAAGAATTTATGAAATATTGTTATTAGTATTTTATGCACAATGATTTATTGAAATCTCAAATGACGAATTGTAAATAAAAATGCCACGTGTTTTTTGTCAATATTAGAAATTATTAATTAAGTTTTGTTTTTGAATTCAAAATTTAGAAAAGCGAATTTATGAAATATTTTTATTTTATGGTAAATGATTTATTAAATTATCAAATGACGAGTGGCAAGTTGAAATACCACATGTTATTTGTAAATATTAAAACTACCTAACCTTCAAACCAATTATCATAAAAAATTGACTTCCGTTGCATACCGGCGTGACGTTTCATCTGTAAAAATTTTACCCTCATGCGCCTAAAGAAGTTTCACTTCAAAAAAATATGTTTTAAGTACCTACTAATAATAGATTTATGAAAGCCACAAATCCTATCAAGTTAAGCGCTTATTACGTCAACGCCATGTTGATTTAACAATGCGTTTGATTAACGCGCCGTGGACCGACATGTCTCTTAATGACATTAAAAAAAAAACGTCATTAAATGTCAATTGAATTTACTTGTTGGGCAACGGGGCAGCAATCAACTTCACCAATAAAATTACGCGTCACTGGGAACAGAAAACATTTCCTATACAAATACCGTGAGAATATGTAGAGTTAATGTCAAGTTAAAAATATAATGTCACTTGTCATTTATCACTTTATTTCACACTATCTGTGGCCCGCGTGGGTATCGGTAATCGCGACAAAAATAGCCTATCTCCTTTCTTAGGTTCCAACCTTACCCCATACTAAGTTTCATCCAAATCGGTTCTGCGGTTTAGCCGTCAAAGCGTAACAGAGTAACAGACAAAGAGATGGACAGACAGTTACTTCCGCGATTATAATAATAATAATAATAATAACTGGCAACACTGAAAACGTCTGAACGTCTTTCTTCTACATATTTTACAAATTTCGATAATATACAAAGTTTACGACCAATTTAATCATAAAAACCACGAAATCAATAAAGAAAAAGGTCCTACAATATTCTAAAATAATATTTAATCACGAAAATCACAGAACATGTCTTATAAAAGAAAAATATTAAAATTGACACATGTCATTTGTGCAATACATGACCAAATCAAAATTAATTATGAATAAAATATGAAAATGTGAAAGATGCCGACAATGCTGACAAGAAGCCAGACAAGAAATATAGCACGCCCACCATCCCCGGACTCGTCGCCGAGCTCCGCCTCACAGATGCCGCCTGCCGCAGTACCAGCGCCGCCGGCACCTGCAGTTGCGTCGAGCTCCAGCGACGAGTACTTCTCCCCGCCGACGACGCCAACACCTGTGCGTCGGCAGGGGAGACGCCGGCCACCGACCAGCTTGGCGCCCGCGGGCCAACCGGCCTCGAACAGGGCTCCCGCTCCCGGTGGTGATGTGCGGCGCATGAAATGGACTCGCCAAATAAACGAGAACGTCATGCGCGCATATTACGGGTCTACAGAGGGAGGAACTAACCTCACTGCGTACCGTGCGAGAATGCTGTGTCTGTTTCAGGCTCTTGAACCGGATGTCAGCGTATCGGCTCAACGACTGTCGGATCAGGTGAGGGTCATCCAGCGCAATCATAGGCTGGATGACGCTACACTTGATCGATTGCGCTCTGAACTGCAGCGTAGCCCCGCCGCCAGCACCCCGTCATCAGCGACGGTACCAATCTCTGGTACACCACCAATATATCCTGCTGACGGGGAGGAGGATGATGGGACTATAACTGTAAGTACCCAGTGCAATGAAATTATAAGGAGTACTTTGGAGGATGCAATTCGGGAGTACCGGTCATCACCTCCCGGCCTTAGACCCCGACTACCACGCTTGCCCATGCACAACCGTAATAAAGCTATAATGGGTGCCCTAGATTCGCTGCTTCTCGATTACTTCGAAAGCAGCGAAGACCTGGGTGACACACACTCGATTCTGTACTGTGCGGCTGTTGCGGCATGTCGTGTAGCTAATGTTAAAATAAATAACTGTAACATAGCTACACGACCTAAACCAGCCGTACCACTTTGGCAGTGCAGGATCGAGCGTCGTGTCGCTGAGGCTAGGGCACTCATAGGCAAATTAATTGCATTTAAAAATGGCAATTCGCGACCTAGAGTAATGCGCTTTGTAAAGCGGGCATTTGCTGGGACTAACAGTAGTCCTAGTGAATATACTGCTCGCGTTACAGAGCGCATTGACTTCTTTAAACAGAAGGTGTGTGCATGGGTGAGCCGTATTCGTCGGTATAAGTGCCGGGTAGAACGGTTTCACCAGAATCGCATGTTCCAAAGGGACCAAAGATGGGTATACAGGACATGGGAGCGACCTGTTCTAGGTGTGGATGGGGGGCGCCTACCAGATGATGATGCCACTAAATCGTTTTGGCGCAGCATTTGGTCGGTGCCTGTCAGCCATTCCGAAGGCGATTGGATCCGAGAGGTTGAGCAATTGTGTGAACCAATACAAGAGATGGGGGCAATTACTATCAGCCCCCAAGACGTAGCTAATGCAGTCCGTCCGATGGCAAACTGGAAAGCACCAGGACCGGACGGACTGCAGAACTTCTGGTTAAAATGGTTACGGAGTTCACATGGTTGCTTAGCGTCTCAATTCCAATCTGCTATAGAATCGGCTTCGCTCCCACAGTTCTTAACTACAGGGTCTACCCATCTGCTCCACAAAACAGGTAGTACCACGGACCCTAAGAATTATAGGCCGATCACCTGCCTACCAACGATTTATAAACTTCTTACATCCATTCTGAGGGCAAAGATTAACGATCATATTGATAGTAACTCTGCAATGTCTGCCTCTCAGAATGGATGTAGGAATGGGTCCCGTGGTACTAAGGAGCTACTCCTTATTGACACGACTATTTGCCAACAGGTTCGCCGCTCTAAAAAAGATCTGTCGACATGTTGGATAGATTATAAGAAGGCCTACGATTCGGTGCCACATACATGGCTCATGAGGGTGCTGGAGTTGTATAAAATTAATACAACTTTACGCACCTTCTTAGTGTCATGTATGCGGCAGTGGAGTACGGTGCTTCACTATCCAGGATGTCGGGATATCCAACAGAGTGGTGAAACAATTAGGATTGAGCGGGGAATATTCCAGGGTGACAGTCTGAGCCCACTGTGGTTCTGTTTGGCCTTGAATCCTCTAAGCACTCTGCTTGAGAATTCAAGGCTAGGCTATTCGTTGCGGAGAGGAAGCCAGGTAATCTCCCACTTGTTGTACATGGATGATCTTAAACTTTTTGCCACCAACAAATTGCAACTGATGAAGTTACTGAAGATCACTGAAAGCTTCAGTAATTCCATCAGAATGGAATTTGGTGTTGACAAATGTGCAGTCATGCATGTAAAACGAGGCGGGATTATAGAATCCCAGGGCATACAGCTCTCGGATTCTATAAACCTAAGGTCACTCTCTGCAACGGAGACCTACAAGTACTTGGGTATGTCAGAGGCGTTAGGCATCAACGTTGCTGACATGAAACAATCATTACAGACACGTTTCTTTGGCCGCCTGAACAAAGTACTGAAAAGTCTTTTGTCAGGGGGCAACAAAGTGCGTGCCTTTAATGGTTGGGTCATGCCAGTGTTGATGTACTCCTTTGGTGTACTCAAGTGGACTCAGACTGAGTTAGACGCCTTGGATAGAAGAGTCCGAACACTACTGACCGCAAATCGAATGCACCACCCACGGTCTTCGGTAATGAGGTTATATATCCCGCGAAAATGTGGGGGTCGAGGCTTTTTGAATGCTAAGACCCTCCATAATCGCGAGGTATATAACCTCAGGGAGTACTTCCTCCAAGTTGACGTGGGGATGCATCGAGATGTGGTGGTAGTGGATAAGGGCCTCACTCCGCTCTCCCTAGGCAAAGAGAACTGGCACAAACCTGTAGTACTGAGTGTCAAAGATCGCAAAGATGTATGGCAAAGCAAGGAGCTACACGGACGCTATTATCGGACCCTTCATGGGCCTGATGTAGATTTCTTAGCGTCCGTGGCCTGGCTACGCTTCGGTGATCTCTTCGGAGAAACCGAAGGGTTTGTATGTGCAATTATGGATGAAGTTATCATGACGAACAACTACCGGAAATATATTGTAAAGGATGGTACAGTCGACATATGTCGGGCATGTCACTGTCCAGGTGAGTCCTTAAGACATATAATTTCCGGTTGTTCACGTCTTGCTAACGGCGAATACTTGCACAGACATAACCAAGTGGCCAGGATTATCCACCAGCAGCTTGCTCTGAAATACAAACTTGTGGAATCTGAGATGCCGTACTACAGGTATGTTCCCGACCCAGTTCTCGAAAATGGTCGTGTCACATTGTACTGGGATCGATCTATCATCACTGACAGGACTATTGTAGCCAATAAGCCTGATATAGTGGTGATAGATCGATCAGAGCGCCGGGCAGTGATTGTTGATATCACTATCCCCCATGACGAGAACCTCGTGAAGGCTGAAAAAGAAAAACAAATAAAATATTTGGATTTAGCGCACGAGGTTGTCGACATGTGGGAGGTGGACTCAGCAATCATTGTCCCGATAGTCGTGACAGCCAACGGCTTAATAGCCAAGAGCCTCGACCAACACCTTCAGAGGCTCTCGTTGGGCATCTGGGTCAAGGGTTTGATTCAGAAAGTGGTACTTCTGGACACGGCGCGTATCGTGAGGAGGTTCCTCTCTCTGGGACCCTAACCACCGGCAGCTTGAACCCTGTTTCCGATGCCGGTTGGAGACTGTATTTTATATTTTTAAATGTATGTTTTTTTTTTAATGTATATTTAAAAATGTATTTTATATGTTTATAAATTGAATAAAGGAAATAATAATATCTTGGGACATCTCACACACGGTCATCTGATCCCAAACTAGGCAGAGCCTGTGCTATGGCAACCAGACAACTGATAAACATACTTATATATTTCTAAATACATACATATTATAGATAAATTACACCCAGACACAGAACAAATGATCGTGCTCATCACACAAAGATTCGTCCTGGGTGGGAATCGAACCCACGACCTCCGGTTTAGCAGTCAGGTTCACTAACCACTAGACCAACAGGCCCGTCAATAATATTTGTATGGATTAAGTCTCATAGTCATAAGTGCTTTTTTAATTTATTTAAGTTTTTTTATAAGAACCTACTTATGTGTTTCCTGCTTCACATTAGATGTTGTTTTTAAATAACTGTTAGAAAAACGTCAACATAGAACTT
Organism: Diachrysia chrysitis; assembly: GCA_932294365.1. Classification (NCBI taxonomy): domain Eukaryota; kingdom Metazoa; phylum Arthropoda; class Insecta; order Lepidoptera; family Noctuidae; genus Diachrysia; species Diachrysia chrysitis. The sequence goes on from OW028645.1 coordinate 9,707,247, forward strand.
AGTATTGACCTGATTAACCTATAATAAAAATAACTTTAACAAAACTCGTTAACTCTATAGATGAAATATTGGTTGGCTTACTGTAAATGCATGTTCAATTTAAATCCGGGGCTCCAGTTTAAATACGAAAAATAGCACAAAATGTTCTCTCGTACTAAAACCGCACCTAATTGCCGGATCCCACAAAATGTATAAACGCTAGTGTAGAAAGTAATCCCCGGTAGTCGCGTAATAAACATAAACGTTTCGCCAATAAGACTCGATGCAAATTGAGTCCCGGAGGGTACGGTTGAGTATTTACCTATCGTAGGAACCCGATCAGGCAACAAGCCACTAACTAGTTGACGTCGTTCAAAATATTGCTGATTCGAATAAAAAACCGATTGCTATCTCACTTTGATGTTGTCGAAGGAAATGGGATCTGCTTCCGATCTACAAGGAAAGGGAGAAAATCTCCTTCCCGCTTCTGGGTACCGTGGGCAGTGTACCGGAACCCTATTAATCTTTGTTCTATATTTACCTGTCGGAGTTGTGGCCCTCACAAATAAAACGAATTGATAAAATGTTAGGACATTATATTCACTGCAGCTAGACAAAACAGGAAACTGTAATAGTTTTTGAAATTGAATAAATAATGTGATTTCTCGAGTTGGGTTATGGGTTATACGTAAATAAACCTCAATATCTACGTTTTATTTTAAGGGTAAATATAAAAATGTTGATTCTGTTTAGCGATCCAAGAAAAAATATTTAACCTATTAATTTGAATAATGCGATCGCAAATAATCAAATCAAACTTAAGGGACCGTTCCCGCTGTACAAACACTGTCAATCTTAATAACACTGGAGTACTGAACCAACGCAAACAAACAGATTACTCTTGGCTTGCTTTTTAAATTTCCCCGCGAATGTAAAGGACGGATAGCTTCATATCATCGTCGAGGGCTTGGTGTCGACTTTTGACCGTTTCGAGTGCCGATCTAATTTGCCGAATCGCGGAAGCATATGAAATCTAATCGATACGCTTCACCGGAGATGCTTTTCAATAATAATGTGAATTTTCTGAGACATTACAACTCGTTGAGAATTGTTACGTGGTTCGGGATAAGCATTTAATCCCTACATACTTTACGTACTAAGTACCTATACCTACATACCTACATAATTATAATCTTTATAAAAGCATCATATTAATGAATAAAATTCGGATAAGTAAAAATAAATTTCAATGTTTTCGATACGCATTTTTATCAAATTTTACAGAAAGCTTTTTCAGTTCCAATTAATTAGTACACACAATATATGAAATGAAATATTAGTTGTAGCATTGATTAGTTGGAGTATCAGGTGGAAGCGGAATATATCCTACATTGTATAACAGCAATAGTGATATGGAGTAATGTATGCAGACTCAACCCCTATGCTGGAGTCTCACCAGACGTGACTTATACGTATTTTACACGGACCGCTTTCACAAACTCTCAAGCGTTTTACTAGGTAGATAAGTAATGAGCTAGAACTTAAGAAATACTAAGAACGCATATGAACGTTGTCTTAGGAACTTTTTCCCTGTAAAGCGTATGGAGGTTATAGCATCTGTAGCTATTATAAACCAAAGAGTTTCTATTGTGCAACTACTAATTTATTTATCTCTTTTTAAAACAGTAACATGCGTAATAATACTACTGGTTGACATGAATGTAAATAAAAAAAGAAAAATGAAAATATATGCTACATGAAAAATATTAGAAAAAAAAAATCCGTTGCAATATTAATTATTTATAAGGGTTTATCTACAACGCGACTGTCACTTGTTTTATCCTCAGAGGTATAGGAAGGAATTATAATTAAAGTAGGAAACCATGCAACACTTGACGGCGACTCAATGATGAAGGGGTGTCGTCAAAATTGTCAATGAAAAACGATCTGCCCATAAACTAGGCCAGAAAGATATTGCGCCGTTAATTAATGAGTAATTAGTTGGGTCATCATTCACATTTTGCATTCCCTATTAGGTACTGTTTACACTTGCCTATCGATCTGAATTTGTAATTTATAAAGAATATATTAGGAAAGTGGGTTTTAAGATCATGAAAATATTTGTTATTTTTTCCATAACACCAATTATTAGATAGATAGCCTTATTAGATATTGAACAAAAAGTTAAAAAAAGAAGTTATGTTCGTATTATAAGTTTACCGATTACATGGTGAGATTTTGAAAGATAATATTTTGGTATAAAAAATGCGTTATATTTTTTTTTTGTTAACCTAAACTGTCCCTCTACTAGGCAAAGTCCTCCGTTAAGTCCTTCCATAGTTGCCTATTTCACGCCACCTTGAAACAACTGTGACTGTAGGTCATCCTGCCACCTTTTTCTAGGTCGTCCTCGGCGGCGTCATCCGACTTAAGGCACCCATTTATGTATGATATTTATAACCCTACTATAGGTATCAGAAACAGATATAAAAACAAAACAATAACGCATACAGTCACTAATACGCACAATTATATTACTGAATATATATAATGAGTTGCACAACAAAATGCCCACGCAATGATAATTAAATTCATAACAAAAGATTGAACAATGATACGTGACAAGCCTGAAGTCGAGCATCGGGAAAAAAGCTTGGATTTGTACAAATATAACTTTCCCTAACACAACGTTTTCCTACGTTATTTCCTTTGCAGTCGCAGGTGAGATTTATCTTCGGATAATTGGATAAAGAACGCCTTGCGAGAAGTGATACGAGGTGGAAGGAGGGTGAGGGGAAGAAAAAAAACATTGTAACAGCCAATGATGTGTTACTTTTAAACATAAATCTTTGTTTTTTTTAAGCTGACTCTTCAAACGCAAATTGCAATTTTAAGTCACCGTCACTGTCTCTTTCGTTTGCAGGTGAAAAGGAGCGACAGATAGTCATTTTTACGTGTTAAAGTTAAGTTCTTTTCGAATATTCGGGTGTTATAAATAATACAGAGAACGTGCCCCAACAATTAGTGTATAAAACATTTAGAAGCTTTTGCTTTTGTTTCGAATAATAAAATAATTCAAAGTAATGTGATGTGACAGTATGGGGAAGGTGTTACGTGGATATCTCATTCACTTTTACTCTCACGGAGCTGTATCATTGTCACCCTCTATACATAAAAGACGTCCTTGCCATTAAGCCATTTATTTAGCATTTCAATGTTATAAAGTAAACCTCTAAAATTATAATATACCTAATGAATATTTTAAATTGTACCTTATTATGTCAGTTTGTCATTGGTTTGATTTTAGGAGAAGTTAGTAATTTAATTTTGGACGAACCGCTAATTACACTGACCTCATTCCGACTGCCAAAATTACAGTATAATCAACCAAAAAATATAATGAACAATACTTACAACAGTTACTAAAATTATTTACCGACCGCTTTAAATTAAAACTGTCAAATACAGCGGATTAAAATAAGACACAAAACACACCGCACGTCGACCAACCTCATTTGTAACGGGCTTTTACATAGTGCAGAATTAATATCAGAACGGATAACAATACTCACCACAAAATGTTCATTTAATATGAAAACGTTCAGTACCTACCTCATACGCTACTGTAACCACCCAAATATTTAATACCGATGAAAATATTTCCATGTTATTAACAATGATTGAAATTCGCTGCGATTCCAACATTAATATTTATATTAAAAATACCAAGTACCAAAGCTACGAATTGAATTATTTATACCTATACGTATAATAAACAACAATAATTAACAAAGCCGGAATTACAAATATATGCTATACTTGTAATTCCGGTTGTAAATCAACTCTACGTATGAAAGCTTGTTTTAATTTTCAGTTATTAATTCATATAGGAAGTCAAACAAAACTATCATAACAGGATACACATAGCATTAGAACAACACGCTAGTAAAACAGAAGTTAATTAGTACCTTGCATTAACATTCAGTATTCGACAACGAGGTAACAAAAGGGAAAAATGAAACAGCTAATATTCTACAGTTGGCAAATACCGGAGCAGAACAATCAGAGAATTGAAATATTTACTCAAACTTGAACAAAACTAGGCAGAACACAATGTATGTTATGTGAAATGTTAAACATTGAGAAACCTACACAGAGTCAAGCGTTGCGTGAGCGAGCGAGAATTCTCTATCTCAAACTTATTTTCAAGTATAAAAACATATTTTGAAACTGTAGTAGATATTACCCGGCCACTCACATGCGCGCAAACATTCGAACAAGGTTCGCGCGCTTTGATGTCTGTTAAAAAACCGACACATCTTGGAAATGAAATCATTTGCAAATGTCGTCCTACACTTGTGGGCTGGCGTATTCGTGCGAATGTAAGTGACCGGTATTAGACCAAACTTTTATGTAGAGTATATAAAACAGCATGGAAGTATTCAAAGAAGAAGCAGAAACCTTGTTTTTATTTTTAATCACTTATTGTATTTCTTCTGTATTTCGTTTTATGCGCCAGCCAAAATTCACGAGTTAAAACTATTTGTAATTAAGAGTATAAAAATTATGGTGTTTATTGAAGGTCTATTTTTAGTGCAATCGGATTACAAGTTTAAGAGCTGTTTTTATCCAAGGCCGTTTTTTTTTAAAAATTCACCGTTCTTCTATACAAAAATCTGATAGACTTTAATTTTATTCAACGAATAAAAATTAACTGGCTTTGGAAAAATCAGCCCATGGACAAATAGTTTATGGGTGAAGGAAGTTATTGATATAACAAACAACGCATTCAAGTGGCTTCGCTACGCTTAGTAGAGGAAAGCTATCCTAAAGAGTGAGTAAAAAAGTGCGACACACAATTTGAAATTCTAAACAAAAATTCATACATTCTACGCACCTAAACCGTATATTTGATTTTGTTTTGCGGGCAGTGAGTGAGTGATTTAGAAATGTATTTACAAAGTGAAGTCCCAAACACACGAAAGGGTTAGCGTGGCGTAAATTGAGAGCAGTGAATAATTCATATATATTTCTGGTATTACCTTGACCATTTCACGTAATGCGACCGTCAGTCGCTCGCGCAGGAGACGCCACGTCCCACCGAAACACTTATACTTTACGTACTTTAATTTTATTTACACTATTCTATTAAAGTTTCTTTTTATTGTCTTCGTGCGCAGTTCAGGATAATAGCGGGTCCTGGAAATTAATTCGAAACGTTAGTAACTAAACTAATCAAGTTTATGGTTTACATAGAGTAATGAAAAATGCTTGTCGCAGATGTCACAACAGTTTGAGAGAATTCATTTTATTTGAATCTCAAATATAGTACACGAAGTTTATTTAAGTGTTTCAGTAATCTAACTTTTTGTACACGATTGTATCTTGTAAGAAGCTGGAGTTGGCCTAAAACATTAAAAATTGATGAACATTTTTCTTTACATTTATGATATTAAAATGTCTAAGCTATTTACTATTAATATGCGATTGTACTTACAGATGAATGGTATTTTATTAGACAGATATATATAAAGTAATAAGATATTAGCTAAGTGAATAAGGATACAATGATACATTAATTTATAAAGAGCTAGTTAATTTATTTGGCCTAAGGTGCACGGAGATTTTGTTACATACTTTTTACGTTACAACCAGAAAAACAGAAAACTAATTCGCAGCCGGTGACCAATAAACTTTTCAGTACATGTGAGTTATGGAATTGTAATACTCTTTGAGAGTTTAAAACGTCGTGACGTTAAATCGACAGTGTAATAGGTAACCACTTTAGTTTGCCCGATGGATGTTGGCGAATCTACTTTTTTCTTTTTCAATGAGTTTTGAGTTTGCTCATCGGAATTAGTTTACATCGACGTTTGATCGGATATTCCTTTAAAGAAGTTAAGCAACGGTAGCGAATGATCTATACATTTTTTTTTTTTCATTTTTTAATTTCTGGGTTACTTGATTTGGTGTGATGGTTATTCGAAAGAGGTGATTACATTTGAAATAGCTGGATAACTGAGTTGTTTATTAAACATTTAATTTTCTTAAAAGTGCTGTCGAAAATTTTGACGTGACAACGTCTTATAAATTGGTTTGCCGGGTGACACTTCAAGAAACTGGGTAACGCTCCGCTCACGTTATGCGCTCACAATGAGAGCGAGTGAGAGGCACGCGTCCCTTCCACTCGGGCATGGTTAGCCCGCCTAAGAGCGAGAGAGACAGACATTGACATTGACAGTCGTTGTCACGTAAAACTTTCGCCCGTATACCGACTTTACAGGCAACCAATATTTTTTAACCGTTTTTTTATATTTATAGCAACTAATTTTTGATTTATTATTTAAAATATATATATTATTTATTGTTGATTTGATAGAATTGATTTCTTCAAATAGTCAGGAGTACCGGCAAGCCAAAAAATTCAGAACGCGCGCTACATAACCGTATTATACCGTGGATAAACCATTTAGCTCGTGGTACGATGTGCTTCCATTTATTTCCAAATATAGATCAAAGCTTGAATCTACGAGTTGTTTCATTATCTGTATTTGAGTTTGAATGTACGTGTATTATGCTAGTTTTAGGTTTTAATGTTTCAAAATTCAGTTTACTCAGTATTTGTTTTGAATTTTCAAAGCAAGTTTAATTAAATAATATTTCACCACGCTTGTTACTATTGCGATATCCTAGATCAGAATTATACGTTAAATTTTTCATTGTTTTATACCTAACTAGCTGTGCCCGCGGCTTTTTTCCTGTCAACTACCTACCTACCCTATTTACCATCCACTCACTAACTTTACGAATTTACGGTTTTAAAAAAAGTGTTTTTTTTTTTTATTTAGTAAATAACTTGTCCTGATAAAAACGAACTCAAAAAATATTAATTATCTAATTTATCGCATTCGTTCGAAAGTTATGTTCATACATACATTTCGGCGACTCATTTTTATATATAGAAAGATTATCGCCTTTGATTTCTAATTTCACATAAAGTGTAAATAAATAATGTAACTTAAAAGCGTCTTAACGTGATGTGTGCATTAATAAATATGTTTTATTAATACTGAACATATTAAGGAATATGTTATTTTAGTAAAACACATCCTTAACTCACTAAATTATTAATGAAAATCGGAGAGCCACCGCTTTTCTCGGTAGTCGTCAAACCTCTTTTTAGGAGAAACACTATATTTTAGTCTATGGATTTTACCAGCGCGCTTAATAAGAACTTTTAGAGCAGGACTGTTGCCGTTGTGAAAGTGAGATGCCGCTACGCAGGTGTATTGCTCCGTCTCACTTCCACAATGGTAACAGTCCTGCTTTAAGAGCTGTAGTACCGGCATCGAATTCAAATTTAATATTTAATATTAAATTTGAATTCGGTGTATTTAAAAGGGTAGATGACTGGGTTTGAAAAGACCAACAACAATATCTATTTAGTCCACCAGTTAGATAATAAAAACAATTAAACACGTAGTTTTTTCTTTTTCAAAATAAGAAAATTTTTACATAAAGCGACTCAAATGGTGACGTCATACGACATTTCAAAACAATGTATCGTCGTGAGATTTGGATACGTAAAAAAAAATATTAAGAACTAACTGTTGCCCACAGCGCCGCCCACGTGGGTGACGGTTATCGCGGCACAAAGTAGCCTATGTCCTTGCTTAGGACCTAAGTTCACCCCATACCAAGCTTCATCTAAATCGGTTAAGCGGTTTAGCCGTGAAAGCATCACAGACAGACAGACAGAAAGACAGAGTTACTTTCGAATTTATAACATTAAGCATAGAAGTATGCATTAGTCATCTGTCTATGCTATATACTCCGTTTAAGCTGATGTAAATAAAGTATGATTTAATATACAGACCTCGTTTTTAAAAACTCTGAAACTTCGTTTTCGAACTAAAACTTTTAAGGGTGAAAGCACCAGTTATTAGTACTAAGTTATTTGTTCTACGAATGTAAAAAAACTGAATAAAAATTGTGTCACACTTCCATACAAACTCGGCGCTGAACCGTGACTATGAATGAAAAGATATTTTTTGTTTTACAATGTAACACCAACTGAGTTTTCCATTGACCAAAGTTGGGATGTACCCTTAAGTTACCTTGGAATTTAAATAAATTTTAAAATATTGTATGATTTTTAGATTAGCATTTTTTTTTTATTTATCTTGGGACAACTCACACGCGGTCATCTGATCCCACACTAGGCAGAGCCTGTATTATAGTGACCAGACAACTGATAAAGATACTTTAAATATATATCTAAATACATGCATTTTATAGATAAATTACACCCAGACTGAGAACAAATGATCGTGCTCATCACATAAAGATTTGTCCTGCGTGGGAATCGAACCCACAACCTCTAGTTTAGTAGTCAACGTCACTAACCACTAGACCAACAGGCCCGTCAGGTTTTGTTCAGTAATCAATAATTGTTTTAACAGAACCTAGATCCTAACTGGCTAAGACTTATTGAAGCTTAAAAGTAAAATAAATCTACGAAAAATAAAACAACGGGACAACGTTTAAAAGCAAAATAAGTATTTGCTTAGAGTGAGCGCATTTCTTTGAAAGCTAATTCCTTCAGCTTAAATAATAATGTATCTTGTCCTTTGTGCTTTGTACATCATTAGGGGCATGTTTTCTAATATTCTGTTGTAACATGAGACCAGTAATTACACCCATTTGATCCAACTACAGCCTTCGTGGAGACTTACCTTATACATTTTTTATTCTTAAATTGTTTGTATTTGTGGCCAGTCGTGGCTCAGATGTAGAATGTCTTTTTATATTTAATTATGAATTTAAGTTAGAAGTGTGGAGAAGTATTTCGTGTGCGTGTTTATTGCTTATCTTTGACAAAAGTAAAATCTAAACTAATGTTATTTTGTGTAAAGTTTAAATAGTTTAAATGTCAAAACTTTTAGTACTTATGAGTGCTAAATATTTTTTTTTTACTTTATTTATGAGCACCAAACATTTTTTTTTTTTTATATATTGATGGCTAATGTTATTGAAGCTAACAGAAAGACTACGCAAAACTCTATTGACTTTTAATAACGACATAATTACACCATGCGTGGGAAACAAACAAATAAACCTAGCCTTTATTTTTGTCTATGGAAATTACGTGCCGCACCTACGCGAAAAATACCCAAAAGAATTTAAATTTGCCAAACAAGGGTGCCAACAAAATATATAATTTTAGCAAAACCGTATCATGGATACGTCAACACAATTTTCGCGCTAGGGAAAGTTTAGAGGAAGTTCTTACATTAAAAATGTAAACTTGGATGTGGGGACGAGAACTGTTTAGTTACGTAAGTCAAGAACATGGAACTGTATTGTAAGACTGGAAGCGACTTTATATACAGCGATCAATTGTAACTGCATTCTAGTCACCACGCTAACTATCACTGTGCGCGACGTGCTGAGGGTTCGATCCCCGCATGAGACAAACGTTTGTGTGATCCACAAATGCTTGTTCTAAGTATAGGTGTTCTTTTGCATAAGATTAGAATTTGTTTAAAAACTTTCGTGAGGAGTATTCATATTTATTTAAAACAAAACGGTTTACTCACGTATATTCTCGGGATCGCCCGACTAGTTTCAGACTCAATAGGTCCGCCCTCAAAAGTGTGTGTTACGGGAAACACACATGCATCTCAACTTGTGCGTTAGTATTTTTTTTGAAGTGATATCTTCTTATGGAAATGTTAACCGCTTCGTTACGTAACGCGTTACGGCGCCAGTCCGTCTGGCTTCCCTTTCTCTCACGCATACGGCAGCGGCAAGCAGTTAGTTTAAGTTATCGCTTCTGTCGAACGTCCCTAGACACACACGTTTTTGTTTTATTTATTTTTCTTGTTACAAATGCTTTAAAAAAGGTCAGTAATCAAATTAATTTATTTTCTGTAATTAAAAATATATGCCACAAGAAGTTTTTTAACTATAGGGAGCACTTAAGAACGCTATGATCGATTTTACTGATTTCTTTATTGTTGTTTTAGTGTAATATTTTTAAGTAAGAAATGAATTTTTTATTTTTGGAAAATCATTCACTCGACCGACGCCAGACACGAACGGGTCATGTATCATGTAGCGCACGAAGGCACACTAGTCGTACTTTGACATTGACGTTTTTTGTGTCTCAATCGAGTATAGACGACGTTATAGTAATCCGCTGTTTCTCTATATTTCTTTGGATAAGTATGCAAGTATATAAGTATACATGTCAGGACGTTCGTTTTCAGGCAGATCGTTTTTTGTTTGTCTTTTATTATTAAGTTTATTTATTTTAAATCACTGTGTTTTTTTTATTTACTGTATCACGAAAGGTTTCACAATCATTCAATTCCAAAAACCCAGACTGGAACGAGCATTTGTGGATAACACAGATGCTTCTCCCATGCGAGGATCAAACCTGCAACACGTTGCGCACATTGGTAATTGACGTCGCCACCAATAGCACCCGGCTATCCGTGACGTCTAACGTCAAAAGGTCTGCAATATGTCTAGAGATTGCGATTCTAGTTTATCTAATTCAATGGTCAACAAAGGTATGGCAACACTCGCACGGAATGTGCGCGACTTTCCTCTTGATTGTTAGGGATTTGAAATATTAAAAGATGTTTGAAGTTTCTTTGTGTTTTTCTTACCGTGTCGCTTCAAACGCTGCCGCAGTGTAGCACTTCTGCAGTTATAATCGTCACTAAACAACATTATTAATGGTACAGCAAACGGTAATGTTTGTACAAGAATTTTCAACGCGGATTAAAAGCTTCATTTCTTGAAGTGATTTTTGAAAGCTAAAGTTTTACATGCTTGTTTTACGTTACTTTTCAAGTAGTTACACGCCTGATATGCTTACCGAATATAAGTATTCATAAATAGGTAGGTACAAAACTTCGTTCCTGCTTAGGGGTTTATTTAATAAGCTGAAGATAGTTACAAATCTGATATGATACATAGGCACCCTTTTCACTAAATTGAAATGAAATCTATATTAAAATGAATCTTCATTTCCCTTGGTCATTACATCACGCGTGAACTAATGGAAAAATTATGCTAATTCTTTTTTGTCATGTAACTATGTAATTATTATAAAAAAAGTTTTTAAAATCTCACACCCGTGCGAAGCCATGGCGGGCAGGTAGGTATATATAAAAAGGTTTTTTTTTGTACTATTCGTTAGTGCAACTTGACAACATTTTCATATACACCAGCGCGATCAAATTTTAAACATCGGTAACTATGAAGGTTTCATGTATATTTGTATACTAGCTGTGCCCGCGGCTTCGCTCCCGCCAACTGACTACCTACCTTACCATATCTACCGTACCCTACCTACCCTACCTATTTTTTTTGTTCTTAAAGCTTCCCTGTATTCTAGCGAACAAAACAAAAAAAGAAATATTCAAATCGGCCCAGCCGTTCTCGAATTTTAGCGAGACTAACGAACAGCAATTCATTTTTATATATAAGATAAAATAAACGCAAAATAAGTATAAATAATAAATAATATAATATATATCATTGCTGAATCGTTAAATTGTTGAACACTTTTTTATGTTCATAGTAACATTGATATGTTTGTGTTCTGTTTACAAGTTTAAACAGAAGTAATATATTGTTTTACTGATAAGAACCAAACATTTTTATCGCAGCCAATCTACGTAGTTAAACAGAAAGCATTAAGTCGTTCCGGCGGCCGGAACCGAGCCGTCCGCGCCGGTCCTAGTCAGAATTGCCGGATGTCTTGCCGCTTCCGAACCTGAACGGCGCACGTGCGTTTGATCAGTCTTTTACCATAGTTTGATATTTAGGTATTGTCATTAAGTTTGATTGTTTTTGTAATTGTAGAGTTGGTCTAAAGTTGAGTTAACTCTAAGCAAAGAATAAGGTGTTTTACAAATATAACGGACTTTTTTAACTATTGACTTTGTATCTACCTTACTATTATAAGTGTCTATGTAACTGTTTGATTAATAATATTTAACAATTTTAATGCTGAATAGCCAAAAACGGCCAGCTTAACATTTTTATTGGCAAATGTCAAAATAAATTAGTAAAAAGACAAAACATACATTCAAACTTTTCTATTAAAAGCCGCTATACAAAACAAATAATAATCTCTATCGCAGTGATCCAAACTCACTAAACAAAACTTTTAATTGTCTTATGGGGGGTCGCGTGATTAAATTATCACCATGGGGTTCTGAGGTTCATATAACGTATTGTAAAACTTTTACGTTACAATATTGGCAGTAAAACATTTTCCGCGACGGCTGTTGACAAAAAACGAAAATTTTAATTGGCCCCGGCAGTAATACAGCGCGGCGGGTTCATTTGTTTGGCCCAATTCACAACAGTAGCTCTCAAAGCACCGGTACCTACAAATAGGCGCGTACAAATTGTGCGTGAAGTGTTAGTGACACGCGAACCAACAATTACAGGGCGCGTGGTGTTAAAAATTAATTTATATATTACCTTGCCCTTTTAACTAGCGATAACATCCCTTCAAGCGTTATATATTGCGCTTTTTACCCAACGCGTTACCCAACTATTAGAATTAAAACAGAAATGGATTACCACCATTTATAAAATGACGAGCGAGGTTTGGATAGTTTAGATTTATGTCATGTATTCAGAAGTTTAACTAATGCTGCTATCATGTTACGTCAGTGATTTAGTCGTACAGCGAGCGTTGTTTTAGCGAGTTAAAATTGTACGGACAAAAGTAATTAGGCTTCCATCAAAGGATTTAGACATGAAACAAAATTTGCAATACTGTAATGTCAGTTGTATGTTTTATCAATGCTGGACATGAAAGCTCGGGGCTGTATTTATTGCACAGTGGTATTATTTTGAGGTTTAAAGCCGCGCGTGTGTGGTGTATGATTCGGATTGGTGACCGTCCTTCAAAAGGTTTGTAAAGAGTTTGATATCAACCTAACGTTACAATCATAAAACATTTCTATATTGATGAACATTTTTAATTAAAGTTTCTCGTTTCTTACATGATTTTGTTACAGAAAGAGTATATTTATTCAAATAAGTGAAGAGTACATCTGGTAGCTTTAGGGTTAGTTTACAAAATGTTAGCTCAAAATTAGTTAATTCATTAATAAACGTCAATTTTTTTGCAATTATTATTCGACACCAAACCAATTCATAACCAGACCGCTGAAACGATGTATCTTAACAATTGCTAAGCATGTGACGTAATAAGACATTGACCTTCGTAGTGCGGTGACACGTTTGTTATGAGTTTTAGTGTCGAATAATTGATACGAAAATTTGGATGTAAATTATTTAATTAACTTATTTTAAACTAAAATATTGTAAACTGACTCTATACCAGATATACTCTGAAGTCTTAACTCCTCTTGGATAGATATACCCTTTCTGTAACACCATGTATTATTTTTTTATTACAATAATAAATTATCAGATAAGGAAAGTGAAAACATTTTGAAAGCAATTCATACAAAGACCGCTGAGTAGGTGGATAAAAGATACTTGCCACAACTTCAATAATAATATCACAACATTTTCTTGTTAAGTGTTGTTAGGTTAGAAAAAAACTTTCACGACGAAGTCAGTTAAAAAGAGCTATCACCATCAATTGTCACCTGTAGGCAATAAGAGGGAACGACACAAACTTACCTATTGGGAGAGCCCTTTATTAGAAAACTTTTATCCTTTATACAAGGCATGGAAAAATAAAGCGCGAGTACGTGGTGCAAATAAGACATAACGGCTGAACAAACAAGAGGATTAAAGTTAACGATAGGTCACTATGAGCACAGCTTAGTGCCGGTTCGATTGGCATAAACTGTAGTTTGTACGATACGCCTCTGTTAGCTACGAATCGACTGTTTTGTCTCGTTGTAAAAAGTCCCATTGTATTGCTGTTTCGTTTTTGTTCTTACTGTGAGATCTTGATTTAATTAAAAAAGTAAAAGTAAATAAATAATACATTTTTAATTTAGGTATGATGAAGTGGTTTTTTTAAATATTGAAATTATTGTGAAATTTTATAATTAATTATGAGGATAATAGGGATGTGTGCATTTTTTAATGTCCTACAGGTATGTATATTAGTAAAAATTATTAGGCACGTATTACATAACCAAAAAGTTACGACGATACATTGATTTGAAATGTCGCACGTCGTCACGATGTCGAACGTTTTGTGTAACATCGTGACGTAACTAGCCCCCACTCCTGAACTTTGATTCACTTTATCGCTTTTTTGTTTTTTTTTTTTTCAGTTACTTTGAAACAGTATTACTGAGAAAAAGATTCGTGTCTAATATTTTTTTTATTATCTATTTCACGGAATAAATAGATTTATACTTTTCATGCCCAGTTAACATACCTTTTATCCCGTTAGGAAAAAGGAATAGGGAGGCCTTAGTTCTGGGGTGTGACATTTCACGCTCAAAAAAAAATAGAACTAAAAATAAGTATTAATGTAAATCACGCCAAAAAATAAGCATAGAAAAAGAGCCGAAACAAAATACCAAAATTTAAACAACATTTTTTATCAGTAATTTACACGTCGAATAAACTGTCATGAAAATATGAATTTGCCATCACAACTAATTTCACAGCGCAAAATAGAAAATTCAATTTCAGATCGTTCATCAAAAAACGACATCATTGTTCGCAAAAATCTGTAATTGAGATGTTCTATGATAAAATAACTATTTGAAAACAAGCGAGCTCCATTCGTTGGCTGACATGGAAATAGAGATATTGACAGGGTATAAAAAATTAAAAAACTGTTTAGTCCGTAAGTTAGATAATCAAACAATATTAAAAGCGTATTTTTTTCCTTTTAAAATTATTTATTTAGTTTCAGCCATGAATTTCTCACTGCAAGGTAAACGACTCCCTTTCCTTCTTCCAATTCCGGTCTTAGGCTATCTAATTAGTTTTTAAAATATATAGAATTAATTAGAAGTTCAGCGCAAAAAGCCTTATTAAAAAAATTATTAAAAAAAAAATAGTTCAGGAGTGGGCTAGTTCAGGCTAATGACGTCACGACCTTGCATAAATGTACGAAATCGTGATGTCATGCGACATATCAAATCATGCTTGTCGTGAGTTTTATATGTAAAAAAAAGTAAAAAAAAAACCTGTTTAATATTTTTAAGTATTAATCTACTCGACGAACATAGTCAACAAACCTATTATTTAAAAAATAACGAACACATGATACTATCGTTTTACTGTTTTCGTATATTTTGTTCAGCAAAAAACGAGTGTACATTTTAAATATTGAAACTCGGTATTAAAAAGCCGCACGTGCAAATATGTTATTTGCTCAGTGCTCTTTGATTAATCAATCGCATTGATTGGTAAAGGGAAACGCCAACTATAATATTTGAGTACCAATAAAGTAATAAGATATACAAAATATAAACATTTATTTAAATCACTGGTTTTGATATCCATATTAAAATAAAATATTTTTTTATTTTAAACTAGCGACGTGTCCCGGCTTAGCATTAGTAGAAAAAACATTAATAAATTATAGACAAACACCTACCTCTTGAATCCGCCTATGTATTGGTGAAAACCATATGAAAATCTATTTGGTACCTACTTTTTGAGTTAATCGCCTTCAGACAGACAGACAGACGTGGCGGAGGACTTTTGTTTTATAATATGTATAGTTACTATATGTGTAAATAATGAGCTTGACAAACGAATGAATTTATGATTTTGATTATCACGTGTTTAAAACAATTTAAAAATTGATGTCATGTTTACAGTATGTTTATGTTAAATAGTTTTTTTTAGCAACGTATGTGTATGAATATACTTACGAATTTTCAAAACAAAACATTAATTAACTGAGTACCTGCGCTATTACTTTGTGATTTAGTCAAATTATATTTTGAAGTTCCTGACACACGTGAATACTAAAATTTGAAAATTTTAATATCTTTAAAACCCTGCTACTTAGTACAATATCACTCACACGTCATAAGAATAACATCCAAAAATGTAAGAATACAAAAACACGTGTAATAAAAGTAGTGAATTATTATAAGTCTAGACTTTAGACACGGTCGCTTCAGGCGAGACATTTATATTAGAAATAGGATTAATTTCTATGGTGACTTGGAAAATAAAATAAAGTGAGCTTATTGTGCCGCAAGATGTGAGGGTTAACTGAAAGAAACGGATTGTTTTCGCTTCGCACTGAGGGAAGCGCTGGGTATAAATCAGTCGGCATTGTTTTTTATTTCGTTTAAAAGTTTAAAAATTAGTAAATTAGCCCAAAGCCTTCTTTAAGACAACGTTAAGCAGTGTCTAACGGAGAAGACAGATTTATAGTTAAAATGTCTTCAGATATTTAGAAAATAATTAGAAGTATCTTCGGATAAATAATTCAAGATTATTTCAGAAAAGTTTCCCTGAACAACGTATAATTAAACATAGGAAATAAAAAAAAGGTTCTCAAAATTCATTGAGTTTGTTGGGGCAGTATCTGATTTAGATCACTCCATGGGCATTATTATAGCGGATACACACAAAACATATTCAAAATAAATAGATATTAACATTAACGACCTTCGTGGTCGAGTGGCGTACACACCGGTCCTCAAGCTCTGAGGTCCCGGGTTCGATTCCCGGATTGGTCAATGCAGAAAGCCACTTTTCTACATTGTCTCGGGTCTGGGTGTTTGTGGTACCTACCTTCGTTGTCCCTGATTTTATAATACAAGTGCTTTAGCTACTGACTTTGGGTTCAGAGCAATGAATGTGACGTTGTCCATATGTTTCTATTTTTGTTTTTTTTTTCAGTCTTCAATTGTGACCGTAAAGATACTCAGATTTAATCAAGTCTTCCGTTAACAGCGCGGCCAATCTTAAATGCATCATTAAATTTTATTGCCAACTTCACAGCTACAGCGACAAGACGAACGTGAATTATGTCGATAAAATTGCAGTTGGTCGATAAATATAAATATCGATATCGACAAAAGCGAGGCCCGGGGTATGATGGACGGGTGGCCATTAAAGAGTGAACGCTTATTGCGTTGCCCGCGACGTTTATATTGTTCCTTAGATAATGCCGTGTTTACCACAACAACTAATATTCGTCGGCAGATGTTTTTTGTTCGAAGAAGTCCCTTCTCGTTACTGAAAAGAGTTTAATGTACAATAGACCTCATTTTGAAAGTAACAATTTTCGGTTTTTCACCTCCTTAATGTCGAAGCAGAAAGGTTTGTTTTTGTTAGTATTTGTTCCCACTGCCGTGTGGTTAATAATACCTGCGGTGTATTTACATTGAAACGATCCCCCTTTTTTATTTTTGAGGTTATGAAACTCTGTCTTTACTTTGGTTAAGGTGCAATACGGGTATTATTTAAATATCTATTGTAAAGGTTTCGGTGTTTCGTTATTTTGTGCTTTAAGTTATTAAATTAGCTTTATAGAATATTTCAGAGGGTATAAAACGGAGTTTAATAAATTTTACTTTTTATGGAACCGCTGCGCGTTCTTTAGTGCCTAATTATAAAGCGCAAAGGTCGGACGGGTATTACTGTAACGCGGCAGTAGTATCCTTTATATTAGATATTTATTTAATTTATTCGGTTTTTTTTTATAAATATGTACTTTCAGATTTCAATAAAAATAATTGAAAAACAAAAAGCATTCTACAAACACACTAAAAGGTAATTCTACTATCGTTGTACAAACAAAAACTATGACCAGTTATAAAAACAATTGACATGAGAAATAAAAAAAACTCGAATTTCAATACTATAAACGGTGAAACTTTTTTTTTGTTTTTTTTCGAGGATGAAGGAGAGGTCGTCGTTTTCTTTTGTATAACAATAAAAGAATTACCTTATATCTTGGGGTCAATGCTTATTCTGTACAATAATGTGTCATGACTGGTACTACTGTAGTGATTATATTTTTATAATATGTGAAAAATTAACGACCGTAAACGGGTACCGGACAGACAGAGTTATACTTACACTTACGTGCAAACTCCTTAGATGTCTCATAAATACTATAACGAATAATTTATTAGTAGATACACAGTAGTAGAAAGACAATGCAACAGTAAATACAAACGACTATACTATAAAACTAAAGCCTCTTAGTTTTCTATGAAACTGTAGGAAATGATTGCTCGAACGATGCCAGTATCGCAAAAGAAATACGAAGCCTTATTTGCCAATTACAGTTAGTAGTTATTGATTCCTATTCTAACAATATCTTTGGTTCTTCAGGAAAATAGTTACTGTCTTTATTTTTATATAAGACGTAGGTAAAATGTATAAAAAATAAAATATGTGGCTTGGCCGTTTTGTTACCACAAGAACTATTGTATAACAGAAAAGTATTGAACAATGAATATAATTTTTTCACCTTACGTCTATGGGAATGTAGGCTAATGGCCAAGCCACATATTTTGACTAAGGTGTAGAGTTTGCAAAACTTAGACCTTGTATAGTTAGGGCGTGTAGAGTTAGAAGCTTGGCTTTACATGAGATCTGATAACTTTTTGACAGTGCGAGTCATATGGTCTCGTCTTGGCAACATTTTACATGAAAAGGTTTTTAGTGGGATTCTATATTGTCTTGCAACCTAATTTGCCAAAGTTAATTGACTTGCCCATTAGTTAAATTACGTACATACGTAGATCGATTCAGATGACCTTTAGATAGGTACTTAGGTTGAAGCTTGGAGCAATATTACCAGCAGACTACCTTTCTACCATCTAAAGTTTAATAAAAAGTTATAAAATATTTTAAAACAATTGAATATGATCCGAGATAAATTATGAAGGTATTAGCTTGTTGGTGTAGTTGTTCTCATTTCAAACTGGGGTCACCTTTTTTTTAATCTGAAGACCAACAATCTGCTGGATAGTTTGCCAACACGATCGGTAAAAATTAAAGAAATTAAATCTGCGTCGATCGTCGACCGTCTTTTATTAATTTACAATATCAATATCTATCATCATCATTTCAGCCATTAGACGCCCACTGCTGGGCATAGGCCTCCCCCAAAGATCTCCACAAGGATCGGTCCTGCGCTACACGCCTCCAGCCAGTTCCCGCAGCCCGTACAAGGTCATCACTCCACCTTGTAGGAGGCCTGCCCACGCTGCGTCTTCCGTATACTTCATCTAATACTAATAATTATGTCTCGATATTTCGATTACATAGGCATAGCAGCCACCTGCGACTTTTTCTGCTTATGTGTCTTTAAATATTAAAGCTTGTGTGTTATTTATAGATGCTATAATATAATAAAATTTATGAAAAAAACATATATTATATAAAAAAATATTTTTTAAACATAGTTTTTAAAATGTATTTTATATGTTTATAAGTTAAATAAAAATAAATATAATTTAACTTTATTGTACACCAAAAAAACAAATCATGAATAAAAGATACAATGAGCAGTCTTATCACTAATTGTGATTTGTATTTGATGTTAGTGAATAAGTCATTGGAGTGCCATAAGTTTTAGCGAAAACTTTTATATTTACAACATAAGTAAGATTAATATGGAGGACACTTTGATTAGTAAATAACGTAAGACAATATAGCATATTATGTTCCATCTCTAGGAACTTAAAACTCACACGACTCCCACACAGCTCTCAACATTTTTAACGTGCAGTTTTTCCGATGGCTTTGCACACTATATTTTCGTAACTGTCAGGTCCAATATCTTAGCATTGAAAAATTTACATTGCATACAAGTTTTAAAGATGTTCCCTAGTCAAGTCGGGTGCTCTGGGTCTTGGAAAATATGGATACGTCAGCTCGATTTTATGCAACATGTTATTTTTGAGAGATATCAATTACATAGACTACCATATTGTATGTGTTGCAGTTAAAAGTATGTATTGAAATATTATGCCTTTATGTGTTCTTGGTGTTGGGTTCAAGCCAGTTTTAGCCTTAAGATTATTTACATACGAGATGATAGTGACAAAGGCTGAGTATTCAGTACCTACTCTTATAATATGATACTATAAAAAGAAAAAAAAACCCACCAAACACCAACAAACAACTTCTAGACACCCGACGAGCTTATGTTAAAAAAACAAATTAATAGAAACCTCTTTAATTTATAATTAGAAAATGACTTTTGGATAGTTTGTGTGACAAACATACACACATACAAACGTGTATATACATACACGTTTATAGTCATTAAAATTATTTGCGAGGACAAAGTGATAGATTATGTACACGAGACATTATATTGGCAAATCAGAATGCAGCGACAAAGGATACATATGTTTAGATAAGTCACTGTGATGTGACGTAGTTGTTTACAAGTGTGAGTAAATGAATGAAATTACTTGGGATTATATAAATAGTTTAGGAACAATAAGAGAGGTATGGCTTTTGCAGAGTTTGTGGTTTTCACCGGTTTTCTTTAAAACGACATCTACTGCATAGATTTGGTTGTATTTTTTTTTGTTGCGTTTAGTTACTTTGATGTTGGGCATAAGTTAAATGCTTTCGATTATATTCGATTAGGTTTGTAAATTAGATAAATTTGTTAAAATAGAGATAAGGGCCGTCAGTCACTTAATTTCCTATCTTGTGCGCTGCGCTGGCGTGCTGCTGGGGAGTTAGTTGCGCCGTTTCTTCTCCACAGCCAGAGCTCTTAGGAAGCGGTGAAGGGTGGGCGAGTTAGGGTTATTGCCCATTGTATTCTAGAATTATAGGTTCTTAAAGTGCTATTTTAATTTTTATTTTTCAATATTTTTTTTTCTTTTTCGTTTTTTTTTATTGTGGATTATAATTGCTTAATTATATGACAAAAAATACGACGTGAGATTCTATCACCGGTTTATTCACCAGTCTATTTTAGCCAAAACAATACTAATTGCATTGTTTAGTGAACAGTCTCTAAAACACATAAACAGAGTTATGATAACCATGAAATTGACATCAAATGAAACATGGACGCTATACCGTGGAATAATGCGTGGATAGTGAACTCCTTTGAGGCCAAATTGAACCTAGTTTGTCATATTGATAGTCTGGTATTGAACAGATTGGATGTTTAGCTTTGATCAAAGATGTTATTTGTCACAATCAGAACTGTCTTTTAAGGTTTGTTTGGATATTGAAGCAATGGCATGATTGTCGACTTTTCTCGCAAATTTTCGTTCATACAAACGTCGTCCTGACAATTACAAAAAAAATAATCAAGTCGGTCGAGCCATTCTTGAATGCTCCGTGTGTGTGGCAATTGATTTTTATTAGTAAAGATATAGCTATTTAATTACAAGTAAACGTTTCGCACGCGTTAATGCGTAAAAAGTAATATAAAATAATAGATAGAGCTATGAGTAAATACAAGTAGATCCATTGTGAAAACAAAGCTCAAAATAATTTCCGAAATGTTACCAAAATTATCAATACCTTTATGCATTTATATTATTACTAGCTCAACAACAATATTATTCACAGTATTCAATTTAATATTTCAATGTATTCAAAATTCAGCTCTTATAATCCCCCGTGTTTATAATCCGTTACAAACCATTTAAAATTTTCAATTTTGCGTACAACAGTATTACTATAATACGAGATTTTCATAAGCCTTTCAATGAAATTATTAATTTTACAGTGAATTACTCGGATGTTACTAAACAAACCGCATAACAAGACCTCCCGCGCCGCGAATATGAGACAATAAACGGCAAACCTGTATCGTAGCGGTCTACGTGGCGCTTCCGTAGCAAAACTCGTAGGCGACTACACCGTAGCAGCGGGATACATCTAATGAGGGCACTGATATTGTGCCGCTCAGCCGGCGGCCGACTCAGGCGGCCTCTATAAATTGGTTTCATGCATATTTATTTATTCAAATATGTATGAATTGAAATCTCTACGACTACTGAAATATGGCACTCGTGGACGAAAATTGAATCAACAGGGTAAATTAAGTTGACAGGCGCAGTAATAGTGTTTGAAATATAAACTCTTTTAGTTTGAATACGAAGCGTAACTTAAGAAAGTGCTCTCGTGGCATTATTCAAAGTATTCTTCATAAACTTCGCCTTCCAGCTAGCGAACTGCGAACAACAAATTTTTCATATTTTGCTCTCCTGACGTTTGGGGAAATTGGTGTTTAATGAGTAAACTTATGCATCGGAGCGTGCACTAATCTTGTTTTTTTTTTCGTGATAATGCACATTTAGAAAAGTGCACATGTGTTAAAAGTTGCAGCTTAATAGTTTTTTGATGACTTCGCGCGGTGCGGTGAAATTGAGCGTACTCGAGTCGGTACAAAATACTTCGAACTTTCCGTAAACAGTTTTGTTTATTAAATTTTATTTGGTAATGCGGTGGCACGGCGTCGCGACGGTTCCTACAAATTGGGGAGGATTTCTCTCGGTGAGTTTTCCTTCTACCATTTTTGTAAATATACTTAATCAACTTAACAAAATGTAATAGCTTGTAAGACAAAGGAACAACAGTGGATTGAGTTAAGCGTTATATAAATGTTTCATAGACAAAGATTAATTTATCTCCATCAATAAATTATAGATTCAGTTTGAAATGACAGTACACAGTTCTGGAGAAACAATCTAACAGATAATAAATGAGGCGAGTGTTTCAAAGCTGAAAACTAATTAAAGTCGGCACGGCACGAATCAATACTTATAAATTAAGACGGTTTAACTTGCAAAGGTAATTGGGCAAAAGTTCATCTCAAATATTGATACTGGAATGACGACAGAGCTGAGACAGTAATTCCTTAAGGAACGGTTTACACTTCCCATCTCATCGCTATTCGTCCAGAGTGAACTGTTCACAGCGAATTGTTCTCGTTCACTCGTTCTTTGTATTAACATTTGGAATGAATAAAGTCTCAAAGTTTGTGAATTTAATGATTGGTGGGAAAACGATGAGACCATGAAAACACGGCTTATGTAAATATCCGGGTAATCGTTTGACTTTATCGTACTTATATAGAGTTTGCGCTCGAGTTGATATCTTGGTCAAACGCGCAGACATTATTAGAAAGTAAAAATATAAAGAAAATTGTTGGTCAGGGAAATAGAAGTGTTAATAATTATTGTATTTAAAGATTCTTAATATCTGACTTTTTTTACATATTATACAGTGGGTGGCCCATGTCTTTGGTTTACAGGGCACTGATCCACAGATCTTATCACGTGTAACTCTGCCTGCCTAGCCTTTTCCCAAGCTATGTTGGGGTCGGCTTCCAATCTTACTAAATTCAGCTGAATCCACAACCTATTTTACTGGGTAACAGTATCCCAAAGTAAGACTGGTTGTCAGAATTGTAATGACTTAACGACCGTCAAAGATCAACGTATGACAGTCGGGACCAACGGCTTAACGTGCTTTTTAGTTTGAAAATGGTCACCCCTCCACGGACTAACCGCGGCGAGCGTGGCTTAACCTGTATTATCGGTCTAATCGTACGGTTTACATTTAGCCACGACCTCCTCCAACGTTGTATAACGTACAACTTTATTTCGTAGGAAAACAAACTTTGAGTAATTAAAAGTAGATATAACGAATAAAAGTATACACTGAATAAATAATTCCCATTGCTTTTGATCAATGAATTATTTAATTTCAAGGTAATTAAGTTTAATATTCATAGTAATCTAAGGTTTTGACTTGGAAATTCTTAGAACCAAGAGTAATTATTTCCAGATATAATTGAGTTTACTTAAAGAAGTTCTTATTACGTAGTTATCAAACAATTATGTTAATCTTTATTATATTTTTATTAATATAATGAATTACAGTTTCAATTATTACGCAATATAAATATTTATTTACACTAATTAATTTCATAGTAGGTTAATTTTTATTTTATACTTTCTCTTGGACATCAAACCTCATTTGTATTAATATTCAATGATCTTTGTAGGGCATGCGGTTGTTAGTTTGTAAGCTTAAATTAAATTATAACTAGCCATGGTAACTCCGGCAAAGGGCAGAGACGGGACCGGGGTGTTTTTAGTCAGTGAAAGCCTGACATATCGTCATGCCGTGCCCTCGGCGTGGGTTGAAGCCAATACCTTTGCCCAAAAAAAAAAAAAGGCTAGCGAACAAAATAAATTATGTTCCTTTCTACAAACCTGTGCAAACTCTCCAATGTAATTTTAATTTAAATAGTATGCCAATGCAAAATTGTTATTCATTTAGCAGGCACACAAACAACACACAGTACAAAAAAATAGTCTCATTGTTTAGATTCCAGTCAGTTCCTTCCATTGACAGCTTTTTTTTTAAGAAAACTGTATCTCCTGCCTGCTAAACTAATATCAATTTTGCATTGGTATTGTATTACAATTAAAATTAAATCGGAGAGTAACACTGGAGTGAAAGAAAAAGATTTAATGCTTTAACGCTCCCATATCTTTTATGAGGTTTATAAGTGAATCGTTTTAATTTTAGCATTTTTACTTCAAGTTATTTTAAAGTATTTATCAGAGACATTTGCGACAAAAAGGCACTTTAAAAATATAATATTCCTTTGACATTAATCCCATGATACTCGTCAACGATGTCGACTCAATTTATTGAACTGGTAATCTCAAAATATTTCGATCCACATCAATTTGTTTAATAGTTTGCTTTTGTTCAGGTGTTGCCATAAGCCGATTACGGACAGTTATCAAATATAACTCATTTATTTGAACAGCCTGTGTATTTATGATTGCAGTCACATAATTATAATGAGCGATTAATACTGTTTGTTTGTTCAACTTGAATGAATGGGAACTGCAAGTGCATTGTGTATAGTGTATCGTGTATCTTTTGAATAATTATGACTAATATTGACGTGTTTGATTCATATGGTATTTAATTTGATTCGTTTTAAAGAAATACAGTTATATTGGTGACTTTGAGTAAACTTAGACAAGCATAGAGTGTGCGCATCGCAAGTAGGCGCTTCTGCCGAGCGTAATCAAATTTTTATATTTTTAGCTGTTAGTAATGCGCTTGTTAACTGATTTTTAGTGCGATGACGGACGTTTATGCGTAAATGCGATGGTTACAGTTCATACTTAATATGCGCACTCTATAGATTACTTATTTATCTTTGGTTAATTTAATTCAAAATGTAATATTGCATGAAATGCCATTAAGATACTACCACTAATCCATACTTGCAAAAACTGCTTTGAGACATTAAAACAAATAGGTTTAATACAAAACAGATTATACACACAATAATGATAGAAGCCCCGCTTATTCACTTTTGATTTTTCACGTTTGAACTTACCTGTCTTAAATTGAGAATAAAAGAATACATGCAACACTCGAAGGGTTTCAGGTAACATACAATTTTAAATCAATAAATAGGACGTACCTACATTTTAAATCAGAAATATGTTAAAATATGCGACTTCAACATAAAAAATATATCAAAGAAATAATATTAACTTTATAATATAAAATCACACATTTAATCAAAACGTGTACACTCAGCTTAAGACAGCAAGCGTCGACTCTCAAAGTTATCTTATATTCTTTCGCTTACTTTATATTATTTAGCTTTGATATATTCGCAATTTAAGTTGCCTGAAACTCGTCGGGGAGCTTTCAGATTAAATTACATATTTTTTTTCCTACTTACCAACGAAAGCAAACAACTTTGCACTGTAAATAAACGTTAAGGGGTGTCAATAGAGTTGGTTTTTCTAAATCAGGATGTTGTTCGGTGCACCGCTAAGTCTTGTGATTTGACTGGAGCTAAAGTGTTGTCAATTAGACTAGATTTAGGATTAAGGTAAGTTAAAACAAACTAAACTTGCCATGTATATTCAATGGAGTTTAACAAAGGAGTTCTTAATTCAAGTGTTTATTTTTTTTGCTACAAATCTTTTTATTGTCAGTCCTTTATTTTATCGTTTATATTTGGGCAGTTAATACTGGCGCATCATAGATAGAATAATATTAAATTAAGAACTGATTAAATGTCGTTGTTTTTTGTGATGGTCTTAACCCTTAAATGCATCCTGTTGCCAATTGTCTACAAACCACGTTTTACCTTATAGTATTAGACCTATCCAGTGTGTGTTTCCGAACGCAGTTTGACGATCATAAAATAAAAATAAAAATCTATGCATTTAAGGGTTAAACATGGCAAACTTTAGTCATCTGAAAAGATTAGTACAAACATGGTTTCTCTAATAACTTAAAGAAAAAAGTAAAATGGCAAACACGACTGAGTGGAAATGTACAAGAAGTTTTAATAGTACAAACACAAAGTTTAATTTCTATTATGTGCCAAAACATGATTCTGTGAAGAAAGACCCAAGGATTAAATACATTTTTACAAGGCTTACACAATACACACAAAAAGAGATTAAGCACAAAAAGTTTCTACATTTTTAACATTAATACTAAATAGTTTTTTACCTTTATTCCGATGTGAATAGGAAAGTCTGAGGCTAATGCTGGTTGCGGATGCAATGCCGGCAGCAGCGGCAGTGGGAGAGGACAGGACATCATAGCTGCGCCAACCTGGGGACAAATGTTTGACTTTAATGTTTGTTGCCAATGTTTGGCTGTAAATAGTAAAAGTATGTAAACTCGTGGTGTAAATTTATTTCATTTATTTTAGAAAAAGGTTCTTTAAATCACATAATATTTTCACTAATGAAATATAAAAATGAATACGACATCGGTCGTTGTATCCAGCAGTACTAATTAGTCAAAACAAAATAATATAAAACATGAAATTAAGCATTACTCCCACATCAATCACGATTAAGGAAACCGTCCTAAAAAGTTCACGACAGTTTTAATGGCCAACATCTGGTGAAACCATTTAGGAATCTGAAACATGATTACGAGGCATCGCAGAAATATCGATACATTTAGAAGCGAAACGTCGAAAAACAATTTAGTTAGCGATGGATTTGAAAAGCTGGGATTAAGCCGGTAGATATGCTTCTCTAATATTCCGTGTGGGACGTTAGGTCCGTTGAAAACGATATGAATAATATATAGCCACTAGCCGTCCCCCGCAACTTTGTCCGCGTGTTTTAGTTTCAACGGTTTTTCATTTTTGCAACATTTTTCGTTTATTCTCCGCTCCTATTGGTCGTAGCGTGATGTTATATAGCCTATAGCCTTCCTCAATAAATGGGCTATCCAACACTGAAAGATTTTTTCAAATCGGACCAGTAGTTCCTGAGATTAGCGCGTTCAAACAAACAAACGAACAAACAAACAAACAAACAAACAAACAAACTCTTCAGCTTTATAATATTAAGTATAGATGAATGCAGGCCGCGGGAGACCAGTCCGCATTACGGCTCAATACGGCTTGTACTGTGACAAATATTCGCGTCGAACAAACGGACATACAACCATCTTTTATGTAAATGTAGCCGCGTGCGAGTATCATTTGTTTTGTCACGTGTTTGTAATGTATGCTAAGTTTAATGACTCTATTTCAGGTTTGACAATATGATTACATGAAATATGACTATTTTATGGAAATTGGGCTGTCCAAAATACTTTTTACATGTATTATAATTTGTTTTTTTTTTTTGTATGGGCTCTTTTTAGTCACATATGAAATTTTGGTTGCATATCCGAAAGTATTCAATTATTACATAGATCACTTTTTCTTGAAAACAAGTTCTATGTGGGTTTATAGAATGGCGGTACGGCCCGCTTAGACTTCGAATATCACGAAAAATTATTTTAATAATCCTTCTTGCAGTTTAGACTTAGCCTTACCTAATTCCATGAAAAATTATATATGGTTCAATAAAAAAACACTGAAAGACGTAGTTATATTAATAGCTAATGCTATAAATTAAACAAAATAACACATTATATTAAACATACTAAAATAAAAAGACATGTATTGCTACTAACTAGATTTACTATAAAGTAGTTGGTCACCGCAGTAGCAGACATAAAATTTGCATTTTAACCATTATTTTTATCCAAAAAAACATTTTATTGAATATTTAATTCATTATTTTTTGATATTATAATAATAAAATAAAGCTAAATAGTTTGTTTCTTTGACGGCGCTAATCTCTGAAACTACCATTCAGTCATCCATTAAAATATCAAAAAATAATACATTTTACATGTATTATTATTTATTTTATACAATAATACATGTACATTAGCATTTTAAAATTAACACAGACATTTCCACTTATATATAAACACGTTTGCAACTAATAAAATAAAAATATGTGCGTGTGTGTACATGTATAAGTTAAGTTTTAAGTATAATACCTGTATGAGCCCACTACAAATAAAATCATTAGTTTTTGTTTGTTATGTTGTGGTATCTAAACAAAATCAAACGAACGGTAATGTTTATATGAATCGGGAAGGACACAAAGTTTTAATCGAAATGTCGAGCGACTCTATCGAGCAGTCCCTAGGGCTGTCTGGTTACAATAAATTAATTAACTATACTAATTGAATGACACAAAACAAATTAACTGTGAGAACTGTTTTTGATCATTGTATAGGGTTAAATGAAAAATATTTTAATACGTGTTACTCAATCAACATTTGGTTATTTTTCAACAAGTTTATAAATTATGGGTTTATTTTTATTGTAACCTATTTTACTAGTAAGTATACTCGGATTGGCGTGTCGTGATGGCCTAGTGGTTCAATAAACGGATTCGTGTGCACAAGGTTGCAGGTTCGAACCCATTACAGGCAAGTACCAATGTGACTTTTTCAAAGTTATATGTACTTTCTTAATTATTCTAAGACATCATTGACAATCGGTGAAGGATAACTTCGTGAGGAAACCTGGATTCCAACAATTGGAATCTGAAATCGCCAACACGCAATGAGCAAGCGTGGTGATCAATGCTCGTTCCTTCTCTTTATGAGAAGAGGCTAGTGCCCAGCAATGGGACATTTATAGGCTGGTATTATTATATACTCGGATTTGTGAATATGTCGAGAGGGTAAACAGCATTTTTCAATTAAAATAAGTTTTCAATATTTTTAACCTTAAAATCACACATTAGAATCCATTACAAATGATCCTAGGAACAGAACAACAGTAACTTTATCAAAGCAATCGCAAAATTAAAAGATTACCATCTCACATCAGATAAAATTTCAATGTTCATGATTAATAATGATAAATACCGTCCGTGCATTGACCGCATTATATTTCCACGGAGGAAAACCGCTCTCCTCAACTATTCACGAGTCAGGGGAAGTTGTTATTATGACAGTTACCTAACTCCATTAATTACATTAATGAATGCATTAATATAGAGTTGGTTAACTATGCCGGGGGCTGACAGTTGAGGTAAATCCTTTTTATTAGTATAAAAATTATACAAACCTTAATGAAACTGCTGGTTTAATGATGTAATATGCGACTCATTTGACCTACCCAGAAGGTTGCAATTCTGACAGGATTACAATATTTTGACTTTAAGTTGTTTGTGTGTTTGTATAAATATTTAAGTAAATTATAAAATGTATTCTGGTATGTCTATGTTTTACAATAAAACTAATCTTATTGTTTAGTATGAGATTATCTATACTAATATTACAAAGCTGAAGAGTTTGTTTGTTTGTTTGTTTGAACGCGCTAATCTCAGGAACTACTGGTTCGAATTGAAACATTCTTTTTGTATTGGATAGTCCGTTTATTGAGGAAGGTTATAGGCTATATTACATCACGCTACGACCAATAAGAGCGGAGCATAAATGAAAATGTTGCAAAAATGAAAAACCGTTGAAACTAAAACACGCGAACAAAGTCGCGGGGGAGAGCTATTATCAAAATAAAATTGTTTACCCTCTCACCAAGGTAAAGGTAAAAATGTTTTAAAACCTCCCTTTTTTAAATACATAATCAATTCAGAGGGAAGCGATTGGCTTTCTATAATTTTGACGGATCCAATTATTTTATCGCTTCTTCCCAAACGCTGGATACCCTCGAAATTAATTAATTAACTATTGGTATAATTAAATCATCTCGGCTCCGGCAAATTTATTCTTTCGAGTGGCGTACAAAGTTTGTTACTTAGATTATAATGGCAGTAAGATCATAACAGTATTATTAACATGGTTGAAGTTTATGAAATTTATCGTTAATAAGGGTGGAGGGAGCGGAAATGTAATGAATTATGGTAATTCTTAAACGTTAGCTGTTTTTTTAAGAAATTATATTCATATAAAATTGTCTTTACAAATTGGCTTTACTCATAGTCCACATTTGACTATCGGAATTGCCTGTCTAGTGTTGTAGTGTCAGGGCCAATTGGGACCCATGAACACGTTCGTCTCACGACACCACCGCGTCATGAAGTAATGTTGCAGCCACACATTGGATTCAATTTTGGAATGGATGAATTGGTTTCAATGCCAACTTTGCACCAAACACTGGACATGCGCGGACCTTGTTGTTTAGTTGACACAGAGCGGACTATGAACGATAACTTATTTGCACTAGCGGCTTACGCATAGAGTTTAGGTACATATGTTTATTATTTGCATCGTACAAGAAATATATTACACTTAACTAATTTTGAAACTAGTCGGGAATCTCCGATAGTAATCCTTGAGTAAAGCCGTTACAGTCTGATGTCACACTGAAAACCTGTGAGATCAACAATCTGGAAGCTATTTTTACAGTGTGTTATTATAACAAGTTTTATTGTTATTACCGCACTTGCACACTTTATTAAACTTTTAATATTGTTTTACTTTTGTAGCATACAATTAAACTACAAATATGCACAAGTTTGTTATCTACGCGATCGGTTGTTACTAATACTACACAACACAATTGTACTACCTGCTACGTAATAGTTACGGCGTTTTTACACTACATTTGTCAAGGATTAGATACATATCGCTTTTCCATTATTAATTTTTGAAAAACTATTAAATAGGTTTGCAATTATATGAACATGTATTAAGTTTTTCTGTCACTTGTTTTTGTACACCATAAATAATACTATTAGTAGGTAATATCATCTCTGTAATGTGCACCATAAAATAGCATAAGTATCAATTAAAATCTATTCCTAATATATTAAGCTGAAGAGTTTGTTTGAACACGCTAATCTCAGGAACTACTGGTATGATTTGAAAAATTATTTCAGTGTTGGATAGCCCATTTATCGAGGAAAGCTATAAGCTATATAACATTACGCTTCGACCAAAAGGGGCGAAGCATAAATGAAACACGTTGCAAAAATGAAACCAAAACAAGCGGACATCGCGGGGGATAGCTAGCATAGTATATAATTAATCCAAAAGCTTTCTACAATTAAAATCATGTGCTAAATAAAACTAAAACAATTTAGATTAAAAAATTGTAAGTATATTCAATACCTGTAAACAAAAACAGAATTTCAACACAATATACTCAAACAAGATATTATTTATATCCATATTATTATCCGAAGGTGGGTTTGAAGGCGCCTTAACATTGCCATAAAGTTACATGTCTTGGGCAGATAGTGATCCTGCCAATATCACGCTTGATTAACAACCGATAAAATGTATGGTTTCCAATGAATCCGTTCCGTGTTCGTTGTAATTATTGTATGAGCCGCATAAAGTAAGGAATTGTTTGAACTTTATGTGTGTACGCGACATACGTATACCGTTTTATGGGTAAGATATGATCGGTAGTACATTTTATTTCAAATGAGAATGGAATATGAGTAAGCAGACAGATATCTATGAAACGTGTAGGTCTTTCTGTCTACCTTAAAGTGTATTTTTGTGGCCTAAACATAATAAATGTCTAGGCGACGATTTAAAGACGATAAAAATGCGAGTAGGTTTAGGAGAACGACGATTGAAAGTCGATAAAATAATTTTGAGAGAACTAAAGGAGTTCGCCAATTTTATATTGAAATTAGTATAACTTTAGGTATTTTTAAACAAGTCATAAACTGATCACATTTTCAAAATGATTAAAAAAATAACAGTTGAAAATATATCAACATAGTTTATTAACATATTCTTATTGCATGATAGATACTTCAACACTGTTTTATATCTCATACATCTTTCTATAGACATAAGTGAACGAGGACGCACAATATAATTTTCTCACAACCACAAAACGTAGAAAATAGGTACCTATTGTTGTTAATTTATTACAGCTTTTCTCACTCATAATTCACAGCGAAGCAGTCTGCAGAAATGCTAGCTAGCAAACGCTCTTGAATTATGTACAGTTATTATTTTTAGGGGAAGTGACGTGAACCTGTGCTATGACGTTGACGCTGACGCTTTTCTACGCTATCTATATATATAAAATTATTTTAATGTATCGATATTTGCGGATGTGAAAAACATTTAAATATTTATGTAGCTATTTCCACGGTGGTATGTGCAACGACTAATAATATTTATTTATCATACTGAATATTTCTTGCTATTTATTCCGATAAACTAGTGGCTGTGTTTTTTTACTAAATTAATGAAATAAACATAACGAATGAAATAAAATAAAACCAATTTTTAACAAATAAAATATGCCTGGCAGGTGCAATTACCTACAGTTAGTTCTACCTCAGTTATTCAGCATCCTCCAGCGTCTTAGATAAAGATTCCAACAATATTTTCTCCGTAACACACGAAGGTAAGTTTCTTTAATCTAGGACATAACTCGATTGATAAGGCAAATTGCACCGACCGTTACTAATTGTACCTCTACGACTAACAATGCTTGGTATTCGTAAACAAACAATAAGTTTGTACAATACCTTAAGAATTAAAACTTTATCTAAGCGCTAAGTTGGCGATTAAGTTGCAATCACGGCGGTGCAGTGCCGTACTAAGTTACAGTAAACAAGCGGACGGCAAGTTGCATTGTGCAAGTCAATTCAAAGCTAAGTTCCGTTTGTTGTTTTAATAAGTTTGTGCAATTATGTTGCATGTTACGTCTGTTAATATATTCAATTTACATGATGACATGTGCGCGCGTGGGTACCAAGAATTGTCTTCTCAATTTGTTTCAAGTCTAATTATTATCTTTCGTTATGAGTTTGTTTGAGTAACATTCGTAATTGATGTTGTTTTGTAACATTAACTGCTTTTTAGTGTTCTGTTGACTTAAAACGTTTTGAGCTCTTTATACTTTAGATAAAAGCATAATTTATAAACTTTTCTTTGTGATAAACTTAGGTTATTGTTTGAAGGACCTTAGAGGAATAAATAAGTTAACTATAGAGTACGCATATCGAGTATGAACAGTTGACACAGTATGAACAGGTAAAATCGTAAAATAAAAAACAGTGCACTCTGCACAAAACCTAATATTACCTTAATAATATCGGAACAGTCGATATTTTCGCATAAATGCCTGTCGTCGAACGGGAAAATACGAGCGTATTGCATTTTGCTAAAAATGTGCTCACGCTTGGTATAAGGGGCTACTAGCGATGCGCATGCTTAGAATAGGACTCTCTATCGCCACGAATTGGTTGCTAGCTTATACTCGATGGCTATTAACCACTATGCGCTTCCTCGGTCTGTGGTATTGGTTACAGTATTCCACTATTATCTCTGAGGCTTTACTTCACAGTCAGCCGCAACCACGACCGCGGCTTCACCGTGTAATAACCGCCCCTAGACACCGGATATCGAAAAGTCATCACTCATTAAGACAGAATAGCTTGTAAGAAGTTTATTTCCGAGTTAATAGACAATTGGTCGAATAATGAGGGAAATTTTGATGGGATTACTCGCTAAGGTTACGTCATTAGTCTTGTGTAGGCGAGTTCTAATTTTATAAAAAGAAATTATTAGATTTATTGTATTATACCCTTCTTTCTTTGTTAGCAATAAAGTAATAGTAGGTACTTACATCGATGTTGTTCAAAGATGGTAGCATCAGGGGTTAAGGCGCTACTATAAATACAGTTCTAGACCAAAGTAGGCTTAGTTAATTAAGTTAATTAATATCACTAATAACAATACTAAAAAAAATACTTACTTTTAGCTACTTGTTATCGGAACTGGAGTTGCCGAAATAATAATATTAATCAATTCATTACCATTTCGGGTGGACTTAAGTGGTACATTTTTATTAATGGAGCGATTCGACATTTTCAATTTTAATCACTGTTGCATTTCATACAATACTAGCTGTTCCCTGCGACTTTGTCCGCGTGTTTTAGTTTCAACGGTTTTTCATTTTTGCAACATTTTTCATTTATGCTCCGCTCCTATTGGTCATAGCGTGATGGTATATAGCCCATAGCCTTCCTCAATAAACGGACTGTCCAATACAAAAAGAATTTTTCAATTCGAACCAGTAGTTTCTGAGATAAGCGCGTTCAAACAAACAAACAAACAAACAAACTCTTCAGCTTTATAATATTATAGTATGGTAAAAGTTTTCAAGAGTCAGATTACAACTATGTACTATAAATACTATATTCTATAAACAGGTAGTATTTATTTTATATCAATATATATAATAAGTACAATTCAGGAAATAATTTAGTAACACTTCACAGGACGTTGTTTTTTAATCCAAACAAAAAGTCTATGCTAACCAAATTATGACGTACAATAAAAAAATCTACTTACAAAATAATTTAAAGTATTTCTTGCTTTCCTCAGTAACGAGATATTTGCCGCCTGTTCGAGCCTAATTAGGACGACTGAAATATTTCATAACGAAGTGAAAAACGCATTAAAAGTTTATCGGCGAGTCGAAAATCTAAAAACAAAAACAGTGCCATAGAGTAAAATTTTGCTTTGCCAGTAAATTTCGTGGAAACAGTAGGTCAATTAGTATGATACAGTTATGTTTTAACTTTGAATTTTAGAGTATTTACATTAATTAAAAATCTTAAATGTTGGAACCGCTTAAAGATATGTTAATGATTTGTTTTAGAACCTATTTCATGTAGTACCTGTATGTACAAAAATAATAATAAACACTTGAGTGTTACTAGTTTAAATATAGATGTCATTAAAATTTTATATGAACAAAAATATTAAAATAAACTTGTATTATGTCAATAAAGTCTATTTATCATTCAAATAATATGCAATATGATAGTATCAAGTTAGATACTAGCTATTTGACGTCACAATTTCCCTCACAGTCAAAGTATCGACAAGCCATAGCCGGCAGGGCTATTGTTGCTTTGACTGGGCTAACATTTATTCCAAAGGATCTCAAATAACAACTACGCTTCAAACTCACTATAAAGGAAACAAATCCAGCTTTAAACTCCACGAACATAAAGATTTGGAACGTCACTTCGAGATACAATACAAGATATTCTTTATTTCAAACGCAAACATAGGTTAGTGCATAGACCTCAACGTGATACGGGGTGAACTTATAATATTTATAATGTCATGTTTTTGCGACCACATAAACATAAGAAGGCCTTTTTATTTTTTTTAATTGAAAGGACATGCACAGAAATAAATTGCAAGAAAACGTCTAATTAAAACGTGTCTCTACTGAAGGTAAACTTAAATTACCAATTAGTTTTTAAAAATCTATTTTCCCGCCGAACAATCACGCCATTGCGACTGTACACTGATCTTAAAAGCATCTTTGTATAATGTGTGATATTTTCACATATTCATTTGTCAAGACAGGCAAAAGTAATCTAATGTCCAATCAATTAAAAACGAGAACTAAGGCTACCTTATTCTCATTTATACTTAACTGGAGTCGAGTACCTACCAACGTACGAACAAAACAATTTTTCGCCTCTTGTTTAAAAATTCACCCTGTACATAAACCTAAAGTTTGAGCCCACGTGAACTGTGAGGAAGACAAACGGAAAACTAACATTGCCGGCATATGACGACATTGAGTTTAGACCAACATTCGCCCTCAGGCCAAGTATACTCTGCAAACTGAGACATCTAAACCAAGCAAACAGCTTCTCCCAACTTAGTAGCTGTTCATATTTACCGAGAGACGAGTAAATAAATAAAAGTTTTATACTTATAGATATTAAATTGAAGTTTCAAACCGAAAACATTTATTTAACAAACACAAGCCGACACCTTTTTTTTTTGTGGGTTAATAAACAGAACGTGATAACAATAATGATTTATTTAATTTACGCAAAAGAATTAATTAAAAAAATAAAAAGAGATTATTTTCACTACCTAATCTATATGATCATTACATCAATTTATTTTACATGGACGATAATACAAAAATTGAGACATAAGGGTCCATGCTAATAATTTAACTTGACGGTAAAATTATGCATATCAACCCTTAATATTTTTGCCTTATTTAGGTAATAAACTCGACGTTTTTACCATTTGACACGATGCCAGGACGAGACCAGACCTGGTCGGTCCCTCGACGCGTCTAACTCATAAGTCCGTGGCCATAAATTCTGGGATATGTGTCGATAACTCATTTGTGAATTTTTACCGTGACATTTAAGTTATACGCAGTTACTGTCTGTGAAAAATGTCCTGTATTTTAAGGTAAATTTATTTTATGTCGCAATTAACTATCTACTTATTATAATGAAGTGAAATGATACCAAGTATCATTTAATGTAATTTTGATATTATGTTTTTTTAGGTATTTTGTACACAAACCTAAAACAAGATACTACCTACATTCTTTAATTGTAATCCTTAGTAAAATTATAAATGCGAAAGGAACTCTGTCTGTCGCGCTTTCACGCTAAAACTACTAACCGATTTAAATGAAATTTGGTACACAGATAGTTTAGACTTTAGAGCCTGAGAAAAGACAAAGGCTACTTTTTGCCACGATAACCGACATCCTCGCGGGCGTAGCCGCGGGAAACAGCTAGTATAATATCATTGTGTTATTTAATATTATATTATTGTGTATAATTTTAATATAATTGTGTGTATACTATCGTAAATACGCCAAAATATCAGCCATACTCAATTTCTCGTATACTGTCAAATTGCATCGCATCAGACATTTCCCTTTAGCATCCCTGGCAGGTATGCATGCCAATTAATTTGTACGTATGCCTTGCGAATACAATACATGCGTTAGCTATCACCGTTCAATGCTCCATTCCTATACAAAGGGACCATCAAAGTAGTCAGTAATCTATTGATGAATATTGAAATGTAACCAATACCAACCATTGTATTTGTGTTCGCCCGCCATTACATGACAGACCGTGCTGCAACTGTAATTGAGAACGCGCAGATAAATGACGTTCGGATGTATAAAGGTATGAGTATTATCCAACCAAATAATTTCAGGATTTTGTACTAAACTTAGCTCAAAATGTAGTCAAGCAAATAATAAAGTGAATATGTATTTCATTTCTACACAATAACGTCAAATAAGTATCGATGCTTTAGAGTTAGACTTATTTTAACGCATCAATCAATAAAATATAAAATTCACGAATTCCAACAAAGCTTTTTACTTAAAACAAAAAAATATATTTTATGTGAAGAAGGAGTTTGTGATTTTAACATCTGCTAAGTTAGCTAGTCTCTCAAGTAGTCTATGTAACAATTTCCACCAATCACGAGTCAGTAGCTTGTCTTTTTTGGAAATTGACTGATACTACGAAACTAGCGAACCATGAGGATTTTTTTAAGCGCGAATCATTGACCTACCTACATTACATAGCAGATTTTTAATTTAGTTTTTTTTTTAAGAACAAGTGTAAGTGTATAAAAAAATATATATATCATGGACATCGACAAATAGAGTATTTTATCGTACTGTGTGTTGTTTGTGTGTCTGCTAAATGAATAACAATTTTGCATTGGTATTGTAATAGAATTCAAATTAAATTGGAGAGTAAGGGCACTGTTTGAAGTTAAAACAAAGCATTTAGATTTGATCAAAACACTTTTATTATATAGTCGAGACAAAACACATTCCCTTTAAAACAAATGACAGAATTTATAGCAGATAAACGAACTATGCTACGTCACTTTGATACTAAAATCGTCATAATTCAGTACGAAAACAACATTATAATATTAAATTCACTTGGTACGTTGCAGAGAACATTGTTCTGAATAAAAGTAACTGAGTAAAACTAAAATGCTTTGCATATATGAATACTTGATATCACTCAGATTTTTGAAGTCACACGAGTTTAAATTTCAACGTAAAGCTTTGATATGGAACAATGCTTTTATACTTTATTTCTTTCGAGTTAACATAAGTGGTACATTCCCTATTAGAAAATGAGATTTTTTATCTAGAAATATGAATACAGCTAATGTAGTTAAGAAAAACGTGTTTAAGAAGTAGTAAAACCCGAAGGGTGCCAAAGGGACCCTATACTAAGCCTCCACTGTCCGTCCGTCCGTCTGTCTGACAGCGGGCTGTATCTCGTGAACCCTAATAGCTAAAGGGTTGAAATTTTCAGTGTGTATTTCTGTACCCACTATAACGTACATGTATGTATAACAAATAATAAAAAATAAAGGGGTTTTCATGCGCGACTCCGACTTATACATGGCCGGGGTTTTTAGTAAAAAATCCGGCCATGTATTTGTGACCTAAAAGAATATAGTTATGTCTATGGTTCTGTGAGTGAGAACTAACGTTGCGAAATTCGTTCAATCCTATTATTTTTTACTGTGATTGAGGTTTAAGCATTTTCCATTAAGCTTTAATGAGACTGATTGCGCTAGTCAGCAAATATCATTTTTCTATCCATAAAAATTGAATTCGCGGTTTTGTGTGCATAGTTTTAATTTTTGTAATTAAGAAGAAAATTCGATGAAAATTCACTAAAGTTTTGAGTACTAAATTCTAATTAAAATAAATAACGTATTAATCCATTAAATACACATTTAATGCTTTTTGTAAAATAAACAAGTCAAACTAAATAAAACAAATTTAGTAGTAGGTACCATACCAATTATAGTGTAGTATATAGTTTAAATCACGTGTACCTTGATTTAATTGAACACATTGTACGAAGCAGCACACAAGCGCACAACACGTGTTCTAAGATAAAGCAACCATCAAGGCACAATGATGAGGAAGGAACGCCAATACTGCGGCCAACACACGTGGTATCACTCCATAAACTGGTTTCCACCAACGTTTGTGTCCGATTAATTGCATAGGCATTCTCCGCGCGGCTCGGACCTTCGGCATGTCAATGAAAGCAATTACTTGCACCGCACACCTACCAACAAACAATGGACCACCTACGACGCTATACCGCATAACTATAATCGATTATCTAATAGATACTTCAAACAAAGTATATTTAGATGCGATATTATATACAGCTTTTGTTCCTTTCACACTCTCGAATGATGGATTGCTTACCAATAGCAGGATGGCAGCTTGCAAACGTCTACTCCATCAACACAGAAAAAGCGACTTAAAAGACGTGTACACAACACCATCGTACCCCGACTTAAGGTCTAAGTTGCTTTGCATGATCTCAAACAATTTCTTCTACTAAGATGTAAACGCCAATCGATGTGTCAGTGGGCTGATAGGGAAACTTTTCATCTTGCCGATGTACTGGCGCAATGTTGGGCTGAAAAACAATTTTCTTGCTATTTGAGAACTCATTTTTAACGTTATTGAGAGGTAACTTCTTAGAGTTTGTGTATTATTTCGGCAGTTCCCGTTGTAGCTTGATGGATCGATCATTTGGGTATGTGATATGGCAACATTCTACATTATATCATTGTCTTTATATGAGGCAACAAACTTTAGAGGAGCATCGTTATATTTGTGTAAGGGGTTCTATAAATTTCACCTTTTGAGGAAAAGCATTTTATTATAAAACAAAGTGAATATTCGCTGTCAGAAAGAATGTGATGTAGTGGCTCCTATAACTTTACTCCCCTATTTTCGCCGACGACACGACCTTCGGTGCTGTTCACAATTTTTCTTTATTTGCCATAAAGTTCAGCTGGATTTCATAGTGTAAGGTGAGATTTTAGAAGTTTTGTTACATGAAAAAAATGTTAAGATTTTATTATGATAGTCTATTTTCTTTTTCACTTACCTAGGAATTTGATGCAAGTAATATATTTACTGGAAAAAATTGTGGTACTAAAATGAAGACAAAATTGTGTTGTAGGTATTTTTAAGAAATTAAATACATACTTCAGCAAAATTTACGTAGTTAAGACCACGGTACAATATTGAAGTAATATGATTAGTTGCACAGGTATGATGAAGCTATGAACTAACAATACAAACACAAGTCGAACTCAAAGTTTGCAGTAATAGTGTCTGAGACCCTTACACAAATTGATTAGAGCTGAATACGCAAACTCGCTTGTTCTTAACTTCTTGGCCAAGTTTGCTTGCAAGTGTGCACCTATTCATCACGTAATGCCAGCTTAAGACACGGAAACAAACTTCAAAATGTTTTCCTTTCATAACTATACTAATAGGTACCTTATTTACCTATATTAAATGGAGAGTTTTTCTTTATAAGTTTTTAGGTACTAAAAAACTCGCATTTGAAATAATATTGGCATATAAAACGATCCCATTTAAAAAGACAAGTTAAAAAAAGATATATAAAAAAGATTTTAGCACACGCATTTGCGTGTTGATTAGCTTTTAATTTTTAAATGTAGTAAGTAGGTACCTATCTACAAGGTACTGGCTGATGATTACAATATAAGTTCTATAACAAGAACAAAAAAAATATCTCTATCTTCTAGTTATGTCTGCAACAAACAGTTTACTATGCCAAAGGATAGACAAATTCAACTTAAAAGATAAATCTTCAAACGAATTCGCAATACAAAATTACAATTTCATAATAGTTGGCAAGATATAACGGACAATTCGCTCGAAGCGAATAAATATACAAACCAATACATTTAACCTTTTGTACATGGATAGAAATCACAGTAAATCCGAGCAGAGAATTAAATGAAAACATAGAGTTGTTACAATGTAGACGGTACAAAAACAATACGGAAGGAAAAGTATGTTATCCATAATCTATACTAATATTATAAAGCTGAAGAGTTTGTTTGTTTGTTTGAACGCGCTAATCTCAGGAACTACTGGTTCGAATTGAAAAAAACTTTTTGTATTGGATAGTCCGTTTATTGAGGAAGGCTGTAGGCTATATAACATCACGCTGCAACCAAAAGGAGCGGAGCATATAGCCTTCCTCAATAAATGGGCTATCCAACACTGAAAGAATTTTTTAAATCGGACCTGTAGTTCCTGAGATTAGCGCGTTCAAACAAACAAACAAATAAATAAACAAACAAACAAACTCTTCAGCTTTATATATTAGAATAGATTAGTGCCATTATTTTCATGTACAGGCTATATTTTTGTAACTATCGTCTAAAACCAAAATGCTCATGCGATTAAACTACCTAGCTACCTGTCTTCAACGTAGCCATAGATTCAAAGGTATGTGATGTCTTAAGCGAATGCTTGTTACATACCTACCGACGTATGCCTCCAAACTGTACATAAGTACATTGGATTGGATTTCAACCTAATCCGTGAGCGGTAATCGTGTTTCACGCGTGTATTGTGTTAATAGCGGATTTAAAATGGACTGTTTTGAAAACGATTAATTAATTGTCAGCGTTTTTAATTAATATAATGAAAACAATATAATCAAAAAAGATTTTTACAGCGAAAATAGGTATAAGAAGTACAGTAGGTTTTTTTTTTTAGATACTAATTAATTCCAGTATGCAATTCGCGTAAGAAATCAAAAAAATATTAATTGAATTGAAGAATACTCAAATAAGGTTGATTGATTTTTGTGGAATAAGAGGTATCATCACTACAAAAAAAATTAATTAGAAAATTCGAGCAAATCATTTAAATACATACGTAATTATTGTTCCATTTAATTTACAAATACATTTTAATTAATACAAGGAAAATTAATATCATTTTGCTTTTAAAAACCCCTTTTAATAAAAGATTTAATACGAAATTGAATCTCGAACGACAATTTTGGTATAAAAACTTGTTAAAATATTCCGTTAATTGCATTACAACGGTTATAAAAATCAAATTAATTGGTTCCACGTAAAGGTTTCCTGGATAACGAAGCTTGTTTACTCTGTGTAATATTTCTCTGTCATACCAGAGAAAAATCGAATGTACAGCATATTAATAGTATTTACTTATTTTGTAGCATACAGTAATATGGAAACCAATGGCCATGCAGGTGGACCGGATTAATTTATAAGCGAGATGAAATATTTATATTGAAGTACCTATCAATGTTCTACATTTATATGACGCAATGGACACGCCTTAGATACTGTATAAAAATATATTTTAGTTTTTTTACAATGAATTATTTGTTCTTACCCAAATCAAGCGAACTAGAATTATAAGCTCTATTTTATTTTGGATGAACTTAATAAGTTCCACTAGTGTGCACGTTAAGAAAGCTGCGAAAACCAAAAAAAAAACACATAATAAACACGTAGTTAACCGTAGTACGTTTTTAAGTATTTAAAATCAAGCGGCTCCTCAGACACTCCAAGTTAATGAAAACATTTGAATAATTTATCTGTACTAATATTATAAAGCTGAAGAGTTTGTTTGTTTGTTTATTTGTTTGTTTGAACGCGCTAATCTCAGGAACTACTGGTTCGAATTGAAAAATTATTTTTGTATTGGATAGTCCGTTTATTGAGGAAGGCTATAGGCTATATAACATCACGCTACGACCAATATGAGCGGAGCATAAATGAAAATGCTGCAAAAATTAAAAACCGTTGAAACTAAACCACAAGGACAAAGTCGCGGGGGACAGCTAGTTAGGTATATAAATAGACTATTTTGTGTGTAGGACAACAAAAACATATCTACTGTCTAGATATAGATATTACTCACTAGTATACACACGGCAAACTAGATAGATTTGCAGGCCACACTAACATTTTGTATTAGGTACATTATACACTAATATTTTTATTACATATTATATTGTGCATATATAAGCTGATTATAATACGTTATAAAAAAAATTGTGTATAATATAATATAAATAATAAAATGTTAGTGTGGAAACCTATCTAGTTTGCCGTGTGTATAAATTAATACCTTTCTTGCATCGGAAAGCACGTTAAGCCGTTGGTCCCGACTACGTTAAGTCATTACAATTTTGACAACCAGTCTTACCATGAGCTACTGCGTTACCCAGTACAATGGGGTGTGGAGGTCAGATAGGCAATCGCTCTATCTAAAATACAGACTTCAGCTGAATCCGATAAAACTGGACGCCTTTTTTTAATAATTAAATACATTATTAAATAAAAATATATAATAAATGTGCATCCGCTCGTTACTTGAACCACAGCTATAGGCTTGCGGGTGTTTTATATTTCAACTGGAATAAATATTTCATTTTCTCTTTATGTATTCCATGCATTTCACTAATATTATGTAATGCCGGTATTTTAACATTAATTCATTATTGTTGCATCCATTTAAATTATTCACGTTTCCAAGGATTAAAGAATTAATTTTAACCAATTCGAACTTACATAATTTTTTAGTAAAATTATCATCCTACTGTTGAACTTATGACGTATTCAATACCCGCAACATTATTCAATACATTACCGT
Organism: Diachrysia chrysitis; assembly: GCA_932294365.1. Classification (NCBI taxonomy): domain Eukaryota; kingdom Metazoa; phylum Arthropoda; class Insecta; order Lepidoptera; family Noctuidae; genus Diachrysia; species Diachrysia chrysitis. The sequence goes on from OW028645.1 coordinate 9,750,805, forward strand.
TACGGTAAAGAACAGCCTTTGACCAGGTAAAGCCTCAAAAGAGATACCGCAGTTCCCTTTGTGAAGGTTCTATTAAGTAATAACATTGCATAAAAAATGTGGAACCGCACAACACTCTTTTAGACGAAACAAACAATGTTTTCACAGCGAATACCAAACAATGACGTATTCGTGCTTTTTAAAACCCAGTTTATTTTGTCGACAACAAAACGAACAGTACATCACTCTAATAACTTTACATCTCTGAATGTGGACTCGGAATACACCTGTACAAACAGTAATAGAAAAAGGACTACAATATATGAAAAACGTATCGCTTAGCTTTGATCACCCCTTTTTCAATAATAGAGTCGGGTCGGGCTCTTTGTACTGGCTCCTGCCGGGGGCACATTTACCGTAGAACTGTAATGTGTCCATTTAATTTATAATACGAAAATTAGAGTGCCTTTCGATACATAACCCTTTTTGGAGTATTGAAGGCTCTAATTTCTTTAAAATGTCACTGAGAATGTTGACAGATGGATTAAGCTTTAGTATGCGAAAAGTGAATGCTGATGGATTTTTAACCCTTTCAGCGCGTTTTTCCGGTCACGTGTTAAAGTTTAGCATGTAAGTGATGAAGAGCAAAATGGAATTAATACATGGAGTGTCTGAATTTAGTCATCTAACCCTTGCGAACCTTGATATTACTGATATGTTATATGTATACACTAAATACTATATTACTAATACTTATCTGTAATGTAAAATATTATATTTGAGTTATCAATGCAACATTGCACATTTAAATTTTAATAGACTAGAACAAATTACACTTTTATTTCAAGAGAACATACTAATGTTTTGAGGGAACTAACGCAAAAAAATATTAAACTAATATTCAAAACTGCGATCCAACTAAAATACATGATTTTGTCTGCGGTAAACAAAATAACATATCAATTATTAATGTAATTCTTACTGTTTTGAAAATATTTTTATGAGATCTGGCTATCATCCATATGCTAAATCGATTGCCTCAGTTTTATGCGGGTTGACAAATAAACAGCTCTCGGTCGACCAACACACAGATCATATTTAATACTACCAGATCATTCATTGGTACAATAATAATAGGGTTCAAAATTGGCTTATACTGCTTATAAGAAAATTGTTTTGCGATTTCCACTCTTACGGTTAGTAATGAGGAACATTGTGTAAATAATATGAAGTTACCAAAAATAAAAAATAGATTCCTAATGACGGAGAACACACATGGAAAAGAAAAAAATATATAAACGTAGTCAAATGATTGAATAAAGAACTAATAATACTAGTGCAACATATTCCAGGATAATATAAAGGAACAACGTCAATCAAGGCTCAATATTCCTATAAAACAAAAATACAGGTACATCAAATATTTTTACTTTTCTGCATATATCTATACTTTTAAGCTGCACTTTACTAAACGTCGACATATCCATCGAAATATCGACGTGAGCTAGTAAATAAAAACGAAATAATAAATTCTGTTTCATACGATATTTACTTCAAACGATTGCATATCGCATCAAATAGGGAAAATATTAAAAATCAACAAGTTTGGCGACTCACGGACTCAAGAGAAGATTCGCGTTTGCGATGGCACAGACATTTAATATTTAAACGCGCCAAACATTTACACGACGTCCGAACTGAAATAGTTCTTTTTTATTTTGAATCTCAAAGCTTACAGCAATGTAGAATTTATCAAACCGCACGTGTATATTTTAAGGTAAATACTGCCTGAGTTAGGCAGGGATTGATTACCTATGCCTAGATATGTTTAGAAAATTACTAGATTATATTATAATTGAATAATATTATGATTATTAACCATTAATAAAATCGGTTATTATTAATAACTAGCTGTCAACCGCGACTTTGTCCGCGTGTTTTAGTTTCAACGGCTTTTCATTTTTACAACATTTTTTATTTTATGCTTCGCTCCTTTTGGTCGCAGCGTAATGTTATATAGCTTATAGCCTTCCTCAATAAATGGGCTATCCAACACTGAAAGAATTTTTCAAATCGGACCAGTAGTTCTTGAGATTAGCGCGTTCAAACAAACAAACAAACTCTTCAGCTTTATATATTAGTAAGATTTAGGAATTTTAATTTCTTTATGCAAAACTGTTTGCTTGTTGCCTTATCACAACTAAATCGCAAAACTATCTATACTAATATTATAAAGCTGAAGAGTTTGTTTGTTTGTTTGTTTGTTTGTTTGTTTGTTTGTTTGTTTGAACGCGCTAATCTCAGGAACTACTGGTCCGATTTGAAAAATTCTTTCAGTGTTGGATAGCTAATTTATTGAGGAAGGCTATAGGCTATATAACATCACGCTACGACCAATAGGAGCGGAGCATAAATGAAAAATGTCGCAAAAATTAAAAACAGTTGAAACTAAAACACGCGGACAAAGTCGCGGGGGACAGCTATTTTTTATAAAAAAAAACATTTACTAAGAGATTGCTTGGGACCTGGGGCCTGTAGAAAGACGTCGGTACGTCCCTAAAGATTATAAAACATTTTAAAAACATTGTTATTTAAATTTCCCATATAATGTTATAAAATCAAGCTCATCAGCGTGAGCGGTATCTTCGCTGTATCCCAGGGATCTCGTATGGCTAATGAATTTTAATCCGAACGTAATCTTGGTGCCGATCCATCAAATAGCCTTCGGTCCAACAAAGAGCTTTAACTCAGTTATCTTACGCTTTGTTAGCGTTCTTTATTCTCCATTGCTTTATAACACCATACACTTCATACAAGTTGTGTTTTAAAGGATGACGTGAGAAAATATTGTGTTATAAGAACAAAGTGTAATGAATCCTTGTTTTTTTTTTTTTTCTAAATTCTCTTGGTTTTTTAAGCTTATTCCTAGGGTTGTTGATTTTGTGAGTTCCTAGAAATAGTTAAGTAAACTCGCCCAAAGCACAGTTATGTTGTTCCTAATTACGAAACGAAATATACTAGTAGTAGTTTTTTCATCAATTTGCAAAAAAAAAAGATAACTAATCCAAATTTTTTTTTATGGTGGAGCAGATGGTTCAATAAATGGATTATATAATTTCCTAGAATTTATCCTAATTATTTCATTCACATACAAAAATAACACCCATACTTGGAACAGACATTTTGTGAATCACACAGCAAATGTTTGTCTCATGCGGGGATCGAACCCACAGCACGTCGCGCGCATTAGTAATTGGCGAGGTTACCTATGCAACTCGGCTACCCGTGCAGTCATTGAAATTAAATAGTCATTTGTCACATTCAGTTTAAAGTAGTATTTTATTCTTACATGTTTTTAAGAATACATAATATAATACCATGCGTACCTACTGTTTGCAAAACAATATGATAATATATTGTTTTGCAAACAGTACACTAATGCAAACAGTACAATAATGACGGGCCTGTTGGTCTAGTGGTTAGTGGCCCTGACTGCTAAACCGGAGGTCGTGGGTTCGATTCCCACCCAGGACGAATCTTTGTGTGATGAGCACGATCATTTGTTCTGTGTCTGGGTGTAATTTATCTATAATATGTATGTATTTAGAAATATATAAGTATGTTTATCAGTTGTCTGGTTGCTATAGCACAAGCTCTGCCTAGTTTGGGATCAGATGACCGTGTGTGAGATGACTCAAGATATTATTAAAATATTCTTTTTTGTTCCGTAAGGAAAAACATGTCGACTTTTTATTCAACAAGATCAGGTTCACTTTACTACCGGTTGTATAAAATATATAAATAATTTTAATTAACCAAACAACTGGAAAAGATTTTCTAATCCAGAGGTGCTTAATAAAATAATTAATTTTATAACAACACAATCCGGGCTTGGCATCTTCATGCTACATTTTCCGAGTACAAAGCAAACAAAGTTATTTAAAACAGATGTAATTAAAACCTAACAGGTATAATTTATAATTCACAATTACATAGCCAATAGATACATGCGATAGCCAATAATGGCAAACATGAAATTCCTTTAGAAACTTGTAAAGGAAACCACAAAACCTTGTCATTGTATTCTAGCTAATATTATAATACTTAACTAAATAAACGCGAATACTTTTAAGCGACCTTTAAGTCAAGTTTAAATTAAAGCTTGCTTATGACTGAAATTCGGCAGCATTTATAAAGGCAGCCAAAGAAGACGACCGGCCGCCTGGAGGCACCCTACTGAGTAGATTTAATTAACAAGATATGGGTCTCTTTTAAACCAACTCTACCTACTTTTTGGAACATTGGAGATTAAAATTCAATGAGCCGACGAGATATTAAATAAAATCCGAGACTATAGTTTTCCGTACGTAAAGGGGAGTTAATTAATATTTTTAAATTAATCAAGTAACCGTTGGTGCCAATAAATTCTTTTTGTCCGCGTAACATTGATCGGGAATGCGAGATCCCATTTTTAAACTTCGTAATTCGATTAAATTTCTGATGTAAAATTGTTTTCATTATCAATTTTGTTTGGGACATTGTTTCCGCTCGCGAATCTCGTAAATTATGGACTGTATGTTCCCCTGCAAGCCCTGAGGCCAAGCCGTAGCTGTGTTAAAACGAATTGAAAACCGGTAATCGAATACGCGCAATGGGAGCTATGTCAATATTTTAAATTTAAATATCAGATGGAAGTAGGTAGAGAACGGTTTAATATTTATTTTATTCGCCGTGTTACATCTATCTGTCCGGATTTTAAATAACAAACTTGTTTAAACCGAAACTACATTTATTTGCGTTCGGTGTTATACCACAGATATAATTTGTTCAAATTTCGAATGTTTTATGTACAGGAATAAACGGGCTTGTGACGTCAGAGCTAAATATTGGACGTTCGATTTATTGAGTACGATTTGTCATCGACTGTTGAAGCATGTTTCAAATTTTCAGTGATATACACGTCTAGGATTAAATAACTAAGAAAGAAAAAGTAACTATTTATTTCTCAAACAAGAGAAAAGTATGCATATATATATAACACATAAAGCATAAGATAGGTACACTTCATTCGATGCTCCATTATAACAACATTTGAATCTAATAAACCTTATTTAATCCAACACTTCTATTTAATTCTGGTCGCCAATATTATATCATCAATAAACTACACATCTCCGTAAAAAGTTCGTTACTTACCTACATAAGAAAAAAATCAATTTGACCCATTAACTTTGACAACACGAAACACCCGGTACTTTGTAGTCATTACGTAAACACAGCATCAACGAATCAAATAAGAGGGGGATGTGACACGAGATAAAGGAGGCCACAACTTTGTTACTTTAGGCTCTGAACATCTTTCGCGTCATCTGACGCCGTAGTTTGACGGGGAAATTAAAAAAGTAACCAAGTGAGAGTCGGGATTTTCGGCCTAAAGTCTCGTTTAATTATATTGAACGAAGTGTCGTTAATTTTTATTAAGAAACACTGTTTTCTTTGTGGTAATTTAAAGTCTCATAAAATTATTTGATTTTTTTTATATATATATTTATAAATGCAGTCAATTGTTAGAGCAGCCTGAAGAACCAGTAACTCCTCTTCTAAACAAACTGCTTAAGGAATTAAATAAATAGGTAAATGATTATAAAAAAAGATATTTTTGGTTTGGTTTTTAATTAGTTAAAGTTTAGTTTTGGTTTACGTGTATATATAGTCAAGTTTGTAAATATTTTAAATTGTAAACTGATGAAAAACTAAAAAGATACAATTCAATGATTATGAATTTATTGAAGAGGACGTAAATTATGCTTACTAATAATGAAACCAATGTAATATTTACAGATATGAGTGAAGTTTTAGACGGACACCAAAGTAACAAGAGTTTAGTCTTTGACATTTTGGTAGGGAACCCTAAAAAAAGCAGAACGCCAGCTGCCCACCTTAATTAGAATTTTTCGAATTATATAACATTTTTTTCGTAACATTCCCTAGCGTGTTTCATGGGAAATAACATAAAATTGTTAATAACTGCACTAAAGCGAGCGTCAGTGTACATTGTTGGAGTTTTTTTACGTGCCGTGCTTCGTCGGCTATGTAATAAGATAGATTTTTGTCTGAATAAGACATTACTGAAATGTTGACACTAAAATAACCTTACCTTTTTTCGTACATGAAATTAATATTTTTATAATAACTTTCGTGATGAGTATTCATAATTATTTAAAACAATTAGGTTTACTCACGCATATTCTCGGGCTCTAACGAACTCGTAAGTTCGACTCGCGACACCACCGCCGCCGCGTCAGCTCATGATTAAGGACTCCCATTGAGTCTGAAACTAGTCGGGCGATCCCGAGAATATGCGTGAGTAAACGGTTTTGTTTTAAATAATGGAATTAATACGTTCTACTTTTTTTTTATTTTGAAACTCAAAGTTTTAATTCACTAAAATTTAATATCGCCTCCTCTACTAGTAGCTTCATAGACAGTCTGTGTAGTACATGTAACTGAGAACAAAGTGGATATACTCGCTGGAAGCTATAGTTAATAATATTTTAACAAAATGTTAATTTCATCTATTTTATTATTCTTTTTCTAATCTATCAGATAAAATATTTATGGGAGGCAGCGTGTTTTCATTGTTTTTTAGCAAAGCGAACCCGCTAAGCTTTCAAACAAAGTAAAATAACTTTTATTTTGTAGGTACCTGAATTATAAATATTTCAAATTGAAGTGATGAAGGTAAAGTATGTTGTCTGCGATGTTCGCCGTCTGATAAGCGTACCTGAAACAATGTAATTAAAAATTTAATCCAACAAAAAAATGGGTGAGTGATGATTTCTGGAAGTACCTACATATTTCAACAACACAATTTAAAAATATAAGTAGTATTATTCTTTATATAAAGTAGGTATACTATAAACTGAGTATTTTTTTTCCTAAAATTTAATTTAATTGTACACGTAACACATAAAACAGTAATATAATAAATAATAAATTATATGTACATAGGCGAGCTTAACTCAAAATTGACATTTCTCTAACAGAAAAACCTTTGGGTGATACGAGTGATTAAAATATCTAATGAGGATAGGAAGTAGTGTAAAGTGTACAATCACAATAAAAATACACATCATAATGTCATTTATACTATAATTATATAAACATACATACACTGTACACTAACTCATGCTGAAAGGAAATGTTCTCTGATATAGGTTTTTGTGGAAAAATCTTGAAAAATAACTGTAAATTATGTCAAGCTGTTTCCAAAATGCTCTGTTCAGTCAAAACACTGGTATTTTAGTTTATCTCATGACTTGGAACCTGGTTTGTAAAACAAAAGCCAGTGTATCGAATCAATAAAACAATATGAAAAATAAACAAAAGATACACACTAATATCAATGTAAACTGCGCCTACACTGCACGCATGACTTCAGCAGTTCTTCACTACCACAGACCTCATATGTTTAGATTTGTTTTTAACAAAAAGTTTTCATTTGAATCCAAGTCAACAGGTGACTCTGGCATACAGCCAGGGTAGGTCGTGTCTAAACGACCTGGCTTATCTAGCTCGCTATTGAATATTATGGACTCTCAAAGCTATTTGTATAAAAAGAGCTTCATGTTCGTGGTATTGAGTTTTATTTTGCAAATGAAAATAGAATTGTGCATGTATTTAACTAACATAATTATCGTTTCTTTTAATTTGTTGCATACTATCATTATTTACTACTTCTCCTATCGCGGGTCTGCTTGCAGAGATTTCTTTAGAAATAAGCAGTATGTTCTATTATGTTGTAATTGAAAGCGGTGCGAGTTTACCTATAATAAAGGTTAAGCTGCGCTTCCCGCTAATGATCCGTGGATGGGTGACCATTTAAAAACATACCGAGACCCCTACGTGCATTAGAAAGCACGTTAAACCGTTGGTCCCGAGTGACATACGTTGTTACAACTCTGAAACCAGTCTTACCATGGGATACTGTGTTACCCAGTAAAATGGGTTGTGGTGGTAAGATAGGCAGTCGCTTCATGTAAAATATGTAACCACGACCCCTAACATAGCTTGGAAAAGGCTTGGCAGAAGTAGAATATCAAGCATAACTGTTTTTCTACCAGAATGATAATGACTTAAAGACTGTCAAAGATCGACGTATTACAGTCGGGACCGACGGCTTAACCTGCTTTTCGAGGCACGGAGGAGTTTAGGTATGTTAACTAATGGTCACCCATCTACGGACCAACGCGGCGAGCGCGGCTTAACCTTTATTATAGAATAAACCGTTATGCTTAATATATCATAGTTTAAGTTATAATATTTAATAACAAAACCATATTTTAAACTTCAATTTTAAAACTAAATCTATATAACAAATAAAACAAAATATTTGTCAGTCTTCTAAAACAGAAGTACTTTCGCCACTCGCAAAACTGTTCGGAAATCTAATAACGGGAAGTTATAACCGTGTTTTGTTTTACCCCGCATTATATTGACAGAGAACCTTCCCTCGTGTAAACGTTTAAAACCCTCACAAAATTTATATTTTGACATAAGATTACCTACAGTACAGTCGGCGACGAAACTCACTCATATTTTTATTAAATATTCATTAAATTGTTATCAGGCAATGGTACCTCATGAGCCATAATAAGTTCATTTGAAATTTTTGTAAGTTCTAAGGCAGTTTAAGGACTAAGTACCTAATAAAGATTTAATTAAACCATCCAAATATATGCATTTAAATACAAATATTCGCTCCGCACGCGTTAATACGTAACAAATAAGTCAAAATAATAACATTCGAATATATTTTATTATTAAAATTTTAATGAAACTTGCAACGCATGCTCACATGTTGGTTAGAATTGGTTTTGATAATTAAGGTTTTAAAAAGTTTATTTTACTTAATTTTTTACAAAATGTAACGCTAACTAAAACTGTGTAATTTTGTTATCGATTGTACCTGAGTTAAATCTGCGGTTACGTGTTCTCAGTAGTTCAAATAAAAGATCTTAAAGGGAAGAATTAAATAAGGGTGGGTTGACATGTTAATCTTACTTCCTAGTTAGCGGTTTTGCGAAACTATCTGTTGGGCGCAGGCGCTAACCTCAAGAGGGTTTTCGCTCATTTGTACGCGTGTTTAGATAATGGAAATGGAAGGATTAAATGTTGGTCTTTCTTGGTATCTTACTATGTTAAATGCAGTCGAACTTCAGTACTTAAAAAACAATTAAAGTACTGTAATAATCACATTTCAATTGTTTTTTTTTTTACTTTTTAAATAACTAAAATTAAGATCATAATAGTAAAAGTAATTGGTGTGACTCAAATAGACGATATGGCCAAAGTTATAGTCATGACGACTGGGTATAGACAATAATAGACATATCAAATCTATTTATTCCGTCAGTTAAATAATAAACAAAACATTAAACACGTATTTTGTCTTACAAAGTTAAAGCACTTTAAAGTTTAAGAGTAGGGGTCGGTGACATCACACTATAGAAAATTGTATCTAAAAATGACGTCACGCGACATTTCCAATCGCTGTATCTTAATATTTTTTTACGAAACAAAAGAAAAAAGTAAGTGTCTAATTATGCCTGTCTGTTTATTAATCTATCAAACGGATATTAAAAAAAATAGTCGTCATGCCTATTAAGTAGGTTCGTTGACTTTTTGTACAAACGCTAAGATAAATACAATACAATGTCTCATTCTATTATTTTTACTGAAGTAAACGTACCGTCACGAGAGCACCGAGTATAAATAACCGGTATTAATATAACGTTGCTAAAACAATAAGCTTTTTGTCCCTACTCTCTGATTAAGAAATAGCCGACTCACTATTTAAGTCAGACAGATTTACTTAGAAACGACAAAGACATCTTACTTCTTCTTGTTCTTTATAAGGGAACAATTCACAATTGAATCTCTCATATACTAGTGTTGCACCTGAAATGTCTGAATTATACAAGTTCTTTAAACAGTCTCTGCACTATGAAGTCTCTTTGAATTATTCAAATTTTCTTCGTTCTGTTTTTTCTTCATAATAAACCCGAGGAATGAACTTTGTTGCAGTTATGTTTGACTAAATTGTTGCTGAATGAGGCCATCATATGCGCTAGTTATCTTTAGAGTGATCTTAACATAGAGAGATAGTCGCAGTCGATGCTCGGCAGGAGAATCCCGTTCTTGACTATAATGAATACTGTGTGTAATTTTCTTGGCTTTTTTCTCAAACTTAAGCGCATGCAACAGTTAGCTGAGGCCTACGGGCTGAAGCTTAAGAACATGACAGTAACAACAGGTAGGCTGGCGTGCAGCCAACTAAGCCTCTACGCTGCTACGCTTTGTGCTACGAGCGCACGATCGTAGCTGTCTCGCTACACTGCACTTAAATGACTTTCACTTTAGACAGTTTAAAACTTCGAGGCTCTGCCCGCTTTATTTCTACTAAGAAAAAACTTGACAACATCTTATTTACGACAAAATACTTACGAAGTTAACCTTTTCTATCATTATTCTCTAATTTGATTAAAAGCAAGGCAGGGTTTTTAATTAGTTAGCTAACAACGCTTATAATTAAGGGGAATAAAGTTAAGTCGGGCTCATATTTTTAGCGGATAAAGGTCGGCCGACAGTCAGCTTAAAATTCTTGGCTAGATTCTGAATATTTTACGATGGTACTAATCTGCGTACAAAGAGCAAAGAGTATAATTTACAATTCCGTCGGCGATTTTTCGCGAGGTTCAGCCATACGTGACGAATTACCTCATTCTCATTATATTCCTTGTCGCCAAAGAGCGCAGTCGGGGTTAAGCGCGCGTATCATTCCAACGTTTACAAATTTTATTACCCATCTCCTTTTGTTCTGGTTTACGGGTGGGGCGGATTCCACGCAGGCTCATTGTACAAACTACAGGGTGTAAACACATTTCACGTACACACTCCGAACCAAACCCATCCAGCAAATAATACGCCGTAATAAAACAACGGTGAAGCATCGTTAGTTCATATACAATTTGAACAACCGATTGTTTTAGGATAACTATTAAAATATTTCACTATGAAATTTATAACAAAAACATTGTCCGTTTAAAAATATTGGTAGCGGAAGTTTGAGTATCGTAAAAAATATGATATCGGGACTCGAAAACAAAACAACAGTACCTAGTTGATAAATAAAACACGAAACATGAAATCATAATGGATGTTGAGTGCGCATTCGATATTCGAGTTCATTTAATTAATTAAGGTTTCAGAGAATCCGAGGTTCGTGGTAACATTTCTAATGTCTGTAAGTATATCCTTTGATAGTTAAAATGGCGGAACTGCAAATAATTTTACAACTTCACAGACGTTGGAAAGTTTGCGACATAATGTTATCTCCGCTAAGATCAACGGCAAGGAACTTAATGCTTAGAGCATAAGAAATTAATTAACGTCGTGACTTCTAGTTCTGCTGTTATTTTGTTCAACGGATTTATGTGATTTAAGTGAACTGTGAATAATTATTGTCACGAAAAGTTGTATTTTGCTTATGCGAGTAAAGTGTATGATAATATACTTGTATAGGTAAAGGTAAGTATTTGATTTCCAAATAATGTCTTTGATATTTTACTGTACCTATAACATAATATGTCGTGGTGCCCTAGTGGTTTAATAAACGGGTTTGCGACCACAAGGTTGCCGGTTAGAACCTATTACAGGCAATTACGTGACATTTTCGAAGTTCACTGACAATGGGTAAAGGAAGACATCGTGAGAAAACCTGAATTCCAAAAATTTGAATCTAAATCGCCAATCCGCAATTAGCAAGCGCGGTGATCAATGATCGTTCCTTCTCTATGAGCAACCTGTGCCCGGTAGTGGGACATTTACATAGGCTGGTATTATTAATATAACATAATTTTAAAAAGAATAATATTATTTATTTATATAATGTAAAATAATTCCAAAAAGGGTTAAATTAATTCTTATCGTTCTTAATGTAATCTTAATACAGGTTACTCGTGTAAGTGACATACTTCTTACGAAACAATTCACATTATTTATAGCTTTTTCGTCAATATACACCAACACAAAAAGTGAATGAGTGACAATTTCATCAAATTGTTTTCCCTTTTAATAAAAGAGGAGGAATAGCGTTCATTGAAGTTTAACCTTTTACGATTTATATTTTCATACATTTAACGCAACTTTTGCTGAAATGTAAAATATTCATCAAACGAAACGGCCAACAAATGTAATATACACCGATATTTTATATTAAAATGTAAAAAAGGCAGAAGAAATATATTATTCCCGGAAATACCGTTCAATAAAATCTAATATAATATGGTTGCTAGACTAACAACCAAACACAGCACATGAGATTTGATATAAATCCGCCTTTTAGAAACCGATATTATAACTATAGATATTAAGTGGACTGGTGCGCTTCGCTTCACCTAAAAAAAATCTACTATTCGACCAATGGTTCAAAAGATAGAAATCACTGCCACCAACGCCATCTATCCTGAACTAACGTAACTATTTTCGTTGGAGTGGTCATGTCGCCCTTTATATGTGTGCAAAGTTTCATATCAATTAAGCTAACGGTTCTCAGGTTTTAGGTGAACATACATACACACAGTTCACATTCTTAGTTAAGTATAGGCAAATAATACACATTGATAAAAAAACTATTCTTAACAAATTTGAAATTGGTCTATCCGTGGGCCGTGACCATAATAGCTGCCAACGGGTCGAAACACCGCGAACTTAAATCTAAACAATAAAATGCGATAAAACCCGTTAAAATCAGTTTAATTTGTATTTAAAGGTATGAAAATAAAACAAAGAAAGTATTATGTCTTACAAAACAACACCATATATAGCAATCTCTGTCTCTCATCTGACGGATTAGCTAAAATATAAATTCCGAAGATGTCACAACTCGTCGAATGAATTATGAACCGCATATCACGTTTGCAAAACACAAGAAATTGTGCATGAATCTTTGTAGATATTAATAAGACGTTTAGATTATATCCCAAATTAAATAACTGTCATTAAAAAAAATTATTGACAGTTTAATAGTGGATCAGATAAAAGAAAAAATCTGTTTTTTTTTTCTTTTCTTTGGAAATCGACTCCCGTTTTAAAGAATTAAATCTTTGTGTTACGAAAACACCCAGAATCAGAACAAGCATTTGTGAATTCATACAAATGTTTGTCCAATAAGGGGATCGAACCCGTGGTAGTTAGCGTACACCACTAGGCTATCCGTGCAGTCAAAAGAATTAAACAAGAACTTTTAGTAACTCAGCCATTATAGTAAACATTGTAAACTGTCTGCAAATTCTTAACGAATGCCATGCCTCTACAGAGTAGAATAAACATCACCTAAAAATAAATAGACGAGAATTTGCAGAAACTAATTCCATGAGTCCATTAGTCCCTCAAATATGCGTAATTATGACGGAAAACTCTAATGCTCCTTCAATGCAGGAAAACAAATAGAGAAGTCTATCTACTGACTCGCAAAATACTTATGACCCTTTGCTTCGCCATTTCTAATTAATTTGCGTTTCAGTAATTTCTTATTGACCATAGACTCATAACTATTTGCAGTGGAACGGGCATAGCAAACAAATCGATGGTACGAAATGAAGTACAAATAAATACACGGAAAGTTATTCCAGTCGCTCGTTTATCAGGAATCTTTGGCAAAGTTTTTACAGTTTGATTTGTTAGAATTCATAAACAGAAACGTTTAGATGCTAGATGAGCTTTGTATTTTAAATTTTAGAGTTTCGAATATAGCTAGCTGTTGTTTTTTCATTTAATAATTATGAGTTCATGTTAAAATCAACACATAATTACGTACACTTTAAAAATAGAAATAAGATAAAAATTTGTAAGAATGTATTTATTTTTAATTTTAAATTGTATTCAATGTATTTAATTTACATTTCAACAAAATTCTATAACTATCTCGTATTAGAATGTATAAAAAACAGTAAATAAATAAATTTGGTCGACATCACATACACTGCTTTAAACCCAAGGTAAGTTTAACGCACTTGTGTTATGGAAGCATAGACAACGAAGATACCACAAACACCCAGACCCGAGACAATGTCCAAAAGTGTACATTGACCCGTCCGGGGATCAAACGCGGGACCTTAGAGCTGAAGCAACACATTGAAAACCGGTGTGTGCCACTCGACTACGAAGGTAGTCAAGAAGTAAATATTTATAAAGTTATTCCATGTACTTAATCTCTGTGTTTAGTTAAGGTTTTGCGCTCTGCAAGTAAATCACTTCGTTTCGTTTGAACTGCTTGCTTATTTAGAAATGCTTAAAAAGTTACATTACGAAATGGATTTCTCAGAAAGACTACTGATCTACTGGTTTCAGATAAAACACAGAATTTCATTCGAAATAGCAATCATTTAAAGCTACGTTTAAGTGTAGCATAAAACACCTGTTACGAGTAAAATATACGATATGAGACAGCAGATCTGCATATCAAAGAGAATTAAAAAGTAAAATGAATAGCAATATATCTGCTAGCAATTTAAGTACCTACCATGCTGCGGGAATCAAAGAAGTAGACAAATAACTCTTAAAAAATATTACATATATATAAGAAACAATAGACGGTTATTTATTACGAATTTATAACAATAAAATTAATTTGGATTTAGTTGGAACCAAATTACAGTAGTAATTGTTTAAATATCACAATGTCTCGTAATCCACCATATTCCAAAAATTATTTAGGTAGTATGATGGCTGCCGCTTTTGAGAACTGCGAATTGTTAACCACAGTGAAACGTAAAATCGTAAGAAAATTAAACGCAATAGATATCCAGATCTCTCCGGATCGTTAAAAACGGAAGATGATTTAAAGAAAGACAGAATAATACAAGATAAATACCGTCCAAAGCTTTGTATTTAATCAACGAATCAAGTCTCCGCTTCTCCGATAAGAAAAAAGGGGTTCAACAAAGCGACTTTTTTAACGAGAAAAAAACTCTCTTAAATTAGAAGATAAGTAATACTGAGTAATATCGAGGTTATTCAATTCATTGGACTGTCAGTAGGGCTGTAATGTCGTTAAGAGTACAATGGACCCGGGGGCCGAAATGATCCGTGACGAAACTCGGCGAAATCAATTTAAAATACTTACTCTAGTTAAATCTTTTGATGAATGAACGCGACAAGCGTGACGGTGTAATATAATAAATACGTTAAGGTAATTATAGCGAGGTGGCTTTGTGGACGGAGGAAAGCAATGACGTTATACGTTAACGCAAATGAACTAACGTCACTTTGACACAATGTATTTTTTAAAATGCTTTTTCGTCACTTGTTTTTTGTTTTGTTAAATACATTAATGTTAAGTTTATGTGTTCATTGTTGACATTTATCGTGTGTGCTGCTTTCTTTTAAATCTATACTTAATATTATAAAGCTGTAGAGTTTGTTTGTTTGTTTGTTTGTTTGTTTGAACGCGCTAATCTCAGGAACTACTGGTTCGAATTGAAAAATTCTTTTTGTATTGGATAGTCCGTTTATTGAGGAAGGCTATAGGCTGTATAACATCACGCTACGACTAATAGGAGCGGAGCATAAATGAACAATGTTGCAAAAATGAAAAACCGGTGAAACTAAAACACGCGAACAAAGTCGCGGGGGACAGCTAGTAATACTTAAAGTGAGGCTTTAAGTTTTAAGCATTCATTTTGATTTATTTTTCTGTTGCGATTTATTTACATGGCTACGTAAATAATTAAGGTGTTGTCTGTAATAGGATTCTTATAGTAGGAGATATATTCAACCATGCATTCACCTCAAGGTCTGTCGCAAATTCAAATCGGTTTACACGACATTATTTCAATTGATCGCATGCAAGCTCAATACACAACACACAATGCATCAAGCGATCTTCACCTACACAAGATTACACCATCAAATCGGTACCACCAAACAAGCTGGGTTAAATAAACCCACGAACGAGTAGGTACAAGGCACGTAAATAGCGTAATCCTTAACGTAAGGGCTGTAAGCATTGCCGCGTCTCGTCATCTTCGTATAACAGCCATTGTAGGCGCTCGTATTGTACTCCGGGATTGGTTTCCCAACGAAGAAAGCGCTAGGGAATCGATTTAAAATTTTCCTTGAAAGAACCACACAACAAAAGCTTAATACTTGGATTCAACGTATCTGGAACATGGGATTTTATAATTATATGTTGTAATGAATAATTGGCTTAGTTGCGGTACTGTGGTCCCTTTTGTAGTTGAAGTCTAGTCTTCGACTTCTTTTCTTATTCTTCAACTTGCAAGTTTAGTGCTGAACTATTGTGGATTGAAATCAATTATATGTAATTTTTATAAAAAATATATAAGATTACTTTATTTATTTTTTAAACGGCTATACTAACAATTTATACAAACAAAAAAACTTAAATTAAAACTTATAACGTATATAAAATAAGTAACTAAATAACTAACAAGCATCAAAAAATTCATCGTCATCGTTGTTAATAATTATTTATTATTTTGTAGATGCTATTGCGTATATTTTACCGATGGACAATTAAAAATTGCATGGATTCTGATTTTGTATCTACGACCGTCAATTATTTTGAACACGACCGAACATAACGCTTGCTAACATGTTTTTTTTTTAACGACTCCTTCTCTAAGGAATTTAATCCTTGTCGCGGAGTAAGGGTTTTACAAACATTAAATTCAGATGCACAAATAACCAGATTTGAAACAAGCATTTGTGGATCACACAAATACAAATGCTTGTCCCATGCGGGGATCGAACCTGCAGCACGTCGTGCTCTGTGATAATTAGCGTGTTTACCTACACCACTCGGTTATCTGTGCAGTCAAAATATACTCACACATACATATACTCTGATACTTTTGTATACATTGATCTCCTACCCTTAACATACATACCCCTAAATATGTAGGTACCTACTGCAATAATATTGCGGCATCCCAATCAAACAACGTTGCACTAAGTACTAGTATCAATACAATACTAACAGACACACACAGACATACGGAACGCATACAATATGTCCAATATATGTGGATTAGTAATTAGTGAGTGGTCCTTTAATGGAGTTGCAGTTAACGTCCATGCTTTGATCTACTTTGAGGAACGTCCAATGTATGCTTGCCGAGCAATCAATCAATCTATTATCAAGACGCATCCTATTCAAAGACGTACATAATATCATCCATTATCAAAGGATCAGAGAGATATATATCTATATTCGTTGACATAAAATTAAATGCATTTCGTGCCTGCTACGATTAGGTAGATACTATAATAAAATAACTATATCTGCAAAATCCATGCATACTGAAAAAATAATTCTGTTTGTCGGTCTTTCTCTATGTTACGCTTTTACAGCTAAAGAGCTAAACCGATTTTCGTGAAACTTGTTATGGGAAAACTTGGATTTCAAGAAAAGATATAGGGTATTTTTTGCTGTGATAACCGATACCCATGCGGGCGAAGCCGCGGGCAAAATCTTATAAGTATATAAAAGTATGAAATCAATTATTGAATTCTAATTTGCAGATCTTGTATGTGGTGAGTCTCAGGACAAACTTTTAATCTATCTGTTTAACGACAAGAAAACTTTTAATTTTGTTAACCTTTTGAACGCCAGAGCGTAAATGCCTGCGCGCCTCTCCCACGCCAAGCCACAAATTCAGTGCAAATACCTACAAAAAAAATAGGGATTCCAACATCTTATCGATAACCAATTAATCATTGCTTTTCGTGCCATATTATTTAAATAAAATACTACTCGTTGCATAATTATTTTATTTTATTTGACCTTATTTGGTATCGTACTATCATTAAACACCAGTTACAATGTTCTAAACAACCTAAAAGCAGAAATTAAAACGACAAACGAATAAATCAAATAATAATAAGCTACATCACTAATCTTGTTTTGACGTCTTCCGCTGTCGGCTATACCCGACTGTGGCGTGACTGGCACGACTTTTGACAATTTCCTCGCATGCGAATAGGGATGTGATAATGTGGGACATAATAAATAAAAACAATTTAATTACATTAAAGTACTATTACATTAAACAACTCCAAACAAGAAATATTCGAAAAAACAATAAATACACCAAAAAGTAAAGTCTCTCAAGTTATCTCATTTATTCTAAATTTCTCAAACCGCATTTTAAATGCAATACAGGGAATGCTTATATAATCAATTTACTTATAAAATAATATTAGTCTCATTCCTCGTAACTTGGCAAACTGCATTGCATCGGAAAATTCATCATCCTCTTCTACATTTCCTAACACACACAGGAGTTCTTCAGTAGTCATTTGACTGTCTGCCATTTTTATTATTAAACACTAATACTCGCACAATATTAATGCCGTTATAAATATTACCACCCTCATCATCATAATAAACGAAGGAAATCACTAGCAGTCTCTCGTAGCGCTAATGACGTCATCGCTTGTCGTCTATACCCGACTGTGGCGTACAGGTTACTGTTTATGCGCTTTCGCGTAGGGATGCGCGAGAGTGGACAGTAGACTATCGATCTTTGGAAATCAATTACCATTTTTTTCCACAATTTTATAAATTTTATGCATTAGGAATATTCAGATACAAATAGATGTCAATAAATGTAATTTTCAAAGTAATATTAAGCTACTTTTAATAAAATATTTCATAAATTTAAAATAAATTTGAATAAAAACTTACCTTACTTACCCATCACTAGCTGTCGTGTCTTGCCGACTGTGGCGTGTGGAAGATCACATTTTTACGGATTTCGATTAGCAATTTTTGATTATTGTTTTCTCTAGTAAAATGTAAGTAATGAATATATATTTGTGCCATTATACAATATTTCATTAATGTAGTTTTAAATGATAGGAAAAAGAAACACAGAAAACTTAATTAAGTATATTAATTTTGTACTTAAAAAATGTCGTTTTCTTGTCGGCTATACCCGACCGTGGCGTGTTTGGCACGTTTTCGTTTGTCGGCTATACCCGACCGTGGCGTTCAAAAGGTTAACATGTTGATTAATTTCCGTCTTCTTTTGTGGTATGGCGATTTATATTTTCTACAAGTGACCAAGAATAATAAAAGAGTAATAATCGACCCATTTATTATTTAAATTTACATACAACAACAACTGTCTGACGTGACGGTGTCCTCAGAAAAAAATGTTTACGATACGTAAAAAACGTGTCGCCACGTTAACAAAGTACGGCCCGTAGACTGTCCAGAATACACTCGACGCTGTAGATAACGTCACTCATGCGTTTTTCATATATGTAACGTACCAGTAAAATACGGCCTTTTAATATAAAGAGAAAAGCCGGTTTGGGCCAATGAATAATAATTAAATTGTTATTGAAGAAATCAATAGTATGAAAAAATAAAAATATTTTTATTGTATTTATGTGACAAACTTAAAATTTCTTTATCTGGAGTATTAGATAAAAATAAAATATCACAAATATCTGCTTCGGGCGCGACTATGCAACTCCTAGGAAGTAGCAAAAACAAACGAATTCTCTTTTTTACTTTTATTTGCTAGTCAAACAAACTGTTCAAGCCCAAATGAATGAAAATGAATTACATGAACATCGCAATATGAACTCACTTTGTTGCGATCCGTACGTTTCAGTGAGCATAGCGTTTGTTAACTATTTTGTACTCGAATAAAGATTACAAGGAAAACAACGCGGCCAGTTACTAGGGCTCCATTGAAAACACCAGTGTTTCTCAAAATTATATCTATTGTGTTTAATTATTCTCATAATAATTGTACAAAATCTTCTTTTTCTGAACATATATTACGAAGCATACACAATTATTACGAAGGAAAAATCACGAAAAACGATCGCTGACCTTTATAAAAGGAAAATCCACGTACCTATAGAAATTAAAAATGAAACATTTCAGTTATTTTATTATTTTCGAATAGTCGGTGTCAAGCAGAATTAATTGTTCTTGGTGCTGCCGACCGAAATCCTTTTAAATTAAGGTCTCGCAAAATAGTTGCATTTCAATATAAATTAATATAAAATTGTCAGCACTGTATCAGCAAACAGTTGCACATAAATAGCACATCTAAAATAGATTATCCAAAGGTCGCCTACAGAACACACAAATGATATGGATATGTAGCGACCTGTTCTTAAGGGCAAAAATCAAAACACTTAGCCACAACACCAAGCCATCATTGATCATTCTGGCATATTGTTCCACCCGCGTAAGATTTCCTTCAAAGAATGGGGGAGTGCGAAAGGGTGCGTAATACAGGGGAATAGTTTGGGTAACACTGTCATATACAACATAAAGCCCACAGTTATAAACCCGCCATATCCACACTTTTGTATTCATTGACCGTAAAAATATTTTCTATTTTGCGAGATTGAATTTTCGCTAACATTGTTTGTAGGCGTTCTTTGCAGGTAGAGCTCGTATATAAATTTTATTTTTATGTGATATACGCCGCTTTGGTTATCTTCGTTACAATTTCGTGATAGTATGAGGTACTGACAAAGTTGTCTGTTATAGCTTTATGCATATTTATGTTGAAGCGGGGTGTGGGAATAAGCGATGTGGTTACAAAAACGTATTTCTTTCCACAAAATAAACACACTCGTTCAACGACAAACGAAACTTGTCCGGTTTCTCAACCTTGCCCGCGGGAAAACAAAAGAAAAATTAGAGGTAATCTTAGAAGAAAAAATAAGCAAAACTATAGAGCGCGCATATTGAGTAAAACTAAAAATTAGCTTACGCTCGATACAAGGGGCTACTAGCGACGAGAGAGCTCTCAGCTTGTCAAGAAAAAAAAAATACCTAATACCATTATAAACAAACATATATCTTCCGGATATGTACCTATGTACCAGTAACCTACATCTGACTATTTTGTCCGACTACTCAACAATTCTCTTTATTTAAAACCTTTTCTTACTAATGTTTGTAAATAAACTTACGTGATCTTTATATCAGCCCACAACGGGTAAGTTATTATCTCTTCGTAATCGAGTTATTATGTAATTGTTAGTATGTTGCACTCTGAATGCCTTTACTACCAACGCATCTAATAACTAATCATAAATCATATATTAATTAATTATATTTTATTATCATTTGCATATCTGCCGTAATTTTATACTTATCTTACGTCAAAAGAAATATTCAACACATAAGAAACCTAATTACTTAACGAACTGTAACATAGCTTACACGTAAATATACATATATCAACCATTTATATATATTAATTATCACACGAGCAAGGCATACATTTAACTTTAATACATATATTATATTAAGGTTAGGTAAGTAGGCATTTTATTAATCGGACATGATTTTTTCCGTAATCATAAAAATTCAGTTTATTAATTGGAAGTTAGTACAACAACAAAAAAAATAAGACTACAAAAATCACATAAGTTCTACCCAAGGTTTTAAAACAAAACCAGACGACGAATATCTGTCTAACTAGCTAAGAATAATCTGGTCAGCTGGGATTGTTTGAATCGATTAAAGCTATGCTGTAATGTTACACAGAGCTTGCCCGAACCTACATATTATGTCCTATGTAAACTAGTACACGTATAATGTTATCAATAGGTACATAGATTGCCGGCCATCCAATACAATCACTTACTCGATTCCTCAAAGGACCCGACGCTATGGGGTGCAGTGTTCTCTGTATGGGATTGTGACATTAGACAGCATTATACAAATTAATATCCAGTGATCAGATACAAAGGTATTGGAGAACGATCCAATCAGTTGGCTATACCTATATAGGTGCATACGTTATACCACTAATGATATGTCAAGTAATAATAATCAAACTTATAGTTAAGAAGTGGACACATTGAGAAATTAACCTTATTTAAAATATAAGTGGACAACATCATATACATTGCATTTCACATTTTGGACTGCACGGATAGCCGAGTGGTATAGGTCACCACGCCAATTACCTCTGTGCGCGACGCGGGTTCGATACCCGAATGGGACAAGCATTTGTGTGACCCACAAATGCTTATTTCAAGTCTGGGTGTTCTTTGTGCATGTGATTTGAATGTTTGTGAAACCCCCCGCGACACAAGGATTAAATTCCTTAGTGCGGGAGTCGTTTTTATTACACGAAAAAGAATTGCAGTCAACCCAAAGTAAATAGCTAAAACACTTGTGTTACAGAATCAGGAAATCGAAAGTATCACAAAGACCTAGACCCAAGATGAAGTGGAAAAGTAGTTTTGTACATTGATCCGTCCGGGAATTGAACCGGGACCTCAGAGTTTAGGACATTGAAAACCGGTGTGTATGCCACACGACCACAGAGGTCATCAAATTATTTATTTATATTAAAATAAATCCTGTTCCTTAAGTCGCATATAAACATTTACCTTGGACCCTGATTAACTATTTAAAGTTTTTAAGAGCTTATCTTAAATCATTTACTACATGCATAATTCATGTGAAGGATAGAACTAATATAAAACTCATCCGAATAGTCACAGGATTCTTTGTAAGCGATCAAAGATAAAAGGAAGCTATAATAAATTCGTTTCATTAACATAAATTTAATTTCTACTTTAAACTTGTTTTTTAATGTAAGTATGCTACTTAGTATAATTAAATGAGGGAAGATTCGTTACAAATGTTAATCAAAATAAGCATTAAAATGTTTGTTGAATGCACCTATCTGTCTACTTATCATCCTACTTACTAAGGCTTGACACAAACGGGCCACCGACAACTGCCACTTTGTATAATAACTTTCGTGAGGAGTATTCATAATTATTTAGAACAAAACGATTTACTCGCGTATATTCTCGGGATCGCCCGTCTAGTTTTAGACTCAATAGGAGTCCCTAATCATGAGATGACGCGGCGGCGACGGTGTCGCGAGTCGAAAGCCACTTTTTTATATATTTGTCTGCTGTAGCGAGTGGCCGCAACCGGCTACACGTGTGCGGCGCATCTATACAAAATATATAAAAAAGTGTGTTAAGCCGCTGTTGCTGGCCACCGATGGCTGTGGTACCTTTATACTACCCTAATATTGTTCAGAAACCAAACTTTATTTAGGTACGTAACTAAATACTTGAAAACTATCACACTGTAGGTGTGTCTGGAGTCTGGACGAACTACATTAAATGATACGACACATTTTTTGCTTAAATACTCCCAGGACTCGACACTTGGGTCGCTTGTTTTGGGTAAGATTTATTACTTAAGTAAATATACTAAGTAGGTATACTAGATGTCCCTTAGTTACAAGTAACTAGGTGGAAAATATATTAGGGTTTTAAACAACAATTTGTAAATAGATGATTTGGTAAAAAAAAAAATATTCATCCAGATATAGATCTTTTAAGTAATGATGACAACGGACTCAGTGTACTTAACTACTAAAATTTAAATTTAAAAAGCACACGTCCAAATACCTTATAAGACATTAGGAACCTTCCACATATAAATAAAAATGTTGTACAAAATATAACCAGGGCTACCGCAAGTCAAAAATACGTAGGGTTGCTAGTGTCGCATCAAGTGTAAGTATCATTCTCCACCAATGGGAGACAAGCTACTGGCTCGAGATTGGTGGAAATTGTCAGAAAAAACCTCATGCGAGAAAAGCGACCCTAAAGGATTTTTACCGCAAGTAGCGACGTAAAAAGAAAGATTACAAAAGATTAAGACAAAAGTCTCCATATTACATGGGATCAACACTGTATGGCTTCTTCAACAATTGTTTTGACATAGTCTTTACAACAACAGCTCATGCAGTAACAAGATTAAGAACACACCTTTTACTTAGTACTAAAATTTACGTACTCTTTGACTGGATAGATTACGTAGTATGTTAGGTATACATATAAATATTCAAAAAAGCCTGCGAAAGCTTTATTAAACCACTACCCAAATATTACATAGGAATAATCATTATAGAAAAAAGGTAATTGTAGATAAATACACAGTAATGTAATAGTTTCTAATATCATTTTTTTCTAAACTGAATAGTTTGCGCGAGAGACACTTCCAAAGTGGTAAAATGTATCCGTCCCCCTCCCCCCCCCTGAAACTTCTAAACATATGATGTCCATGCAAACTTCCACCGAAAGTTGTTTGAACGAGATCTAGTAAGTAGTTTTTTTGAATACGTCATAAATCGTAAACAGCAGTTTACCTTTCATTCAATCAACTCAAATATAAAAATTAAAAAATAACTTTTATATTATGTTACTTGCTTCTACGGAACCCTCCATGGGCGAGTCCGACTCGCACTTGGACGCTTTTTGTGCAGTCGATTGAACAAGAAATTAAAAATATATCACTCTAGGAGCAATTTAGAGCTAAGTCAATAAGAAATTCAGTTATTAATCCATTTCTTCGCCCTTTCCTCTTCAAAACACAATACCATTTAACATAATATGGGATATTAATCGGATCAAAGCTTCATGTAATTACATACGTTCATCACACACCTGTGTTCGGGCCATTAGTATACAGAACATGGTGAATGGGAATTGTAATCAATCGGGCGGTCACACAATAGGGATCGGTAGTATGTAATGCGTTGACAATGCAAGAGGGATACGTATACGTCACGATTGTCGATGCGTCTCAATTAGGTATTAAGACGAATACTTTTATGATGGATTGGCTTTTATTCAACGAAAAACGTATTTGGTTATATAGAGTCGTTTCCTTTTTAGAGTATTCATATGCTATCTTATACACACGCATCGTTTATTACAAGCTTTTAATTAACTTGCAATGTTTGTATGTTTTTGTTTTGGGTCATATCTTGCAAGCTAAATTAGGACCACTTCTAGACATCCAATTGAGATTAAATTTTTCATACTTATAGAAGATTGGTAACAATACAATATTGTGGTACTTTCAAGCTTGTTTGATGGGTCCGGAAGGTGGCTATAGAAACTTCGTCAAGAAACGACGCAATCTCATCGTGTTTAGGCTTGCTTGATTTGTCTACTAGTACTGTGATCCTAGCTTGATTTAAAAGGTTGTGATTAAAAAAAAACATTTCTAAGAAAAGCTTATTTCTATTTCTACTCCGAAATACCTAAACGTGAGTTTTTCGTGTGCTTGTATTAAATTATTACCTATATAAACACTTCTGATTGTTAAAACAATTTTTCTACCATATTGACACAGAAAAGTTGACATAAAAAAAAGAGAAAAGAAAAACAAAAGTTAACGTAAAAACGGTTTAGCAGTTGGACTTTAAGTAAACGGCAATAATTGTATCTTTAAATCACTATTTTATAACAAATAAACTGTACACAATAACCCTTTTAAACATAATTAAAACTATCCCCACGCAACCAAAATACGTAACAATTATACAGTCATTAGCCATCGTATCTTCATTAAAATTTACCTGAAAACTATCCTGTATAGTATCGGTCAATTAATTTAATCATCCAGCGATTACACTAACAAGAGTAGGTCAGATGGCGGTATAATTGTAGGTGCACCGTAATACTGTGAAACCTAGATTATGTATGTAATATAATATACAAAGTATATTTAAAATGAACATTAATTTAGAGCCGATATGGATATTGGACGCGATATAATCAGCTATAGCATATTATAAGATCCCAACAAAAACATTTTCATGTCAAACTGCACAGACAAAAAGTTATCTGATCTTATGTAGAGCCAAGCTTCTAACTTAACACGCCTTAACTACAAGACTCTAACTTCACAAAATCTACACTTTAGTCAAAATATGTGGCTTGGCCATTTTGCTACATTCACATAGGCGTTAAGTGAAACAATTATATTCACTGTTCATTATTTTTCTGTTATACAACAGTTCTTGTAGTAACGATTTCGATTCGACATTTAAGTCAATTTGAGAAAAATGTTTAAGTTTATTTAAAGCTAAATGAACGAATTAATAGATTAAGTTATGTACAGAGTTTTTCCATACATAACTCTAAACCTATATGGCCTTATTAATAAAAGTCGCGATGGAGCTTAACAACGGATTTACAGATTCTAATTTTAAATTCTCCATAGAAAAATTGAATTTAGACTCTGCTAAGCAAATCTGCTAATAGGGTATTTTACGTCATCCCAGAATCACTAAATTTAGCACGACGCTAGGTCTAACGTAACAAGTAAAGGAAACGTTTTACGATTACAAACTTTTACTTTTATATTTACAGTTGAAAATTTACTGTGCTTTACATCTATGTATGAGAAAACATTTTTTCAGCCGCACAGTTAAGAGTGTTTTTGGAGAATTAACCGTGACGAACTGACGATCAACAAAATTTGTTCGGTAGCTCAGTGTGCGAGTCAGACTTCTTAGAGTTCTTTTACTATTTTATGTGTCACATACATAAGTCAATAAAAACATACATATTTTAAACACAAAAAATAAATAAATTACTTGACTATTTAAGTCTTGGTATTGCCTAATTCAGCGTATTGCTCAAAAGTATCTTCTAACGTTATAATATAAACATCAAATTCAATTATCTCACAGCCTTCCAGTACAGAGTAATTCCAAGTAATATTCAATACATCTTGAAACTAAAGTAAAGCCTTTCTCGGGCACAAAGGCTGTGCTACACAGATGATCTATTTACAGGGAATTACGAGCTTATATAGAGCTAGGTATCATTATGTTTGTATATTAAATAAAAATGAGACTCAAAACTGCGTGTAGTGAACGTTACTTTTTACATTACATTACTATAGAATAAAAACGGTCAAGTGCGGTTCGGACTCTCGCATGAAGGGTTCCGTACCAATTTATGGAGCATTTTTTTTTTTTATAACGTCAATAAAAATACACTCATTGAAAATTTTAAACTATCTAGCTATTATGGTTCATGAGATATAGCCCGCTGATACAGACAGACGGACGGATAGCGGAGGCTTAGTAATACGGTTCAGTTTTCATCCTTCGGGTACGGAACCCGAAAAATTGGAAGCTAAACTAGACTTTTTAACTCACACAAATGTTTCACCTGGCATTAGTTGGGATCAATCAATTGACATAATAAATTGTAAGTTCAAATACTTTCCAATTAGTAGTTCGATTTACATTCGAAATAACGGAAAACGTAGATATATTAAGGGTACGAATCTCATTTATCATCACAACAAAAAATATCTTCAAATTACATTGACAACCAAACTTTTCCTCATTCACACCGAAAGAAATAAATCTTACGAAATCAACGAACCGACAAATTTCCATCTTCGATCATCAGTTCGAGTCCATAACTCATCCGATTGAACGGTGGCTTAAAAACACCCGGGTTTAATGTCACATTTTTCCATTAGCCGACATGATGTCACCCGGCCGGATAAATCGGCGACCTGTTGCCATCGAACGTATGCCAAAGTCTGAAACCCGGGACCATGCAAATTGTTCTTTAGTTTACTTTCGCGCAGTACTTTGCGATATACTTTCTTTCGTGTTATTTAAACTGTTGTTGGCTTTCGTTGACTTCGGAGTTACTTTTGTTCGGTTGGTCCTCGGCTTTTTCATGATTGATTTTAATAAGTTTTACATTTTATTTTCTTTACTAATTCATTATTATTAAGTTTAGCTTATATAATGTTGTTTGTGACTTATATCTATACTAATATTATAAAGCTGAAGAGTTTGTTTGTTTGTTTGTTTGAACGCGCTAATCTCAGGAACTACTGGATCGAATTGAATAATTCTTTTTGTGTTGGATAGTCCGTTTATTGAAGAAGGCTATAGGCTATATAACATCACGCTACGACCAATAGGAGCGGAGCATAAATGAAAAATGTTGCACAAATGAAAAACCGTTGAAACTAAAACACGCGAACAAAGTCGCGGGGGACAGCTAGTATCTGTATATACGAAACAAAAAACGTTTTGTGTTTCATTATAAATATTTCTTAGAATAGTCTTTAAATGAATAGGTACGTCTTTGGATTTATCAAAAGAAAATAAAGCTAAGATTTATAATACACGAGACGGGCTTAGACTTGAATATTTTGAGTAACAATATCTTTGAGTCTCATCATTTTTTTCGTCATTATATTTTGCCTTCCAAAATTTGTCCCTCACTCTTTACTTATTTATACGACATTAAAAAGGTACGCTTATAAGAAGAGAACAAAGCATCGATCTGGTATTAAAGAGCCTTATTTCTTGCCTGAAAGGTAAATGGGAGCCATCGAAAACATGGAATAATACTTATTATAGCGTACCGGTCACAATAGAAAGCAGCTGACTGTTACACCGAAGTTTCATAACTAGTTATGTCAAGAAGATTATAAAATACGTTTTAAGGAAAAATTAAATTAGATGTTTTCTATTTTTTTTTTATATTCGAAAAGACTTTAATAAATGCATAGGTAAAAAACAAGAAAAATGTTTTACTAGAATTAACTATAATAAAACTTATTACTTTTAATCTAACTGACTGCACGGATAGCCGAGTTGTATAGGTCAAGACGCTTACTACCACTGAGCGCGACGTACTGCGGTGACACCTGCATGGAACAAACATTTGTGTGATCTAAAAATGCTTGTTCTAAGTCTGGGTGTTCTTTGTGCATGTGATTTGAATGTTTGTGAAAACCCCCGCGACACAAGGATTAAAATACTAAGCGCGAGAGTATTAGTTTAAAAAATAAAACTAGATGATTAACTGCTTTTAAATTTAAACGAACTTGAAATTCATAGCTTTAACAGAAAATCTGTTAATCCTAACCTCTTTGGACTTTTGTTAGAATTATACTTATTCTTATTTAGAAGTACTCTGTAATCAAGACGAATATCTGAGGCACAAACCTATCCCTTATTATTCAGAAGCATTTGAATCTCCCCTCGCAACGAGGAAAACGCACGATACGCACATAGTTGTAATTAAAATTAATTATTCATGTTCGAATTGAATGAGTGGTTCCTTTGGAAATGATCAGTTTTTTCTCACTGTTTTTATTCACGCAAAGCTCTTCGACGTACATACATTTAAAAAAGTATAATACTACAATTAGGTGCAGTTTAAATATAAATTAGTCAAAGTGTTAAAGAATTATTGTGTATTTATTATTTTTTCAAAATATCCGAAATCTTCAAGCAACTTTATATTCATAATATATGGAAAATATAATCCATTACTTACTCGGAAATTACGAATATTTATAAAGTACAAACTATAAATGTTACTTTTAGAAGTGTAGAAAATTTAAAAAACGCACGTTTCGTCCGAACGCTTTCTTAATAAGTAAATGTTACATTTCGGTGTCACTAGCGCTCTCTACCACATCGGTTCGGGCCAATTAGACGTGTAGATGGCGGGAATCATTTCATAATTTGTGCTTGTATAGCATAATGGATACTGCAGACATTATCATATGAGTACAAGTTACTCACAAATAAGCTCTAGTTGCTTTCATAAGGTAGGCTCAGGTGCATTTGAAAACAGATAATGATTTTGCGCCTCTTTGTTATAAACTTTTCTAAGACGGAGATTTTTATGAGATAATAATGTAGGTACTTTAATTGATTATCGGTTTATAAAAAAAGTTTTTTGTGTGGATATGGTAATTTTATCTATTTAACTCAATTATTTTATATGTAGCTATACAAATTAATTTTGGTTTTAAGATACAGAGAATTTCTGGTAGTTTTTTTTAGCAATTCTGATACTCAAATAAAGTCAACAGCAGACATGTGTCGAATTCAAAATTTTACGTCTCAACAAGAAATATTTTACAACTTAACTATAACATAAAATTCAACGCTAACAAAATTTACCAAACAAAAGCCCTTTTTAGGTAAACATTGGGAAGGCTCACTAAAATATTTATTAGTTTTGCTCCGTAATCCATGGGTACCCACAACTTGTCAATAAAGGGAACTGAACATTGACATTTCCAACAGCTCTCAATATTTGTGACAGGATGTTGTGAATATTGGATGTCTAGGAATTCATTTGTTTATTTACTCCCTTAAGTCCGATCCCCAAGCTCCAATATTGAGACCCAAAAATATTCGATAATTTAAATGGCACACTATTGGAAATGCACGTTTATTTATTAATTACAAACAGATTTGTATTCGCTCTACCGAATTACAGGATTAAATTAACATTTCTAAATAGTGTATCTGATACTGTTTGGATTATTGAATACTGTAGTCACGTCATGGAACATTATAATTATGTCATTGAATATAGCCTCAGGTATTATTAGTATAACGTTGAAATACGAGAGATTGACATGTCATCCAATTTCAGTAATCAATAATCATTCATCTGTATGTTTATACAGCTCGTTAGAGAGTCCGAATTAACCTATTTTATTAAAACAGACCAGTCTAGAAGTTAGTGCTCTACAGTACAATTGACGTCATTTTCACGTCAGCCTACCGTATAGCAGATATAGAAACTTAACAAAAATCCATATTAATACTATAAATGCGAAAGTAACTCTGTCTGTCTGTCGCGCTTTCAACCCAAAACTATTAACTAATTTAAACGACATTTGGTACACAGACAGTATAAAGCCTGAAAAACGACATAGGCTACTTTTTCCCGCGATAACCGACATCGACGCGGAAAACAGCTAGTATAACAATAAACAAAGAAAATTCCAAGTCTTCCTTAGTTAACTGTATTACAAATTACAGTCCCCAACAAATCTTATAGCCAACCTTCCCAAACGATTATAATTCCACATAAAAAAGACAACAGCTTATAAGACGTTCTTAATTAAAAACGGAGCCTGCAAGTCACACAAATCCCGGCACTAACGTTCTGAACGCGTAAACAAAACTTAAAGTATGAAACAAAGCCCATCTAAGATATTAGCAATCCTTTTTAACTTACATTCGAGTCTGACAAATGAATATTTAGCTTAGGGGACCAGGTGGCTCGGGCGGTCTCTCGAGGATACATAAATCAAGATAGTAGGTACCTTCCCGGTAGGTAGTTGGTCTACCTGGGTACTTACGCTTGTGATGATTACGCAAGTTTTTGACTCATTGTTCGTGTGAAAGGAATTGGGTCGGTTTTGGGTATATAGTTAGTGTAGTGACAGTGTTTTTAAGGAATTAAGGCGAGGAGAAAGTATATAATAGATTTTTGACACACATAAGTTAATATAATGAAAATATCTTAGGACAACTCATGCATGGTCCCAAACTAGACGGAGTCTGTATTATGGCAACCAAGCAGCTGAAAAACATACTTATATATTTCTAAATACATTTAATTAAAGATAATTAATTATTCCCAGACAGAACAAAATTCTCATGCACATCACCCAAAGATTTGACCTAGTTCGGATTCGAATCGACTACCTCCGTTTTAGCAGTCAGTTTCACTAACCACTAGACCAACAAAAGGTAAGTTAGTTCAGTGATTTGTTTTTACAATTAACTACACGTGCGATTCTTATCGGGAATCATTTTATTGATAAGATGAAATCAGGGAATTAACAAATTAAAGCTTTATCGAATTATGAACCTTAATAGAGATATGTATGATACATTTTGGCCTGATGATTTTTGTATTGGGCGTGCAGTTCTAGTGATTACCTTTAGGTACAAAAATGTTCGCTTCTTCATTTTATTAAATCCTTATAAATTTATATATGTGTACATAACTATATAAGGTTTGATTAACACACTGGAGTGATTGGAGCTGTTTTCGTTTTCTGGCATGGTTCGACTATTGGATTTCGGATAAAAAAATATTTTCTTTACCCTAGTCTAGAATAAACGTAACAAATATTGTGAGTGTTAGTGATTCTAGCTACCACGTCAAAAACATTTTTCATACAATTAGATTCCTCTACCTTTTAACAAAAACTATTTGATATTAGAGTCAAAAATAAAAAGTTATATTTTTCAGTTGATAGGTATCGTTATTCTTTTACTACAACCATATATTATATAAATAAAATTTAGACATGATATTTTAACGATATTTTAAAAGGTAAACCTAAACTTTTTTTAATATGTTTAATCATAATTTATAATAATGAAATATTGTTTATTAAATGTAAGAACTACAGAAAAACATTTTCATAACATTTATTTATAATTCTATTAAACTATGATATTTCAGTTCTTTGTCTTTAATAAAAGCCAATCTCATACTTAGCTCGGGATAATACGTAAAACTTTTAACATAAAGGCTTTAGTCCACATACGTAAATAATAAACTTTTTATCTGCTAAAACATTCATAAAGAGCCATAATATCTAATCTCACACACACACACACACGGGCGCCATACATAGATACAATATATATAGATGTAAGTAAACTGATCTGTAAGAAGCAGGTAGAAAAGCGTAGGACAAACCACTAAAACAACACGTTACTTGCCGGGACACATCAAGACAGCTAGGGATGGGTGTGACATACGTTCCTTTCCTATCGATAAATTAGTTTTATTTAGATTATAATTATTTTTCTAGTAAGTAATGTTATGTTTACTTTATTAGACATTTCTACTACAATCTGCAGGTGCCTTTAACAAACAATTTTCTTAAAACTTAAGATAATATTAAAGTAACAGATTGGGTAAATACAAATGCATTTTTTCAATCTAAAAATATGACTTAAATTTATGCGAAACCCTGAATTCTAAATCTTAAAGTAATGTTTGTAAGATAAACGGAACTAAAAGGCATTAGTAAGAAATACATAACAAAATATCTAGAATAGAAAACAACATAGGTACATAAATTCACATCCAAAACTTAAAAAAGTATTCAATATGACCAAGTTATCGTAGACGAAAACTCAGCATCGAACATCACTAGTGGGGCGGGGCGGGAAACGGGCGGACGATTAGCCGTGGTGTTTCTCTGGCCGCCGCCGCCGCCTTGGAAATAGAAAATAAAGGCGCCGTGACACGAGCGTGAGAGCCTCCGTGTAGCGCTGTGTATTGGGCAAGTTGACTTGCCTAAAATTGTGGCAAGTTCTACTAAACATCATCTTTATTTAACATAGACGTAATTCAGAGTTAGATTCTGCGATGTTACATGAATAAAACTGAGAAAAATAAAAACAGTTTAAAAAGACCACGATTATTGTCTTTTTATTAAATATACATTTTGTTAATGTACGAAAATAAATTAACAATTTTTGATCAAATATGTTTAAATATTTTTATCACGACCAAAACACGTAGCCCCAAAACACTTTGAGCCACGCGTGATCAGATGCACTGCTTGTTTGTTTTTCTGTTTGACTAAGTACACCATAAAAGTACACAGAGAGATTTACAATCTCAGACAATTGATAGTACCTAACTAAATAATATTTTGCGTGTATCAGCAGTTTAACCGTTGGCATTATTGATGAAACACGGATTTAAATACAATACCAATTCTGACGTGAATGTTAATATATATCATCAAATTAGTTTCAGAGTCAATTAGGTAATGTGTCTGTAATTAAGCTAAATACTAGATTGGATGAAGTATTGATTTGTAGCCAAATTGATTTGTTAATCTGCCCGTAAATGTTTGTTTGAGCCGAAATTAGTTCGATGATAATGGTTTTATTGATTTCGAATTTCACAAACGACAAAGCTCGCAGTTTACTTACGAATGTTATATTTAGGTATGGGCTTGATTTGATTTTGATTCTATGGAATTCATACAACATCCCTGCTATGGCAGGGAAAGTCCTACATTTCCTTTTTCCACGCTCTCTGATGATTGGCTTTTTAATTCTATATTGCTAATATGCCACTTAAAAAAAACACTTTGTGGAATCAAACCACGACCTCCAGTTTAGCAGTCAGGGTCACTAGCCAGTCGACCAACACGCCAGCCAAATAAATAAATAAGCTAATAAATACTCTTATCAAAATTAAAATAAGTCAACTTATTTGTGAATATACCTAAGCTTTTTATTTAAACAAAACTCTTTCAAGAGTAAAAATATACGTGAACGATATTATATAAAAGTGTACATATTTGATAACAGCCTGGCTTAATGGATTATCTAAAACAATCGCTTTCCATTAAGATTCCATCACGAATCATAAAATAAAATCGTTTGTCCATGACACAAATACAGTCACCTATAAAAACCAGATGATAGTCATCCATCAGCCGCCATGTTTGTTTCAGTTTCGACTGCATTTTATGTCTTTCTGTTCATATTTTTAAGCCCCACTACAGGTTTCAGAAAAGGGATAAAAAGAGAAGTAGATCACATTTTTAACCAACTCCAAAAGAAGGATGTACTCAACTCGAAGGTTTTTTGTATGTTTGTTAAGCGATGTCATCGGCAATTATGAATAGATTTAAAAATATATATTTGTCATCGATATGGTAACCTTAGAGGTGGTACCATATAAATTAATTAAAGTGGGTTTATTTTTACATTTATGTCATTCAATAATTTAACATTGGCGTAAAAGTAAAAAGAAAATAGAAAAGTACGCAACATACTGTAAAGTAGCAGTTAACAATGACACTGGTTTCAAACACAAGCTTGCAAGCAAAAAATGATGGCATAATTAATGGAAGCCAGCTACTGGCCTCCAGCGACTCTGCAGTCTAAACACACCTCGCTGTCCATAGACGATACAAGTTAAACGCGTGGTCGTCCGTTCGAACGTGACCGCTTTACTTATTTATGCAGATGTACCCTCCATCCCCTACCTCCAAAGTTAACATCCCTACAAAGAATTCAACTAACGTTCCAAATACCACTTATTATAGGGACAGTAAGTCTTAGGCTTAACAAACATTAGGATTTGGACAACGAAGAATAAATACACGGATTAGTCGGATGAAGTTGTGATACGTTGTATTTTGTCACGTGTGTCTTAGACCTAAGTCTACGAGTAATATGAAAAATGTAGGTGCTGGATTTGGGTTTAGTTGGCTAAAAATGGTGTTCATTCTTTTTTCCTCTTTTATAAAAAAAAAAACTAGCGTCCCGCCCCGGCTTCGTTTAGACAAACCGTCAATTAATCTATATCTATACTTATAATAAATCTGTAGAGAGGTCAATTCTGTACATCAAATATATTTTCAAAATAACTATCAGGGGGTGATTAGTGATCGATACTGATGCCAAAAATGCAATCAGTAAAATTTTTGTCTGTCTGTCTGTCTGTCTGTCTGTCTGTCTGTATGTTCCTTATAGAAACGAAAACTACTGGACGGATTTTAACGAAACTTGGTACATTTATTCTTCATACTCCTGGGCAGGTCATAGTATACTTTTCATCACGCTACAATCAATAGGAGCAGAGCAGTGAAGGGAAATGTTGGGAAAACGGTATTTTTTAAGCTTCCGTCGCGTATGCAGCCTTAATGGTTAAAGCTACATAGAAATCATGTATGACGGAAATGTTCTACATAAAATTATCTAAAAAATATCCCACAACAGCATATGTATATCTTTTATGGTTGACTCACAATAACACGTGTAACTCCCGATAGCTTAGCAGTTCGGAGATTTCTGATTATATTTGTTTACTCTTACGTTTATTATACTCTCACTTATCCCTAATTAAAAAAAGTTTACATTATTACCTATTCAATAAAAAAAGAATCATAGAAATCGGTATAGAAACACTAAACTTATACATGAAATACGATAATAAGCCATCGCGCCGTCGCGTGTGAATACTGAATCATGCTATAAGGATTATTTTTGTGTAACGTGATATATTATATTTCCCTACTAAAATACGAAAGTTAATCTGTCTGTTACATCAAAACCACTGAACAGTGAGGAAGGACATATGCTACTTTTTTACGAAAAACGACGGAAACGCGGACGAAGTCGCTGGCAAAAGCTAGTTATACATATAATCCTTCCGCTCGAATCACTATCTATTGCTGAAAACTGAATTCAAATCCGTTGCGTTGTTTTAAAGATCTACGAGTACAGACAGCGGGGGAGACCTTGTTTTATACTACGTAAAAATAAAGCTAGTGGCACCTACTACCTATAACTAATTTTATTAATATAAATAGTATATACATAAACGTAAACCACCTTTTCTTTAACATTCTGTCTTTATCAAAATGTACCGAGTTTGGACCATCATGTTACCGATGCCGAAAAAAAAAAAAATATCTTATAATGAAAACAAATACGATTGCTTCTATCAATATCATATCTTTCCGTACATACTTAGTTGAAGTACGTAGGCATTCGGTAGGTTTCAAACTTCATCAAGCTTACAATAGTTAAGGCCTTATGGAGTTACAGACATACATTCAAACTTTGGCATTTACATACATATTATAACCGGGAGGGTGATATTAATCCTTCTGGCCCAATAAGCGCAGTGGTTTAAGCGCTTGGCTTTTTGCGTTAAAGGATTATTTGCTGAACAAATATTTATTTGGAGTGCGTGTCGGTGCATTAAACAGCACGCATATAAGCACATCCATTAACGTTTTTAAGCTACATTAATAAAAGGATATTTAAAACATTACGGTTTTTAAACGTTCGATCGTTTGTCAAGTAATGTGATTTTGGTACTTCGCTTTGCTAATACTATATAAGACGGGCAATCCCTAAAATTCGGATAGGTACCTACATAATTTAGCTATAAATGTGTCTTTTGCGTTTTTTTGAGTGTTAATTAGGTACTAACTTGGCGCTGCCTCAATTTGGATGTTTTTTTAATGATATAAGTTAATAAACTTCATTTATTTATTTTAATTTATATGTAGCGTTACTGTTTTATGTAGTAGACCCTTTTTCCACGGATGTATACATATTTCTTTAATTAAAAATGGTACTGGGGATGGTAGAAAACAGAACGTTTAATATCAAGATAGCTTTAAGTAGTTTAAATTACTTTATTTAACTACTTACTTAAGTAAACATCGATTAAAACAATTTCGAAACTTAGTTTTACCGATACGTAAACATATTTAAAAAGTTTTGAACATACATACTTCAAGTTCTCATACTATCATGCGCAATTAAATAATTTTAAAATAAAACATGTGTTGATTTAAAAATGTAAATGAAAAGTATATATAAAATATAAAAAAAATCTGCAATTTTTTCAACTTATTTTAAATAAAGCCTCGTAGTACCTACATGTAAAAAAAATAACATTTCAATACTTTAATGGGACAGTTTAACCTCATTTGCGGAAAAAAACATTACACAGATTATTCTTTGTAATCTAGCTAGATGTCAGTTGCGATCTACTTATGAGACCACAAAAACCAATTATGTAAAAAACAAGTTTGTTTCTTGTGTGAATTAATAAAATTATTATCATTATTTCTATGATAAAAATATAAAATAATTTTTGAAAAATATGACACAGATTTTCATTTAAAAATATAAAATATGATAAAGTTGTTATTAGTTATACAAAATTCCATACAGTCGTATATCCAGTAAATATAGTTTATTCAATAGTAAAGCTTATTTGTTGAGAGTATTATTAATGCCGGGCTCCGTAAGAAGCTTTCATAGGAAAAGATTGAGCGTCATAAACTACGATTTTACTCTATGAATATTATGGCAGTCGAGTGCTGAAGACAAAGGGCCCGAGAGGGACAAATAAATTACTCTATTGTCTATTCATAACCTTTTTCTTATTACGTACTATTTGATTTTTGGTTTATTTTTGTATGTCAGTTGTAAATATTTATATTTTGAAAGGGTTGGACGTAGTTTTATTAGATGGGTTACAGAATAAAAAGTATATACGACATTAATGATTATTAGACCCTTTTTCTTTGTGTAACAGAAACTACATAAAATATTGGCAGAGACTGTGGACATGTTTCGGAGTTGCACGAAATAAATATTTATGTACAGGGTCTTTCTTATGGTTTTCTGAAAACGACCTATGGAAAACAAGCCTATATTTTCCGAAATAAAGATGTTACAAAACTTCATATAAGTTAAACTAAAGTTGAAAAGGACAAGCTATAAAAAGGCATAAAAAAGACAAGAGTTTGAATTAGTCTGCGAAAAATATCTGGGAAACTATGATATTTATAGATAAATCTCAACTAGTAAACAACATAAAAAAGAAAACAGAACTAGCTTTTATTTAGCGTTGTTACGTTAGGTAATAAAACAATGGAAGTAACGCTAACAGCGTCGACTCGCGACACCACCGCCGCCGCGTCAGCTCATGATTAGGGACTCCTATTGAGTCTGAAACTAGTCGGGCGATCCCGAAAATATACGTGAGTAAACCGTTTTGTTTTAAATAAACGCTAACAGCGTTGCTAATATATGTAATTAAACAACCTTTATTAATGTTAACAACACAATTATATTTTAAATACTTTATTTATTTAAACTTTATGCACACAAAAAAAGTGTAATGGCAGACTTAATGCCTTAAGCATTCTCTACCAGTCAACAAAGTCTACTTTAAAACTACATGTTACTTTATTATGAAAGACACGTAACCCGAAAAAATTAATTTATTAAAAATTTTGCTCTTATTTCAACATTGTATGTAGTACTTATATTTATATGAGATCGAAGAGAGACAGCAACAAAAATCGGACTAAGTTATCATTGACTCTACCAATTGAGAGATTCCTCGCGTAATTTTAAAGACAGATTATATTAAAAAACTCTAAAAATCATTAACAACAATAAATCAAACAAACTACTTCTCTAAAAATCAATCATCGTAAGTAATCGGAACCCAACTCTCAACTTATCTCTCATCTACTTAAGCCCTAAAACGTCTCTACGGACCCAATCCACGTTTGGGCAGGATCCTCGTCACATGATTTTGAAAAGGGAAAAGCCAAAGAATTAGGCTCGAGTGATTTGGAAAAGCATTAAGAGTTAGTAAATCAGACGTTCACCTGTTGGCTCCTGGCCTAATACTGAACTGAACGTATAAATCAATCATTCAATGAACTAGAACGATTTGTCATGAGGGTAGCGTCTTTGACTAATGATTTGTATGTGTTTTCATTGAATGTTTGGGGTCACACCAAAGATCTATAGATTATACACTTATTTATACATTTTTTGTATTGATTTTCAAGACAACTTAACGACTTTTTTGT
Source organism: Diachrysia chrysitis (assembly GCA_932294365.1). Lineage (NCBI taxonomy): Eukaryota > Metazoa > Arthropoda > Insecta > Lepidoptera > Noctuidae > Diachrysia > Diachrysia chrysitis. The sequence continues at coordinate 9,789,887 of OW028645.1, forward strand.
TTTGTAAGTGCTTGTGTTTACTAGTGTCATATTTTGAAAGCCATCATAAATTATATGTGACAACGAACAAAGTGAGATTAAACAACTAAATACATATAAATTTAAAATGAAATGCGCTCAATAAATGTCAACTGTTTTCATTAGATATTAATGACATTATAATCCAAACTGACACGAAACTTTCATTAAAAGGAGAGCATAATAACACCGGAAAAAGAAAACACATTAATATGCTTAAAAGTAACAAAGTAAAATTCATACGAGCTCACATAAGGGTAAGAACACATTACTTATAAATAAACGTATTTCAAACAAACCTATCCCTTTGTCCTTTTCAAAGGACACTTTTGTTTCGTAAACAAACCTCGATTATCCGCAGATTTTCTACAAAAATGATAAGTAAATAACAATATTTTAGGCAAACAACTTATATATCCCGGAGCTAACATTGCCGGGCGCCCACGGGCCCTCTTTTGTGAGTCGAGGTACATCTTACAGTTCGTTACGCCGTCTGAAGACCATCTGTTATTTTTGCGTTACATGTTTTAAGGTTCCCGAAGGATGCCTCCTCCCCTTAACTGTTTCTAACCCATTGGACGGACGACTTAAATGAAACATTAAATGCTATCTTTAGCTGTAATCTGCATTTTTACTGATTCAATGTCTCCTGGACGTGGTTATGATTTTATTGTATTTTTTTTAATAATTTACTAGCAATGTGGGTGAAATTCACATTAAGAGCAATCTTTTTAACGCCTCCAACTAAGCAAAATATGCTTGTGTCTGGTGGGTTCACGACAATAGTGCAAAGGGTGGGGTTTGAACCTGCGACCTCTCGATCACAAGTCCGTTACTCTAACCGTTAGTTTATTGCCACTTTATTATTTATGTATTCGTGGTGGCTTAGCGGTTCAATGAAAGGACTCGTGTGCAAAATGTTGCAGGTTCGAATCCAAGCTATTGCAAATTACTTTTACAAACTTATAATTTCTTAATTATTGTAAGATAATACTTATAATCGGTGAAGGAAAACATTGTGAGCGAAACCTGGACTGCAAAATTGGGATTTGAAATTGGCAACCTGCAAGTAAGCAAGCGTGGTGATCAGTGCTCGTTCTTTATCGCAGCATTTGGATTTTGGACCATTACAGGCCTATATTATAGTTACCTATCTAAATGTTTGCTCGAAAAGCAGTTTAGTTTACCTACGAATGCACAATGCGCGGTTATAGATGCGAGCAAACAATAACTTGGTGTGTGCTGATTATCTGTAGTAAGTGGGTTAGAGCTCTGAATGCTGATTGGATGCTGTGAAATGAGCTTACTCTGTGGTGAGTGTTTGTTAAAAGGAAATATGAAACATACAACGAAAATTGAGATCACTTAGTTTTGGCTATCGGAACACTTAACTACGTAACTTTTACCCGCTTAGAAATTACTATTTATTAGTAGTAATGTACAAATAAATTAATCTTTATATATATCTAATATATAAAATTCTCGTGTCACGGTGTTTGTAATGAAATTTGGTGTGCATATCGGTTAGGTCTGCGAATCGGACATTTATTTTTTATACGCCTAAGTGACAAGGGTGGCACTCTCCAGTTTTTTATCTATAAGTATGGCAAAACAACGTTTGCTGGGACAGCTAGTTTATATAATATAAAAAAGTCGGGTTAATAACAAAACTTCTAATTCGAGAACGGGTGGACCAATTTTCATGAACTTTGATTCGTTGGTTTTGTCTCCACCCCGAATAGCAGAATAACTATAAAACATAAAACAAAACATGACTCACGATAAAAGAGACTACATACACGAATGAAGCCGCGAGGCACCGCTAGTACTATATAAAACATAATCGTGTTAGATACACCATTAATAACTCAAGAACGGACAGACCGATTGTAATGATCTTGGATTTGATGGATTTCTCTCCACCCCGAATAGCAGAATTAGTATAAAAAGAGTCAGGGGAAAAAAATTGTCTTACGGGAACGGGGACTACCTAATTAAGCGGGTGAAACCGCTTTGTATAAAAAGGAAACTATTCAGTAACACTCTGTAAATTACGCATTTCCCACTCATTCTACAAACCGGAAATATAGTCTTATATATTTTTTAGAAGCGATCCTTAAATAAAACTATTTTTGGTCGTCTTTCAGTAAAGTCTAACAAGCCATCAGCAGGGTACAACCATCTCTCGAAGTCCCCTCGCTTTCCAAGTATTCTGCTTAAACAGTGAATAAGAAATTTCCACAATGGATGCTACAATACTGAATATTCCATTTAAATAGCAGTACATTTGTCTGAAAAGCTTTCTGACTCGAGCATCATAAGAAATGCATGAGGTCGCAGGATATATCTACGTGTATAACAATTCAACAATCGTAAAGCAAAATATGAAAAAATATTACATACATATTTACAAATAGAACCTAATTGTTTTATTGGTTTCATTATCTTTTGAATCTTTTTTGTTAGCTATTTTATTTATTTATTTAATTTTAAATTTCTTAAATCAATATTGTTATTTATAAGTTAAATAAAGCCAAAATTTATAACATCCTGTTAATGGCGTTGCATTTGCAGAAGAATGTTTAGGGAATAACATAGCAGATGAAATAAATAAAGCAATTTACTTAAAATTAAATAAAATTTACGTTTTTACGTCGTAACTACATAGTCTAAATTGAATATTAAAAAAGCGTAGTCTACTTCGTTCGCTTTGAAATACGGTTCTTGAACAAATTTCATAAATAATTAAGCTGACATTTTATACAATTGCTTTGTATTTTTAAACATTTCATTTAGAAGAGGTCACTTGATTATAATGAGGTAAACCGAAATTTGTACTCATATTTTTATTTAAAAACCATTTAAGACCATTGTTATATGTCAATGAGAAAATAAACATTTAAAAATCCTAACCCGTTAATTAAGAAAGTCGTATAAATACCGGCTTTTTCACCGAAAACCCTTAGAAAACTATTAACTACATAAATTTTACAACAACGCCATCTGTACATTTTAATTCGTACTAGCACAATAAGTAGTGAGCAACGCATGTCTCCACCTAGATACAAACCATCTGTCTCGTTTGCGGCGACACTAGCGCCGTGGTGTTACGCTGAACTTAAAGTAAACTAAAGTTCGTCGTAAGCGCTCTAAGTTTTTAAGTTGTTTGAGAAAACTTACGTTGGAGTTAACTTTTGTCGGCCTTACCTGTAAACAAAACGAAATAAATAATTAAAATAGGTTTTTCAGATACTTTTTGTTCAGTTTGCGTTGTGTTCGGTGCAACAGTGAAAAATAAGTAACGTTTTGATGCTAGTGCGGCAAAAGCTTTGTAGTTCCATATGTAATTAATATTCTAGCCAACATTCGTTCGTCCGGTCGCGTCATCCCTATCAAATATTTACTCTCGGCTTTTATTTCAAATGCAACGAATCAACGATGCGTCATAGTTCGGTCATGTATGTACGTATTGCGGTGCCATATGCGAATTTTCGTACTGCGAAATATGAGGTCATTGACACTTATGTTACCTGTGACTGCAAGTGCATTATTATAATTTATGTCCACAACTATGATAAACATCAAGCAGTAGGTATTTTGTCAAGTAATATTATAAGATTCAATATTTACCGAGGTTACTGGCCATCGATTCACTATTCTTGCAAATAATTTTGCAATAAGATGCCAAGTGTTTGATCAATGGAAACGAATGACTTGAAACAACTGAAATGAACAACTAAAAAGTTGTCTCTAAAGTCTATAATTGCTCTGAAGTAGGTACGAGTATATTAAGATAAACTACATACCTATACCTAACTAACCTAAATAATACAATTATTATGTGAATATTTAATAATATATTTGTCTGCTTAGACAACTTAGCACGAGCTTTTTATTTATTTATTTATACTTTTTGCACGATGTTGCACAAAGCTTTTGTTTTTTTACAGGACCTAATTAGTTTTAAGTGAATTAAATATATGTAATTGTAAATAATTATGCTTATGTTTAAGTATTAATAGGTAGTTTAGGTTATGAATTCCTCCTGCCTCGTCTTTCCCCAAGCTATGCTAGGGTCGGCTTTCAGTATTACCGGATTCAGCCGGATACAGTATTTTACATCGAGCGACTGCCTATCTGACACTACAATAAAACACTATAAAAATAATGAGAAGGATTAAGTATATGGTAAAAACGTAACTTAGGTAAACACGAAAATAATAAAAAAAACTCAAAGGGCCACAAACGTCAATTCTAAAATCGCAAAGACGGGAAAAATAAAACATCAAATACGAATCCCCATACTTTAAAACTGATACCCAAGGATTATTTACAACTGAACTGAATTCGATTTCAAGATCATTACATGAGGCTAGACCTTAGTCATAATAAAGGCGTCATGTTATACCACAACATAGAATGCAGACGCAACAACAGCGTTATGTATTAATGTTTATATATAATGTACTTACTTTCAACAGCGAGCTCTAAGCACGTGGACAGAAATAAACAATTGATACATCGACAGACAGACGCACCTTGAGACGTTATAGTCACAACGGTACTCGAGTAGGTAGCTTATGCAATTTACACATGATGAACAATGTACGATTCTAATTCGCGAATGCATAATAAACCTTCTTAATTAAGTTATGTAATACTTCTGTACAGTTATAGGAAAAGTATTTGGAACGCAAGATATAGGCGTGTTTTAGTAGTTGGAAAGCTTGTTAATGATTTACTTTAATTACATATAAATCATATGGTGTGTATGTCAAAGAATTGTACTAATTTTTAAGATCCAAAATTACTATATTTCAAGCAAAGAAATAATTAAATTATATTCTATTCTAAAAATATCCTTAGCGGACCTCAGCGGCCTTGAGTCATATTGTTTGGGAGGTTTTTGAAATACTACAACTTGCTATATTATTTATTAGTTTCAGCCCGCAATCGTCCTAAGGTATACCTCTTTTATAATAATACTCAATTAAACTTAAAATACATTGCTTTAAAAGAAACGTTTGTTACAATGTTTATTTAAAAAACGATTTTATTTTATGTAAAAAATTTATATTTATTTTGAAAAGTAAAACTATTCGGTATAAAGCACTAATCTTAGTTTAAGATTTTTTTGAAGGGTTTCAAAGCAATGAAAAGATTGAGAATTTGTTTGTAACATTCTTTGCTTAGAATTTGGCTTTGACACAAACGATTAAGAAACCCTGTTGTAGTATTTTTAGAAAATACTTCATGAGAAAATAGTTTTATATCCGAACCTACAAGTATAACGTCGATATGGGCAATCGGATTGCATGGATTTCAGATTGCCGGATTAGAGGGTAACCTAACCACGCAAACTGCGCGATGTGCTGCAGGTTCGATCCCCGCGCGGAACATTTATGAGATTATTTGCTCTAGAGCAAGATTTTCTAAGAATATGTCATTTGAATGTTTTAGAAATCTTCCGGGACGCGGACATGTTTTTTTAAAGCATAGCGCTTGTACGCTGTTTCGGAACACCAAATGTTATGGCGGGACTTTATAGTTTTAAATATATAAGTATAAGCATACTTATATATTTAAAACAAATCATTGAATTACATCCCGACAAATCATGCTCATCAACTTGTGTTGATTGACGTGATTCTATATCTTGACGTGATTATCCGTCCTGGGTAGGAATCGAACCCTCCTGAACCTCCGGTTTAGCTGTTATCGTCATTGACTAGCTAGACCATTAGGCCTGTCAAAAAAAAACTTTTTTATTTGCTACTTCGTATCTAAAATACATTTTGACGCCTCTTGTCGCATAATATATCTTAGGGGCTATGACACATTCTACAGTGAACTGTACATTTTACGACAGACGTCAGTTTATAATCATATACAATGCAGTCGACCACAGGCCAGACGTTTACCGTTTGTGGCTATGAATAGACCACACAATCGTTCTCTGCAGGTGTCGTTAGAAATGCATATTATATATACATATATGAGAAGGTGTTTCGGTATCAACTCTCCAAGGGTTGTATCTAAAATAATTATGAAAATTAAAAATAAAAGAAAAAAAGTATATGTTAGGAAGATAATAATTAGAATTGGTGTTTAGATATAACGTTGCTCATATGATTTTGGAAGTACATGATGTGGGCTAAGCTGTACAATACTGAAGAACTAAAACCTAAATTTAAACATTAAGAAATAAGTCGAGAATTTGATCTTAGGGGTTCGTGGCGCCCATAACCCCTTGTTTATGACCCGCCATCGTCATGCCATTACAACCATACAATGAAAAGGGGGTGATCTATTCTTAGCCAGACCACACATGCTTCAAAACGGTGCATTTACATTTCTAGGCACATTTACTACTTCACTTTAAACTAACATTCGTATTATACCGCCAACATTACGATGCAGCTTGCACCCGAGCAAATATCTTTTCACAAAGTTATGAGCAACAATGCGAATTGCATCAATACAAAGTCTAGACCAGACGCACTTTATCCACAAATATGCACAAGTAGATACTAGTACATTACAACGGTACACCTACGTCATTCATGCACGCATCCGTACCTACTGTAAACAGTTTGCAGTGAATGCATTGGTCGTTTACCGCCGCCACCGTGCCTCGTTCAAGCGGGCGAGTCGACTCGACGAGAGTAGAATTTAAAACTGATTGAAGGTGTTATGAATATTAAGTAAGTGGGTATTCCAGTGTCGTGATTCCTGTAGGTGTGAAGCGGTATTGTTTTAAAATAAGAGAAGGAATAATAATGAGGTGGTATGGTAAGTAATTAATGGCTGAGTATTTTTAGGCGTTGATGTCATGTGTGGTCTTTGATAGTCAAAGATAAAAAAAGATAAATATATATTTCTTTTGGTGTTCGATTACTTTTAAGCGGTTATTTTGATCATCTCGCTTGCAGGCTTGCTCGTAACCGATACACGTTTTATTACCCATTTAATAGACACGCACTCGATACGATCTACACTCTGGAAACTAATAAGAATAAGTTTGTTGTTTTACGGCTCTCGTAAATATGGGCTGGCGTGTATTCTAGTTTTATATAATACCCGATCACTATTGAATAATATGTTATTAATGAATGAAGCAGGCATTATTTTAACTTCATTTTAGTATTTAATAATGCAAATCGCGATACTCGAAAATATGAAAGTTTTACATATCAGTAGTACCTTAGTAGGATGGTACATTTTTGCAGGTCACGCAAAATTTTCACAACTATTGCTGACAAATTGCTCATTTGAATTAAATTAGTAAATTAACAGCAATAATTTCATGTCATAATTTTTTTCTGTCAAATACTTTTGCAATATACGTAATACGGCAGACTTGTGCAGTACATCGTTATGGCCGGCATTCGATTTCTAAATATATTTGTTTTTAATTGCAACTGTAACTCTTTATTTAGAATAATATCAAAACGGCTTCACTATACTGTAGTCTTTTTTAAAAGGAATGTATATGGCATAAGATATCTAAAGTTAGGTGTATTCAATAAAAAGTTTACAAATAAAATACAGAATCATTAGAAAGAAAACCGTATAATAGTTCGCCGTAGATACCGTAATGCACATCACATGTCGAAACCATTAGCGGCTATGTAGCTCTATCTGAATAGGCCTTTAGACGGGCCTCCAGATCTCAGGGAGTTCAAACCTACTGGACAGGCCAGTGGGCGTACATGCGCAAAAGTTTGAAAAGGTGTGCGCAACATTTTGCTGACTTCAATCACGACTAAAAAAAGTGAGAGAGATTTATGAAATAATAAATTAGTAAAAATGTTTTGTAGTAAATATTAGATAGGGTAGGCACAGTGCTTAAACGCCAAAAAGAAGTAATCAAATATAAAAAAAAAAAAAAAAAAAAAACAATCTTTTTTATAATTAATTATTGACTATTGATCGATTTTTTTTTTGTACATACATACATATCAAACCAACCTTATTTTTAAGCATGCTTTAAGCAAGACAAATCATCGAAAGAACAGACATAAAATTAACAATTTTCTCTCCAGGGTAAGATCCAATTATAATAGAAGAATCCCGATATAAAAATAATATGAATGTTTAAAATCTATTAAGTAAAAGAAATTTATAGTTATTTTTTACTGCTTTTTCAACAATACAAACTGACGTTTCTCAGCTGTTTAACTTAATGGCCAAGTGTCAAGCTGGTATGTTTTAGATATTGAAAACAAAATCATTTCATCTCTACCCCTTACTGATCTGAAAGCAAAATATAATTATTTATGAATAGATTTTCCTTGTTTGCGTTGTGAAGAAATAATAGGCTCGTATTGTCGTTGTATGTTATTGTATTCTGTCAAAATAAGCGCTTGTTTTTACTAGTTATTATATGTACATTTGTTTATGGTTATAATATAATATGTGTGTGAAAGTGGATATTTTTGTTTTGATCCATCAATATTTTCGTTCGTTATTAGTATTGGAGATGTTTTCTAATAATAATATGATTCTATTTAGTTCTGCGTCGGCACCCTTTAGTAGGGGAAAAACTGAGGTCGTATCCTGTGGTTTTTTGTGTGTCTGTAAAATCAATAATAACAATATTTTGTAATAATATCTTGTGACAACTCACACGCGACTATCTGATCCCAAACTAGGCAAAGCCTATCATGGCAATCAGACAAGTGATAAACATACATACAAATGTATAAATAATATAACATATTATAGATAAATTACATCCAGACAGAGAACAAAATGATCATGCTCATCACACAAAGATTTGTCCTTGTCCCAATATTAAAGTAAAGTGATTGATTTCTGTATTTAGCGTTTTATTATATTACTAGCTGACCCGTTCCCACTTCGTTGGGCATAATGTTAATAATCCTTTTTTAGTACATATGACCTAAAGATTTAAATTATTTTAGTAATATTAAAAATTAAATTATCTATATTAATATTAAAAAAACTACTTTTTGTAACTTAAATATAAAAGTTAGACATAAGCTGTCGTTGACTTTTTTGTAGGCATTTTTAAGCTCCACATCTTTTCTCTAGAACTCAAAAATATATCTTTCATAGCTAAGGCAGCGTTCGTAAGAAACGCTTTCATTCGACCGTTTTTTCTCCGATTCACTTTGCAAAACGGACTACCACGTAAAAGCCTTTTTATTTTTCGGTTTTTTATATAACCTATGACACTCAGCAATAATGTGGCTTTCTATTGGTGAAAGAATTTTTTAAATCGGTTCAGTAGATCCCGAGTTTACCCCTTACAATTTAACAAACACACAAACTTTACTTCTTTATAATATTAAGTATTAGTATAGATAATAATGTCATATTTTGGACTTGTTAGGTTAAGGATTAAAGATACCTACTATTGAGATAATACTGATCATGTCCATATTAATAGGATTTCTTTTTTTAAATTCGAAAAGTTAGATAACGAGGAAACTACGATCCAAAGAAATATAATATGACATTTCTAAGAACTGCTTAACGAGAACCAAAAAAAGTTCAAAAAATTTTAATTTTACTAACTACGCTTTGAAAATTATTTTATTTTGAATGCCTTTTCAATTGTTTTATATCTGCGTGACCATTCAGCCGGCGGGCATCAGATGAGAAGCGTCATACACAAATAGGGGACATTATAATAGGATATGCGATTTCAAAACTCAAGGTTCACCCACAATACAACCGTTTTCCGACCACATCACGTATAACAAAAGAAGTTTTATTCTGAATGTTTTAAATGGTGTTACAGAAATATCTATTCAAAAGGGGTGAACAGTACATCTGGTATATAGTCAGTTTACAAAATTTCAGTTCAAAATGAGTTAATTAATTAATGGATATCCAATTTTTCGCATCAATTATTTGGACCCCAATAACCTTAACCAGACCAGCTGAAGCATGTACCTATCTTAACATTTAGCGAGTGACATAACAATATATTGACCTTTGTTGTGCGATGTCACGTTTTTATGACATTTGGTGTCAAATAATTGATGCGATTCAGAATACTTAATTATTTAGTTAACTAATTTTGAGCTGAAATTTCGTAAAGAGACTCTATATAACACATGTCCTCTTCATTCCGTTTGAAAATATACAGCCTTCCGGTAACACCCTGTATTAAATTGAGGATAACATTTGTTTCATTCTTCTTTTTAAAAAAAAACAACTTATTATTAAAATAACAATCTTGGCGCACTTTTGTCTCATAAATATAATATTTTAGATACTAAAGTAGTAAAGAACTCAGAACTAAGAATCTAGATCCATTTAACCCGACTATCACTGTGTCTCTACCATATTATAATTAGTTTAATAAAGGTGTGTTTATTTAAACAGTAAACTAAATTAAAAAGTAACAATTTTCGTAAAAGATAAAAGGAGAAAGATAACAACACTCAGCCTTAAGCTTTGTTCTCAGGAACGAGAAAGTGTTAAGTATTTTTCTAACAAGAAACTCCGACAATGTCGTACTTTGAAACGCAAAATTATAATCAAATTCTGTTTTAGGACCAGAAATAGTATTATATATACTTCCCTCGCTCAACTGCCGCGGCAGATGAAGGGATATGTTTCAGATTGAAACTAAGTTAGTACCTAGGTAAAGACTTTTTTGATTATCAGTAGTAAAAATACATTATGCACTAAACATAAGTCAAATTACTATTAGGTATTAAAAGACGGAAATATGATTGTAGCATATGACAGATTTTAAATGCTGATAGATGTCCAAAAGTCCGTTTCAATAAACTTAACAATAAAACATTTTTTTCCAAGACCAGTGTACACAAATTTGTCCTTAACATCATTGATGAATAATTCAAGTAAAATATAATCTCAGTTGCCCCGTGCCCCTATTCTATGCAATACAAAACGCCGAGCACATAAATAATGCGAGTAGAGTGACGTCACACGCAGGGCCGTTTGTAAACGAGATCGCATTTGAATTGTTATGGTATGCTCAGTTTAGTTTAGTTCGGCTATTACGGGCGCTGTGATTAAAGATCACAGAATCAAAGGATACGTCATCACTGCATTATGCCTCAAAGCTACACGAATAAACAAAGTTTACAATACACGTTTTATTATTTTTGCGGGGCTCGTGGCAAGTGTAAGCCGTACGGTTTGACTGATAATAAAGGTTAAGCCGCGCTAGCCGCGGTTGGTCTGTGGATGGGTGACCATTTGTAAACATTCTGAGACCCCTCCGTGCCTCGGAAAGCATGTTAAGCCGCAATTCTGACAACCAGTCTTACCATGGCGTACCGTGTTACCAAGTAATATGGGTTGTGGACGTCAAATAGTCAGTCGCTCTAAATTCTGTAAGACTGGAAGCCGACCTCAACATAGTTTGGGATGAGAAACTTGCACGAGTAAATCTGCAGTTTGAATTAAATAATATAAAAGATACATTTCTATCACAGTTCCGAAAATGCTCAGTTTCAACATATGGAAAGGACAAAAAACATTCTCATTTGTTTTTTTACTTACCTTTTATTAAGTTAATAAAAACTCTCTTGATTTACGACAAAACATAATACGAACTTAATTTATATTTTTAACAACTTAATTTATATTTTTAACATAGACCACTGATGAAAATTGTTGCATTTTCCTTGAAGGGCTCATGTCATGTGTCACCCAATTGTTTTAGAAGATATATTCGATTAAGGAAAGTGGGTTGTTAAGTTTTACTGTGTGGTTTCTCTACGGACCTGTCACTTCCCATCATGTCGTAAACGATGACTAAGTGATTACACCAGCTGTTAACTGTATAGCGGTTAAAATAAGGGGTTTTAGTAAATCTTATAAAGAAGAACTCTTAGAGATGATTATTTTTTCTTTTAACTTGGTATTTTTTTTGTTAGTTCTTCCATACAAAATCTGTCAGACGTCAAATTTATTCTACGAATAAAAAATTACTGGCGCTGTTAAAATCAATTACCTTGTTTGTACCTATTAAGTAATTTATTAGGTAACATTTGTATGAAAGTTAAGGTAAAATACAGTGAACTTTTTTGCTTTATGTATCATCTTTTCTAACCTGCATTTAGCAAATACAGAATTGAATACAAATAATTATTATTAATTACATGTAAAACATCACACACTTTAGATTTGAACTATACTTAATTCAAATCTTGTGCAACTGTACACTACCGTCTACACATTTCACTAATCATGTCGCAATAACATGTAACACTTCCCTACACTATCGTCTATCTATTATAAGATCAATACGGCTTGGCATCACAGACCAATAACATTTGTCACTTGCGTCTTAACTTCGGCAAATTTACAATATATCGTAATTATGAATGCAACTGTGACCGTCCACGAATGCGGTCGGTATAATCATCAAAAATAAATTTGAATGGCTATACTTTGGGATGACACAGGCGTCAGAACTCGGTCGCCTCATATTTATCACGTAATGAGTGAATAGAGAAGTGACAACCCTAGCCAACTAATATTAGTTTCTCGTTTCATTCAGTTGGTTGTAAATTTTACCAGTTTACTGTTTTGGCACAGGAGGCGACAAACTTATATTTGCCGCCTCGTGAATTAGTCGCCATTGTGTTTCACTTCACTACACACAACAGAAGAACGTAACGGTTGTTACTTTGTTGGATTGTTCGAATGCAGGTTTACTACATGTTTATGTTGCATTTCGTTGGTTACGATTCATCAGACAATATAAATGAGAATTGAGTTTGCGGTGATGGGTTATAAAATTGATAGGACGCAGACTACGGGTTAAGTGTTCATCAAATGTATGGCATGGCGTACGTTTCATTATTGCGTGGAACAACAAGCATAACACTATGTTGATATACGCAAAACAGGTTCGTTTTGATTGCGGTTTTAATCGCAGACATGTTATTTTCTAAGGGCTTCACACGACATAAAAATGTCTATAGCTGAATTATCCACTAAACAACGAACGTTTTCCAGGCGATTACTGCGAGACAACGAAATTTTTAACAATTTATATGACATAATACAATTAAATACATCTTAAATAATACTAACACAACGACCACTCTAGGAAACTATAATAAAGTGGAAAAAATGTCGAACATAGGAAATAAAATTATTTGGCGCGTCCGTAAGTCGTCCGTGAATTTACTTTTTACGATGTGATGTTACGAAAGGACATATTAAATGAAGATTCAATATGTTTGGGCGGGCTGGGGCTGCCTACGACACCATTAGGAAGTGGTGGCACGGAAAACCCTCGGAATGTGGAGCCTTGTTTACTTGTGAACGCGACTCGCATACGTACTGACTGGTATAGTTGGAGTTGAAAGTCAAAATTGTGTGCCAGTGTAGTTTATGACAGTGAGTAAATGCTGTAATATCCGGATTTAGATATTTTATAATAATATTATTTGATATTTTTAATAATTAAGAATTTTCCAAAAAAAAATTTTTCCACGTAAACACTTAAGTTGAATTAAATAAATTTGAATACAAAAAACTATGTTACATAATCTGTAATTTAGACATCAAGATATTAAATATTTATATTGCACTTAAACGATAAAAGATAGATATCTTCGATCATTTTCCAACTATTACGAATTGGTTTCAATGTAACAAACGCGTTGAAAGTTTTCATAGTGTTTGTGAGATTTATTGTTGAATTGGACACTTGATAAAATAAATTCGTGAATTTATGATAATGTTCTCGCATTTTATTCTTTAGATAAGGCGAAACGAGCTGTCAGATTTGGAATAAATCATGTAGTTTTATAAGCAATTTTATGACTTACGAAAATAAAAAAAGCAATTCCAATTTCACGCTGTTGCGTTTCTGACCCATATTTTCTCAGAATATTTTATTTGCATACAAAAGTCTGTTACTAAGAACGCGCATACAAAATCTAAATCAATAACATTCAAATACCGAACGCACGGTTTACTTTGTTAAATCAATTTATTTTAAATGGCCAGTATTTAGAGCGAGTAATATTTCAAGTGTACTGGCGTACGTAAACATAGCATTGGCACAGATTCCAATGGAATGAAAGGATATGCGCTGTGGAAAGCTCTCGACCCGAGCTTGCTTCAGGTGGAAATATCTCGACTTCAAAATCTTTTAGTGTGGATAGAGGCAGATGGTAAACGCCAAGTGGCTATCTGCTTCAAAAAGACGTTTAACTTATAAGACCATAAAACGGATTCCGATTGGTGACTCAATTTAAGAATTTCTAATTGAAGACGTTTAAACTTTTGCTGATTTAAATAGATAGGTACTTTGAGTTACTGTTTATTATTGGTAAAGCATATTGTATAATCCTTGAAGAGTAGGCAAAGGTTTACTTTAATATAGGCCTTATTTCTTTTGTTTGATCTACTAATAACGTTTATTGTAAATATTCTTTAGAAGATTTATAATATAAGCTGAGAACTTTATTTAAGTTAAAGAGGTTAGGTCTTAGAGTAATCATAGACAAACAAAGAGCGTGCGCATGGCTAGTAGCCCTAATGCGAAGCATAAGCACTTTTTTAGCTAAATGTACTACGCTCGTTTACTGATTTATGCGATTTTCCCTGCGACCAAAGACGTTTATGCGAAAATATCGACTATTCCAATATTATTAGGATAATATTAGGTTTTGAGATAGTTTTATAAAAAACTGTGCACTCTGTTTTGACATTAATTTTACGATTTTACATGTTCATACTAGTGCCAACATTTCATACTCCATATGCCCGCTCTATAGTTATTTATTCCTCTATGGGTTAAGTAATATTGAGTCTGACTTTGACTATCACTCGTTCACTTATAAAACTTACTAAACCGTTTTTTTTACTTACGCTTGGGTAAAAATACATTCGCCAACACAATTACGTGCCTATTTACCAATTTTACGCCCTGTTGCAAATGACATGTTGTCAAATATTTAATGGATGTAAATTAGTTGTGCATGAAATAAACTTAACACCCAATGACATCAATGATTTGAACGACTGAACTTTACTGCAATTTTTAGGTCAATTTAATATTACAATGCAATTTAATAATTGAATCGTTATCGTTATTTCTCACATTGTAATCAACTATTTTATCTTTACATTACTATGTAGGTGTAATAACTCAAAGCTTTTAGCTTAGAATAATAACACATTAGTTAGTTACATTTTAGATAACTTTTAGACGCTCCCCCACCGGGACCTAAAAGGGATAATGTTACATAATATTAAGTACCTACCTACTTTTTTTTCTATCTACCGATCAATTTTCAAATTAATTAGACCTATTTAGCTTCGTGGACTCATCTTAAGGTGATTGACGCCAATTGCTGGCCATAGACTTCGTACGTAGGTCGCTTGACACCATTTTGGTTTAATCTTGATACGCAAGCAGTTTTGATATTTGATTTGTAGACAATGATCACGTTTTTAAGGCTTTATTTATATTGCTATTTGTTTCTAGTATATCTCTCTCTATCTATCTTAACAACTTAACAACGTATTTAAGGAAAACCCGGCCAAGTGCGAGTCCGACTCGCGCACGAAGAGTTCCGTACCATTATCTATAAAAACGGCAAAAAAAAACACGTTTTGTTGTATGGGACTCCCTTAAATATTTGTTGTTATAGCGGCAACAGAAAAACATTATCGGTGATAATTTCAACTGTCTAACTAGCACAGTTAATGAGATACAGACTGGTGAATGACGGACGGACAGCGTACTCATAGTAATAGGGTCCGTTTTACCCTTTCTTTGGGTACGAAACCCTAAAAAAGCATGTTATTTAATTATATACCTACTTATCACAAGCCTAAAATACTTCATTTTAAATTCATTAGTGTTCCATAAAATTTTCGACGTGTTATTTTAAAAGCAGTGGCAAAGCCCATGACATTTACAGATCATAATACCGCCGGGAATCCGTAAATATCGTAACTACGACACGATTACCGTGCTACTTATCCATTACCCACTTACAAGCGGCATCATTTTAGTTGTTGCCTACTGGCGCGACATACGACTTGCAAGTCATCAATCCAGTTAAATACCGTGTAATGGATTGCGCGCCAACTTTCTACCATCTTCCTGGTTATTGTGACGGACGGATTTTGCTCTAAATGGTACATTGCTGCTCATTTTCCGGATTGGTATTGCTTATGTATATTTCATAAGAACATGATTGTTCGTGACGAGTATATTCTATGTTTTATAAGTACTACATTGGCAAGCACAGAACTTATTTGTTGAGGAAATATCATATTTTCTTGTTACAATCTATTTTTCCAATTGAAGTTCAAAATCTAAAATTAATAGTCAGTAATTCATACTATGACTTATTGAAGAGAAAATTAGTATTTTGTAAAACATTGTGCAAAAAATTCTTCGATCAGAACGAGATTTCGGCCTATACACCTAACCTAAATACAAAGAAGTCTATTTTTAAATACATTAGCTAGATTTTTCTGTATGTGGGTGGCAACGAAGCAAATCTCACATAAACATCCTGACTCTCAATCAATTGGTATTTGCAAGCCGTACAAAAAGCGAGTCTATCGAACGTGGGCGCGAGACGCGAGTAATTCAATGTTCTTAGTACGATGATGCTAACATTAAGTACAAATATCTTACAAAGACATGTTTTAAGTGAATAGGTATCCCCCTAAGTGGGAACACAATTATATTAGTCAGTATTGACGTAACATGACTAGAAATATATTTTATTTCAATTTCATCTATAGTTGAGTTTGTTAAGGAAGAAATTCGAGGTTCTGTAAGTGGTTTGGCGTAGTATTACTGGTGAGACTTGAGACTAATGTAAGCATCAAGGCAATATGTTGACGACACGACTGAGGACACAATAGGTTGAACGTGATTCCTTCCGAGAATATTGCCTATAAGCCTAAATTACGAAATATGCCTAATAGGGTCTGGTGAAACCACCTGGTAAGTACCAGTTATTAATAAGTGATGCGAAAATGTAATATAAAAACAAGGCCTTGCAATTGGAGGGTTACAAAAAAAAAATTAATGCATCATCTTGCAAACGTCGTCTTCCTACACAATTTAATCTATTCATTCATGTTCATAATTCAAAATATTATGCTGTAAATGTCAACCAAACGACAAAATATAAAATGAATGAACGAGAAACGTGACCATGTATCAAAATCAGAATCACACGCGCGTCTGTACGTTAGAACAAAATTATAACGTCAAAAAGTTATATCGAGGAAACTATAAAATGTGTATAATCGTAAAAGCGGATTTGGGTGGTCGCCAATAGTCATGAAAAATAATTCGACATACAAACCGATGTTCAATGAATCTAGTTCAGAAGTTTTAGCGTTTATTACATTTCCCAGGGAGACTTCCGACAGATATTGCATCATCAGTACTTCATGTGGGGAAAACGTGATCAGTTTAAGTTCATTGGTTCATATAGACAGTCAATGAGCTATGTTTTATTTAAAGGTTTATTTTAACCTCTTTGTAGTTTTGACGGGCAGCAGTGCAATAGGATAGGAGCATTTATAGGCAGGAATTCTTCACGTTATTGGGAAAGACGAAGTGTTTTAGCTTTCATATTTAAATGTAGAAAAAATATATGCATGGCGAAATTGAGCTTTCTTAAATGATGTATTTGTAAGTTGCTAAGTTGAAAGTTTAATGCAACTTGCTTGAGTTATCGTATAACCTCTTGGAACGGCTATAATGTTTTCGTTTTAACTTATCTAAGACTGTATAGAGTTACTAGTGTGTCCGGTGTATTAATTACCTTGGTCACAAGTTAAGGTTTAAGAATTGGCAGCCATTTTAAAATTCACTTGTTTTTTTTTTTTTTTAAATCGGAAATTTTCGACGAGTTCACTTAACAAAGATAATCTTGCTTGGTAAGTAATATAGGTCTGTTTTTATTTTATTTAATATTAATTGCTTGTATGTTCTTGTCAATCTATACAATTTCATATAAAAATATCATTTCACAAATTATCCTTTACTCAAACCTTATCCTGACAATAACAAACACAACAAAAAAAACAGCTAAATTGGTCGAGCCGTTTTAAGAGATGCTCCGCCATTCATTTGACAAATGATTTGTATTGATTTATTGTATATACATAATGGATGGAGCGACGACATCCGCAAAGTGGCTGGCAGTGGTTGGAGACGAAGAGCTGAAGATTGAGGTCAGTGGCGTGCCATAGGAGAGGCCTATGTCCAGCAGTGGACGAAGATAGGCTGATGATGATGATGATAACATAAAGAGAATAGACTGATGGTATGTCTATTGTTATATTTTCAGGGGTCATATTTCATTAACTGATTATGTTTTGGAAATAAGAAAATAGGGGCACGTATTACGTAAACTTAGCTCTTTTGGGAAAAATCATTGTTCTAGAAACATTTTCATGAAGAAAACAGCGGAATACATTTGTATGGAAGGACCCAGTCGCGTCCCCTCTTAAGTATTATGACTCTTTGTAAGTCTTAATGACTATTAGTAGTTACTAAAGGTAACAAAAGAGAAATAAATCCGATACCCGGGGGACTGAGCTGTAGTTGGGTTGTTACTTCCATTGTCAAGTTTCGTCCCATGAAAGTTTGAGAAAAACAAGTCGATGAGAAAATATTTCTTTTACTAATTACACTAGATGAATACACTATAATAAGTGTTCGTGGAAAAATCGATGGGTTTATTTATCAAGGTTAAGTTTGTTAAAGTCAATTTTTGGATGGGTGTCCAAAGAAAAATAATAATAGGTCAGGTCACCTATAGGTATAGGGGTCCAGAGGTACAATGAAAACAATTGAATATCTATAATTCGCGTTGATCCATTTATTCTATACTTATATTTAGTTTTTTACCACCAAAGAAAAATGTTTGCGGTTTTATTTCATATAGATAGAACTTATAACTGAAAAGGTAATTAAAAGCAATTATTTTAAATCGTAACCACTTAATTGGCATCACAAAATATCTGGACGATCATACAGCTATGTTAGGGTTGTCAAATATGTCAACAAAAGTTTCGTGTTACAGTATTTGGGGGAATTAATCATTCCGTTTGAACGATATTCAATTACATTTCCGAATATGGATGTCAATTTATTTTAATTGAATTTTATCATTTGTGTTTGATAACCGATGATCGGTACAGTTATTTAATTAACATCGATCATCGTGTGGTTTTATCTGAAACCTAAAGCAATTTATTTAAATTATTCATGAGATATATTGCCTAAATAACCTTACTAAAATAACATAAGCACTAAAATATTTAATCATAATATACAAAAGCGGGTTTATTTCTAAGAACTGCGTAACATTTCCTATCTGAGGCAAACTCTGACCTTAAAATAATTATGATGAACAACAACGTATTATAATTATTTAGGAAAACAATGGTGGTAGCCCTACGTTACGGTACCGGAGACAGGGGAGCACAAAACCGAATGCCTTAATTTAATATAAGTCAATTTGGGCCAATTTAATTCCGCGTCCATGCAGCCGCTTTACGACAGTACATCATAACATGTTCCTTCTCTTTCGCACTTACGGAGAGGCACATAAGTCTGTCGCATGTTATCAGTTAACGCTGGTATTCTAGTATAGTAACAAACATACTCAAATGTTACGTGATGTTATATCGAGGCGGTTGGCGGCTTCGATGTGGCGGCGGTATGTTTGGTTAAATACAAAATACAACTAAGTTTTGAACTAACTTTTCTTTGGACAAAACTTAACATGTAGGTAGAATAAATAAGTTTAGTTACATCAAAATTGCTTTATGAGTTAAGAGTTATACATAAGAAGTTTTTAATAATAGACACGACTTTAAGTCAAAAATTAGACCACGGTGACGATAACTTAAAGGTACTGCAATTCAACAACTATGCACAGCTCTGATGGAATTCTTATTTTTGATTATTTGTTACGCATTAACGCATGCGGAGCTAATATTTCTAATTAAATACTGACACTAGAAAGGAAAAAATTAATCCGTAGGCAGAACTCAAACCTGCGACCACCGGCTCAACGCGCCAGTCGCTTTACCAACTAAGCCACCGAGGTCACTGACTGAAAGTTTAAGTCGTCGACTTAGGGCGTCATTTAGCGATAGGCGCGTCGCGCCAGTGGTCGCAGGTTTGAGTCCTGCCTGAGCTTTAAATTTTTCCTTTCTACTATTTGTATCTAAAGGAACTCATTTCAAGTTATTTAGAGTATCTAAAAAAGCGATCATGAAAGTAACTTGCACAAACTACGCAAAACTTACAAATATCAGCAATGCATCTACAAATATTAAGCATCGAACTCACTGTTGTCCAATATCCAAACCATGTCAAAACTCAAATATTATTGACATCTCGACACCGACACTTCTCTCCACGATAAATGTTCAGAAAAATAGAACAGTTGTTTCGGAATCACATAGAGACCTATGTCAATAAACCATTTGTTATCTACACATAGATCATGTAGCATATGTTAATCTGATCAATCCACTAGTTTAAACAATTAAACAGTTCTAAATATCTATTAAACTTTTAATGTTACAATAAATTTTATAACCTCTAAATGTTATAAACGATACTAACAATTATTTTGTTTACATTCCTGAGCAGAATTATTGCGTTGAATTGCCAATTGGTCGAGAATAATAGGCTAGGTAACATATTTAACGAATAAGCCTTATTTATTAGCTACATATTGTTTGAGCCGGGTAATAAAACAGATACTATACAAATATATGACATGAAATGATCAGCAGTTAATCTATATATAAAGGAGAATGTACGTGTACCTATGTACGAGTATGTTTACCAAAAGCTCGAGAACCGTTAGCCCAATTGAAATGAAACTTTGTAAACATATAAAGGGTGACATGACCACTCCGATAAACATAGTTACGTTAGTTCCGGGTAGGTGGCGCTAGTGATTTTTTATCGGTTTAAATAGATTGTAGACTTTTTAGGTGAAGGGAAGCGCTCCGGGCTTCAGCTAGTTTTATGTATTTTCTGGGATATAGAAAAAAATAACAATACATTTAATGCAATGATGATCTAATATCATTAAATAGTAAAAGTAAATGACCCCAAAGCTTTGCCTAATATAAATGCAAAAAGTAGTAAATTTTAATAACACTATAACAATTATAGTGTTCTTTATTTCTAACTGATTATTAACTTGATATTATACTGTAACGTCAATCAGTTTTAAGTCGCCGTTAAGTCTCATGCTGTCTCTGTTACTTTAAGGTGTAAAGTAGCGACAGATATTTAAGAATGGTTTTCATTTAATTTGCGGAGTTTTTTATAACGGTTTGGGGTTAAGATTGTAAGTTTCTACTCAAGCAGCTGTTCTGGGGCTTTTTAGTGTCATACATATTTTAAGCCTATTACCCACAGCCAAAAATAAGCCAGTAAGTACTGCTAGTAATATGTGTTAATTGGACTCAATTAGCTTCTAGTTTCCGTGCTTTCAACATGATGTGCACGAATAAACGCCAGCCCGTGTAGCCTATAAGAAATAAAACTTATTACAATACTAAGATGTTTTCAACCATTTCCGAAGCGCCATTTAGCAAGAATGCGAGTACTATATTACAGTTCTAATAGTTGTTAAATAATTAACGTGTAAATGAATTTGTAACAAGTTAATAACGATAATTATCAGAAGCTTTTAGTCTGAGAATTTAAATACTGCGAGCGGGATTCTTCGAAGAACGAGAAATGTTAATATTTTTTAGTTAAGAATAAGGCAGCTCGTCACAATTTATTATTTACTAGTTTCCGCCGGCGAGTTCATCCGCCCGGAAAAATTGTTGCGGTGTTCATGAGAATAAAAAAGTGAAGTATTTCTCCTTAGGGACAGAGTGGTCTTTATATCTGAATTCTATCACAGATGTTTCAACGGTTTTCTACTAAAATCGTAAGAGACTGCTAATGTATGTCTATAAGTTACCTTTTGATCGATACCTACTTAAAATGTATGTACTTAAATTCAGTAAATATTAATGAATTGTTAAAAAACATATGTTTCTGATATAGGTTAGGTATTACATACGGGGACACAAACACAGTTTCTAGCAAACCACTCTTTCTCACGTTAAACAATGGTATTTAATACAATTAACAGTTACTGGATTTAATTTAATGATTAATGAATATTCTACAGACAAGACAACTAGTAGCATGTTTTGATTCATAAACTAATACAATGTTAGCACCTACTGACACGCTTATTATTTTATGTTGACTTTAATTTTTAAGATTTTTAACAATATTCGAATATTGGTGGAATTCACGCTTATTATTTTATGTTGACTTTAATTTTTAAGATTTTTAACAATATTGGAATATTGGTGGAATTCACATTACTAGCAATCTTGTGAACCGCTCCAACTAAGCTAAATATGCTTGTGTCGGGAGTGTGTTCACGTCAATAGTGCAGTGGGTGGGGTTCGAACCTGCGACCTCTCGATAAGTTCGTCACCCTAACCATTAGGCTATTGTCGATTATTAGTAACTTTTTCTTTCATGTTTATTTGTTTTTATACAAGTATCTAATAGCTATGATTCGTAGTCGTAAAGCAATGTATACCAATTTGAAGTGTCGTTAAAATTTATGCAAGCATTCAACTTTGAATAATTTTAAATGCAATTAATCTGTACCATTAATTAAAATTCGATGGGTAATGACGAATGTACACAATTTTATAGTCACAGTAGCCTGTAATAGGTCATTACTGAATATTGGAGTGGACCACCACAATTAAATTAAATTTTATATATTTTCAGTTTAATTATTCACAGAATTGATAGTTAAATCCATGTAGTTTAATTAGATTTTTCAGTATAGTACACTCAATTGCAGCTAGTTTTCCAAAACTACAGTAAACACTGATTACCTACTATACCTAACCACATCCTAACTTTAGCACAAAGGTCAGAATCAAAGACTCATCAAAAATACAAAGGGGTAATAAACCAGTGCATAGTTTAAACAATTTCGTAATTTATCTGTATGCTTATCACTAACTGAATAATAGCAACTACACCAACAAACCCATTTCAATGCGCAACCAAACAAATCCAACTGCCAACACAAACAAAACTCGAATAGATTCTAAGCTTTGTTAATATTATATTTTAAAATAGAGATCTCGGTTATGGTAAAGCTAAAGACTCGCAGCTGATTGGATATCTCATTAAAATCAGGAAGAAGCTAGCATCGTTTACTTCCCGTTATGGTGCGTCCAAAGTGCTCTTTCCATCTTTTTTATTCCACCGTTTTTAAACAAAAAAATGTACAGAACAAAATACTTTTAAGTACGATTGTCGGATTGGACTGACAGGTTTTTATAAATGTCATCTTGATCTGATTTTTATTTCGTTTTTTCCTTGAAATGAGGTTAAAAATGAAATCTAAATTATAATTTAACAAATAAAAAAGAAGGAGTACCTAATAGGGCTCAACTTGAAGAAAGTTTTATGATTAAGAATACTAAGAGTAAAAAATAAGGAGTACCTTTACCAGTGAATGTAATTTATACTTGATACGTGCTCTAATAATACATTAATTAGGATTTTTCATAGATTTGAAAAACCACACAAATCGAAAAAAAAATATATAACATTCTTAATTCATGGTTCAATTAATTATCATAATATTCTTTTACAATTTGAACTACAATATTTTTCTTAAAACAACATTCCGTTCACATCCTCATCTGACGTTAAACCAAATGCGACAGTCCACCTGATGCTACAAGGAACTTTTTCCGCCGAGTAATTTACCCAATTAGATGGCTGGATACGCATTCCCGCGTCACTGGGCACGAAAATTACCACTCTTATGAATCTCCTAATACGTATTGTCCTAAGATCCGGGCATTCATTACTTAAGTACCAGATAATTGCTACTTTTGACGTCTTGATTGGATTTCGTCAAGTTGTAATGTGTTACTGGGTAGGATATTTGCGATTAGTAAGAAATATTGTGATATTATGGCCTCTTAATATAAATAATAGTTTAATCATACGTAATTAATCACAAAAATTAATATAGGTACTTAAAACATTTTATATAATTTTTTAATTACAGCTGAAGTATTTTAGTTGGGCGTTAAATTTTATGTTTATGTGCCATGAATGCATTATACAGAATTATGCAATCGTTTCAAACTTACTACGACACGAACCTACCTCGGATATCAAATTGTAAAAAGAAAAGGAAGTGGGGGCCGTCAGGTCGATGGAGTAATGAAGATTGGCGGAAATACTTCCACGAGATTGCCTCAGATTGGGAACCAATATAGAGGAAAACTACAATAAATGTACAGGACAGATGGCCCACGTATAGTTTACTCTGGCCGTTATTCGAATTGCCTCCATCTAATTTTATGCGAAATTCCAATTACGAAGCACGTTTTAAAATAAAATGTGAAAACAAAATCATTTAGACACAGTTTAAGTAAAATGTTGACAACACCTGTCTCTTATGTTTACATGTTCCAAATGTTTCCGGGAATTCTTTAATCTGGGTTAGTGTTAGAACTCTTTCAAAATTCAAATTATATGGTTAAGAACATCTGTTTTTTAGATGCTATAAAAGAAAAAAGAAGAAATTATGTACGGCCTACGCGTTGCTTCAAAGACGCTTTGTGAGCGTTGTAATTTTTCAGTGCTAGTTATAAAATCCAGTATTGAGTTGTATTGTGGAATGAGCCCGTTCCGAAACTATCGAGGGAAGGCACGCAACAGCTGTCTGGATATATTTTTATCGACCGAATAAAATGTTGGTATTTTTCTCGTCTATTATTAGACTTGCATGCGACAAGTGACCGGATTTCTTTCGCTAATAGTTCGTTCTAATAGTGGTTGAGGGATAGACTAATAGCTATCGAAGCTTCCACCGGCACACCAGTGTCACTATCAGCGTTCATTACTAAGTAAAATAGATTTAGAATGTGAACTGCATTTAGGCCACATACATTGTTGTTTGGCAATATACCTTTATTAATCATATTATAAAAAGACCCATTCACTCAAGTCTTTTCTTTTTTGTCTATGACCTATAATTATTTCGTAGAACTTTTTGTAAAATTGCAGTATAAACCACATGTCATTGTTTATCAACCCATCTCTCAAATACAACGTTATCGCCCTACAGATCTTTGTTCCAACGATTAGTGTGGCAGATGCGGGCCAATAGACATTTAAGAGCAAATGCACCATGATACTAGTTAAGAGCTACCATGTGGTAGCTTAAGTAGGTACTGCACTTATTAGCAACTTCAGGCCAAAATAATACCAAATCATACCAAAATAATTCTTCAAGATTAATATGCACCTGTGATTGCCCCTACAAAAGATAAAATTTTGACATGAAACACATATTTCGCGTATCAAAGTCCTTTATTAATTAGGAAATCTAAATAGATCATTTTTTATCGTACTAAATATGCATAGGTACTTACAATTTTGCTATAAAAAATGGAGCTGACCACAAAACACTAAAGAATTAAGACAAAAAACAATTGAAGTTTTAAGATTTCAAATGCTTACACAAACACAAACAAAACACAATCAGTTAAGTAACTATCGTCTGATTTAGGCCACATATTACATAAGTAATTAACCCAGTAGTACTGAAACAAGTATGAATTGTTAACTCCGCGGAGATTGAGATGCCCTGACATTGTCAATTATACAATTAATGCCAAATGCGTGTATGGTAATCAGATAAGGGATTGAAGTATAAATAGACCTTGATTCGGGGATTGACAATAAATTGATTAACAAATTAAATAATATGACTACAGAAACTGGGGTATTGTGGTTATGCCAAGAAACATAGATATAGCTAACATATATAAGTAGCTGAGATAGATTTTCAATGCGTTTCGATCAGTTATAGATGTATTTTTAAAGTTAATGTGATATTTCTAATATCTGAAGGCAGGACTACGTTATAAAGAGTCGAATAGAAAGTAGTAGTACCTACCTATAGGAACTAGTTAACTGTACTAACTTCTGTATTAAATACTATTTGAATTAAAGACTTCTTGGATGCTGTTTAATTTAAACGTATTATATCACAGTTAAGGTACAAATATACTGGCCTTATGTGATGCCCACATATGCGATGTCACTTCCGTCAGAAGACATTCATGACGGTTTTCATAGTAAATATATATAAAATCATCATGTAGAATTATATTTATTCTATGTAACAAAATTAACATCACATACGCGGCATCACATAAACCCAGTCCGTTTGCACCTTTAAAATAAGTTTTGAGATAGAACAACATATAATTATAATCATATTAAACGAATGCGCAAACAAATGGCTTCATTTGCGTGTTGACTGGTGTAAAACAAAAATATCTAAAGAAATAGAATTAAATTATATTCTTCTCTTAGTCTTACTAACTCGTTATTATTAAGCACACAAAGATATCTGTCTCTCAATCAACTATAAATAATGGTGCTCTAGTTTCGCATTCAAATAAGATCTTACTGAAATCTATTCTAAATGTTATACGCGTTTGTGAGATAAATTGTCTAAGAGCTTTACCGCGCTTGTCTTACAGAGCAATGTCATATTTTCATTCCGAATTATAATTGGATTTTTATCCCAGTTATACGCATAAAGACGCTGTTGTATTTATTATTTTAAGTATAAGTATTATTATGAAGCTGTAACGGTTTAAGCTTAATTAATTAACGTTCATGTTTTGTGGGATTACGGCAAGTTCATTAAGTACGGTGCAGTTTACGACACTGAAAAACTTGTCTCTATAAGTTTTTTTTATAAGCTTTTATGTTTTTTTTTAAACGATTCTCGCTCTAAGGAATTTTATCCTTGTGTCGCGGGGGGTTTCACAAACATTCAAATGACATGCACAAAGAACACTCATACTTAGAACAAGCATTTGTGGATCACACAAAAGCTTGTCCATGCGGGGATCGAACCCGCAGCACAAATTTACGATTTTACATGTTCATACTAGTGCACACAGTTCATACTCGATATGCGCAACTCAAAGGTACTACCATTAAAAAATGCGTAGTACTTAGCGTGTCCATTACAAAAAGAACATTAACAAAACACACATTTATTCAACAATAGCTTTTTAGCGTTGCGTCAGCTATCAACGAATTTCAGATCTTTTGATCAAATGCCAGCGGAAAACCACCGCCTGTCAGTGTAATAGGTTACTGGGATATAAAAGTGTTATGTCCTGCTTCATTTATGTTTACTTTTGTACTAATAATACACTAATACTTGTTGGAATGCTACCGATCTAAATGTGTTAGTGTTTTAGATTGGGAATTAATAAGGAAAATGTTGAGGTTATTGACATTGTTTGCAGAATTCCGAAAAAAAATACATGATTTTATTCAGCCTATATTTTATGTTTCATTTGTACCTACATTCTTTATTTTAGAATTAATAAACACATCCTATAACCAACTATTTGTAAGTAGCTAAATTTTCCGTGTCATATTTTCTGGGTAATTTATCGAAAACAATAATCATTGTCAATGTTTCAGCACTTTATAACTCTAAGAAATTAATTACAAAATAATTCGATTGATAGCATAGTTAACTATAATTTAGGATTTCTTTTTATCCACCTCATATAAGCCAGAATTAACGTCCCACACTATATGATATGTTAATTGTATCCAAGATTTATTCGAAGAATTATTAGAATCGCTTGTTTAAGTCTGCATGAGAAACACGCAACGAAACGATGGAAGTCAAAATATCTCTGTCATCTAAATCGTTTAGATATCAGAACGATGTTATTTACATACATATATCTAGTTATATTTAACTAACACATATTTTTCACGATATAACGCGAGCTTCCCACTGCTGTTTATAAATCCGTTGGTTTGTTGTCTTGTGTTATTATTTATGTAATGTATTAAACATATTATTATCTCCGAAATTACTCATATGTGCGCACGTGGCCCTATAAACTACGTACGAATAACATTTACAATGTAGTACCATAATTAATTGTGACGCAAGTTTCGACCGCCTTCGCGGTACTTGCTAGGCATTAGAGGGATTTCATGTTACTGTTATTGAACGCATATTGATATCAAAGTGTTATGGAGCTTGTAAACATTGCCAGTATTGCCACCAACTGATTCGTTCCCATAGTGGTGCAAATTGACCCGACTTGACGCCTAAACACGTTGTCATTTCGTTCTCACTTTATTACGGTTTCAACATTTGTATTCGACAAATAGAATTAGAATTTATGTTTTCAACAACGTTCACTTCGTTACAGTAGAAACATATTCGTTAAACTAGTTACGTCTGCTCCAAAATAACATAATAATTCAATTTTGCAACGCCAATTTTCTGTTCACTGATTGACTTAGGAATATTTAGTATTTGCTAAACCGCGTTCTTTCGCGAATACCAATTTAGTGAGACTATAGCTTTATTGCAATACCCATGCCAAGTCGTAAAGATGGAAACAAGATCGAGTGCACAATAAATCGATGCGGCGAACGTTGCTCGATAAATTTTGCGAGACGTGCATTTAGTGTTGACGTGCGTACACTCCCTTTGTTAGTCTGCTACAGGACAAACAAGGTTTTTAAACAATATATTACGCTTAATAACTCGCGAAGTCTGTTACAGCGATTTCATAAGATAGCTGAGACAAATGAGGTTAGTCATGTACGGATAGCCGATTAGTATAGGTCATCACGCCAATTACCACTGTGCGCGAAGTGTTGCGGGTTCGATCCCCGCATGGGACAAGCATTTCTGTGATCTTAAATGTGTGATCAACAAATGCCAAAAAGTGCAAATAAGTCTGGGTGTTCTTTGAGAATATGAATTGAATGTTTTTAAAACTTTCCGCGAAACAAGGATTAAATAACAAAGTTCGGAAGGCGTTTTCTTAGAAAGAAAAAAAAAAACAGTCATTGGTTCAGTAACCGAGAGGATTGGTGCTGCCCGATAATTAAATGATGCATTACTTGTTAGGTAAAATAATCCTGGTTTGCATTGTTTAAACAGACATTGTTTAAGCATTATATTAATTATCATTATCATCATCATAATTAAATGTATGTAGAGATCTTATTAACAACACAGTTAGGTACGTGCTGGCGGATCCGAGATATTTTTACAGGAGATTTTAAAGTTACAACCATCTTACGATATTTCTATAGCATACTTTGTCCCTAAGAAATTACTGTTATAAACATTACACATACTATTCCAGTAGACAGGTACTACGCAGGAATGATTCTTTGTGAACAAAGAATGATTCGGACTTTTAGCCTAGCCCATCCATCTGCGTTCGTTCAATCACACTAGTTGATCGAACATGTGAACGCAATTAGCAACATCAAACGATGAATAAATGTGCAAACTGCTCTCAGGTACACGATAGGTGACATCTACATGTTGGACATGAGTTATGGTGCCTCGTTTCTCGTATGAATGACTCGCAGTAGCGTATTTCCATTCTGTACAAGGCCAAAACGCAACCGTGGGAATATAGCTCGCGTATACATTATATAATTCAATTTTGTACTCTGTCTCGTCTCCGATGGTCCGAAACCCATTTTAACTCACTTAGGGCTCCTTCAAATTTGCCGCAGAATGCTTTGAAAATACATATAAATAAAAAAGATGAACTGATGCGCGGCCGCAGCGCTGTTGTACGGCAAATTTGAAGACGCCCTTAGGCCAGGGTATACTTCGACTCGCGATGGATTGCGTCGGATTACCGCAGATGCGCCAACAACATACAACAAAAAGCCTGTCCGATCGAGATCGAGATGAGTATTATTCGGCAACGTACTGCGTACACATATAGGTACGATACGTAACTATTAAATGGATTTGAGATAATTTTTCCCCGGTGAATATAATTAAATTCAAATAAAACTGATCAACGGCAACATTGATCGCTCGACAAAGTTTACGTGTACTGCCTACAATTTTCTATTAAAGAAGCCGCCTGAGCGAGACATTTTTTTCTAGTACAAATGATGAACCAGGAATACGCCTTTATTCGATCGGACAGGATTTTTGTTACATACGGTATAGACATATTTTGCAAAAAAAAATAAGAAACCTCATTCACAATGAAAACAAAGTTTAATATTCCATTCATATTTTATTTTTAGGTCAGAGCCCTAGACTAAAATAGCTACATCCATGTTACGGTTAGATTGGATTTTTTATTCGTTATTCCTTAAGGAGGCTTTGCGGTAAGAAAAAAGCCGGCCAGTGCGAGTCGGACTCGCGCATGAAGGATTTCGTACCATCGTAAAAGAATTACAACTTTTATAATATTTTCCGTAATATTTTTAAATTAACAGTCTTATTTTGAAATTGATTAATTATAATTTGTTTAATTATTATGTGCAGGCCTTTGACACAGGCCGTCGCACTTACACGTATTAGCTCATATCTAAAACTACTGTAACAATTTTGATATTACTTTCATTGTTCCCAAACGAAAGTTATCGTAAGCCACTTAAATGTGTGGACAAATATGCATACATTTATAAAATTTTGTATATCTCCTTAGAAGCTCTTATAGATTATCTTAAGTCAATATAACGCAGATCCGTTAACATCATATATATACGTGTTGAATAGACAAGCTCCTTTTATTTGAAATCGCTTAATTAAATACCGAAAATAATATAGAGCTGGTAAAAATAGCATAATAAAAAATAAACCAACTACACGTTACATGAATAAGGTATAAAATTTACTGCCTTTCATAAATGCTAAATTAAATAGCCCACAGATTACTCCGTACCACATTGTGGGCGGAAAAAATATGATGCGAACACTACAGCCCACATCAATTTGTTTGAAGTAAATTCTGTACCTACATTTAATAAAGTTTATTAAATTACGCATTTATGCATTTAATATCATACTAAAAGTATATATATATGTATAATTTAAAAAACTAATTATTTACCCAACAACAAATAATTTAAAACTTATGTCACAATTTAAAGAAAAACAAATGTTTTCGAGGTTCTTTTTTTTAGCTTATGCTATTATTTTTATAATCAATATTTATGGCAGCTTATATAAACCTTTTTTTATGATTCTTGGTATTTTATTTCTTTTATCACATTGTTTACAAAATATAAAAAAAATATGTAAAATCTTTTTTTTAAATTTTGTTAATAATTTCACCTCTTCTAAGGCTAATTAGAACAGTAACAATTTTAGATCCCTTTACGTATATACCTACTTATATAGACACACTAGCTGTCCCCCGCGACTTTGTCCGCGTGTTTTAGTTTCAACGTTTTTTCATTTTTGCGACATTTTTCATTTATGCTCCGCTCCTATTGGTCGTAGCGTGATGTTATATAGCCTATAGCCTTCCTCAATAAATGAGCTATCCAACACTGAAAGAATTTTTCAAATCGGACCAGTAGTTCCTGAGATTAGCGCGTTCAAACAAACAAACTAACAAACAAACAAACAAACTCTTCAGCTTTATAATATTAGTATAGATAACACGTATTACACGTAGGTAGATACCTACGGTATATTATTTTGACTCTCCCTGATGTAAGCAAACACGCGACTTTTGTAATTAACGCCTTCCATACAAGGCGCTAATGTATGCACCAGAATATTAGAATAAAGCACCTTTTTAACTACGGTAAAACAAAAGAACGCAACATGCAACGATCCATGGTGTATAACAAACCTGCAATCTCCAATTTTGCATGAACATGAAATAGGAGTACAAAATTACTTTATTAGGTAGTCATATTGTGATTTGGTACCGAATGGGAAACAATGTTTGTTTATTATTGGAGCCACGGAAACCTTGTTAAAATGCCACATGCAACACTTACTGTCGGTAAGTATAAAGAGTCGGAATTATATATTATTTTCTTGATGCGTGAAATAATGCAAAAATGAGACGGCAAAGCAATACTACAAAAAAATAAAATCTGTTTTTAAAAGTCAACGTAAAAGATACTGAACATATTATATATTAACATAAATAAATAGGTCCTGAACATAAAGAATACAGCAAAGTAACTTTCCTTTAAAAGTGGTATTCATACTTATTCAAATTCGTTAAAAAAAAATATCTACCCTCAACCTTTTCTCCAAATCAGTATCAACGACGCCTTTAATAAAATCCAAGCTTTACAAATTCATATTACAAAAACCGAACGAGATCCGATTCATTTGAATTTATTTAAAGAACAGACCGAATAGCTTTGAATTTGTAACTGATGAAAGAACATCGTCGTTCTGGACCAGATTGTGATAAAAGGACTTTTTTAAATCCGCAAAGAAATCTTACAAGCAACAAAAGCAGGGAGTGCCAAGAAATCTCGTGCAGTCGGGGACGGTGGAGCCAGGAGTAATCCTCTTAACAGTAGAGTGAATCGGGTTGCTTACAGTGTGTGACTGCTCCGACAGGGTGTGGGGAATTAATAAGTAACGTATAGTGGTGGTTTACATTTAAAAATCTTGGTTTACACACACTGGTGGTTCAGGCACTTTATTGCATCGCAACATGAACTTCCTTTATTGTTTTGCAAGTTAATGTAAGTATCAAGTAATTAAAAGTGAAAAGACCATACATGTGAAAAGGCCCATTGCATAAACTTCATAGGTACAATAATCCATTTAAGTAGGTATAATATTCTATGAAAATGCTTCCAATATTTTCGTACCAACTCCTCTCGCTGTACCCGCTGTCATGCCCATAGTAGGTAGGTATATCCACCTAAAATGTGTAGTACAAAGTTCTTCCATCTTGAACGTCGTGTATGCAATTCGCCAACGTCGTCCAAAACGAAGACCGAGCCATGAATCCAGCCGAACCATCCTCATGTGTGAAGCTTAAGCAATATATTTCACGTCATGGCTTATTAATAACGTCTACAATACTATCCTAGCATACATTACATAATTTATGGCCCAAATCCTGCCGTACCAGCATTTCCCTCGGATTAAAGGGTTTGGATCACAACATGATAGCAATGACTAATATTTTCTAGGTTTTCCTTATAAGAGCCACATTTGGATTCTTAGAGCTGCGTGTACGAGTTTATTTATTATTTTAGTATTGAAAGGGATGGTACTGGTGTGTACTTATGTTGGGGTTAAAATATGTGAGGTCGAACGACAGTATCTTTGCGTTACGCACATTCAAGGAAGACTCGTATTTCGTGTAGGTCACTATCGTCTATTAGTATACATTCAGACAGGCTTTTGTTCTATTAATAAGTATTATTGTGCGTATATTATGTTTTTAGGCAAAATTGTAAAAACATGCATATTTATGACGCGTTGTGAAAAATAGTAAACAATGTAGTATAAGTCGAGTAATACACAAAAATATTGTATCTAAATCGTATTATTCAAATTAAACTAAGTGGCAATGACAGAAAACATCGGCTTTTTAGTACTTAGACCTCAATTCCCTTTTGTAGATCCCTTTCTTAGATAGGATAATAGATTATAATTTATTCAAATAAAAAAATGTATTTTATACGTCTTTTAAATGAATAAAGAAAATAATGTTTATTTGTCTAAATATATATAACTCAAAGGTGACTGACTGACTGACATAGTGATCTATCAACGCACAGCCCAAACCACTAGACGGATCGGGCTGAAATTTGGCATGCATAAAGCTACTATACTATGACGTAGGCATCCCCTAAGAAAGGGTTTTGATAAATTCCACCCCTAAGGGGATAAAATAGGGGATGAAAGTTTGTATAAATCTTCTTAGATTTTCTTCGATTGAACTGAAATTAAAGATTGGAGCTACTATGATGAAGACGTCCGCTTAAATAGGATTTTGATATTTAACTAATTTTACACGCTAAACAAAAGTAAAGTCGCAAAAACTATACTATACTATTTAATAATAATACTTTATAACGCAAAAGCTAGTTCATAAATATAATTTGCTTCAAGCCACAAACTAAACTAACAACTAAAGGTATATTATATCTTTAAATTTTAAAGTTTTAAGTGAACTTTATCATTAGTATTAAAATTTTCGTTATTTAAACCAATACACAACAAAATCTTTAAAAGTTTACGAAAACCGTCCAAAACAAGCCAAAGTTAAAATACTTGGAGGAAACTCGTCTAACTGAGTAACAACTCTTTTACGGAACACCAGTCAATATTGCACAAGTATTTTTGTCGAGACGCGGCGAGTGCGCCCGACAGGTCATCTACGAACAAATCTCCAACTAGCTTCGAATCTAGTTTAGTTGAACATTAATAGCTTAGATCTTAACTGTGGCAACAATGGATTAATCTGTTTGATTTTGTCTGTTGTTGAAATAATACAGATGGGGTTTTATGTACTTAAAGACTGGTTAATAGGGCAAATGTCAGTGGTATTTGTTATTCGATTTGTCAAGTGTAAAATGAGTTTGATCTTTGATCCGTTTCTTTCTTCCTTTTGAGGAAATTCGGGAAACAGGAATACACAAATAACAAAGAATGGTCAAGGAAATGTTTTCATTTACTCAAGGAAAAATTCAATATAAAAATAACATTTGGATGTAAATCCGAGCTTGTATCATCACCCCCTTCGGTCACGTAAATCTGAGGTCCGAAGATTGCAGAGTCGTATTTGCATATTAAATTGATTTTAAAATTCGCTTGGAATCTGATAAGGGGCACGTACACTGATTACACTAATTGGTTTTCGCAGCTGATTGCTTTCTCGATAAGACTGTAGTGTGTACTGTTTTATGTAATTAGGTCGTTACGGTTGAGATTCATTTTACTTTCGAGATTGTCATTTAAGCCTACAGGAACTATTTTTTTAAATAAATAATGTGTATTGTGTGTACATTGCTCTAAACCCAAAGTACATCTACATCTTTTGTTTTATGGAATCAGAGACATCGAATAGTAATATAAAATGTAAAAAAGTGGTTTTCTACATTGACGCCCCCGGGGATCGAACCCGGGACCTCAGAGTTGACTGTCCTGTAGAGATAACAGGGAGACTGTTATCTCCACAGAATATTTGGTAAATATAACGTGTTCGGTAGCCTCTGAATATTACATTTAGATTCTCATTATGTCTTAGAATTTAATTATTTAGCTAGAACCTAAAAATATCTGGAATCTGAATCCCTTCACCAAAATATCAGAAGCCAAAAAAATCAGTTAAAACAAATTGGATATTATTATTTATTATCAAACCACCGAAATTTAATTCTTGCACGATACAAAACTCGTCAAAAGAATGTTTGGAAAAAATTTAAGCCCCCAAAAGTTAAATGGAAAAGTTTGCCACTCAAATTGACAGTGTCGCCGGGCCCGACCCGACCCGAACGAGGTTAATAAAATCGGTTTGTGACATGGAAGTAAAGTGTTATATCTCTATTACGGCCATAATAAAATAACTTTATGCTAAATTTTGTATCAGAACGGCGAGTCCTCTGTTTGCCCGGGATTATTTGTGGGCCTCAAGCCACTGTGTATTTTCGACCGTCAATTGTGAAATTTAACCGCATTTGCGGACAAGTCAATTATGTAGTTTGATGTCAATTAAAAGTGAAACCATTCAAAACTAAATTTAACTTATTCAATATTTCCAGAATGTTAGTAAACAACCTACTGGCGAGATCGGCTTGGAATAGTCCAAGTCGACTGGTTTATTGTTTTCTTGAAAACAATAAGACAGTCGATCATATTATGCAAAGTGCAAATCTGAAGGATGAAAATGAATTGTAAGTATCGACGAAAAAGACATTTCGCGGTCCCTGTGTTGAATATTGTGTAAGAAATTTCTAAAGGGATTCCTATCCAAACACCTAAGCGTTTGTTTGTTATTGGGATTTTCCCCGGTAACAAGTAATAAAAAAGTCTTAATACTTGGCTGAGACGGGCAAGTGAAAGTTGACCGGACGCGGCGAGCAATCAAGACTTTGAAAAATTAATCTCTTAATTAAAAATGAATTCTTAAACTCTTTGTTTATTCGCGGTGAGCTCTAGGAGATAAATAAAAATACCTTATTGGGTTTTTACCTGAACATTTTTTATGGAACGAAGGTATAGTAATAAAAGGTATAGTAAAGGAAAGTATAATAAGGATGGTAACAGACATCTAAGGGCGGATTTTTTCGAACGCAAGATAATTTAATCCAAGAAATAATTTTGAATTTTTGACATTTCTTGCATACAAACTCTGTCAGATGATATTTTTTCCACGAATAAAAATATCTGGCGTTGAAAAAATCGACATAAGATTATTTTAAATTGGAAAAGCGTTTTACTAACAGGGTGTACTAATGCAGCTTGTGGGTGATTTAATATATGGAATGGAATAACTAAAACTCGGTTAGTTTAACTTGATAGACATTTTTTGAGAACTTAGTCGTAACAGTCGCAATTGTCATCTTCATCGTCTTTTCGAGTGCCTTAAAGGCGGAAAAACCGATCTTTAAAAACAAACCTGACAACATTTTGTTTATCTTATAAATCGAATCCAGAAGTACATCAGTCTCCGCACCCATTAGACCGAAGAGTATACAATCAGAACTTTAGTTTGCCCCTTGAATCCACTACAAATACGTCTTGAAGCCACACACTTACTTGAACTGCCGAAGGGAATTTAATGAGCTTTTTTATTTACTTAGAAAATCTTAAGAAAACGGTGAAATGAACAAAACATTTGCTAGACATTGGTAACTCTCAAATGTAGTCACCCTGGTAGTCTCAAATAGTAAACTATTTTTAAAACATAATTAAAAAAAAAGTTTACTTTTACAAAAACAACTGCCTTTAAAATTCAATCACGATAATGTATTCGTAGATAAAACAAAAAAAGATCGAATCACTTTAATTTTGAAATGTATAATTAAAATACACGTCCTTTGTCAGTGTTTAATTGCCGAGAATACGAACTCGTACGGGAGAATGAATGTCACTGTTCTTATTTAAAACATCACAATTAAAATGCCTGTGGTATTTGTAATGTGTAATTAAGCTAAAGACTAGTTTGGAGCATACAAAGTAAAAGATAATGTCAGTTATCAAGGCAAAAAGTATTCAGGATCATAAATATATCTACAATGATAAACATGCCTCTGAAGTTAAAAAATATACCTACTGATGATCTTGAGGGCTAAAAGATACAACTGACTTAAATCACATCGTACGGAACGTGACAGTATCGATTTTAGATGGTGGACAGGTGGTGGTAGTGGTTGTACAGATATGGTTTTGTGCATGGGACTTCAAAGTTGCTGGAACCCCCAGCGCACAAAAATTAAACCCGGGAGTGGTTTACAGACAAAAATTACCCGCTAGAACACCATTACAGCACGAAATGGATTTTTTAGGATAAATAAAAATAATTTTTTCGTGTTTTATTGTTGATGTAAAATTTATACACACTAAATTTCAAAGCAATGTCATTCCGATTTATCCGCAGGTAAGCGCGTCGTTAACGACACGTGCACCTACATAATGCCGGCCAGATCGTGCATCATCTCAACAATGACAGCTCCAGATATAGAGAGATTGCCTCACTTGCTGTGACGTGTAGTGAATAATTGGTTTGCAAGCATAAATCATGTGCAAAAACAATAATGTACAAACAGCCGGTTAAAAGACAAGATTGAGGTACCGCCATCGTATTAGCTCGTGTAAGGTCGGATTTAAATATAAAGGTAGTGTGCTACTGGTTAAATAATATTTTGCAAGAGTAAAATACTTTCACGATTTAAATTACATTTCAATTTCTGAATGTATTTTATTTGACATATAATAAGAACATTGCATGTATTTTCCCAAAATTCTGTTTTTTTATTACCACATTTTTGTAATAAAATGTTTTTATCAAAAAATTGTTCCGACTTCCTACTGCATATTTTCTAATGTTCTGCTTTTTTTTTGTATTTTCATGACATGATAGCAATAACATTTTATGAAAAAAAAAATTAAACTGAAAATATAAAACGACATGAATACGTACATATTATTTCTTTGACCAATTACATTATACCAACGAACGTCACCAGTTGCTTATCACCCTAACAAATGTATCTCACATCTGGATTACATTCGAAATGTGGTTCTTTTGTTTCATTTAAATGACGCCTCTTACTTACTGTTTCTCTATCATATATCGTGGGTATTAACGAACAGTAGTTGTTACATGACTATCATAAATGCAAACAAACTAGGTAGTCGCATTTCTTGAACAAATGGTTTATGTAATTTGTGTATTAATAGTCACTAAAACAAACTTTGCGAAAGTTATAAAGAAAAACTTTCGCAAAGTTTGTACAGTCGCAGTTTACATTGTCTTGGGTCTGGGTGTTTGTGGTACCTTCGTTTTCTCTGATTGCATAATACAATTTCTTTAGCTACTTAACTTGGGTTCGAAGCAATGTATTTGATGTTGTCCACGTTTATTTATTCAATACGCCACATGGAATAAAACCATCCTACATTGAAGACGGTATACCAAACTACTTAATAAGCAAAGTAAATAAAAAGTATCTTATTTAAATCACGGCACAAACAGACGTTTACATAAAACTCAGTTGATTATTGTCAAGAAAGTTGCAAGTTTAAAGAACACCTAGCTTAATGACCAGTCGTTGCAATACTAACGCGGTTTGCTCACACTTACAAGTTACAATGTTTGAAATTGCCTTGCGTGGCGTAAAGCTCATTACCACAGAAGGGGAATAAGGAGTAACATTGAATGTACGTGATGATAGGTTCATATCCCGTTTCATTACATTAAAGGCAGTTAGTTACTTTTAGTGCAGTCGATTTTTTTTTTTTTTTATGTAAATCAAATCTTTCGGAAAATATTCATGGTAGTTAGTTTTATTTTGTACTAGCGACCTGCCTTTGCACGGCTTGGGTGCAATGTAGATATTATTTGGGGCAGTTTGGAGTGATTAGTAAAATTAGCTCGAAAGGTTTGACCAGCGTTTGTAGTATTAGCGCACAAAAATATTTTTGTATTATAACTTTCGTGAAGAGTATTCATAATTATTTAAAACAAAACGGTTTACTCACAGAGATAAGAGTCCCTAATCATGAGCTGACGCGGCGGAGCCAGTCATATCGGGAGCAAAATTGTCTTGTATTATATAAAGATGTTTTTGACTTTTTAACTTTGTTACAGTCGAACCAATTATTCGATTCGTATCTCTATTCCGTCAAAGTATTCAGGCACTTAATGGTAGCAAATAAAAAACGCGATGTTTGCTACGTAAATTACTAGACCATCTCAACTTCTCAACGAAAAGCAACAGAGATGAAATCGTCGGAAAAACCTATCAAAACTTGAGAAAATTCAATAAGGGCACTTGGAAAGTTTGTTAAGGGAAGTAGCGAGAATATTTTTATGAAAATAAAAAGAATCTCAATTTGTGTCGCCGGTAAAATAAAATAGCTCGCGTAGCCTCAAGGCTTCCAGGAACCGAGTTTGTCTGTCAACTTTGCCTGATGATGTCCGTCTAAAATATTGCATTTCATTAACATCACTGAAAAGTTGACCGGGGAGTTTTCTTTATGATTTTTTGTAGCACTAATTGCACAAAAGGTTAATAATATATCTTGCTTACCTAAACGTATATGACATTAGCAAATTGTAGGCATTGTTATACTTGACTAGAAAATATTTTGGACATTTAGAAAAAGATTTAGACGAGACCTATTAAGAAGGGATGCGACTGGGTTTCTTCTCCATACAAACGTATTCCCTATTTTAGAAATGGTTCTAGAGTAATGTTTTTTTCCTAAAAGATCAAGGTTTACCTAATGCGTGCCATAGTTTTTCATTTTTTCCGAAACATAATGTCTTTAAGAAATATGACCCTCCAAAAATGACCTGTTTTTATTGCCGTGTTCTGACGACTATCAGACATAATTGATAGGTTTTTAACAAAACAGAAGCATTATACCTTTGCTCTAAAATTTGATGTAAAAACTATTTGGATCATTCCAGTTTTGGAGAAGAAAACAGCGGAATATCAAATGTCTGGTCACCGATTTTCTAGGTATAATCAGCCTGAGCTGCAGTTGTCTCTTACGCAGTTTACGAGGTGGGTCGGAAGTGTGCTACGGCAATATATTCTTAAAATACCTATTTTTTAAATTCTTTGGGCAAAGTGGACACTTTACCTATTATACTTAATACCTATTATAAAACAATATCGTAGTAGGTACTTACATACACGTAAGTACTACAATATTGTCTTAGAATTCTTTAACACTAATTACATTTAGTTACAAAATCTTTATCATAGACCAACAAATTAACCCAAGTTAGTACCTAATTGTTTATAAAATGCCCTGGCTAAACAAGTTTTAAATAAAAATAGGTCTATGATCTAGTATTCCTAGAAAATGATAACATCATCAAATCATACGTATGTGTAAATAAAGAATGTTCCGTCATTATGACATCATTAATCCGGGAAACGCATATGTATTTGTATATTTACTTTGAAACAAACTATATTAAACGGGAATTAATAAGCGGGAAACAAAAACAAACTGTGCATGTTCTGAGCAATTCCGCCGACACGATTATGATCTCAAATATATTTTGCTATAATAAATTTTAAGCTCCGTTGAATTTTGATAAGATTTACTAGCACTAATAAAATTTTATATTTCATTTTCAGATTATGAAGTCGACTTTCCTGTTTATCGATACGTGTATTTTGTTGCTGTAGATTTATGTTCAAAACATTGCTTATTCTTTTACATTATAGATGCGATTATATGAAACTTTTACGCTTGTAATTCCAGATAAGAAATAAAATTTACGTTTTATAGTTTTTTTTTAAACCATAATTGTTTAAACTCAAATAATTCAACAATAATAAAAAAAACTCAATTGACGAAACCGAAGTCTACAATCTCTGAACATTATACTTTAATATCCAATGTGTCTACTGTATCAAATTGGCTTATCGAAAAGAATTTAATCTAGGATATTTATATATATTTATAAGTCTACGGACAGCCAGGTCCACTAATTTCCAGTGCCAATTTAGTCAATCTTCAGTCTTTCAGTGAAATGTGAATTGAGGACATAGGTAAAACAATTGAAAATCAAGACATCTCGAGGAAAAGAGAGACGATGTATTCTGCATGATCGTGTGTCAGTTTAGTTTTGCTTTAGTTGAGTTTCAGTTTAAGACTACATACTAACAATTTGTTAGTTGCAACACGCTTCGCCTAAATATAAATATTTTTGTCGGATGTAGTTAGTACATGAAGCAAGAATTAATTAGGTACCTTCACATAGCAAATTTAGGTGTCTATTTTCGCATACCATCCACAGATAGATGTGGTCTACAGTTTTCAAATGATTTATTGTATCCTTAATTTATACAGGGAGTTACCGAAAGGTTATATCAATCCAAAAGGTGTGATGAGTACATCTGGTAGAGCCTATTTACAAAATTTAAGCGCTAAACCATAACCATCATAATCAGACCGCTGAACCGATCATTTAAAGTCACTTATGAACATTTTTTGGTGTCGAATAATTTATGCGAAACAATCGATATCAATTAAGTATTAGACTCTTTTTGAGCTGAAATTTTGTAAACTGACTCTATACTAGATGTAGTATTTACCCGGTTCATATCGATAACACCCTGTATAATCGTTATCCAACAAATATTACACAGAAAACGATTTACGATTACCACAATATATGACTCATTCGATAACTTGTGTTAAAATTACGCATTGACACCCCCAATTTTTTACCGCCAGTTAAAACCACAGGGTGGAGGTTCCGTAGTTAGAGACTCAATACAGTTGGCAGCACTTAGGCCGTACACTCGACACGGGTCACTCGCATAGCCACGAGAGGTCAACGACAAACGAGTTACAGTTTCAATTCGGCAATCCGATTGCTACAGATTTGCAATTCTTTACCAATAACTGTTTTAGAACGTTTCCAATACCTGCATGGAACACAAGCATGTGAACCTATGTTTATAGCTATAAACTTTTATTAGTGAGAACTTTTAATTGGCCATAAGTATATATTCATTTTCAATATACTCATTATTATATTTATAAAACACACCTCACTCGACGTCGCTACACCTACCATACTTATCTCTACACCATCCTTGGTTGACTGTTAGAGAATGCTTGACGCATTAAATCCGCCATTGTATTCTTTTTGTGTCCATAAAGTTTAAATAAATAAGTAACTGTAAGTTTTCCAAAAAAAAAAGTAAAATCGTTTTATTATTACTTTTTGGTTGGACGTTGGTTTGCTCTTGTAGTTAAACTTGTTGCATTACTCCAATATCTCCTCAATCAAATTTTTGCAAAAATAACGTTCAATCGATACAACATATACTTATGAACAGGTAAAGTAATTAATGAAGTAGGAAAAGTAAATACAAGTATGTCCCTGACGACTCTTCACGGTTGTCGCGCCGGCCAGTCTGTACAGGGCTTTACATTTACAACTTAACAGACAGTAACTAGCCGGCGACCCGCAAAGTTTTATTGTATGTAACTTGTATAACTTAGGTACTAAGTGCGTAGCACTAAATCAACAAACTTTCATAATAAAACAGAAGCGATGTCTAGACTACATAACAAACACTAAGGGGACTATTTTCATAATCGTGCGACAGTTTTAGGTAATAGACGTGTTTATGATACTGTTAAACTTTAAATGGAGGTCGACTCTAAGTCTACCTGGCTTAGAGAATCGACCTCCATTTAAAGTTGAGCATTAGGAATGAGACTTAGAAATAAAAGGGTCTAATTCTAAATTAAGATATGCTATGCTTACGACATTTTTTGTTTTCAGTAGCATACATATATTTACATGAAGTTAGACGGATAATGTCGTGGTGGAGGAACGGAACGGATTTGTATGCATAAGATTGCAGGTTCGAAACCACTATGGGCACTTGCCCATAGTGGTTGGTGCCCATGATCATTGGTACTTACCAATGTGACTTTTTCAGTTATATGTACTTTCTTAATTATTAAAAGACACCATTACAAACGTCGAAGGAAAGATCGTGAGAAAACCTGGTTTCCAAAAAAAATTGAATCTGAAGTCGCCAACCCGCAATAAGCAATGCTCGCGCCTTCTCTATATGAGAAGAGGCCTGTGCCCAGCAGTGGGACGTTTATAGGCCGGTATTATACATGAAGTTTAGTTTCACAGTAACTGGGATAAACTTGACATCGACCTAAGTTACCAAACTAATTTGGGACCGAAGTACCTACATCGAAACTTCAGACTTTACAGCTCTTTTTTAGGGGTCCGTACCCAAAGGGAGCCTGTGAGACCTATACTAATTATTACTTTTACTAAACCTCCGCTGTCCGTCCGTCCGTCTGTCTGTCAGCAGGAACCGTAATAGCTCGAGAGTTGAAAGTTTTACAGAGTTTGTATTAACGTAAAAAGAAAACGGGGGCTTCCCTATTAAAAACGTATTCTTTGGTCTTTTTTTGCTCCACGGCATAAATCTTGTAGGACGGTACGGAACCCTTGATGCGCGAGTCTGACTCGCATTTGTTATTTCTGGGCAATACGTAATACGTTTTCGATTTACTTTCGTTCAGACTGACGTATGTTTAATGGACTTACTGACTGAGTAATTGGTCGAAGGACA
This sequence comes from Diachrysia chrysitis, assembly GCA_932294365.1. Classification (NCBI taxonomy): domain Eukaryota; kingdom Metazoa; phylum Arthropoda; class Insecta; order Lepidoptera; family Noctuidae; genus Diachrysia; species Diachrysia chrysitis. The sequence goes on from OW028645.1 coordinate 9,833,586, forward strand.
ATCGGACTCCAATTGCGTACGAAAATGTACTCACCTGAAACAGAAATTAAAGCACGTTAAAAAAGCATTCAAAAAAACATACAAAATAGCTTGCTTATTGACAAAGGTTTATCAGATCTCATCCCCTAACAAACTCTTCAATGAATCAACAAATGAAAATAGCATAGCGATTATCGCCATTAGCGATTACAGAATAATAATATCGGTATACGGGCCCACCCCCATTCATTTACGTACGTACGAACATTTACGCAAACAGTTCTTATTAGCCTCTGGCTTCTACACCGTAAACAGAAGGGTAATGTTTTACCACGAAGACAACATTTGCACTGTATTTCGCGGGAGAGTAGAAAATCCACAAGCCACCACCAGCTTCCATTGATTTTAATAAAACTACCAAAAAGTATTTATTTACATCCATCATTAAAAGCTTGAAGGGAATCCACGCATAGACAATGCCGGTTTTTGCCATCAGAAACAAAAAGGCATATTTTCCCTATTTTAGTAAGTAGTAGTAGTTAAATAACCAACCACAAGTACAATCACCGAAGAACTAAGGTCACTGACATAGCTCTCAGATTAAGCAAGTTGAAGTGACAATGGGCTGGCCACATCGCTCGAAGAACCCATAACCAAACGGCCACGAACCGGAAGACAAAGCGTTGGTAGGCCTCCCACCAGGTGGACGAACGACATCGTCAGGGTCGCGGGCAACCGGTGGATGCTAGCGGCAAGTTGCCGTTCTTTATGTCGTTATATGAGAGAGGCATTTGTTCAACAGTGGACGTCCTCTGACTGATGATGATGTGAAGCAATCACAGTTATTGTTTAGTTTAATCCTCTTTGTAAACACACCTAGTTTAGCCAAGACTTTCCTAGCAAAACACTCCCTTTCAACCATCTCATCAAGCCTCGCGTGTATTTTCTAGTAAGTTAGATTTACAAACGGCATCTTACATGCACAAACGCCGCGCCACCAAACAAATATACTCGTACGTGGAACATACAAACATTAGGCTAGAAACTCAAGTAATGTTACAGCAAATTCAATTGAATATTTGCTATATAAACCGTTCCAGATATTTTCCTTAAATTTTGGCCCAAATATGGGTGTTTATAAATTTTATTGTATGTAGTACATGTTGGCATCGGTAGAATGAATCTCAAATCGCAAATCCGCAATTGAGTCAGCTCGTTGATAAATGGTAGTTCCTTCTCGGTATAATGCGAGCTGGTCTTGTTTTTTATTTTATTTGATCTTATTTAAAACGACTCCCACACTAAGGAGTTTCATCCTTGTATCGTAAATTACCAATATTCAAATCACATTCACAAACAAAATTCACAATTAGAACAAGCATTTATGGACCACATAAATGCTTGTCCCATGCGAGGATCGAACCCGTAGCACGTCGCGCTCAGTGGTAATTTGCGTGATGATCTGTACCACTCGGCTATTCGTGTAGTAAAAAGCTAGACTAGAAGTGGGAAATCCAGAGACCATAGATACAATTTGGATGGTAATTATGATTAAAAAAAAATTGCTTTTATAAAAAAAAAAAAAAAAGGCAAGGTAAGGCTTGAAAATTAATAAGAAAATAATACAATGAGAACACAAACATGTATGAAAGTAACGTATCCTTTACTTGGGTTATCGAAATTCATTAAAAAGTTTTAATGAACCGTACAACAGACTGCTTTTCTGCTTTGTTATTAAGCGAAGAATAATTTAAGTACTTTCATACAATACGTGTAATATGATACCTTTTGCGTCTACAGTATAAGCAGAAGATAAAGTAGGCCATTATTATATCTCAACTAGCTGTGCCCCGCGCTTTTACCCGCGTGTTGATGAAAAATTGTGATAATGATGATGAAGCCCTATTCCAGGTAATAAACTATCTATGTAGTAAATTTAAATACGTTCAGCGGTTCTATCGTAAGACTAGCTGTTTCCCGCGGCTCCGCCCGCGTAAAAAATAGTCTATGTCCTTTCTTAGACTATAGACGATTTGAGTACCAATTTTTATTTAAATCGGTTTAGTAGTTTTGGCGTGAAAGCGCGACAGACAGATAGACAGGCAGACAGAGTTACTTTCGCATTTAAATATTAGTAAGGATAAGTAAGATTAATTAATTTAGTAACTTACACACACATATACATTTGTTACATTCCTATGTACCTACTGAAAACAAAGGTGTTTTTAACTAAACCAATTAGTAAACACAGCTTTCTTAAGTTGTGTAAAGTTTCAGAAGCAAGGATTTACCTCAGAATTAACCTTCGTTTGAAGTAGTACGAAGTCCAGACCAAAAAGACTTACACTCAACCTTGAACAAACTTTGTGCCCAACATTATATCATTTACATAAATTCATCTCAGTCAAAAACAATTGTACTAACATCTGGTATCATTATTATTTATACGACGTCTTTTTATAGAGCCGACTAAAAAATAGTGATGCGCTCTATCATATCGATTAACGAAAAACAACGCGTTGCTCTCGGCATGCCGAATGTGACGCACGGTCGTCCCCAACGCCATTAATCAAATCACGACTATGCGGTTTAATGGCAGACTAATTACAGTTTGCGCGCGAATCACCTACACATACCGTCGCAGTAATTACTGCATTAACTCGACTGCGGAAACGCTTAATACGGGATAATGCTGATTACATATCGCAATGCGGGTGCTAACCAAAAGTTTGCCCAGTTTGGCCGTCAATCAAACGTCGAACGCAACGTCATCCTATTGTGATGTCAATGTTAACGTCTCGTGTCATAGTGTTACCGCTCCCAAACATGATCATTTAACCCACATTTTATGGTGTTCGACATGTGAATATATGAATGATGTTATGTACTGTTACGTATGTGATGGTTCACTCGTATTCAATTCAAATCATCAATTTATTTGGGCAGTTCGGAATTTTACGTCTTTCGACAGATTTTTGTGCGGGGCCGTGTTATAAACGAAATTCTCTCTAATGAAAGCTAATACTTAAAAGCTACTTTTAAATTATTTTAATACTTCATCCCGTATTTGCGGATTATAAACTAATAAGAAATCAGATATCGAACAAGGAAAACACTTAATAAAAAATATCGTAATCTATCGACACTTTACCAACACTAGTAACAGTTACTGAAACGAAATCTTATACTGTTCAGTGCTCCCTGTGGCCTCATAAACGGGGTGATAAAATGCTGCCACCCCACCTTAACGTTTACCTCTTGAATAGCGTTTTATGGATACTTACTCACTATTCACGAACATAATGAACTTGAGCTTCCATATTTCTTGGGTCAGTTAATTTTAATCTCTTTCTATATTAATTTCAGAAAAGACTTATGTCATGTTTCCGGTATTTCATTAGTCTGCATGGATAGGAGAGTAGCTTCGAGGTAACAACGCTAACTATCATTGCGTGACGTGCTGCGGGTTCCATCTTGGGATAGGACAAAATAAAGTCTGATCCACAGTAATTAGTTTCAAGTTTGGGTCTGAAAAACTTGCCTTAATTTAGTGTCTTAATTCATAAGCCTATAGAGAGGACAGGAGAGGCTCGTGGCTAAGTGTAAGCAGTACGGTTTGGCCGATAATACGGGTTGGTCTGTTGGAACATTTGTAAACAAACCATGACCGTATACAGCTGAATCCGGTAAGACTGGAAGCCGACCCCAACATAGCTTGGGAAAAGTCTAGGCAGATGACGAATTCGTAAGCCATGTCATAACATATATTAAGGTCGGATTCAGGAAGATTGAATCCGATTACACTTGCCTAAATTTAGCAACGACTGAATTAAGACTAAGTGTAATTAGCGCATACCTATTCTGTATAAAAATAGAAGAGTTGTTCATTTGTTTTTATTTGATTTTGGACCTCCTAAAAACAAAAACATGGCCGATGATTTAAACAATGTATCAATATGGTTTCGTTGTATGTTTTCAAACGTGTGCGATGTAGGATTGCATGCGATACAATATCTGTTATGAGTTAAAGTGCGTGAGAACACGGCAATCTTCATTGTTGTCTCGATTTGAAGCACTGATTGGATTCTTACGAAGGGTAATGTGAACTGTATCAGAACAAGAGAATAAGTAGCTGTATGATATTCAATGTCAAAGTTAATGAAAATTTGCTACTATGGTAACGTTTTATTGATGTTTTATGGTAGAATGAGTTCACAGGAGTATTCTGATACACATTTTATTATTCTAAGCTCTTCAAAAATATATTTTTTCTAACAACTATCTTTATTTATTTTGACGTAATAAAGCATGAAACAAAGAAATATGCATTTGAAAGTTAAATTATATGTATAGTCTCATTCGTAATACCTAATTAGCTCAAGACTTTTCATTGGAATTAAATGTGTTTCCCACGGTACTTTGCTTTGTACTTATGTACTTTATTGCTTACCTTTTATTAAAAACTCATTAGTTAGGTATAACAAACATAATAGATCCACAACATAATGACATAGCAACACAAATAAATGACAAACCAAACGAATGCCGGCCATACACGTAACGATAGACTAGCGCAAGTCTAAATTCGTATTTCGTATCTAGCAAAAGCATTTGACAGCAAAATTTGTACAAAAATTGGCTGAAAACTGAAACGTCAATTAGTTTTAAGTAGCTGTTAAATCTCGTGCTGTCTCTATCACATATGCCTGGTTACTATATACAAGAAATGACTCGTTTTGCTCACGTACGGTAGAATTTTCTAAGCAAAACGAAGAAAATTCAACAGTCCGTAAGTTAAATAAAGGAACCGGCCATTAAAGGTGTAAAGTAACTACAGATAGAAATTTAAGAATGTCTTAAAGATAAGCCGCTTTTTAGTATTTGGAGGTATGGCTGTCAAATTTGCTTATTTGTATCGAATTAGTAATTCGACAAATGCTTTTGCAATATACGTAATACGACAGACTTGCGCAAGTGTATCGTGACGTGTTTTCTGCATTACAGTTAACAATAAATTAACAACTCCCCTACAATGGTTAGTTGTAATCTAATGACTCGATATGTCATAGCAGACATACTATACCCACCCGTACAGCTCTATATTGTACTACACGACTGCGAAAATAGATTCTCAGAAAGCCTTGATGACAATTGCTTAAGAATTACGTGACCTATCTCATTACGGTTTCGGTTAGACAATTATGGAGAATTCTTTCGGCGTTGGTGTGTGCTCGTGTTGCGTAATAGACCCTTCAGAAATATGTAGGTACATAGGCGTTTCCTTTAAAGAATCAAAATGGTTTTTAACCGATTTGTTTGGTGTGGTGTACGGAATAGGTACCTATATATACCTGAGAAAGAAGTGGGTTTAGGATTACCTACTTCTTGGAATAAAAATCTTTAAAACGAATTTAGCTATCGTATGTTCCAATATGTCATAGGTAGTATTTCGAAAATTATATTAGGTTGCTACTTACCTTTACTAAACAACTTATACCTACCGCTTTTGTTTTTGGCAGTTTCTGACTGTAGGGTGTTACTGTAAACCCTGTGTATTAAACTCTTTTATTCAAAAATTACAATTTTGTAATAATAATACCAGCCTATAAATGTCCCACTGCTGGGCACAGGCCTCTTCTCATATAGAGAAGGAACGAGCATTGATCACTACGCTTGCTCAGTGCGGGTTGGCGATTTCAGATTCCATTTTTTTTGTTTTGGAATCCAGGTTTCCTCACGATTTTTTCCTTCACCATTGTCAATGATGTCTTAGAATAATGAAGAAAGTACATACCTATAACTTTGAAAAGTTACATTGGTACTTGCCTGTAGTGGGTTCGAACCTGCAACCTTGTGCACACAAATACGGTCATTGAACCACTAGGCCACCACGACTATTTTGTAAACGTCTATGATATTCTGAAGCAGGGGCAGACGCGTCTTCGCTATTACGGACGAGCCGCTTCCCACGGTGGGCAGTGCGGAGTGACCCGTCATATCGCGGACCAGGGGAATCCGGCTTGATATGTAGGTACTATTCTGTGTTTATACACTCAGAATATACTTAAACAAGGTACTAGCAGCCCGCCTCGTTTACGCACGGGTATTTAACAAAAAAATCAAAATTAAAAAATATGATATACTTAGTCTGTGTCACCCAGGGATAGTGCAGCTTCCCAACAGTAAAATATTTTTTCAAATCGGTTCAGTAGATACGGAGCCTATTCAATGCAAACAAACAATTACATCTTTCCTCTTTATAATATTAGTAAGTTAAAATATTCTAAGTAATAATCTTTGCAGACATCCGGTAACCCGTTCGTAACATATACAAATTATAACATAGGTACTTATGTGCCTACAAAGCTGTAAGTTTTAATGGCCCAAGACATTTTATTTATATTGTGTTACCTTGTCAGTGTGCCGTCGGTGTTTGCTTCGCTCTCCGCCAAAATGATACAAATAAAGGTTTAAGCAAAGATTTTCTTCACTTTGTGTACATTTCTTTACAAGGTCCGCTTTGAAGAAGTCAGTTTTATTTACTTCGTATTTTTTATTTAAATTGTGTATGTATTATACAAATCAAGATCACAAAAATATGAATTTCACAAGTCCTTAAAATTATCTTTATTTCATAAATAAATAGTAACGAACTTTACCAAACATTATTTATCAAACGTCTATTTATTTTAGGTGACTATCAATTTCGTCACCTGCTTATCACCTCTAAGCTGTCACCCAAAATCGGCATCACAAAAAAGAACATTAATGGTCACACTATTCATATTAAGTACTAGCAACACATAAACTACTCCCACAATAATTGCTACACGATAATTTCTCACGAAAACTCTCCTTACAATCAAAAAATATTGTAATAATATATTACCAGTTAATGTTCAAACGAATGAGTTATTAAATACAACGCAAATAGTTCTAATACACACAGCAATCGTGTTTCAATCAAATATTAAAGAAAATTACCGTGTTTCATATAAAAATACATTATGGCTAACGGCAGTATTAAGTTATCGATAGAACAAATCATGTTAGTTCTGTGTAGCAGTCACTCACAATTTAATAATACATAAGCAAGTCTAATATAATTTTCACGCGACATAATCAGCTTCAATCAAATATTAAACGACTGGTATTACGGGAAACATTTATAGACTTATACTAGAACGTAATATGAGGGTTTTGATACAATACTTTTAAATATTTGTTACCTACTAGTTAAATAAAGTTTTCGTTAAAATATTAACAAGAAGATGCTTAATTTAATTTGGAATTACGTCTGACATCTAATATCTGACATACAAATATTTTGTACAGATTTCCGAACTGAACGGGGCCATATTATTAAGCCTTTTATTTCCTAGGCACGGAGGTTTCGTATGTCTGAGGTGTTATAAATAGTCACCTATCCACAGACCACCTCAGCGAGCACGACTTAACCTTTATTGTCGCCAAGTGTAAGCCGTAAGGTATCAAACCACACACTTTATAAAGACACGATGAGATAAACATTCAAAATAAAGAATATTTAATTGCAGTCCATCATTATCTGTAAAACTGCACATTCAAAACAGAAATATATATTTTTTTATCTACTACGAAAACTTACTACGTTTAACTAAAGTTTCCAGCAACACTGATAGTATTTTACAGGTGCCAATAGCCAGAAACGAGCTTAAACAATGTTCAAATAACGCCAGCAATATAACATTATTTGAAAACAGAGCATCGATTTGAACTAACAACTAAACTGACTTAAAGTACAGTTCCTACAAATTGAGATATTTTGGTCTTATAGATTTCTCTACATTTTAAATCTGAAACAGATTTTAATGTCTTTAATTTTATATTAAAGTTTAAATTATAATACAGGGCTAACAGTATTGTAATTTAAATAAACGTATTTTGACAAACAAAAATGTCAAAATGATTTTAAAATAAACGTACTTTTTTCAATTCGTCTTATTATTTGATTTAATGTGACATATTTTTTCAAAACAAAAACAAGCTTCATTGCTTGTTCTTGAATTTAGATTAGATAGTAGGTAAAAACAATAAAACATAATAAAATTATGATGAAAAGTCTAATACACAGTATTTGTCTACGTCTAGTATTTGTCTTTGTCTACGGATTTGTCTAAAATATGTAATAATAAAATAATATTTAAGTTAGATTCAAGCTAAGAAACAGCGGTACATATCCGCTCGTTTATTTTTAAATTGCAATGGGTTCTCAACGGATCGGATATCTGCGACTAATTGGCTTGTTAGAGATAAACTAACAGATACTATCGTATTGATGCGCATTTTCGAACCGAAGGTAAATAAATCGTAATTGAATAAAACAGTCGCGTAAGATTTACGGCCAGTACCAATAATTTATCCGTAGATAGTTTTCCATAATAATAATAATACCGACATTTAAATTGCCCACATCTGGGCACAGGCCTCTTCTTAAGTAGTCATAGAACGAGCATTGATCACGACGCTTGCTCGCTTGCGGGTTGTCGATTTCAGATTCCAATTTTTGGAATCCAGGTTTTTTTACGATGTTTTTTATTATTCCTCACAGTTTGTTAAGTCAATGGTGTCTTACCTTCGAATACTCAAACGCAAATTAACATTAAGACGTTCTTAAATGTCTATTGATCGCTACTTTACACCTAAAAGTGACAGAGATAGCACGAAACTTAACAGCGACTCAAAACTGTTTGACATTTCAGTATTCAGCCGTTAGAATAATTATCAAACAAATACGTGGATACATAACTTGATTTTTCGCAAATTTTCGGTCATACAAAGCTTGTCCTGACAATGACAAACACAACAAAAAAAGACAGTCAAATCGGTCAAGCAGTTTTTAAATGATGCTCCGTCATACATGTGGCAATTTATTTATATATATATATATATAAAACTCTTCCGTTACTGACTGACTGACTGACAGACAACGCACAGCCGAAACTACTGATCGTAAAGAGCTGAAATTTGGCATGTGTGTTTGTTGGGAGGAGTAGGCTACCACTAAAAAGGATTTTTGGAAATTCCCCCCCAAAGGGAAGAAAAGGGTGTCTGACGGAAGTCATTACTCCACGCGGACGAAGTCGCGAGCAAAAGCTAGTATATTATATATATTGTATAGCCTGTGACCAAAGATTGTACGATAAAGTTAACACTAATTTACTTAAATGACGATTTTATTTAAGTTAAACAACGAATGAAAAGGTAACACATAATTCTCAGCGTTATCAAGCAACCTCCCCTAGTTGTAAAAAAAGTAATTTATATAGTTTTCCGTAACGTAAAGTTTATAAAGTATCACGGGCAAAGGTGTCCAGTGGTGATTAACAGCGGAACTGAACAATGCATGCAAACGTAATTATTTACGCACTAAAAACTTAGAAATAAAAGGTACGGGTAGGGGTTTATTCTTTTGTATGTTCTCAATGTAGTGTAAGTTTTGTAGTATGAAATGTTTTAGATATAAAAATATTATTTTGACGGTCTCCAGCGCGAACTCAAAAGTAGATATAATGAAGTAGGTATTTAAAAAAAATTGTATAGACAAATTGATTTCATTTCTATAATTATTATTTGATTTGATGTGAAAAAACACTGTGCAGGATCTATGACTTGAGTTATACCTCAAACAACAAAAAAGTAAAACGATTATTACCAAATCTTTTTAAATCAAAACCTTTATCATTCTATTTAAGACATCTTTACTTAAACAATAAAATACAGACAACGATTAAAAGTTACAAAATAATTTTGCACGCCAGGTTGGCGATATAACCTGCTTTAAAGTCCATCAAAATTGATAGGGTTTTAGTTTGACGGGCCGACGGGCTCAGAGAACGTGCATATTCAATGTGACCGTATTATGAAAATTAATAAATTTTACAGGCTACCTACTTCACAAGCGAATTAGTCTGCTAAACAGGTGGACGAGGCTCCTATTATGCTAATAGGTAGTATAACGCATGCGCCACTAAACACACATCATTAAGCTCATGCATAATACAATGCTGGCTAAACAGTTTTTTGTTTGTGCGTTATGCAGGATATGAGAAAATTAAAAAGAGTTTTGTTGGGGTTCCGTTTTCAAAAAACACCTGCCTTTCGTTTAGACTGTAGCCACAGGTTCAGATAAAATTCAGTATCAATAGGCATGTTTCCTATTTTTTTTTTTAATGTCCGTCTTGTAGATTAATTAATTTTATTGGACACGTATTTTTTCTTTTTTCCTGCAAACAAAAAATGATCAAAATACATAGAACGGAAATTACGCGTGACGTCACTCCTCGCTACGATTTTTAGCGAGGCGTGGCGTCATAAGCCCCCACTCCGAAACTTTAAAGCGGTGTATCTTTGTATTTTTTTATTGTTTTGATAAAAGAAAAAATACGTGTCTAATATTTTTTTATTATCTAACTGACGGACTAAATTGATTTCAACTTTTCATACCCAGGAAACATCCCTTTTAACTATTATTACAAAGATCGTTTAACACCAGAATTAATTTCAACTTCTTTAATGACTAAGTAAATGTGTATAATACAAAATTTGTAGTTTGAAGCACAGTCATGCAACATTCTTACGATAAATTTATAATAAAATATAAATAAATCACATATTTAAAGACACATAGGCCAGTCATTTATCTCCTTGAAATTTATTAGCAAAGAGAAACTGCCAGTGTTTTAAGTAAACTTAAAAATATATTTTGCTATTTTAATTTGCTGCAGGAAGTCCTAATTGTGAAACTAATAAATATCATTTTCGCACATTACACAAGAAAGAAATATAAAATGTTATTTTGTTGAATTAATATGCGTATAATATGTCTGGACAAATTAATGTTCTGCATTAAATAAACACTACGGAATATCGTAACGTAATCAAATTATATTTTTATATGACGTCAATGCTACATCTGTGTTAATCATATAATCCGAGTGAAACACACTAGTGTGGGCACGCTTGCTGCATCCAACGGCTTCTCTTAGCTAACCAGACTATTTATTATATCTTTGCCACCATACAGCTATTATATACTTACATTGTAGTAACGTAGAAGATTGTCAAAAATGTGTCGTTTATAAATCAATTTATCGATAAAGAAACATCGATCTTGATCCGCGGCCAGCAAACAATCAAGAGTAAGTACGTTCATGCACATTTTGCTTGCACGCTGAGCGATAACTACCGGCATATCGAACTGCGTTTTATAAACAATTTTAATCGTCGATTGTTCCGCCTCTTGGTTACCACTTGCGTCAACCCATTGTTCAGACCGCAGATCAAGGAACTTTTATTTACAACCGGTCCGCGTACATCGCTCGCATTGTTCACAGATTGAAAGTCCCACTCGGAAACTGGCGAGGAATGTATCAATGTCAGCGGATAAACGGCGGCGGACAATCGTAGTAGAGTCGGGATTTCAGCGCGAAATGAAACTTCGCAGAATACTTAAGTGAAAAGAAAAAAAACCGGCCAAGTGCGAGTCAGACTCGCGCACCGAGGGTTCCGTACAAACCTGTAGGTATATAAGTAAAAGTTATGGTATTTTTATTGCTAAATGAAATCCATAACATAACAATGTGGAAAGCTGACGGTACCTTGTCAATACATATATGAAAACATTATGTATGTTCGGAAAAATCTTCATCTCTTTAAGAAGAGAAGTGATAGACATAATTTTAATACTAGAAATAGGCACAATTTGGATCAATCTCGGTTTAGATTGGCTAAGGTACGAAATACTTTTATGGGGAATTGTGTAAAATTTTATAATAAAATACCACTGCGGATTCTACAACTGAACGAGACAAAATTTAAAACATGCATAAAACGCACACTATGTAGACAAGCATATTATAAATTAGAGGATTATATCCTTGATAAAAAAGCTTGGCTTAATACTGGTCCTGCTCCACAGTCACAGCCACTTGGGTCCACTAATTAGTTTTCTTTTATTTTATATTTGGAAGAGATGCTCTCCCTTTTATTTTTATAAACACGGTTTTTTTTTTTTTTTTTTTAAATCGTTTTTTTTTTTTTTGGAGTAAATGTTTAATCTTTTTATTTTTAACTTTTGAAAAGTTATAGTATTGTATAACTTCGAAGCATTTTTTATTTATTTTGTAAATATGAGTACCACGTGTAATATAATGTAACTGTTTTTGTTTTTTTTTTTTTTGACATGAACGAGCATGGCAATTGAGAGTTTGTCATGCTCACTCAAATGTCTCGCTGATTATGTAATTTTTAATTCTTTAAATAATTCTGTCTGGACTAAATATTTTGCAGCTTCTCTCACTATTGCAGGACGAATACGCTCTTGACGACCGTGTTTGTAGCACATTTTTCGCTTCAAAAACGGATCAGGCGGGAGGACACGCCAGCGTCACCACTGTGCGGATCGCCCAGAGGACACGGTGGAGCATACGGTGGAGGTCTGCCCCGCTTGGGCGGAGCATCGCCGTGTCCTCGTGGAGGCGATCGGCGGCAGCGACCTCTCGTAGGGCCGGGCCCCTGGTTCAGACCATGGTGTGGAGCGAGAGGGAATGGGAAGCAAAATTCTCGTGTTGCGGTGTTTGTTTCCAAACTCCTCCGAAATGGCTGAACCAATTTGCATGAAATTTTGTGTGCATATCGGGTAGGTCTGAGAATCGGCCAAAATCTATTTTTTTATTTTTTTTTGTTAATCGCATAACAACGTTTGCTGGGTCAGCAAGTCTAATATATAAAATTCTCGTGTTGCGGTGTTTGTTTCCAAACTCCTCCGAAACGGCTGAACCGATTTGCATGAAATTTTGTGTGCATATCGGGTAGGTCTGAGAATCGGCCAACATCTGTTTTTTTTTTTTAATCGCTGAACAACGTTTGCTGGGTCAGCTAGTAAGTTTATGATTATTAAAAAAAATATACTATGTGATGTAACTAAAAATTTAAGATTTTAGGAATTTTTCCTATATGTGTACTTTATAACGTTGCTTCATGCCAAATTTCAAGATTCCAGGTCGTCTGGAAGTATCCTTTAGGTTGTGATTCCCTTGCGAGTAGTTGCGAGTTTCAAAATATGCGGCTTTAATTGCTGTATCTTTTGATTGCGTTGACGTAGAAGTTTGATTTTGTTACAGCTTAAAGATATTATAGACTTGAGTATTTGTTAAGAATTTCAATATAATACCACTACGCGTTCATAAGTAAAGGGGTAATAAGTTTAAAATTATTAAAAATATTTTTATTATATGATGTAACTAAAAATTTATGCTTTTCGCAATTTTTCCTTTATCTGTGTTATAAGACGTTGCTTCGTACCAAATTTCAAGATTCTGAGTTCACGGGAAGTACCCTGTAGGTTTTGATTCCCTTGCGAGTGTCGAAAATTTGCGGCATAAACGGGAGTATCTTTTGATCGCGTTGACTTAGAAGTTTGATTTTTTCACAGCTCCAAGAGACCATAGACTTGAGTATTTGATATGAATTTCAGCTTGATACCTCCACGCGTTCCTGAGAAAAAAGGTCTTGACAGACAGACAGACAGACAGACAGACAGACAGACAGACAGACGGACAACAAAGTGATCCTATAAGGGTTCCGTTTTTACCTTTTGAGGTACGGAACCCTAAAAAAACAGTAAGAATAGTTTGGTGTCAGATGCAACGACGACGGTTCGTGGTACGAGTCTGTTTGAAACTTTGGATGCTACTGGAGACTGGCTCGGCTATTGTCCCCACTTCCAAGACTTATATTAAAAAGTAATGGTCGCTGTAAATCCGTTACAAGAAAATTATTTGCCTACAGTATTAGTGTTCTGTGCTTGTCATGCAATAATTATAGTTTTGACGTTTTCCTGTCGAATTTTTAATAACAAACTTTTTACGATTCTCTGAATTGAATAAAACGAAAGCTTTGCAATTCAATCAACGTTGTTTTTATCTCTTTATATTTTTATACAGTAGATACGATCTTATTATATGAAAGCGTAATATTTACAAAGGTATTGAACAAATAATGTTTGGCTCGGATTAAAATATCAAATGTACGTTTGAGTTCCTAAAATATTTTACAAGTTCATTTAACTTAATTCATTAACAAAATATTACACAAAGAGCTTACACCACTTTAGGGTTAACAAAAATTTTATTATAAGTATTTCGATCTATGGCTGCTCGTAGATTCAATGTACCCAGAGTCACCAACTATTTTGGTGATAGAACATTAAAAAAGAGAATACCTTATCTATTGAATAGTCTGCCGGCATACATAAGAAGTGAAACAAATTCAAACAGGTTTAAACGTAAATTAAAGTTACATTATTTAGAAATATTTTAAGTTTTATAACGTTGTGTTCAAGTTTTATATAAATTTAAATCTATAGTTTACTTAATTATAAGTTCATTTAATTATATTGTTTAGAGACTCATTGATCCCACAGTCAAACCATTGCAACGGTTTTGTGGGGCTTAGCTTATAAGATACCTACCTTTGTGATAAAAAGATAATAAATAAATAAAATAATATAGACGTGTCTTAAATTAATAACATACGAGTATCCTTCGACGGGAACGTAAGCACGTGACATCGTCTAACTCGGTGGAACCCTCCCAAAAAATATTAGAGTTCGGTTTAGAAGGACATCGCCAAAAGTAGATATGACATTCCCGCATCGATAGTAGTAACGTGAGAAGCGTTAAACGTTTAGGACCCGACATTGTTTATTGAAATTTCGGTTGTACTACATTCAGGATTCGGTCTGGAATCGTTTATGACGACAGACTCGAGTTTATTTTTATTTAAAATACAGCGGCGGGGCTCAATGCTGTGTGAAGTGAGATTTATAGTGATTGTGAAACAGTTGCATTTTGCTGGCGCGCTTAGTACTCTATATGCATGGAGGCACTCCGTAGTCGTCGAGAATCTTAATTGTACTCCATTGAGAGATTCCAGAGCACGTCTTTATTTTTGAAAAGAGGGAGACTTGTTGCTCGCGCCACGTACTCGTGTGAAGGTTGACCGTGATTCACGTGTTGCGCTGCACATTCGTTGGGTAAGACTTTGTTGGCAAAGCTTTTGTTCTATTTACACGAGTGCTCAGTTCTGGAAGCACAACCATTTGCATTATGTGGTTCCGACTGCGTAAATAATTTGAACGCCGCTTGTACCATTTACCCGCTGACTCTCGGAATCAATAAACGTTCGAGACATCGTCGACATATGCCGTAAAGTAGGACATTTATGACACCCAATAATCGTAAATAGCAAGAGCAATATTTCCGATACCCCATAATAATGAGTATTATTACTGCGTTAACCTACGGGTGCTGTTTACGTGCGGGCGATTCGCATTTTCGGAATGAACTTGTTATTTGAACGGCTCTCAATCGTTATTTAGACGTCTCCGAGGAGTTTCCCCATTGACCCGGGGCGCCAGGTACCCTTGAGCTCGTCTTACACAAGAGCCACAAGTCACTCCGTCCCTTGAACGTGACCTCTCTATAGGGTCTCATCAACTTCAAAGGCAATATGTCCTGGGACTGATGAGGACAATTTACATGCGGACATCCAGTTACGCTTCATACATTTGTAAGCAGTTGATGCTGTTGACGTATAATAGTAGGTACCTAACAAATATATACAGTTAAAAGTTCATGTAGTACCTATCTGCCTTGAAACATTTTGGAGCCTTTTATAAATAAAAAAAATATATATTGAAAAAGGTTAGTCGATGTAAAAACCTCCTTAAAGAAACATTATTTTTTTTTAGAGTTTACAGATATTGGCTTTTACTCAGTTTTGTTTTCTTCCTTCAACACTACATGATTTATTACTTTAATGGGGATTTATAAACTCAAGATAGGAGTTTCAAGACTCAGAATATTTTAATATCTAAACAATCATAACATAGTAAACGAGCTTTTAGATTTTACAAATGATACCAAGATACCGTAAAATACGTCCTCCCGAAATACAGTGAAAACCTCTTCGACTACAATGTACAATTCCTACATTACATAAAATATTAACCAAGTCTTAGTGTCAATGACTGACGTACCCTCGACAGCTATGACCCCTTCATCTTCATCAACAAACATTATACTCCTACAAACCTGTACATACCAAACAAACGAAACAAAACATAAAAGCAACTTTACCAACAAGCGGATAAAGTTCATTTTCGGTTGTTAAACATATGCATAATTTAAGCCTTTATGAGCGTACATTCAATAAAAGGACTGTCTTCGAATAGGTAGTATATTGAATGGAGATGGATCCGTTAAGTTGAACATGATATCGAATATTAGCATATCTGATGAACAGTAAACACGTCACTGGCTGTAAACAATTGAACAAAGATGTGAAGTCTAATGTTCTATGTGACAATGATGAGTGTTAAGGTTGTACAGTGAACCACACACCTGCTTCTAAAATCAACCTTAGTGCTTTGGAATAAAGATTCAATTTTTATTTTAAGTGTTGGCACTGTGTGGTTCAGTGTACAAAAAGGGGGATTGGCGGGGCGGGTGGTATGCGTATCGGGCAGTCAGTGTAATGTCAGATCTCTAGGAACGTTCATAATCGCGATTCAGGCTCAATACCTTTAGATTGTTTCAAACTATCGATATGTATGAATGTCGGAGACGATTGATAGGTTATATTACGAAACTATGCCTTAGTGACAGTGGTTTAAGAGTGTTATTCACTTTATCGTACTAGGATGCAAAACTTCTAATATACTAGAGAGTTAGAGAGGTGTAGTGATTTATCAGCGACCTAACATATGAGAGATTTGTAGTTTACTGTAAAACTTTATATAATTTATAAAGGTATCTATGTCGGTTCATGTTTTTCTATATCATTTCTATAAAAGGAATTGCTTTCACTTTTAATATCACGTGCCTAAATAGTATCCAACACAACTCCTGCGATAACAAACGCCATATAATAAAACATACCAAAAATAACATGTGAGGTCTAATTCCAGCTTATTTTACTGTACCTACTATGAAATATAAGTAAAAAACAACAATACAATAGAAATATTTTTTGACTGGTGAACCTTTCGGAAGATCTTTACAATAAAAATACCACCCACGTTTCTGGACAATGAAAAGATGTTTCGTTATGGCTGTTAACGCCCGACCGCTCGGTTATACAAAATGTTTTTTCTTCAATATAGGTATATTTGGTATTAAGTTATCCTAATGTATTAATAGAACCAAGACGTAACTTAGGAAATAATAACTATACATAACACTTACTTAACACGTAGTGTTTGTGTATGAAAAACTACATATATTTCTGCTGTATTTCATAACTTGTAAACTTGTAAACAAAAAAAATAAAACAAAAAAGTTTACATTCAAAATAAGTTCTTAAAAAGAATTCGTTTGAAAATTTTAATCTCATGGCTTAAATTAAATCTTTATAATTATAATTAACATTTATTCTATAATTCGTATTATTTCAAACGTATAAATGTATGCTGAAACCGTAAGCATTTTACTCGAAGCTTAACATAACTTAATTATCATCATTAATTCCATTACGTTTGAAAACAAGAGTTCCGAGCGATTTAATTTATTAAGAAAGTTCTGTTGTCGGTTCACACTGTGATATGAATGATAATTCTTAACGCCGCAATATTTAACGTGAACAAATATTAAATTTACTGTTTATATTTTGGTGTTGATTGAATAATGTACTTAGTTTCACTTAACAAAATATTAATCAGTAGTAAATTATTTACGTAAAAAATGGTCTAATATTAACGGATTAGATTAGATTTAGATTAATAAAATACAACATTTTAAAATATAGAATTTTATAAATTACTAGCTGTCCCCCGCGACTTTGTTCGCGTGTTTTAGTTTCAACGGTTTTTCATTTTTGCAACATTTTTCATTTATGCTCCGCTCCTATTGGTCGTAGCGTGATGTTATATAGCCTATAGCCTTCCTCAATAATCGGACTATCCAATACAAAAAGAATTTTTCAATTTGAACCAATAGTTCCTGAGATTAGCGCGTTCAAACAAACAAACAAACAAACAAACTCTTCAGCTTTATAACATTAGTATAGATGTAAAGTAGTTTAGTACATTTATTTTTTATTCTTTTTGACATTTTTACAATAACAAAATAACTTAAATCATGCAAAAAGTCAGCAAAAACTGATATTAAACAAAAAAAAAACATTCGCGACATAGGTAAAACCTATTACGTCAAGTAGACGAAATACACACAAGGTTTCATAGCAACACAAATTATTAAATAAATTTAAAGAAAAAGATGCGGTTTTATATTTTAGCATTTAGCTATGAACTTATGACATTATACAAAACAAGAATGTTTAAAAGAATATAATAATTAAAAACTAACCTTGACACAAGCGACACCTTTGACATCGACCCAAGAATATAAATAAAACATGTTATTATACTACCAATATCCTTTAGCAACTTATACAAGGTTACTAGGACACCAAATTTATGAGAATTTATTGAGTAAATTTATGTCGAGGACGCCAGAATCAATTTTAATATTATATTAGTAATCTAGCTTATCGATATTCATACTAATATTATACATTCGAACGTAACTCAGTCTGTTAGTTACGCTTTCACTGTTAAACCGCTAAACCGATTTTGATGAAACTTTGTAGTCGTCAATAAAAATGTTATTTTAAATCCACTTATTTTCACAAGTTTTTTTGTAATGTACGTTATTCTTGATTCCTTTTCAAAGTTCATTGCAAATGTGGAAATGTATGCTCCAATATTGCCATCTTTTACATAGGGGCAAAATAAATATTGAATTTGAACCTGCAGAAGATTGTGTGATTGTATTTTCTTTGTTTAATATCAGTAAAATTAAACTATCACAAGATTTGAACATTTCCTAAAAACGTAACATTTAAATGTCTGAAGCGAATTGTTTCAACCCGTTGCTCGCTGCTCCGCTTGCAGGGACGTATATTTTGTCTTATTTTTCATCAGTATCAGTATTTTCGAAGATTAGTCTGAAAATTCTACCTCTTTACATTTTATTAGTTAGTATAGATTTTAATAAAATTTTCTCGCTCTACTATCAACTCCAAAATTGCGATTAACAGTTTTGCAGCCCTATTTTACTGTGAAATAGGTCACATTTGTTCCCTATTTCCTAGCTCAGCAACACAACGGCGTCAGCAGATTTGCTTAGGTCAACCAAATTTCCGGTAGCCCTGTACGTATGGATCAACAATTTTATGAATATTTTTCATGCGTGAGCATTTGATGCAGCTATGAACTGCATAACACGAGTTATGCGGGAGAACTGACGGAAACGCCAATTTATGAGGCAGGGGGATATCAAACAATAGTGTTGACACTGCGCAGTAACATTCTATAATAAAATAGTTTTATGACTATAGAAAATTATACCTTTATTGCCCGACTTTATTTATTTATCTAAATCTATAATATAAAAATGAATCGCTGAATGTGTTGCTAAGCTCAAATCTCGAGAGCAGCTGAACCGATTTTGCTAATTCTTTTTTTAGATTATTCCTTGAAGTACGAGGATGGTTCTTACAGAGAGAAAAAACAAACCTTTTATTATGACGCATATTTGAAAACTTAATTCGATTTTATTCAAAAAACGTTGAACTCACATAAAAACTTAGTGCAATGCAATAAATACACTTTAAATTTGGAATGTCAAAAACCGCGAACAAAAGCTAGTTTAATAATAGAAATATATAGTTTTATGTAATAAACAGGCGTTAACGTAAGGCGGTCTGACCATGTGTCGCTATTCCGTAACTTATGTAACACAAGTAAATTGTATCCAACTATAAAAAAGATTAATAGCAAGATTAAACAATATTAAACGACCAAATGTTCTCAAAACAATGACAATTAAGATCCTAACGTGTTTAGAGACAAACGATACAATAACGAAGATTCACTGTTGTTGAAAGTAACTTTAATGTAGTTATAATAAAGCCGGTAATCAAGCCACTGCTTTGTCCCAACTGTCAACTTATCTGATGTGAAACTTGATCCACCGTCCTACGCGATTGACAAGCGCTAAGCGATACGAACGCTATTCTACAGGGTGATGAGATAAACACAGCAAAAAAGAAGTAGTCAGAAAATACTTACGTTTAAAAAAACTAACTATTATATTTATATAAGTATTTTTAGAAAACTTTTAACAAGAATCCATTCAAACAATATATTAACTTACATCAACATGAAAGTCACGCGTCACGCCATATTTATTTCGTCAAGCGTGTTAGTTGTCCCGAGCTAGTGACAAAACATTTGGTATAGAGTATGAAAACTTGATATTAATACCGAGTGAGTGGCCTTAACCAATGACTTTTAAGTATTAATTCCTTTAAAAAATTTGCAAACGTATAGAAATTCTTGAAGTTTCATGTAAACATCACTTTAATTAAATACAGAAGTGTTTATTTTATCGTCTGTAGGTCAAGATGCATTAACATATTTTTGTAGTCACTTGACAAATACGTAATCAGAGAACAACATTAAAAAATGACATTATATTTTTTTCTTTATCGCATTGAATCGCGTAGAGTCGCATCGCTACCTTCTACCTCACGTAGGACAATAGGTAATTATGGTTGCTATCAATCACAAGGCGACAAACTGAATATAATCGTCGGCAGTACACGGGTATATTAATGTGACACTTGCTAACAATAGGCTGAACAAACGCTTGATAACGATGATCTAGTATCGATGGCTTAATATTGTAGGTGGGACTTGATTGACATGTGTCTAAATGGGCTTATTTTTGTAATCTTTCCCGTCTTTTAAGTGTGAACCGTATTTTGAATAAGATAAGATAAAAATTGAAACGTCTTCAATAAATTGGACTAATTGTGATAAGGCCAGTGCGGGAATTATTACTTGTATATAATACAAATAAAAAGTAATGGTACAGGTAACACACAAACACATCTTTAAAACAACAAAAATGATTATTCTCGAAATTGTCTGAGATTCTTTTAAGAGTATTTAATTTAATATTGTTATAAATACAAACCTACCTATATAAAATAATAAATGAAAATTGTAACTGTCAGTATATTAAATCTGGCTATATCGTTGGTTAGATCCGACGTACGCATGATTAATGATTTTGGCGGGAAAAGTCATAAAAAATGACAGAGACGAACTCTGGACCAATTATAATTAAACTCATTTTAATATTTAAAAATTATGACATCGCGATGGTTATAACCGTTAATTCTGATTTCAAACAAATATCTGATGTGTTATTTTTTTAATAATTTTGCTTCGATTTATATCAGAGCTAATTAATAAACGTCGGGATGACATGAAGTGTGACAAAAACGGAGCAATATGTTTTATACTGGTTTCGTACCCGTACTTATAAATACACAAGTCTAATTGAGCGTAGGCGCCGAATGACACGCAATTAAAAAGTTGATGTTATTATGATTAATTGTGACCACCCACAGTTCTAAAGGACGCCTACGGGGATGAAATTGCTTTTTGTATACTGTACGACATCTTTAATTTGATTGAAGAAAGTGTATCGGTATTAAATGATTTGACCTAAATTAAATAATAATTTATTTTCAACATTTTTCTTTAGTCAAAGGTTAAATAAATTTTCTTTTCGAGGCTAGCTTTCATCGATAATTATCATTTCAGATCGCGATAGCCTTCTGTTTGGTCGTCTTTCTTTCTTTTTTGACATCATTTCTATTATAAATTGCTTCAAAAGATTAGCCTATTGTTGAAACAAATAGTCTATTCTACGTCATGTTCCGTCAGTGTATACCACCATCAGTTACTACTCTACCAATATAAACGTCATTAAACGTCCTAAAACAATTGAATGGGACGATAATAAATAATTTATGCGCCGGCCGCAGTAACAAACCGTTTTGATTGAAACTAATGGCGTTCTATATTGGTAGCTCATTCAGACAGATCGGTCTATTAAGTCATACGTAATTCCTGAATTAACGCACATAAATAATACTCAGGAACACCGTGTGGTAAAACCGTTTCTATTAAAGTTATGTCATTTAAAAGGCAAGAACAACGTAATTCTATACAATTATTTTTTTATGGAAAGTATTCAAGGTTTGGAATACGCCTCTGCTTTAAATACTTCCCTGTAATTTTTGGAATATCATCGCTCGGTGTTGTTATGAAATTATGCCAGAGTGTACCTATTCTGAAATAGGATAAATAATTGAGAAGGTGGATGAACATTATTACAAGCATTTTAGGCTTTCAATATAACAGTCTGTATTTTGTGTGCTGTGCTTTTGAGCCTCTTTAGTGACGATATAAGCCGTTTTCGTTCACCTTTAGCTTCGGCATGAAAAATGCAAATGTCTTATTAATTATTATTTATAGACGTTAGTAGTTTGATATTTAAATACAGATATGAAAATGTCAGCAAATGTCTTATTAATTATTATTTATAGACTTGTAGTTTAATTTTTAAATATTGATAAATAACTCATCCTTACCGACATTATTACTAACGTTAAGGTAATTCTACCTGTTTGATGTTTGATAAGTAATTAAAACTAAACTAATAAGGCGATCTAAATGAAAATTAACAGAAGACTACCTGGGGCCTTGTAGAGTACCATTTCGTAGGTAATAATCGAAACCGATTGTACCTACTTATACTTTATAAACAGCAAATTTGTCGCTACTTTTATTAATGGAAGTTAATGAACAAACGCTCCATTTCTCTCAGAGCAAGAGCCATAACCATCATAGAACGACGCACGCTGTTTATTGCTCCAGTACAGCCTCAATTGGTATATATTAGATGACGCACTATGCCAATATGGCCGTCACTCAGTGGGCATCGTCGCTTCGTGTTGTTACTATAACCAATAACCATCAAATAATTTATGTGGACCAACATAGAATGTATCAATTCGCTGTAGAATACACATACACATACACGTACACATACACATACACATACAAGGTATATTCCAAAAGGGAACCTTGTTTGTAATATCTACACTAAAACAAATGAACATCACATACAGTCTCTATTTTGTCAGATGATTTAAAACCAAACTGAATAAATATCGGAGTCAGTTTGTGCATAATAAACCGAGAAGATTATTTGCAGGTTTTGTAGAAAACAGTATCTTCGAGCTTAGAAAGCCTAAGAAATCGTTCACACGAGATCAATAAGGCGGGCGGATGTAGAGTTAACATCCTGCAATCAGAAATTATCGTGCCAAGACTTGTAATCATGGTAACATTTCCTTTCTTCCTCATTGTATCAATTCGCATGACTGCTCATTACAGACGATGTTAGAAATCCGTGATACAGTGCACAGTAAATAAACAGTAATATACGTTCAAGAAATTAACGGGCCTTGTCCTTGCCCATGTAGGTATTCGTAGCTATAAAAATACAATACTAGCTGGCAAAGCTTAAATGTATTATATTGTCAAGTATTGTAAAACAATACGGTTATGAACCATGGTACGATAGATAAAAAAAGTTGTGACAAAAAAGTAAAAAAAACTATAAGTATAATTATTCAATACTTACAGTAATCATGGTTGAAACAGCGTAAACAGAATGAACAAGCTTTTTTTTTGTTTTAAATGAAGTCTAATAAAATTTTAATAGTTCCCTCGATGTTTCCAGTCCTGGATCCTGACCACGCGACCGACTAAGAAACATACCCTTCCAAACAAAAAAAGAATTTCCCAAATCGGTCCAGGTGTCTTGGATTAATCGAGGAACATTATGTATGTTCCAAAAAGCATTATTGTATCTAATATAAAAAGGACGATTAAAAAAATTGCTTTGAAGTACTAAAGCGTTAACTTTGAAGTGATAAACCACAGCTTACTTGTCCACACAAATTAATATTTTGTAACGGCACGAAACAGAAGCGGAAAATAACATGTAACATGTCTTGATTCGTTGTAATATGCACACAATACCTCACCCGTTAGCAAACTGCAATCTTTGATGACTCCTTTGTACATTAATTGAACGTTAAAGTACGTACCATTGTACTTTAACTGGCATTACCGGTCCTAAAGTAAGTAACAAAAGTGCTTTGACACGGATGCGACCACAGAACTCAGATGATATATGCTAAACAAAATAGCTGTTAAAATTAAATATTATATTTTATTTATCTCAAAAGAATACTTACCTATGAGTATTACTTTCTGAAGGTTACGAGAATGTTAGACATTGAAATAAATCTACTTTTTGTACTTGTTGTTCCATCTGCCTGTGACCATGACACCTGCAAAGGCGTCGAAACGTCGGGAACTAAAATCTAAATATAAACCGCAATAAAATCCGTTCAAAAAGTAGTTTTATTTCAATTAGCTATGAGTTACAACAAAACATTTGTTCTGATAAACAATGAAAATAGTAGGAAAACGAGTTTTGTTTACATTGTTTCAGTAAGAAAGTTAATATGTAATGTTTCAGATCTTTACTTTTCGTCGAAGACTAAATTTAACCTATTAAGAGACTTGCGGTGGTCTATGCATTTAACAAAAATTCCTATGCAATATTGTGAAGTAAAGCTTGATGTTTGTATCTAGTAAAATTTAAAATAATTATTTCTACGAATCTTATAACAACTCCAGAAATTAAATCGTCAACATTCGACTTTGGGGCTTGCGAACGCCCACGAACGATTCACATGCGTAGGTTGACCAGTGTTTTCTCCTAGTTTCAATAATATCTTATATTGTTTTGTCCAAATATTTTTTAACCAAGATTTTATATTATTATTTATTATATATAATATCTACCGTCAGCGGTTGAAAAAAAATACAGAAAATCTTGGCTGTGGTACTTTTAGAAGATTGGATCATTTGTTATGTAATTAGACCAATAAATTAATTTGTATATTCGATAATCCAGATTCCACAAGAACAATAGTATTTTTTTTTAATTTCTAACATATTTAATTTTTAACACACACCTGTATTAAACAAAAAAGTTTAATTTAAATAAAGTCCACCCCAGCGTAAATTCTCAATACATTAGATACTTTATTGCGGACGACAACGACAGGTTTATCCTATGGAGATAAAGCCTTGATATTCCCAGAGGTCTTTCACAAATACCAACATTTTTTATTCAAAGCAAAATAATATCATAAATGTTTAAGATGAAAATCGTCTGGCGTTTTCTTTTCAGCGATATAAATCGAGCTGGATATATAAACAAAATTTAGGTTTCACTAAAAGCTACCCGAGAGTTTGTTTCAAATTGGTTAGTTCCATTTCAGCTAGATATCAAAGTAATGCTACTATACCATTGTTTCGTGCTATATTCAACCGTATGACTTTTGGTCAGCAAGGTCGTTTCAAATCTTTTGTTTACAATTGACGGGCCTGTTGGTCTAGTGGTTAGTGACCCTGACTGCTAAACCGGAGGTCGTGGGTTCGATTCCCACCCAGGACGAATCTTTGTGTGATGAGCACGATCATTTGTTCTGTGTCTGGGTGTAATTTATCTATAATATGTATGTATTTAGAAATATATTATAAGTATGTTTATCAGTTGTCTGGTTGCCATAGCACAGGCTCAGCCTAGTTTGGGATCAGATGACCGATTGTGAGATGTCCCAAGATATTATTATATTATTATTATTATTATATTATTATTATTATATTATTATTAATTTTACACCAATGGTTACTCCGCTGATTTGCATGTTGCCTCGACATTGTAAACTTCGTCTGTTCATTTTCCTTCTTTACCCGCGTAAATGGAATAAATTAAAATCATTATAATACACAGGACTCATTACCGGGTGAGCGTAACGATTTTAAAAAATGTCTTTGTGAAAATACAAACTTATTTTGTACGACTCGTCCGTTTGGACAAAGAGACGGGAAATATTTTGTAACAAAATATTGCTTGTAGGAAACCAGTGAGTTTGAGTTTTCATGGTAAATGTTTGAGGTACTTGTAATTCCGTCCACGTCACGCCCAGAGTGGGCGGTCGAGCAACAATAGTTGAAGGAATCGTTCCCGCTTAACACTTATTGGTCCACATGTTTCAATTGATTCTTTAGTTGGAGAATGTAATTTCGACGGTAATATCCTTTTCTGTGATTAGAAGAAAATTCCTGCAATCTTCACGTAGAAAGATAATGTAACTTTAAAGGTTCGATCGGGTCCTAATTCCATTTGGTTACAATTAAATTTTCACCAAATATTTTTTTCTAAATGAACTATTCAGACATGTCTTACAACAAATTTTAGTATTAAATCATTTATTTAGCATATATTTGTCTCAGAACAACAAGGGTAGTTGATCGACAGACCAGAAGGCACAATGAAACGCAATCAAACTTGGTGAAACTCACTTCACCAGCTTACCTACTACTAACATTGTTAGAACATAAATTTATGGTAAACGTTCCTAGGCATTCCCGTTTTCCTATTTAAGTAGTTGCAATGCAAGTAGGTCTTTTGGGATTCGTTTACTGAGCATTAGTGTCAGTTACATTAATCACGTTTAGGAAACAATATTTGTTTTCGTTTGGCTACTGCAGATGTAACTTATGAAATGAATTTGAGATTTAAATTGATTATTTTTTTTTGGTTTTTCGTACTTATTTCTGAGCTAAATTCTATTAATTCCTTTATCTAATAGTGCTATTTGTATTTTTTTTGTAAGGTGATTCCTTACAAAAAAAATACAAATAGCACTATGAGATAAAGGAATTACTACATAATGATTTCAGAATGAGTCGTTTCAAACCTGCTGAAACACATTTCATTTATCGACTTAATGCCTGTTACTGTTACTACCCTACATTCGTTTGAAAACAAACAAATAAACATTTTATACCTGTTTTGTATTTTATACCGATTTCCAGTAAACATTCCCTTTTTTTTTTCATTTTCTATTACCGCGCGTAGCCTATGACTTCTGATATAAACATTGAGACTTTCTTAGTGAAATGTTTTTGGAATCATATTTCTGAAGATATAAAGAATAAAAAGATTCGAACTACAAAATATAAATGGACTCTTTTATGTTAGTGAAGCGTAATATTATTTGTCAGTCCTATTGGTAGATAAACCGGACGGAAAGACATTGTTAAAATTGTTGACCGGTCATATATGTCAAGTATTGTATTATTGTAAACCATTCGTTCGCTCTATTTAGTGGTATTACTTTAGGATATCATGAGATTAATGTCGCTCATTGTCTAGTCAATTTAATAGCGGATGGTGTTTATTTTTTAGTTTGCAGACTACAATAGAATTATAATTACCTTTTAAAGTCCTCGTTAGGTTATATAAATTATTTATTGGGTATTTGTAGGTCTTGTACTGCAAGTATTTTTTTAAAAGTTTTTTTTTCACAAAGCTAAAAGGTCTGCCTTCGAAAATCAATTATAAAATATAAATGTTAAGTTATGTAACTAATTGAGGTTTTATTAATGAGCTGGTTAGCAATATTTTTTTTTTTTAATATTTATCTATGTAATGTAATATTTAATTGACAATACTTAAAAATACCTACAGTAATTGAATTACCAAACCACCATAAAATGGTAAATAAAATCGAACTTCATTGGGTCATTGCCAAACAAAAGAAAAAGTAAAAACCACAAGTAATTAATCCAATGAACTTGAATGAACTAAAAGAACTAAATGTAAACGAATTCTGTTACCGATTGCGATTGTAAAATGTACTCCATTCGGAGATAAATTTTCGCTGTCTGAAGCTAGACTTTATTTTATTAGCGCTGTTGTACTTCGCTTGTAAGTACTTAGATGCTTTCTTTCAATCCAGTACTCAAGGGGTTGCATTTAGAGAGTTAGGTTGGAAATGGAGACCAAAGTCAGTGATTAATGGAAGTTGACGTTAAAAGTTCGGTAGAACTTGAAGATTAACGGCTAAAATAATGCTTTATCCATCTATGGTTTTTCTATATAACCGACTCCAAAAGGTGGAGGTTCTCAATTTGATGAAATATTTTTTTTTGTGTTTGTTTGTTACGCTGTACCTCCGGCAATAGTGAATCGATTTCAAAATTTTTGTGATACTGCAGAGGTGGTCCCATATTTTCATCAAAATCAATTAATTAGTTTTGTTTTTTTAATAGCAATTTTTAGTCTCTTTTTTATATTTTTGTGTAATCAATTATAGAGATAGAATTTTACATAAACGGCATACAAATATTACCTACTATGTATGCTAAGTTTGAGAGTTAATATAGAATTAAATCCCTCTATTTATGTGACGGAACGAAATAATATAGCTCGACATTTTAATAATCTCGTCCTACCTTTATTTATAGTTGCCGCAACCAATGCATGTCAAGTATAAAATTGCAAAAGTTCATGGAACTAACTCTCCTAACCTAATTGCATGAGCCAAGAACGTTCAGAGGAAAGCAGGTATATTACTTTCCTGTAGGTATAAATAAAATATAATTGTAGAAACCGGATAAAACTTTTTAGGAAAAACACAATGAACTTAGTGAATTTCCCATTCTATCATTTTTATTAATATCTTTATAAAAACATACTTAATATTATAAATGCGAAAGTAACTCTATTTGTTTGTTTTTTACGCTTTCACAGAAAAAATTGCTAAACAGATTTTTATGAAACTTGGTATGGGGTAACCTTGGATCTCGAGAAAGGGCATAGGCTACTTTTTGCCGCGATTACTGAAAACCACGCGGGCGAAGCCGCGAGAAACATCTATTCTTTATATAAAGATAATAAAACTTAACAATATAGATGTTAGTAGACATAAGGATCATTTTCGCACAAATAAATACAGTTTTTGGGTTGCCGTGCTCGAAAGCGATACGCAGCTTTCGCGCTATCTTATATCAGTTAATCAGCTATTTATACGGGTAATCTGTGCTCAATAAGGGTTAATCATAATGGGTATATTTCCTAGTAGGTAGGTATAATCGAATAACCAGTATGTTCACATTTATTCGCATTTATCACATGCTGGAAACACTTACCTCATTACCTGTCAAAATAGCAATATTTAAAAATAAAATTAAAAACAATATTTCTTTTGTTTTTATGAGGTAGACCACACGACATGATCAGTGGTAACATCAAAGTGCGATAATTAACCTTAGTGCTTAGATATTAAAGCTTTGAAATAATAAAAAGGGGAATAATAAAACTAATGTGCGAAGTGAAAATACATGTATAAGTATATATTACGTGTTATAGGGCACTGGACATAGTCGTAGTCCAGGCTTTGCCTAGTTCGGCTTCAGGCGGTAAATTCATCTGCTTTAAAACTTACTATAGCTATTATTATTATTACATAAGATAGGTATATTGTGGTACAATTCTAAGCTTAAACTACGTGTGATCTTTGTGGGATCTAAAATCAAATCTTAAAGCAAAGCGAATTAACCAATAGCCCGCGAAATCTCAGCGAAGAAGACCCAGATTACCCAGTTCAGTTATTATAAATTGAATTATTAATCAAAACAGCTTAGCGATAAGTGGTTTCAAGTTAAATTAATCCTAAACGTGCTAGTGTAGTTGCTATCTGGGGAGCAGTTTATATACACGGTCCATTCTTGCTACCGGTCGTACTACATTCATAAATTCAGTGTTAATGTAATGAGAATGGTAAATATTCTGCCTAGGCAAGTATGTTTTTGTGTCAAATATGTAATATGCATAATACTGTCTGAATAGTTGGTCGTAACAGAAATCAGAATTAGGAAATGCTTATATTTATATGCGTATTTTATTGGGTCACTTGAGCACTATTATAATTTGTAACCGACTTGAAAAGTAGGTTCTCAAAACGTCAGGTTTTTTTTGTGTTTCTTACGCGACATATCCAGCAATAGCGAATATTTTAAAAAATTGTTTTGGTCGTCGATATGGTATATATACCTCATAGGCCGCATATAAATGTCATTGAAGTCGGCTCCTTTTTACATTTATTAGTATAATTTAAATTATTTATATTTCAGGTCTCCGTCAAAATCAAAGTACTGTAACAAGAATACAAGAGTCTTCGATAGCTATAATTAATTTTACGATTCTGAACAAAGAAGGTTCTCCCCTAGTACATTAACACTAAACCTTCCCATGAATTTGTAAAAAGCTGTTAAGGGGATTATGATAAGGGTCAACTTTACCCGCGTTTGCACAGTAATAAACATACTGTTGATAAGCTCACCACGTGTGCTGATTACATCAGTTTTTGTGGTATTTGTCCCACTGGTCTACTAAGATACAATAAGGCAAAAGTTGAAAATAAAACTTGAAACATTTGGTGTTTGAAACCTTGGTAAATTTTCAGTGATCTAGACGTTACTACAAGTAAAACAGACGGCGAAACAAGTATCACTAAATCTTTAAAAAAAATATCGACCTCAGATTAAATTTAAATAGTTCCCTCTATTTTTTTCAGGATTTCATCACACAATCTGACTTTTTGACCAGGGACTGCCTGAGAAACAAAAAAATAATTATGGAAATCGGTCCAGGCATCTTCGAGTAATCGGGTAACATACTAAACGGGGAACGTAAGACAGACATATGAGTGACAATTGAGCAAAAAAAATAAGAAAAGCAAAGCTTCTACATTAAATACAATAAAGTAAGAGTTGCCATTTTTAAATGTCAAGAAAAAGTTCATTTTATATACGACTGCGCAAAAAAAAGGTGCTAAGTTATTAGATTCCAATGTTTTTTTGTTCAAACATCGAAACTTGTAGATAATAGAAATGTTCAAAGGTCGCGACGTCTTGCTTGTGTCTTGACACCAAAATTAACTTTGACGTCATAGATATACCTAAATCATTACCAGCTAATTATTATCCCATTCAAGGTCAACCACCAGACAAATCGCTAGTTTGAATGATCAGGATTAGATTTCTTTATGACATTTTTCTTCTTGCTATCGATTGGAGGTGTCAAACAATTATTTTTATTTTGGACATAATCAAACCAGATGTTTAAAATTTTGTGCCTATACTTCCGTTCTACCATCATTGACTAGTAAGTTTATTTGTAGAATTCTTTGTAACAGCAATTTCTTTAGTGACATTCTACTCCATTAGCAAAGCGATGCCAGGAACGGAAACGATCGAGTGACACAACGGCGAGAAAAGCTGTGTTATCTACCTTTTGCAAGATTTTATCAAGCGACGGAGAAAGAATTAAATACCAAGTAAAACGTTTTGTTTCTTTTAAGGTTTCTCTTGCAGAATTGTGTATCCTCGATGGTGAAGTAAATAGCACTACTCAATTTATTTTCCTTTCTGAATGTAGAACATCATGACACCTTGTGAATAGTGTTTTGTGGAAACGAACCCTTGTCACGTGTTTTGTTTTTAATATTAATTTGATTTAATGTGGTCGCTGTGTGCCAGTGATAAATCCGACCGTCCCTTTGGGGGTAACCAGGTACGAAATATGTTTTGTTGTAAGCAGAACAACATCACGTTGATTGCTTTTTCAGTCGTATTATTTCTTGTTATAAAACGCTACTTATAAACTTTAATAGCAATTGTGTGAACTATAGAATAAATTTCGATCACGATGTTCAATTGTTTCTTAACGTTTCGTGCAGGATCGAACTGTTTGACATTATTTATGCTCTTTTACAAGTAATGTCAAATAGTCTATTTACAATAGAGTCAAATGATTTGGTGTCAGCGCATTAGGAACATTCAACAATAGAGTTTTATTAACTTAATATGCGAAGAATATTCTGGAAGTTAGCGTGACATGTCACATGCTGATAGTTTCTGTGGCACGTTCAATTGGTCTCAATGAATTCGACCTCGGCCCATCGGGCACAAGGAGTTGGCCATTAAAGATACCCGTATGATCTAGTCACTAGATGCATTATCCAATACAAGATTTGATGGTCGATGCGCCAGGAAATGCCAGTTCTCATGAATGGCCAGAGTACTTTGATTGTTCACACAACTCTCAGTGGGAAATATTAGGTACGACGTTTCATCCAGACACATATTCTTATCAATTTAATAAAAACAAGCATTTTTCTAGTTCTGTTTGTGTGACAAAGAATCTACTGTTAACTTAACTAAGTTAGTCACGTATGCAGCTATTAAATACAATAATAATCTAAATATATATTTTAGATATTTTATTGAATAACAAATTTCATAACTAGTAATAGCTGGCTTATCCTGAATCATTTTTCATTCAACACGGTTGCCTTAACCGCGTATGATGTATGACCGGGCTCTGACCGTCCTTTGGCATCCGGCAAAAGGCACGTCTTCCAACTAGAGAATTATTTGGAAGGGTCGCTCCCACTTTCCGCACCGTTTACTGTTCTTCAATTATGTGATTTTCTTAAAGTGGTCAGGCCCTTTTTTACCCTTCGGGACGTTTGACACGCTCGAATTTATTGATAACTTGCGAAAAATACTGATTTGAATGTTGCTGTTAAGTCTTTGGGGAGTTGACGTGAATTTATCTTTGTACCTGTTCAGTAAAATAAACTCACTTTAAAGTTTTGTACTGACCCATACAAATATTTCTTGAGAATTCCCCTCCTTCCAACAAATCCTTAAAAAAGTTTAAATAAAAAATTATTTACTTTCAATAAGAAGAGCTTTGTCTACATACAACAAAAACAATTTTAAGTTGTATTAAACATTTGAGTGGCGGTGCAAAGTTGAGGGTTATTCCACAACCGTTAAGTTTGTCTTAAATATTGCGGATCAATGAATCGTTCCTATCTGTTTTAGGATTAGTGACCCAAGCTTGGCTTAGGGCCCGCACTTCGACACCCAGTTTAACTTTAATGAATCAATATGTTTACATTGACTGTCGACCTTCATTGACAAGGTTTTGGTTATTTAATATCCGCATAAATTATTTGTATGTAATAAAAAAATTTGCTTAATTTTGCTTTATTGTATAACAATCAATATTTTGACATGTTTTCTTTATTAAACCTTTTGAAATTAGTTTCATTAGTCAAAATTATCAAATTTTATTTCCTTATATAATTTTTTGTATTGTTCTTCTGAGTATCATCTGTTTAGTATGTTGTATCTTGCACTACATACATCAGGGCCTCTAGACAAGTGACATTTCGACAAGCGATAACGCTGATCGAATCGTTCAAATGTATGGAAGTGACAAGTCCAAGTCACGTGACTTATCGAAACGAAATGTCATTTCCATACTTTTAATGTCATTTAACTGATTTCTATCATCATTAACGCTTGTCGAAATGCCACTTGTCTAGGGGGGCAGAAGACGGATGCGGACTATCGTAAATCGTCTCAATAATACGTGATCAATTGGACAATTGTCTTCTCACATCCCCCAGACAGCTGTGCAGTTGGTGTCAAGTGCCTTATTTGTCACGATACATTTGTATTTCAACTTAATAGGTACTTCAATGCGTTTTATACGAATTTCAATGCAGGATTCGTTTTGATTCCATGAGTGGTCATGTGCAGCCTTTCTTCCGATGATCAATAAAATGATTTAGGATTTTATTAATTAAATCATCATCATTATTATCAACCGAATAAGTCCACTACTGGACATGAGCCTCTCTCATACCACGCCACTAAGCCGTAGAACCGATGGCCGTTGGAGGTTGGAGCAGACGGGTTCTAGTGTAAAGATCGCGAGTCGGCAAGCGTAGTGTAGGGCGCCCTATGCGACCTGATGAAGCGACGACATTGATAGGATAGGATGGCGGGCAGTAACTTCAAGTGAAGAGCTGAAGATCGAGCACAGTAGCGAGCCATGGGAGAAGCCTATTAATTAAATAAGTAAACATAATTCTTGAATAGCGTATCATAAACAGCGTAACATTAATATCTGTTTATCAAATTTCAATTTAAATTAGTTTAGCCGTCTTAGAACTGACAGGAAATTTAATTAAGATGAACAGTCAAACGTCTTCTGTTCGTACTCTTTCCCTTGCATAAATTTCATTACAAGTTTGTAATTATTATTTTAATTTGTTTATTTATAATTACGGAAACATTCCTGATCCACGAATGTTTTACAAACCAAGTTCCGTAAACCGAAGTACCAAAGTTATGAAGGACCGTTTTATTTGTTAAATTCCGGCCCGAACTCGATTGTGAGATCTCTTTCCGCACAATACCTCATCATTTAGTTACATGTCATCATAAAAATACGTGGACATATTAAATAGATAAATCCTCCCTTTATAATACATTTCAAAAGACACGTCCGCCGTCCATCCTATAAGCGTTTTATAAATGCCCATAAAATTCAATTCGGACAAGCTTATTAGGGTTTTAACATCAAAGATAGTTGCGAATGAGCCACAAAGCGAGATAATGAAAAGGACCAGTCGTTAGACGACGGAACCCTAAACAGAGGAATGGGCCGCGATATGAAGAATGTTCCACACAAACTTTCCCTCGTTACAATCTACCCCCGCTAATGACGACAGCCAAACCTTTTTGCGCGATACTTGGCCATTCGTCTTACAACCAGCGACATGTGCAGACGATTCTACATGCCGTCCACCGTCACTCCACGAGATAAATGAATGGACTTTTAATTACCTTACACCTCCTAATAAGGTCGACCAGGTCAGTTTCACGTTGAAACTTGTGAACCAAAAATAACATTTAATATAAACGGCTTAATAGTTTAAGAACATTGTATCCCACGAATAGTATTCCCGTCAAACAATTTATTGACCTTTCGATTACGGCGCTATTTGGCCCGCCATTTGCGAGCTTTCCTTCACAATCAAAAATTTAAATGAGTTTCCTCGTTTCACGAGAAAAGCGTATTTTTTCTTCTAATGCCATTTTGGGATGGTATTACTCTTAAATGAATATTCATTCGGTGCGAAATCGTTTAAGAGATAATAGATTGAGGTTCATATTAGGTTCGCAATGAATTATGGGTCTTCGTTTTGTATGCGAGAATGCGGTGCTTGGATTCGTTTACAGTGATTAATTGATCGGTAAAGCGATTACTTACTGCATTAAAGACATAAAGCGACAGTCAGATCTCATGGAGTCATTACCTGAAAGTAATAAAGTACCATTAGTATTAAGTTGTCAGTGAGTTTCATTTAAATAGAATAATATCCGTTTCAACAAGAGCCAGACCAGCAGCGCCTAATAAACGGTGATATTTTTGCAAAAACATTGGTACATAAATGAACTTATCAAATTAATTGAAGTAGAAACAATAACAATAGATCACGATATTAAACATTGATAGCTCTTTATTTATCCAAACGCCTGGGCTACACAGACAAATGATCCTCATCAAAATAACCGAACGAAAACTGAGAGAAAAAAATCCCCGAATTAAAGTTGCACAATGAACTCTTCAGTATCCGAAATTCTTACGTAATTTCCCGAGAGGACACAGAAAAATGTAGCTTATTACCTAGCAGAGAAAACGTTACTACAGTCGAACTAAACTTGGCATTGTTGAAAGTTACAGTTTTCAATCTTGAACAAGTTACTTCATAATTCAGGCTCCCGGGACGAAACTAGAGCCGCAACTTTTGCCGGTGGGAATTCGGTGGTAGTTCACAGTGAGAAGTTATTACACAAAGTCAAACAAAACCGAATGACCGCCGGTCGCGCGGTCGGTCAAGCATGGTCTTAGAGCACGCGATTCCCGAGCGAGCCATTCATGGAACCTACTCACTTGTTTATCCACCCACCCACTAGAATTTTTAAGGCAACGAAACATATTTAACCGTACAAATTAATTTAGTTTTATCAGTATCCTCCATCAATGTCAGTGCTCTCGTTATGGGCCCTTCTCAGGCACGATGAGTGACGTTTTAATTACCCACTTGTTATTTTGCGTCTCGTGGATATTGTTTTTATTCGAAAATTCATTTTATTATCATTTATCATAAACAAAGTTTTGTTGGTAAACAACGTCAAAAGACATTAATTTAGCGCTACGAATTTTCTACAGAAATAAAATTATACAGTGTGTTTAAAAAGTGTCTCTACCAACACAATAAAAAAAACAAAGTTAAATGAAAAAAACCGACTAAGTATTTAGTAAAATTTATTTATACCATTCCAACGTTATTTTTTTGGAATAACTAAAAATATTAAATGCCTTTTTCGTCCGAAATAGTGTTGCTTATTTAGTTAGTATTGAATGGCAGTGCTATAGCAAGACGTATAGTGGTCAGTATAATAGGCGCGCATCTCCGCGTCAAATCCTCTGGCGGCCGCGTGTCGCCGGTTGATAAGCAGTCGATGGGCTAGAACGGAGCGATGCAAGTCAGCGGCGAACAACGAATCAAAAGTTAAATGTAATGAATGGTATGTTAGTATTCATGGTATTTAACGAAGATTTTATTCTATAAATAACTACATATTTATTTTATTTTAAGTTTTTGACTTGAAATAAATCTAAATTTCTTTTATTATTAAGGAGAATATTCACCTGTATAGACTTATTTTAATTGCTACTTTTAATTAGTAGATAGAGTGAGCAGACCAAAAGTATGAAGAAAATAAAATTTTAATTAAAACACTGATCACTAGATACGATTAAAAATAAGACAATATTATTTACATTCTAGTAGCATTCGTTATAAGTTTTTTTTTATTAAGCAAGTTATTTTTTATGATCAAGGCACAATAACGGACACATCAGCACTAACATTTTTGTTAGCAGCTCTCAGCTTATGAATTACGCCGAAAGTAGCCTGCGACGTTACGCGATGATAGCAACACCCTGTTAACTAACCGTTGACCAACGACAGTTACGCTCTGCCTCGCACTAATACCAACTACAATACATTTTAACTAAAACCCTGAGACCCTTCGCGTGTAAAGAAAATATACATTACCTCATTAATTACTTATTTATGAGGTTATAACATTATAAATATTAAAGAGTTATTGATGGCAACAGGTGTAAAAAATCACACAAATTAATATCACCTCATTTATGAAACAACCAACAAAGTTGGTTCAGAACAGAATAATAGCAATCGACTATTACCTCGGCCAAGATGACAAGCATAATCACATTTCGTAGACATTTATTTACAAGACAATAGGGCGCGATATGACGAAAATTTTCAATTAAACAAAACAAAACGTCGACGCCCTGGAGGGTATTGTATGGCGTGCGACAGTTGGCATTGGCGGGGAATGGCGGGGAATGGTGGGGAATGGCGTGGAATGGCGTGGCGTGGCGGATGTCCGGCGCTGGCTCGCAATGGCGCGGGATACTAAAGCCGTCGTCGACGTGAGAATGGCGCGCGACTCACTCGCGCCATTACGCTCGGAATGGCGGAGATTACGCGACTGATATCATAAGGAGGTGACGTATGGGAATTTATAAGTAGAAGTAGAACTCATCCTAATGATATCATGCTTTATTGTTTGGAACAAATGTTTTTTCGTGTGGAACTCAGTCATACAACATAATATTTTGTATTATTAAATAGCAAAGGATAGCTTGTTCAAAAATAGTAATTTGAAATTGGTATTTCGAAATCGATCAAAATTATTTGTTTTACTATTTGGATGATTTAGAAATAAACTAAGTACTACTAGCAACTTATAACAAAATTGTATTCAACAAAAAAAATGCCTTCATACCTAGTATCTAATTCTATTGCCGGAAGCAAAGCGTCAATGGAAAAAAAACAAATCGTCGACCCTCGAATTTCCGTGAATCTTCACACTCTTGACCTCCATATGTCAGAATTAACTAGCATTTTATCTATAACACGTTTAAAGACCTTATTCAATCACGCACATCATAAAACGTGACATCATCTTGGTATTCAAAGCTCAGCAACAAATGTACAATACGATACAAATCTCGCGGCAGACACTCGGCAAACATACAGTAGTATCTCCCCTCGTTTCCTGCATCGTAAGTAACACACGTCCCGTGTAAGTCTACAAACATATTTTTGTTGTCCTCATTTCGCAACATAAGGTCCTACTAACATAACAATAGAGTAAAGATTTGCGTGACAAGTATCTTTTGAAACGGCAACTAGGAAATCGGGTGCTACTACAGTAAGCGTCAATCTACCGAGAGGGAACGCTATTTCGGTCTGGATGGCATACACAAGCGGTCTTTGAAATTTTAATCGTTACATTCACCCTGCCCCGATGGCACACTGGAGACCGTGTGTTACCATGTTCATCAAGCCACCACCAAAAGGATAAAAAATGATAAAGTGTGACAAGCCTTCTGTGACGAACCCTTTATTTTCGGACATGTCATCCTAAATTGAGCCTTTTATACTTTGATCGATGCGGCTTTTATCCCTCAAAACTTTCAAAAAGATATTGATAACATATCATTTAACCCATCTTAAGCGTCTCAAAGTTAATGTCAACTTAAGTCTAGGAAGTTATCAAATAGCCTTCCACTTACGTCTCAACAAAGTTTTACTGCAACATCTTTGGAGATGACCTTAATGTTAAATGCTCTCATATGGCACGCATTGTTTTACTCCACCAGTCCCTTATCCTATTTCTATCGTCTCTGTTAAGAAGCATTGAAAAGCCCAATAGGGATGTTGTCTAGGTATGAAAAATACAAATCTATTTAGTCCGTAAATAAGATAATAAAAAAAAAATAACTTCGTACTTTTTACTTTTTAAAAATTACTAAAAACTACGGAGATAAAGCGAATCAAAGTTTAGGAGTGGGGGGTAATTACGTCACGATGTTACACAAAACGTAAGACATCATGAGGTCATGTGAAATTTCAAATCGATGCATCGTCGTAAGTTTTTGGTTGGGTATAAAAAGAAAAATACGTGTTTTATATTTTTTACTAATCTACCTGACGGACATTATAAAAAGGTTAAGTCACCATCCCTATTGTCTATAACCAGATTATTTTTATCTGCGTTGAAGGGTTAAAAATAAAATCTTTCATAGATGGACAGTACACTTTTCAGAACAGTAGATTATTATAAATAGCCTACTCGATTTAACTATTATTATGTATGTGAAGAGATAACTTTATGAATGTATTTTTGGGATTAAATTCGAAACTACGGAACTGATTTTGATAAAACTTTTGGGCACACAAAACCTGAATGAGATCATACAATAAAAACGCCAACTATAGCCAGTTTCCATTAGTTAAAAAAAAAGTTTTATTGACATTAAAAGTAACTTATGTAGCTTTATTCAACTTTCTCATATAATTCCTTTGCTATTTCTAACTACGCAGTATGAATACGTTTTTTAAAGAGGATTCAACACGGTACTTTGGCGACCTATTTAAATCGTCGTTGTACGCGTCGAGTATTTCAATAGCACATATGAGTTGTTCACTTATTGCCTACGAGCAGTAAAATGAACCCTTTTCTCTATCACACTTTAGTTGAAAGGTGATTTTATTTTAAAGTAAACGATTTACCAATTCATATGATTACCGTTTGATGTTTGCTTTGAGCTCTGATTAGAATAGTATGTTTATTTTCTAAGCACTTGGTTTACTTATTCAGGAAGTGCATTTTATTAGTTTTCTTTAATGCAAATATTTCACTATCCTAAATGAAATCGGTCCTGAATTTAGGAAGGTATTACAAAACAAAAGCTTTAACATTTAGGCTCCCTAATTCAGTGACTAAATTATAATGAAATTAAGGATAGTGTAATAAGCGCTTAACTTATTTGAATTAATTACCTACCTTAAAATTAGATCATAAAAAATATATCAGAAAAGTACTTTTACTTTTATAAATAAAATTAAAAACAAAGGAGTTATAAGGATTTAAAGTTTAGGAGTGGGGGGTAATTATGTTACAATGTTACACAAAACGTACGGATGGTGACCTCATGTGACTTTATAAATGGGACTTGAAGGGTGGGCGAATCTGGGTACTGTCCATTTTTATTCGACGTTTGAAAAATGATACTTTGTAGCCTATTTTAAATAAATGACTTTTGAATTTGAATTGAATATTTATTGCTTTTTTCTTGTGCTTTGAACTTTTTGTAATAGATATAAATAGGTAACTGCTTCTTCATATACGTAAGCTTATAAAATAAAAACGTGCACGCTAGTAATAATATCGATATATGTAAAGTGTATGTATGGACTCCCTATTATATAGAACCGTTGATCCGATTTTGATGAGATCTCGCACTCCGGAAATATTGGCTTCCATTCATGGAATGCGAGGGGAGTTTCATGGTACACATTTTACACTGTATCCGTAACGCACTGAGCTGAAAAGTAAAAGTGCAGGCGGTGAAGTTCGAATATTTTTCCAACAATTTGAGCACCGAAATGCAGATTCACACTGCACTGTAACTTTGATTTACGAAAAACCACCTTAATGATTTGCAATAAAGGTGTTCATCCCTAAATTATAGCACCTTCTTATACTTAGGTATATTATATTCTTGTATTTACGTAACATTGATACTTCTGACATTTATTATAACACCTATTCAAGCTAGTTATTTTTAACAAACTGTCAAAACATAAGCCTAAGCTTCAAATATGAGAAAAACGTCGCCCTAAGAAGACTGTTCACGAATCAAACAACAATTCAAAGTTTTTAATAACTAAACTTTTTAGTCCGGTTTACGTTCTTTCATTTTGTGAAAATTATTTTAAGTCCAAAAAAATGTCAACGCATGGATGCTTTAATGTCTAAATTTTTCCACTAACCAAATTGCTAATATACTGAGGTAGTACATTCACTTGATTGTTAATTGCGATGTTGGTCTAAGCCAGTCAATAAAACTAAATAAATAGAGCCCAAACCAACTCGCAGTCCAATAGAAATGAAAGAAGGACAAAAAAACGCGCTAAAAACACCGCGAAGTAAAGAAGATAATTAAACAAACGACTAAACTCAACAAACATTTTAACGAATGTTAACCTCATATGACTCGAGGACAAAGGCATAAGTGATGCCACAAAAAAGTTCAAACATCGTCATAATATTCCTCGGTACATCAAAAATCATAAAAACCCTGTATTATATCATTTGGACGAAAAAATGTTTAGAGACACGCGAGTTCACTTCGTCCAATGAGTGCCCACAGCTAATACAGGCACGCGTGTCGACTCCTACTTTAAAATTCAAATCTTATTTACATTCACCCCCTGGCTTGGTGTCGTCGAAAATGGGTCTTAACTAACAGAAAACACTCCGCCGTGGGACTATTTTCGGCGCCCCTTTAACTGTTAAAATAGAATGTTCGAGACCCAGAATATAGAATTCAATAAGTGTAACTTGATGTTAACCTATATTCCATATTTCGAGCTTAAGATTCTACGTATCGCTAAAAAATATCGCAACACAATACAGTTGAAGTCTTATTTATTTTTAGAGACAAAGGGAAATATATTTGAATATACGTAAACATCTTATCGGATTTTCGTACATTTCCACTGAAAAATAACTAAAGAGTTTCCGGCCATTAACATTCCCAATTTTACCCGTTACACGTTTAATCTCGTTAACCAATCCATTCTGTGCGTTGTGTAGGGTTGACAGTTGGCAATGCGATTTGACTAATAAATCATAATATGGCGGAATCGAGCCCCAGGTAACTCTCAATTCCAGCGAACATGGCACGCTGTGTCAATCATCCAGCATATTGGAATACCGCCACACAGGAACGGAAACAAGATTGCAATTATTATTTGTTGACTGATTTGATATATTGGCCCATACGTACACAGGACTTAGTTCTATATATGGCACCTATTGCCTCGTTGATCTAGTTAGTTTCTAACCAAAAGGTGCAAATCCTATGTAAAAACATTTTTTTTTGTCGGCGTTGAAATAACCGGAAGTTGAACGGAGGAATAAGTGGTTTAAAGAATAAGTAAAATCGTGATTCCTGTTCATGATCTCTTGCCTCACCAGGGCCTTAAGATTTTGTGGTTGCACTTGTAAACAATACTTAAACTTTTATTCTAGTCTAAG
Source organism: Diachrysia chrysitis (assembly GCA_932294365.1). Lineage (NCBI taxonomy): Eukaryota > Metazoa > Arthropoda > Insecta > Lepidoptera > Noctuidae > Diachrysia > Diachrysia chrysitis. The sequence continues at coordinate 9,875,539 of OW028645.1, forward strand.
AAATAAACAAAAACAAAGACGTTTTGTTTTACCTAATTTAAAAACAGAACTCGAGCATAATAGTTCAAAAGTTCTCAAATTACTTTAAAAGTGGAATAATTAATGATACTTTAACTTAAATAGTCTTCCAAATTAATCTAGGTAACTAAAGATCCGTATCAAACTTAGGTTGAAGTAGTACCGAAATTACTTTAAAAGTGAAACAAAAGCTCTTAAAACATTGAGCAATGATTATAATTAAAAGTTGTAGTAACAAGTTAAAAATATTGCGTTACTACGACGTTTCGTGATTGCCCTTGACCTGAGTCACCCCGCGTTTGTTTTAAAATTTAAATAGATAACTCGTACCTTGCCAGAGGATAATCGTTAATTTTTATAATACTCTGCCATTACCGACGACCTATTATTGTCTGTAGCGTAGCTATTCATTGTTCATTTTTTATGCCTGAATATTTTGTTTTCAGCCAGTATTATATTTTCAAATAATATTAAAAATGTTAAGAACTATCGTATGTTTTTTTATTTAAATATAGGATAGCCGAGTGGTATAGATCGCCACGCTAATTACCACAGTGCGCGACACAGCGGGTTTGATCCCTGCATGGGACAAGTATTTGTATGATCAATAAATCCTTTAGGTGTTCTTTGCTGAAAAACTACTTTATATTTTATTTAACAAGCGAGAGGAACTAAAAATTTACAAACCTGTGCCCTTACTCTTCAATTTAATATTAATTCTAATGCAAAATTGTTATTCATTAGACAGGGACACAAACACTACGAAAAAATACTTACAATGTTTAGATTCCAGTCAGTTCTCCTGCCTGGTAAACTAATGTCAATTTTGCATTAGCATTGTATTAGAATTAAAATTAAATTGGAAAGGACACTGATGTTTGGTCCGACACGTTTGAGACAAGAAACTTAATTCTTCTTAGACCTGACATCGTCTTTCCTGGATTAATGTGATATACCTAAGATAATATTATCAAGTCGTACTTGAAAGTAGCCCATGATTTGTAATGTAATTACATTACAAATCATGGGTACTTGACAGCTCATTTATAAAATCAATTAAATCTATCGCCATTAATGGAGCACAGACGGATGATGTAGCCTATGAAAAATTTATTTGTATAATTATCTAACACGACAAGAATTACAGCGGTCTACCTTGAAATGCCGACATGAGATCCTCCTTTATTTATCTGTATACTTAATGGAACAATCCACTTAACTACAGATAAGGAAAACTTACAGAACCCATTTAGCATAACCAATAAAGTATGAAGTGCTCCGAAGTATTTACAAACGGTTTTTACTATTCGGGGTGGCAAAAGGCACAAAACATTATTAGTTTAATGAGACTGGACCTGACAGGACTATTTTTCACTAAGACAGTTACGCTCTTATGTTTCTCTTACTGTCCATAATATCCGAAACATTTGTACTCAGAAGGCTATATGCACAGCAATTAAGTTTACTAATATTATAAATGCGAAAGTAACTCTGTCTGTCTGTCCGTCGCGCTTTCACGCCAAAACTAACCGATTTAAATGAAATTTGGTACACAGATAGTCTCGAACCTGAGAAAGGACATAGGCTACTTTTTGCCGCGATAACCGACATCCACGCGGGCGGAGCCGCGGGAATCAACTAGTAATAGATACAAAACAAAAGAATAAAAGGGTATGAAGGACGCGCCGGATGAGAGACAAGTTCAAGAGATATTTAAATAGTTTAGACAAAATAAATATAAAAATATTAAATCTTTCATCTAAGTCTTTAAAACGTGTTGACAGGGCTGTCGTCGAATCAAAGCGCGTTTGTTTTCGTTTCTCTTGCAATAACCATCGCCGATTATTTTTTCTTTCAAACTTTTACCCCCCGTTCACACTAGTCGTAAGTCGCATACGACTAAAAGTCGAAAGTCTGATGTACCTGTTCACACTGCGTCGCGAGTCGTATACGGTAAAGGTCGTAGTTTATGTGAAGCGAACTAGGAAGCAGGGTGGGGAGAGAGGTAACAACGCGCTCGAGTCGATTAGACGCACGACTAGTGTGAACAGCAACAAGCAGGCACCTATGCGAGCACGATTCGACGCGACTTTAGTCTTACGACGGGCGCTGGCCCGTCGGATGGTTTTTTGAGTCGTATTAGACTAAAAATCGCGTCTCATCTAATGTGAACAGCTCCATATAAAGTGTATGGTGACCAGAGCATTCGACTTTTAGTCGTATACGACTTACGACTAGTGTGAACGGGGGGTTATAGACTACTGTTTGCACGAGGCTTTGCTTGTGGTAATCGGTTTTTACCATATGCCCTTTTACGTTCAGCAATTAGTCGGAATTTATTATAACTGCTTTTCTTGACATCTATTTCACAAATCCTTCTACTTTTACAAACTTGTTTCTAATATTAGTAGATAAAACCAATAAGTGTAAAGAAGTATCCATTAATGTGGCATGCTCTATTATAGTATGCTCTCAAAACCGGTATTCCGACTTATCAAAACGCGTCATCAAAACTGCCCCAAACGTGTTCTATTCTTGTGTATAATATTTTTAGACATCACATCCATCTGCGAATGCAAATTATTTTGAGGTAAAGCAGTCAATCAAAAAGTAATTACTAAACATCATCTCGTTGCCGATTCTTAAAATAGAACATACGCAAGTGACTTAAGTTGGTTTCTATCGTTTCCATTTAGTGGCGGTCGCTTGTCAGTGTTCCACGGATGAGTGGCATCTGTCACCAGCCGACTCGCTTGCTTCACACCTAATCTACGAACATCAGAAACATTCATGAATACTGTAAAGTGTAACATGTTTTTTTTTTCTTAACACGTTAATGTCGTGTATCTTTTTGTGACGGAATCAGAAAGGATATTTAAAAGAGTATGAATGCTAAATTCTATTTTAAAATTAAATTTTTCGTTCAAATTGATTTTTTTTTTTTTAAGAATCGGTATATTATTCTTGAATTATAAGTAGCTGTGACTTTGTACCAGTCTGTACTCGTAGTAAGTAAGCCTTGAAAAAATGCGATAAATCTGTAATTACTTTAATGACAAGTGACTAGAACAATGAGAAATCCTTATCTAGATCGTAACGTAAAATCAACGGCGTGGAATAAACAAGCAAGCAAGCAAGAGTTAAGCCCAAACAAATGTAAATAGGTTCTAAGCTGACGTAAGATTTTTGTAGTTAACAATAAGATATATGTCGGTTACAGAATACAAACAGACAGACATAAACCGACAAAGTTGGTAATCGAAGTGTTTTGTTTTCTGATCATAATATAGCAACAACTCTTTGCAAATTAGTCAACTGCGCTTAGAGCATAAGTATGACAAATGCCAGTAATTAATCAAAGCTGCAAGCCTATTAAATTAACGATATATTTTAGTAGTACCGTCAGTAGGCCATCAGCGGAGCATCAACGAAACGCGTCGTCGCGCCCGAGATATTACCGGTGCGTTCCAAGCGCGTTCACCTGCGATCGAGGTGAAGGTCACGCGCGTCATGAACAGAACGCGCCCGAACGCAAATGTCAATGTAAATATTGTAGGTATTCCCGCCAAGCCGGCCATCTTGAATTTCGGCTTGACCGGTTTTGGGATGAGACCCAGAGTTAAATAGCGTCGGAATGTCGACTTTACTGGATTTATTTACGCGTCGAAGATTTGTTTTGATTGCTAAACTCTACCATTGTATGTTTTAGTTTTAGTGTTGCAATAGGTATATTATTTTAGCAAAGCATTAGTTAAATTGGGTAAAGTATTATTAAAACAATACTTAAGTTTATTACTGAGAGTTGTTTCTAGTTTCTAGTAATATGCAAAGCAATAACAACATTGAACACGTGGACGATAACAATATGGCAAGCGGACGGGGGCAAACATTGTAAAACAAATTTGAAGGTCGCGTGAGTGAATCTTAAAGTAAAGCCGAGTTATGATAATTAGATCCTATAAATAATCTGATTTTGTCAACCGCGTGTAGGTAAATTGTGTCGTGTTTTACACGCTAACTAATTTTGATTGTTGCACATAAATTACTCCTAACATGCTAAGTAATTTTAGTTGTATACGTAGAACAAACTTACCCATAGATAAGTATCCAATATAATACGAAACGAACATAATTGTATTTTTTTGTTGTTGTTTTCTTATAAAATAAAGCAACATACGATGCTAATCGAATACGGAACTTTAATTTTTAATAAGACACGTGCAACCACATCGATTTACAAACCGGTTAAACAAGTTCCAAAGTGGTATTTTAAACTTAAATCCCTTTCCGCCCTCTGGACCAGAACAAAGGTACCAATTAAGCTTCATAATCGCTGGCACCCTTATAATTAATACTACAGAAATTAAAACTCCTACAAACGTAGTACAGTACAGACCATACAAAAAATACACAATCGTAGCTTTGAGCTCTACCGAACATTAATTAAGAAGAAAAGAATTTCATAATAAAAAGTCCTATAAGTGCAAAATTAAAAAGAACTCTATGTGTTTAAGAATTAAAGATTAAAATTGTGCAAGAACACCAGTAGGGCAGTATTGAACAAGTAAAGATGAAATAAGAATATCGTGGTTATAAAAAAAACTAACCGAGATTTCGCAATTAAAAATAGAAGTTTGAGATCTCAACAAAACTTGCTGTTTTTGTGGTTTCTTTATAGATCAAATTTTACATTACATTTATTAAGTTGAAAATAAAACTATATCTGTATATCTAATACTTTTTCCGTATTTAACCTTCGACTAAATTGGTTGTAAGAAATAGATAACATCAAATTTTTATGCCAGTTTTGTTTTTCCTTTTTTTAAAAGCTAATGTGTAACAGTAATTGAAGATCTGTTCAGCTGTGTTGTGTCAAGTTTTTGTTTTTATAGTTATTATAAATTACAAAAAAAAAACAAATGAAAATGAAAATAAAACACTAGCATATAAAGGTGTCATTAATTGAAGAGCACATAAGATAGTTTAGTATGAATGTAGTTTGATAGCGTCGGAGTGGGCCAGCGCCGAGTTACTAACGAGGGGAAAAGTGCCTATTTCCGAGGCGTAATGACGTCGTGTCAGCCTTCTAGCTCAGCCAAACACCGAGCTTGAATGCCTAGATAATATTTAGACAACCTCTGTACAATGCTTCAATGGGCGTTTTACACGAATAGGTACGTCTAGGACCATAGTTATTGCTTGTAACATGTATTAGTACAGTTGAAAAAATATCGTAACGCTTTAAAATAGACAGCGCTTAAATATCAAAGTACTTGAAGTGTAAAAGATAATTTTCGTAATTTATTGTAACATAAAATAGATAAAACATTTAAGAAACCCCGAAAAATTTTACAAAGTTGCTGATTACTTTCAAAATGCTGAACTTGTGAAGATCTTCATAAGTTATAGCTAAGACCCATCTCATCGATCGTGTCACGTTTCAAGCAAAAAAACCGTATTATTTTCGGTCCATTCGTTTAGGCGCTACGATGCCACAGACAGAGACACAGACAGAAAAGTCAAAGTTATAACACCCGTCTTTTTGCGTCGAAGGTTAAGGATACTCGATTGCTCTCGTTATCATTCGCTACTGATCTAAGCCTTATTTAAAGTAAACGCAAGAAATGTTTTGAATTGAGTTTTACTAAGGCTTTAAGAAGCTTACTTTTCAGAAGTTAATTATCCGATATAAAAGGTAGTCAATGCCCTTCTCATAATAGATAAAAAAGCCTTTTCATTTTGGTAATTTGTACAAAGGTCTCTTTAAAAGATAGAATTCCTGGAACGAAACTGTTTTAAGTCAAGCCAGATAAGATAAATATATTAATACAAAAATTATTCGCAGATACCTATAAGAAGTAGGTATTACTTAGGTTATCTATCTAATACTTTTATGAAATATTTTTTTACACTAAAAGTTTAATTATTTTTTTTGTTAATCGTTGTACTGACCTTAATAGTTTGATTAATACATATTCAAAAATCAACCGTTCGATTTAATACATGCACAAAATGTTTTGACTGATCTAAATTCAAGAAAAATAATGAAACGTGGCAGAGGAAATAAACATTGGGGAAACATCGAATTGGTCGGACCCTTGTCTGGTGTCCTGAGATTTATTTAAAAAGTTAGTGAACCGTTGCGTGTTTTTTAATCTGCATCTATCGAGTGTATCCTCGAATAACAAATTACATTGGTAACAGTTAGGTCTGCCTTCTTATAAAATAAATTATATCGCCATTTGAGTTTACCTTTAAATTTAGGTGTGTTTTATCTTAAACACTAGCTGTCCCCCGCGACTTTGTTCGCGTGTTTTAGTTTCAACGGTTTTTAATTTTTGAAACATTTTTCATTAATGCTCCGCTCCTATTGGTCGTAGCGTGATGTTATATAGCCTATAGTCTTCCTCAATAAACGGACTATCCAATACAAAAATATTTTTCCAATTCGAACCAGTAGTTCCTGAGATTAGCGCGTTCAAACAAACAAACAAACAAACAAACAAAAAAACTCTTCAGCTTTATAATATTAGTATAGATTTAGTAACTATTCGTTATGTATTTAGCATTCGTGTGTATCGCTAACACATGGAAATATTGACGACTAGAACACACGTTAGGGTCATGACCATTTTCTATTCATAAAAGCAAGGACATGCGACAAAAGTCATATATTCCGACCTCCAAATACTAAACAAAAAAACTGAATATTAATTACAAGATTATGCGCTTGTAAATTTTAAAGGTGTCTTCTCACTGACAGTTGAAGGTATTTAAGATAATCAAAGCGTTAAAATTAAGTGAATGTTTTAATGATGAATGCTCAAACGGTTCTTACTTAAAGCAAAACACTTTATTAAATGTTGCAAGGTATTTCAAACTGTCTTCAATCAATGAGAGAAGAAAAGAGTATGAAAAAGGTCATTCCACTTAATATTAATGGAAATAATAATCAACGATCAAGTAGGTACCTAGTTACAGTGATTTCGCAATATTCTCGAGTTTAAAACACACAGTCCATTCACATCCCATCTATTACTATTTTGCAGCCTTGCAGCGGCTGTATGATATGGTCTTAATAACAATTGCCAGTCATGATTCTTGCAAACTGCAAAAGCAGCACAGCGCTAAAGCAGCTGCATTGTCGTTTATCAATTCTCAGAAGACACATTATTAAAAATATAATCACGTACGCACATTAACCCTAGTATGAGATAGGCGTATGGACAAGAAAGAGAGGTAAGTGTCGGTCGTTCAGGTGTATGCTTTTGATAGAAACGTTGCCTACTTTATTGAAATTGGTAGACCTGCATATGTTTTTGCAAGCTTCATAGACGACATTGAAAAAACAGTGATTAACTTCAAACCAAATTTATAATTAAATGTTGGTGCTATAATATATTGGAATCAGAGTTAGAAAACAATAATGATTAATCATTGAAATTAGTTCTTTCACGCGCTATTGCTACCACTACTATTACTTCTTGACGGGCCTGTTGGTCTAGTGGTTAGTGACCCTGACTGTTAAACTGGAGGTCGTGGGTTCGATTCCCACCCAGGACAAACCTTTATGTCATGAGCACGATCATTTGATCTGTGTCTGGGTGTAATTTGTTTATAATTTGTATGTATTTAGAAATATATAAGTATGTTTATCAGTTGTCTGGTTGCCGTAATACAGACTCTGCCTAGTTTGGTTTCAGATAGCTGTGTGTGAGTTGTCCTAAAATATTATAATAACTACATAGCAACTTGGTTATTCTTTAAAAAGCCACAATTTATTTGTCCTATAATGCACTGCAAACTTTCAGTTAATGGCCAGAAATATTTGTTGTTTTTACACTAGTAAATATACAGCAGGAAAAATATAAATATATGCTAATTGCATTGAACTTTACTCGTCGGCAGTAAGTATAGAAATTAACATATGTTACGTCAATGCTAATAATATGCAAGTAACTTGATAGATAATGTGTTTATGTAAATGATCACGCTATCGCTCAACTTCCTGCACTCATAATTTTTTCAGTTGTTTCGAAGATGACGTGTGACTTGATAGATTTGTTTACAAAACTGTTTCGTTAAAAACTAGTAATAATAGTAAGATAACATAATGTTTTATTTCTATAATTTAAGTACAATTTTACAAAGATTAAAGAAAAATAAATTAAACTATTTATTTAAATCAAAGTTAAAGTTTTTTATATGTATTTTTATTATGTAACTTATTAATTATAGTAGTTTTTTTATTTGTAATTGGACGTGAGAAGGGGGCAAACTTAAGTAGGTTCGTCCTTGTTACGCCAACACTAGTTGTCTCTTAAACTAGGTCAATGTCCTGTATTTAAGGACCCAAAGAAAGCATAAAAATAAGATTTTTCCACACACATCCTTAAATACGTTTGTATAAACATAGGAAAACAATGATCAAGGAATGCTTTACCAAGATTTAAATCAAAGAGTAAACCGCCACCAAACTAGACCAACAACCAATGTTTATGGAGCCAATAAAATACGGGAATAAAAGAGTCACTTTACCACACTCTGAATATACCGTGGTAAGTATATCTTAGAGCATCCGAAGAAACCATCGCAGACAAGCGATTCAACTTTATTGGAATGTTTTGAGGACTTCTGGGTCCTTGACCCGTAAACTTTCTCTAACTTCGGTCACGAAGTACGGAATAATAAATATGGATAAACTTTTCTTTTTGTTACCTCTTTAATCGAAAATCTTGGACACTTGGTCGTAGATTTTATAAGAATATGGCTAAGAATCATTGTTTTGTGTTATAAATATAATTATCATAAGACATTTGGTATCTTTTGGTAATTTATGAAAGTTGAATTATTACTTAAAAACTTTAATGTAAATCTAAGCTTACTGTACAGTAGTAAGCTTAGGTTTACTTAGACTACTATATAAAAATATTCGTTACTCAACGTTCTTAGTTTCAATATAATGTACAGAGTAAGTACTTGTTTCACAAATAAAACAAAACTTATTTCATGACTTCACAATAGTACTAATTTAGACGATAGAATCTAAACTATTTCGAAACAAAGTTATCCGAACTTAACAAATTATTTAACAACTCCATTGAGTGGTGCTAATTAAAACGTTTAGATTCATGCCCTTGATAAACACCCCTTGTTTTTGAGTGAGGACTTGAAATAATAGGTACAATTATTATAACTGTCCGATTAATCACAATCTATAAAAAAGACAAGGTGATGTTTTAGAAGAACCTTACCAAAAAAATATTTCCTGTTTTGTGGTTTACAGATATCCCGTAAACTGATGTTAGGTTTTGTATTGTAGCCATATTTCAACGGCGTGCAGCAATAAATAGAAATAATGCCGGTTGTGAAGAAGATCGTAGCAATATCGAATGAATAAAGGAGAGTTGATTTTTTGCGACCAACCTAAAAGGTTATCTTAAGTACGGAATCCCGCAAACATTATCGTGAAGGCACGGACCCTTCCCTTAAGGTGAGCATTTTTATATGCCCATCAAACCTTACGAGTACCTACAATAAAACACGATTGTTTTCCATTAAGATCGACGTCCACTGCCCTACAAACTAAAAAAATGTACAAACCATTTATTTAGGATCTGTTATGTTATTAAACAATCGTTCCCTCCCCGTAATTGAAAATCAACGGAACGAGCGAAACAGATAGGTGTGACTAATAAATTATTGGAACAGTGCCGAATTTCATAAAAACGTTGAGGACGGTCCGGGAAAGAATTGCATCGTGACAGCTTTTCTATTACAATGTCTGAAGGAAGGCTTAAGGCATCCGACAAAGATGAAAACCTGCAACGCGTGACAGCAAAAATATTTCAATGGAACTGAGGCTTATAATACATAGTTACAGTCCAGAAGAGGGTGTTCACTGAAGAAAATAAATTTTATTTACATTTAAAAAGCGTAGCGGCATCTTTGTCAATTCATTCCCGTCCATCGGTAGGGTCGAACGAACAAATAAAAAGAGATCACTGAGAGCAGGGCACCTACTAGCGACAACAATGAACTCGGAAAGATCTGCTTTGCTTTAATTAAAAGTAAATTGTTCGTACAAGCATTAAACATTTAGATGAGAGCTGTGAACAACTAATTACAGTTACATAGCACTCGATAAAAACCAATGAAGAATGGATGTTTCTTGTTAATTTCTGGTACAGTAGGTCACATCTGGTATGGAACGGGATATTCACATGCAGTGACATTACAATCGTTGTCAGAAATCTTCATTATGAAGTATGTAGGAAAAGAAATGATGAGTTGTTCCTTTAGGCAATGAGTCACACATGCTAACGAAACCTCTCGTACAAAGCAATGTTTAGTGTTACTCAAAAGTTTTCCATAATCGTTTTTACATATTCATCGTGTTGTCAGGGTGCGTTTGAGACGAGACGTCTGTACGAATTTGAATAACAAATGGCTGACATCTGCATGTTTCTAGCGGGGATTTCCTCTGCCGCCCTCAAATCCTGATTCAGAGAAACAATACTGGTCCCTTATGAAACCTGACAAGAGGTCATAACTCGGGCTTAAGGCATTTATCATGCTGAGAAACAAATAATAAAGTCGTTGGGTGTGTTTGTCTTGCGACACAAAATGATGTCAGCATTAACGAAACTCCGACTTGTTTTATTCTGTAATACAAAATAATAATAGGTGCATTATGTATGTATTACCATCGCGTGTAAAAAGTTACTCGTGACACAGAGGCCAGCCAATCAAGGCTACATTACTACTGACAGATAAATAACAATGAAATCACTAATTTTTTTACAAAGTAAAGGGAAATACATCTTTGAATGGCATTGAGGATTTAATTTGTTAATGCATTAACTTTGTTCGTCAAATGGTCGGGAGGTCATCGGACTATACCAATAAATACTTGGGCCTTACGTCACCGGCCGCCAGACATACGCCACTTGAATAACAACGATAGATCCACTACCCAGAACACAATTAAATTTTCCACACGCGCCTCAACACAAGTCAAAACGAAACTACTTAATTCAGAACCCTCCAAAACGCCTCAGTGGCTTTAATAAATTAATATTACGAAAGAAATATTCAGTAGTTTTGGTCCCTACCCAACCATATTTTACTAGGAAGGTATCGAAGAGCAGGGAAACAGGGATCCGCAATTCTCTAGACGACGATTAATTTCCAGGTTGCCGTAGCACTCTGTTATAACCGGGCCGCAAGAAAACCACTAGCGGAACAAAATAAGAGATATTACCTGATTTGTGGAATCATTCTTCATACAAATTGCGTTTGAATATCGCTAGCTCGTTAGGTAGTTTCTATGGCAGGTTAAATTTCTTTTAACTTTTGCGTTCGTCAAGATTTCTTGTGTGGTTTGAAAGGCACGAGTTATGTCGTAAGAGGCCCCCGCCGCCATTTTGCAACATTACGACTGTGATGAGACGGCAAATTGCTCATTTGTCTACCGCGACACTTGCAAAAGCAGTTCTGAGATTGTGTACCTTACGTACCACGAGGTACCTAGGCACGTTGCGCTATGATTTACAAGCTCATGATATCATTATATTTGCAGTTACAAAAAGTTAAATAAATCATTTGAGAGCTAGACAAAAAGTTTTTGCCACAACCATGCAAGCTAAACTCGACGTAATTGTAATGCCATAACTATTCGCACTTATTTTAGCGTATTTACATTAGTACATACCTAAATATGTATACATTACCATAATAATTTATATAAACATGCAAAGTATAATAGCACCAGGATTTTACCAGGTCGACAACCTCGTTAAATTATAAATGTAGGAATAATGAAATTCAACCAAGTAGGTTGTCATTAGGGTAAAAATCCCGACACTCAAAGATACCTTTTGAGTACCAGGGTTTTAGCCATCTTATCCACGTGGAGAGCAGTGACGTCACAATACCCCGGGGCGCTCGTCCTGAAAAACGTTAATTGCACGACACCGACCGTGGCGAGGTACCCGCCTCTATCTCGCATTGCAACCGACATTCCAACAAACTGGACAAAGTGAAATGAACCTTAAACCCAAACACATAAACCATAAATTGAGGTAACTTGTAAAAGTATTTAATATACTTTAAAGTGAACTTCACTTAGCACCTGAAGGCATTAACGATTTAAAAAATAAGAAATAAATAGTGAAAATTTCGCTGGAGAAATATGGTTAAGAATGGCTCAAGATCAAGTCTTAAGTGTTCTTCAAGGCGCGTAGAGTAAGTGGCTATTAAACGGCTCAGATATTTCATGGTTAAGAAAATTTAAACAATGATACTAAGGCATAAATTTTAGCAGAATCGTTTCCTTTAAATAAATAATATAGATCCACTGAAGTATGAAGTGATGTCTCCAGTTTATTTAAAACAAAAATGGGTGTAGTATTGTTTTGTGCAGTTAAAATTTAGGTCAAAGTGCAAAGAACTACATCATCAAGAAACAGACGGGTTAATGTTTAAAACTCCTGAGTATAACTTTTTGTGACCACCGGATATAATGAAGAAATGAGACAAAGAAAAATAATGACGATGAACTCTCTAACAAAAGAATCGGTGAGTAAACTGTAGAAAAAGACGGGAATGAAAACCAACCTTATGTAGGTTAGTTGTCTCCGTTCGAAAAACTTTAAAAAAGATATAATGGATTGAAAAAATTCCGAGCAAAACGAATGAGGAACATAGGAAGCCGAAGAAAGTCAAGAAGAAAGTTAGTTTATTTGTAGATCAAATAAGCCATTAAAAAGTTTCAAAATTTTTATTTACTATCAAGCAAGCGATTCATATTTTGTTTACGTGGATTTCGTTCACTGTAATGAAAAAAACTGATAAGAATTACACAATTACATATGGTGTTTTAAATTTATTAGTGTTACAAAATCTTTAAGATAACTAGTTTATTATACTCTTACTAATTCGTTATATTTTTACCTTGACATCAGTGAATTACTAATCTTAGTAAGGTAAAGAAATACGTTTTATACGCAAAATACGGATATAATATGTTCCAATGAAAGCTTTTCAATTCTCAGAACCAGCCAAAAATAGATTATAATCATCAAGATGTTTAACATAAATGTATGTTAATATCACTACAAGATATTACCGCTATCAACAAATAAATAACATATAAAACGATCGGAAAACGCGTCTAAGAAAATCCTTACAACTACAATCAAGTGAAATAGAACCTAAATACAATTAGGGATAGAAATCGTTGTCGCACAAGCGTGTAACCAATAAAGGGAACGAACGACGCAACAGATCCCCACGAATATGTTCGCAGGCTCACTCCGAGTTACTAACACTCGCAATTCATTTTGTGAACTGAATATATTATACCCGGATAAAAGATAAAGCACCTTTCGCCTTCAGCGTAAGGGTGAATATCAAAGTGAACTGAAGTCGTAGAAATAAGCGAGAATTTTCAGGCTCGACTCCATCGATTCTCGCCTTTACATATGTATAAAAAAAGTCGAGATTCATGTGCAGGGGGTAGCATTTTTACAAATCCCAAATCGCGATCATATGGCAAGGCAGACGATAAATATGTTCGGTGTATTGAAATCATACACCGTCATAAGAAGTCGTAAATTGATCGCAAAGAAGTTAAGTAACTTTATTTGTTAAACTTGTATCAATGTCTAATACGCTTTTAGGACCTTTTTGAGCTTTGCTCATGTATTTATTGAGAGTTAGTAATCAAATTTCTTTCCTATAAAATTTACTTGATCAGGCTTATAGGTATGCAGTACATACCTATAAGGCATTTATCAGGCATGATATTTTGAGAATTTTGAATGTTAAATATGTACTTCTAAAACCATCATAGCTAATATATAAGAATCTAGGGTGGTCAGGACATTTCATATCAATCTTTGAGGATGTCTATGTTGGTAATTGCTAGCTTAAGCATTATTTATTAAATTTAAAATGTTTGTTTTTTCATAGTCGTTGCAGGAAAATAACTTTGCTTTTATTTAGAAATATTCTGGAATATTCTGTAGGCTATTCAGGTTTACTCACGCACATTTTCGGGATCGCCCGACTAGTTTCAGACTCGATAGGAGCTGATGCGGCGGCGGCGGTATCGCGGAGAGAACGAGAATGGTGTGTGAGTAAACCTTGAATATTCCTAAATAATTATGAATACTCCTCACGGAAGTTATTATATAAGCTTTTGTTTGTATTTCTATCAGTTTAAAAAAGACACGTTAATCTGATCCATATTGATCTACACATGTATCGTGGCATAGTAGTTAAATTTTTCCTTAAGACATAATAAAGATAAAGGAATTCTTTCGGTGACCAGCAATACGTATTTTATGTACCTATAACCATTACAGCAAAATTGATTTCAATTTTATGGTTTCTGCTCCCCTGAATCCAATCATTGTTATCGCTTTTGTATGCTGTTAAAATATAATGAGTATGTACGCAATTTAGATTGTGTTCTAAATATCTATTTAATTCTACAGAAGTTAGTCTTTTAACCATCTATCGGCCCTGATTCATTTAAACCCACACTAAACTTATTTTAGGCCATCGGTATCTTTTTCACTAGTACACAATTAACAAAGGACAGACGAAAATTAGAGCTGTCAAATTTAGTTTCCACAAAAATTCTAATTAAATACAAATCTACCGACACGCAGAAACGTGTGCACTAAAACACAGTGATGTTCAACTCGAAAACTGGTTTGACAGTTCTAAGCTAGTTGTAATCCGTTGCCGTCCTTTTCTCACGCTGTATGTTAATAAAAGACAGCAATGGTTTAATTTTGATTTAGCTAATTCGTGCAAATTTTAATCAATTGCTTGAAAAATGCACAGTATAGAGTATGTAGTTACTTCATGTTTTATTCAACAGACATTAAATTATATTTATTATCGTTCTAAAAATAAACTTACTCAATTCTTTAAGCAGGACTCTTTCTACATCTTAATGAACGAACAAATAACAATGAACCTAATCTAAACGATTAGGTTCATTCTTTTTTGTTGCATTCTTCCTTGTTGATGCGAGACAAGACAATAAGTATGTAAAGCAATGTATGTAATATCAATCTGCAGCAGTAACACGTTCGCACCGGCTGACGCTCCGACGCTGAGATACTCATGGATCCTTGCCAGACTTGCCAGCAAATCTTACGACCTACCTACCTACCGTACAACTTGACATCGACCTTTAATGACCACAAATAGCTTGGGATTAAGGGATGAGCCGAAATTCTTGTTGTAAATGTTTTTTTTTTATGCTAAATGTTAGACGTGAGGGTGGCGCAGGATAAGAATTTATCGATAGCAGTTGCTCAACAATGGGACATCATTACTGTGTACCTACTGCTGGGCACAGGTTAAAAAAACAAATACTAAACGCGACTTATCATAAGAAAAAATATGATAGAAATACACTTTCTAATAATATAATATCCTTCATTAGAAATTTTCGCTTCAATACTAATTGACAGGGCGCCATTAAAAAAGTTTACCTTAAGTAAAAGTAAGCTGTCAAAAGAATTATACTTAACTTAAAAAATGTCGCGTTGTTGGTAAACACAAACGGCCTTGCCCATGGATCGATGGGCGTCGTGAATGACTGGGGCATTGAAGCGGGGAACTTCTAATACCAAATGTGAAAGACTACGATTACAAATGTTTTGACGGAGTTGGTAAACTGTAATAATCGTAAGTAAACGATATGCTGTAAAAGTACATATAGAAAAACTTCAAAAATCATTTTTTTTTAAATATAGACCTTGAAATAAAATTATGTTTTAAACGGATTTTTGCGTGGTTTATTTATATTTTAGTTTCGGACTTTACAATGCCTTTTCAGGTGTCATGGTCAACCTTCTGTTTTTGCCTTTAGGTAATAAAAGACACCTCTAACAAGTTGTAATCGAAAAAAGCAACAAGGAAAATGTTAACATTGTCATAAAACATCTAGTTGGTAGTAAGATAGTCTTGCCTATTAAACAAGTTAAACATTGGCTCAAGAAAACTAAAGATTAGATGAAACACAAGTCTCAAGAACTTTAAAGATAAAATAACGGAGCCCGATCACTTGGGATCTTGTTCAACGATCAAAATACTTCAGCTATACTAGGATAGAAGTAAATAAAAGTCTGAAGATACGGAGTTAACTAAGTTGATGATAGAATCGATCATATGGCGGCGTTGCCCTGCCGCATACCCCTCGGGCATACGTCTCTAACACACAAGGATGTCACTTCAGTTCCCATCAGACTTCTAGTGTTTTTCTTGTCTTTCCTTATATACGCAAAAGTGAAAAAGATGAAAAAGAAATACCACACGTATCGTGTCATTAGGAATTGCTAATCAATCCGTTTATTTAAAAGGCAGACGAAATCTGTTTTAAAAATAATAATAAATGTTTAAAAAATTTTATTATTTTTTGAATAATACAAAATTTCAGTTTGCTGTGAATATATAATGTGTGACAGCCCTGCGAACAGGTTCCCGCAACATTAGATACATTCACGATAGTTTCCAAATTCATGTCGTGCATCATGATACTAGATAAAACTTTTTGAAATACACGTGTAACTACTTTAATCTTATACTAATACTGGCAACCCGCCCCGGATTCACACGAGTAGCAATATTACGTTACTCAGGGATAAAGTAGTATTCTATTGGTGAAAGAATTTTTAAAATCGGTCTAGCATTTAATGATTTTTTTTCTTTCCTCTTTATAATAATAGTAAAGGTATATCTTTATAAGTTTAACGAACATATAGTATTAAAGTCGACTCTTAGATAATGCCTTCTGAGATTAAGTCCGCCTATGTACTGTGCATTAAGTATTAAATAAATTAATAAAGTCATAATTTAAATTGTTTTAGTAGGTATGCATTGATTGATGTTACATAAATATTTTATACGTAATTTTAGAGCTTATCACGCTCTCTTTGGTATACGATAAAAAGGTACCTGCGGAATATTTAGGAAATTTGGTTCAATGACTTCTTTACATAATCTATCGCTTGAGAATTTTAAACCCTAATAAACATAAACATTAAATGTAAAATTGCTTAAATCCAACGCTTAACCTATTTTAGCCCATCTTCAGGTTTGTTAATTGAATTTTAACGTCATCAACAGACAGGACATTGCTGCCAATGCCCCAGGCATAATTTCTTATAGCCGCTAAAGAAATAGAGTCGTTCATAAAACTGAGAATAAAACTGTACCTACTGTTAAACTGTTCTGATTACTAGACAAAGTACACTTGACTAGTTGTCATTAGCGCTTCCACCTGAGTGACTCTCAGTCACAGCCAAAAATACTTTCCTATGTTATTCAAGTTTGCTCTATAACCAATTAAATTAAAATTGATTCAATGGTGTAGCCGTGTTAGACGAACAAACGAGCAGACAGGCTTGAGAATTAGGGGTGCGGGCTATTGTTTTTTATTTACGCGTCATATAGGTAATTAAAAATTAATAGAAACGTATTTCTTTTTTTAATAAAACTAACAGTAAGGAAGATACGGTGAATGGAAATGTCGCGTGACGTCAGTTGTAGCTACAATTTTTACCCACAAGACCCACCTTCTCCTGAACTTTAAAGCGCTTTAACTTGTCATTTTTTATTGATTTGATAAAAGAAAAATACGAGTTTTTTTTGCTGGCGGACTAAATGGATATTTCTTTTTATACCCAGTCCCCTATTATGACATTACTATGGATTTTATTTGTTCTATACGTACTTAGCATCTATACCTGTAATCTGAAGGTAAAATGTATATAATTGTTAAGTTATTTTAACTGGGGTATTATAATGTAGACATGTAGCGTTTCCCTACCCGCCGGCTATATGTTATAGCCATGGTAGTAATATATTTACACCCGTGTTCGGTTACGGCGACAACTTTATAACTTGTGGAGTACTGTATAACAGAGATTTAGCACCGAATATCAAGAATTTACTTTAAAACCTCCGTCTATATATAGCAGCGTATGATCGTCGTGCTGATAGTATAATCAGCACCATTACATGTTATTTTGATATTGACAGCACTTTTATTTAGAATAATAATAATATTATAATAATACCAGCCTACAAATGTGCCACTGCTGGGCACAGGCCTCTTCTCATATAGAGAAGGAACGAGCATTGATCACTACGCTTGCTCTTTGTGGGTTGGCGATTTCAGATTAAATTTTTTGGAATCCAGGTTTCCTCACGATGAATATATTTATAATATTTCTTTTTAATTCTGTTTGACAGGCGGATCACTGCACTACCGTTAATGTATTAAAACTTCAGTATTTGAATCTTGACACAGTTAAAAAATGAAAATGTTTATCAGGTGCATGAGACAGCAAATTAGTGAAATTGTAATTATTTTATTGAGCAATAAAAATTACGCGAGTCATAGAAGAAAATCGGTGTGAGTGCCAAACCACAGTTGCCGTAACAATAGTGAGTTAAAAGCGAATAAATCACTGAGACTGACTGGTTGCCAGCCCATCACCTCGTTCCTAATATAGCACAAGAACACTACCAAAACATCGACTATTCATCTTCATGTATGTGCTTCTACTAAATATCATAACTCAAAACATTCGACCTTTTTAAATAAAACAAATGAAAACAGGAACAAGTAGCACGAATAAATGTAAATCTATTTAAATTCTGTATTCAAACTTATGCAATTTAATTACCATTGCTCGCAATTTCAGAGATTATAGGTCATACAGATAGAGTAAACCCTGATACCTAAACTAGGAGATCCTATGACTTAGGGGTCAGTGTTGAAAAACCTTTACTAAATAAGTGTGTTCTATCGGCATACAAAATCATGGCAACTGATTTGAAAGTAAATTTGTAAAGTTTGACTATACCAAATTCCCATCTAATATTATATCTATGAGCAAATCACCTTTTATTCGAAACCTAATAACCTAAAACAACAAAAGATCCACCAAATCTCAATAAACAAGGCAAACATGTGTTCCCAAATATCTCGAAACAAAAAAGAAACGAGATCCGAGCAAAAAAATACACTCAAATCCCATTCGTCGCACCTCACAACAGTAAAAGAAATAACGCACGAACTAAAGGTAAAAGAAATAATTGAAGGACATTTAGTACTCGGTGGCTGGCCAGGGTCATTCTCTTTGATTGCCATCTCAAGGGTCCCTTATTTACAGAGCAACCCTAAAGGAAGTCACACTAACATTCTATATTCGTTTCCCTTAGAACAATTTATATGGATATGGGTAATTCTAGTAGTGAAAATCAGATGAATTATATAAAAAAAATGGATTTAAAGTATATTATAAAGATTCACAAATTGCGCAAAAGCAAGATGAAAATACCTCGATTTTAAACAAGTAAGAACGTCGTATCATAGGTATGTTAAACGATGATCTAACATTTATAGAACAGTGACATTCAAGCAATAGATAAACAACATAATCATTTGTATGTGCAGCGAGCACTTTAAGGAACGTCTAAATATTTTCGGCTCAGTCAGTTGAAGCTAGTCTCACCAGTTAGACGCCGAATGATCTAATACTATCAAATTGGTAGTCAAGTCATCGATTGTAAAGTATCTATAATAGTCACATTTGAACGTCATGCATGCGCGTGCAGATCCATCACGACTTCTTACTTCATTGCTTCTAACCAGCAGTTCACAATAAAATGCATATTATATTTAAATTAATTCACGATTTAAATTAGGTACGCGGATAGAACAATTAATATTGAATTACGAAATTTTTGACGTATGTTAATGTGTATTAAGTGTAGTAGTGAATTTTACAAGTTTTATTTATTAATTCTATTCGAAGTAAGTCTTCAGAAATTTGACAAAACAAGCACTTAAGCCAAGTGTTAATGAGGAAGTTGGAACGGGAAGGTTTCCCCGAAAATGTTCTCAAAATTGTATGTCAAGAGTACTCATATCGCCCTCCACACATTCCATTCATTCTTTTCGCCTTTCTATGTCCCATAAACCGCACTTCGTCATATTCACACCCTTACCTGTCTTTCGTAGAACGAACATATTCAAGAACATGAAAGTATCATCAATACGATACGATAGACTTTTCTGCATACAAGATAGCACGTCGATAGCTTATGAAATATGCTACGGCGGCATTGAATGTGATGTTGTATCGATTCGCTCATGACATAAAGCGTGCGGTTGCCGCATCCGACTCTTGTCTCCCAGCGTCCCATATCGTCGAACAACAATATAGCCACAATGCGGTCGCCACAACACCACGTTATAATGGAGTAACGTAATCAAAAGAGGCTTAAACCAATTTCAGCAATTTTGTACTACGGTTTTAATCAGCGATGTTTGGTTTAGATTTTCGTTGATTTCCTTTGTGTGTGTTTTTTTTGTACCTGATTCTGTTGTTCGCTAACTAATTTGATGTTTGTCCATTTCTAACAAAAACACTCCTATCAAATTAGTTCACGTGTCTGTAATCAAGGTGAATTTGGGCTTCATCGCGTTTCGTGTCACTTGTGAATGGCATAGTTTGAGCGTTCTGAATGTTTTGTAACTTTTTTATTAGGATTGTAGGAGAGATTAAATATAGCGCGATTTAGACGTAGGTATTTAGAACTATTTGCAATAGAATTAGGGGCATTATCTATATGTGATAAGCAATTGCTTCTTAGGTGTTAACCGAAAAATAGAACCTACAGATAAGCGTGTACAGTAGGGGAGATTAACACAGATTAATTTTAATGCGTAGGTACATCTAGTGAAATATGAACTGCGTTGGTCAAGATAATGGGTCCGTCGTCACATAAATAAAGTATTTTCTAACAAAATTGTTCTTCTGTGGGCGAGTTTATTACCAGTGTTTGTCGATTTCAGAACTCCAAATATTTTGTAATCCTGACTACAAAATGAAAACGCTGACCTTTAAGACTTTAAGCCGTATTATGCTTGTAAAAATGGACATGTGTGAGTTGTCGACGTAAGAGGACTAAAAAATAGCTCCGGGATTATGAACACACGAATAGTCCAAAATAATTTCAATTTAAATTTACATGCCTCCTACATAATTAACTTCTTTACCAAAAGTAACAGTTTGTTCTATATACAGATTGATTGTTTACATTACAATTAATACGCATGAGTTTACATTAAAAACAAAAAACTTATAGGTAACTACCTAAAACAACTCTTTTGGGTCAACGAACCAAATCAATCCTGGCCTTCAAAACAAAAACTTTTCCACGTTACAAAGAAAAATAATTAAAGATTTATTTTAATTCTACGCCTTCAGTCAGTAGCATTTTTAATTGAGGAACGAACATTCAAAGCTTCCCATTAATAATATTTAGAGTAGGATGCAGTGCATCAAGTTGTCGCTTGTTAGAAGCTCACCTATGATTTTATCGCCCTCGGACCCCAATCAGCAGACAGGAACGGTTTACTGCGGGCATCTGTCATTAGTCATGCACAATTTTGATGTTTATCAACCAGACGAAACTGGTGTAAGCGGAGATTGTTGATT
The DNA here is from genome assembly GCA_932294365.1 of Diachrysia chrysitis. Lineage (NCBI taxonomy): Eukaryota > Metazoa > Arthropoda > Insecta > Lepidoptera > Noctuidae > Diachrysia > Diachrysia chrysitis. Next base: position 9,897,096 of record OW028645.1, read on the forward strand.
GTACTCCTTGGTGTTTGTCGGTTGTCAGTAACTTGGTGTGACTTTTGAGGTGAAATACAACTCAAAGTAACCGAATGTAGAAATTAAAAAAATCAAAGATAATAATGCAGCATAATGAACGAATAAGTACTAATAATGTTACATAATATAGGTTCTCTCTCAAGATAATTGATTGAAGTAGATAAGCCACCAGAATGAAAATAAAACTTAACATCCAAACTATGTAATTTAATAAAGCAACTTATCAATCAAAACTTTATTTACTTAATTCATTTGTTTTCCTAATGAAAATAAATAAAATCTCAAAAAAAATAAACAAGGGACCGTTTTATACGTTCACACTCGTAAAGTTGTTTAAACTTCATCACGTAGTAACCTGAATTTCGTCAGTTCATTTATCGATTTCTTCGCCAAGCACCCGAACTTAATTAAATAAGTAATACGATCAAGTTCCTGCATAACTAATACACACTCCTTCGGAGACGCGACCTCATTCATTTCCCTCCGACGCTTCATCATGCAAGGTAAAATAGTTTCTATCATCATTTGTTGGTGCCATTAACGTTAGCGAGCTTTAATTCAAATATGAATGAATGCATAACTGACGTGCTATGGAAAACTGACTCTTACTACCAACAGTGTAGGGTTAATTTAAATTAATGGCTGAACAAAGTCCCGCTGTGGAACGGACACAATACAGTGAACACCATCAGAGCTAGTGGTTCACTGTTACAGGAATATGTAAAGCGTCCCGAGGGTGTCACCACTACACGCCAACATGCTACAATGATGTTTTTATACATAATGTTTGTAGTTCCATACAAAATTGTGCTTTGTCTAGCTCGCAAACAAGCGCCACTGCCGACGTAGGTCAAACAAAACAATTACCAACATGAATACCCATTATTACCCATTCATGTTACGTTATCAACTTGCGTTTTAAACATCACGCTACGTCATTATTTTATCGGTCCCTTCGCTCCGCGACAAAATCGGAATAACAAATATTTATAGATCAACAACTGTTCGTTGTCTTTCCACATTACGAATAGTAGGAAATACTTGACCCTGAATTCTTCGAATGGTTTTTGCATTCGTTCTGTAGCCGCACCAAGGCCGAGCTAATTAGGAATGTAAGATACTCAGGTTATTAACTCCGACTTTATTTTAATACAGTATTTTGGTTTAAGTCACACACAGGGGCGGCGGTAATTAGGTGTACGTAAAGCCAATTACAGTAACTTATAGGAGTTCCTTTTGTCGCTGTTTTGTGTAAATTTTCGTTGGAAGAATTCGAGAAAATACACATGTCAGCAATGTGAGCATCTTTCGTTTAAAATATAGCGACGCGGCGGTACACTTGTAACAGCAATTTATTGGACAATTTGTATTCATTAACAAAGTGAGAAAGGCTCAATAGGTGTTCGTAACCAGGATTTAACGTCTTAGTTCCCACTGGGAGTGAGGCCCGCTCTTGTTCTGGGGAATTTTCCCGAAACATTCCTGGGACGAATTCCCGACAAAAGTTGGGCCGAGCGTCGCTTAAATAGGTTGGCGATTGTATGCGTACTGTTTGGTTCAAGTTTTATTACACATCACCAATTCTAACACTTACAACTCTATATATCTACTTGGTTTATTGATTTTGAAGTTAAACTAAATCTCACACGTTAATAATTAGACCACAAAATACAATCGTATTATATTAAGCCTCCTAATTCAATTATCCAGTTAATGCCAAGTTCAATGAACACATTGTACTTAGGAGGTATCCGAACCAGTACGCCCGGTTGTCAAAGATTTACAATTGCTAAACCACTTTGTGCGGTATGCCGTTTGTAAAGCTGTTAAATGATGTGTATAACTTGATTACCTTTGGAAAATATAACCTAGTAACCATGGCCTCTCACAATGTCGTGCTTACAGACACGCAGGATGATATCATCAGGAGTACGCCATCCCTGACCATCACATCATCTGTTATGAGCCATTCTTACCCAATGCTCTAACAATAAACCATTGTCAAATACGATTTCAAGCACGAAATTAGTGCCATACATTGACCGCGAGACAATACCAACAAAATAGCGTTCCTTATTAATTACCGTATTGACCCAATTCATTAGATATCATCGTGTGAACAAGAACATTAACGACATCAGTATTTTTTTTATACGTTGTTTTTCGTTCACATTTTACAAATCATTTGGCATTCGACATTGAAGTACCATCGAGACATAAGCATTCAGGTCACCATGCAGATTTATACATATAAGTGGTAATTCTTATTTAAGTAGAACATTTAATATTGCACACAACACAAGGCATCGCAAAGCAATGAATCGTGCTGGTCCCACGACCGCGGCGCGCCCGCATTCAGATTCATTAACAAGGCTAACCATTGTTTATGATTCACAATCCATACACACATTCTCTTAACGAACATTGTATTAAATAAAAAGACTTCTGTAAACATTATCTGAATAAATCGTTACTAAACAAGCTTCTTCATTGGCGTTTCTTAAATTAAATTATCCCTTCGAAGGATTTTTTATGACATAACATTCTTAAGAGGTGTTTAAAAAAGAAATTATCTGAAACCGTAGGGAACGCTTCTCATTTAGTGAAAATATTGCAACAGGAAAAACGGTTTACAGCGTAACGCGATCGGAGCCACGGGAGATTTCTTTGCATCAAAGATTTCCCACTAATTGGGAGGAAACGGCTAAGACCCTATTTTACGACGGTATAACCGTCTTTCAAGAATGATCCAATATATCATGATTACAGATATCTTGATATATTTGTCGTATCACTGACATATTGACAGATCCCAGATAGATAAATAATTCGGGGCATCTCCGGCTGATATCCGCGATAACTCGAGAGAACCGAATCTGATAAGAGATCAGAACACGAATATAAAATTCGCATAAAATTTAACGACACCGGTTTCGTTTTTCATTCAAAGCTAGTTATTTAACGTCTGCATACAAATTAAATTGTATTTCAGATTTCTAAAATAAACTATGAACAGTAACTATCCAATGCAGAGATATATGATCATTTCCTGTTAACGATGGAGTAAATGTAATCGATTTTTGGAAGTTGTCCAATTTTTTTTCTCTAACTGTATTCTTGTGGCTGGCACTAGTTATCACTGAATGATATTTGATTCCTCGTAGAAAATTAATTCTAATATTAGGACGTTACATTCGCTCTTTTGATGTTAAGACTGACACGAAAAATATTGTTACACATAAAAAACGTCGCCATTGTTCCCAACGAGAGCAAGATGGGACAAATGTACTAAGTACCTAATTTAAATTTTAGAAAATACAAACCTTGGAATAAATTGAACACGGACGTTTAGCATGCTGATAAGAAGATATATGTAGTTATAATATATACTAATCACGTTCTATATTTAGGTAGGTATCAAAATCTTGAGTCTGTAAGTGAAGGTCACAGTCGCAATCCGTCACGTGAGGCCAGTAATTTTAAGCCATTAACCGATACGCTCCATGACTCACACACAGACACTGGCCCCCTACGTTTACAAAGACATCTCGTTATGAAACTTTACACTTCTTTACCATATCAAGAGACTCAATAATAAACTTAAAGAGATTTTTAAATTAACATTTTATGTACGATAGCACTTCGTCTGCATTACTTGGTACATGTTAATTTAGACGAGATGTAAGAAAATATTTCGTTGGAATCCAAGAGAAATGTAGTGAATGTGGGGCGTTCGTGAACACAAATATCTCTACCCAATGAACCCCAAACAGAAAGAAGTTGAGATAAATATTAAATGAAAATGCGGCTTCTATTTTTGAGAGTATGCAAGTGGTCATAACTGAAATAGAGCAAACAAAAATAATTTAAGAGAGACAGAGGGTAATGGCCTGGCTTTTTATGAACCACGATATAATTTATATAAAATTTATTATATGACCATTTAGAACTGAGATTAACCAGGACGGCCGACAGACGGTTAAAGCGTTGCTCAGTCGACCTGTAATTAGTTTAAATTCCAAACTTTAAACTGTGGACGTGCAGGTTTGTTGATACGTGCGTTATATAATACAAACACATTACTTGCTAATTAATAGACATTTGGATAACTTAATCAAGTGCTGTAGTCTGGCATTATAGAATACAGAATTTAAAAATAAGGTAGAAAAAAATATACGACAGTAATAATATAATCTTTATACTGGTAATAATATAAATCCTACTTGTCGTAATATTAAAAGGTGATGCAAATCTCACTATATTACATTTTATTTTATTATTAAAACAACATTTAACACTTTATAAATCATAAAATCTTAACTAATGTGACTATATAGATATAATTTCCACTTAATAATCCCCAAACTTTAATCAGGAAAGGAAAGATTCGAGGTAACTGAAATATACTGTTAACCTAACTAGACATGTGCCGTCGAAGTATCAGTTTAGTAGTTGCTAACTAATTTACGTCAAGCTCCGAAGCGGGCGTGAACTTCTGATCGCTACTTATTCCCCCAATTATAACTTCCACCGCATTACATTTACACCCTCATTATTAACGCTTTTAATGACTCCTAACAATTTAATACTGCAAAAAGTTGGCAACGTAAAAAGGAGCTCGGAAAAATTAACTGAAAACGGATAGGCCTTTGATTTAAGGTTGGCTATTTTAAATCATATTAAATTTTGATTTGAGATTTAATTTAGGATAATCTTGACCGATAGTAACCCAGCGATGGAAGCGTGGGAATAATGATGGAGTTGTTTTGAATTCATTTGACACCTGTTGCGTATTCAGCTAATCCAAATGATCATAAGTCTGTATTGTATCAAAATAAAATTTATTGTCTCGTACTGAAATGTTTGTCTTAAACTATATACATTTTGTTAAACAAGAAAATTACCATTTTCCATCTTAGGTGTTATAATCCAAAGTTAGGTATTATAGCAGAAAGGTGGAGTAGCTCAAGTACTAACCATTTACTTCGATAATTTTAATCTATTAAGGAAGTATCACCGTGAAATTGTTAATTATAATCGAATATAATTCCGAATTAAGTTATGCAACAGAACTTTATCCTATTGAAGACAGCGGTGAGCAAATATTGATCTTATTATACCAAGTAGGGAAGGATTATGTTTAAGAGCTTACTAATTAGAGAGATAACCTCCTTAACAATCCACCGATCCTATATAAACAAACCCAAGACTTAATAAACAATCAAATCCATCTAAGGAACCCCAAGATAAAAGCGTATTACGGAATCCATTTACTAATCACAGTTGTGTACGTGAAATGCTATTTAAATACGTTACTATTATCAGAATTGATTTTCAAACGCATATAAACTTAATTTGTATTAGCTAGCTTTTTTTGTTTGGATTAAATTGTCGGATTAAAGAAACAGCAGTCAATGTATTAGCTTTCTAGCGTTTCACGCGAATAACAGTTACGAAGGAACACGGTGTAGTACACAGGTATTAGGTATCGGATTAGAAATCAACGAATGCTCATTTACGATAACGATTGTTACAAGTACTCGTATTTGCATTTTATTGATTACGAAGTGTTAAAACTCCGTAGTAAATCTGCTAGCGGTAAAACTATATGGTATGCAAAAAGGTTTCAATCTCGCCTTGTTTTTTTAAAAAAGATCGCTTTTTCAGCGTACTGTGACCTATAGGTATTATAAATCTGTATATGACGTCCAGTGTTCCATTTTCGAGCATTAAAAATGTGCCATTATTATCCCTTGTGTACTGAGCCGTTTAAATGTATGTACACACTAACTAACGAGTCGTGAGCACACAGATACTCGGTGACATAGTTACTGGTAATGTTTTATTTTAAATTTCGGTTTGTAGTTATATAAAAGGTCGCATATCGCCTTATAGAGGTCATTGTGGGTTGAAAATGCCTGCAGTTATACATTTTAAAGTTGCTTTCAAACCAAATGTACACATGAGTCAAAAAAAATACTAAGCACTTCCTTGAATTCGGAGGAGAATTCTGGAATATTACCGGTAACAACGGATGGCTTCTGTCTTCCTTATTTCAAGAATAACTTAATTGAATATAAAATTTTACATGGTACCTAATTACGTGCCAAAATCATTTAAAACCCTACAGGTTATTTAAAAGCGTAAGTGCAATGAAATAGTGACCTTGTCAAAATCATAGAACCGAATCGAGAGACTGTTCCCGTTTCTAATTTACGAATCCGCGACATAAGTTATAGCGCCGTAAATGACAATTGTTAAATTTATAGCCCATTATTTTATTGTTTAGCTAGCTGTGAGTATATTGACGATACGCTTCATGTTACGCGATGACGTCAAGGAAAAGCTTAGGCGTAATCAACATCCCACAGATGTAATAATAGAACAAACAGTATGGATTACATACGGTAATAAATATTTTCATGTGATGTGATAAAGATCAAACATATTATTGATTTTAGTCTATTATTTTTAAGAAGGTACGTATTATAACACCTTATTCTCATTTTAGACAATATGGCTGATTAGTTCGGTAGACTTTAATTTTGTTCTATATTTCAATCCTAGATTGACACTGAGTACTTTTACCTCGTATCGCTAAGAAATTTCCACGCATGCGCAGTTGCGGTCACAGCTAGTAACCAATAAACTGAGTTAAAGCGCCTGTCTGTTCGTATGGCGAACTGATTTGAACGCAGCTTGCAACGTTCGTGACCAAACCGATCTATAAATTAACACACGGCATAAAACAATTGATCAATTGTGGCACACGTCATACTCACGTAATATTTTTTCATGGCATCTATAAATCAAATTAATAAAATATGCCAGAGATCGGAAAACCTATCTTACAAAACTACTGCTTATTGTGAAATATATTAGTTTTTTATTTTTATTTCGTGCAATCTAGAAGCCTAAATATTAAAAACATTTGAAAATACTCTACCATGTTTGTTCACTATTTTCAGGACAAATTGTTAACGTTAAAACAAGGTTTACGCTTACCAATCTATCGTAGAACCTCCAACGATATCCGAAGTCCAAAATATCGTATGCAATAGACACATCGACGTAGCAATTTATCCGGCGACACCGATATATTGAGAGGTAAATGGTAGGTTTAAAAAATCCTCTTTTAAACCGCCCCGTAGGTTCGTTTTCTAATAACCTGCGAAATCGAATAATTTGAGACTATTACGTATTTCAAATTTGATACAAGCGTTAATTTTACAGAAAAAAATGCGACTGCAAAAGTGAAACAAAACACATCTGATTCCAAATTTTTATACTTTGACAGAACAAAAATAATACATGACAAACACTGTCCAACGCTTGACTTCGTTTAAAATAAGAACGCGGCCGCCCGAACATCTTGTCCCAAGTTGCATTATTTCAGAATAAAATCCGGTATTTTCCTAGAAACCTTATGCAAAGGCTTTTAAGTTAAACGACTTATGAAGAAACAGTTCTAGTCCCGGTGCTATTCAAAAATATTTGTACTTCATATAAATATGGATTTACGGCGTAATATCTACGTCTCTGTGGTTCTATGCTGCATTATCAAAAAGCCAGCACATTATTGACAGACGCGGCTTATGCACTCCTGACGCCGCAATCCTCGTTGGCTACATCAACAAAACACACACAAGCAAATATCAATCAATTAGTCTACTAACGTATAACTAAACATAAATGTCCGTTGATGCGCAATTATAAGTCATCTATACATTTTATTAGCGTCGTTCACATCACAGTAAAAACGTCCGAAAGTCCAACAGAAAAGAAAATCAGATGCTTGGCGTACTGTATACGATAATATATTTGTTGTGAATCCTCGGAAAAACTGTTCATCCGACCGTGCGTGCCTTCCGTACCGTTATCAAGAAAATACGGCTCCGTAAAACTTTGATATCACACTGAAAATACCGATAAAGTAGTAACATATATAAGTCAATTCATGATTTCGGGGTTATGAACAAGACATAAAAGCCGAAAGTGAAGTACTCTGAAAGATAGGTAAAAAAGAGAATAAAGGGACATCTGAGCACATCAATATTTTATACGGGTACACATATTTTATAAGAAAATCTAAGAAAGAGCTGCTTGAATAGAAATTTAAAAGCTTTACTTGAGTTTACAATTCCTGCACTCCATATTAAAGTAAGTAGCTCTTTCAGTGGCGCATTGGTCCGGCGAAATTCTAATGTGCACCGGGATTTATGGGCGACTGGCAATGTATAATATGAATACGGGTTTAAGAGTGCCGTTCAATATGCGTGGAGTATAGGCTAAAAGCATCGTGCTATTATGTCCCATACGATCCCAGCTATAACCCGATTTCTAGACTATTAACGATTATGGCAGGAAGCAAACATGTCCTGATTCGCTTTACAGTCTTCTGAAGCTATTACTCTTCTTGTATTTATATCATAGGTACTTAAATCTGTCTCCTTGCAGCAAGTACATAAATTGCATTCCGGATTCTATTATATTCTATTTTATATTCTATTCTACCTTCGTCGATATGTTCGAGTTAAGATTTTTCATACTCGCGTTGGAGAAACCGATAAAAGAGGTCCAAAAAGTCTAGCCCACGGGGATTGCGTCTCCCGCACTAACAAAACCTTGTTTCAGTGCCTATGCTCTGCGAATAAATGCGATCTGAATATATTATCGGGCGCATTACGTACGATTCGCTTGAGGCGCGTATCTACCCGAGGCTGCAGAATTCAGTTGCACACTTTTCCAACTTCATCCTCGCCTGGTACAAAGACATCTCTTTTATAGTGCACAAGTATTATCAGCCGCCCGAAATATAATACAAAATGCTTTACATTTTGCAGAAGCGTGGTAATGGCTTTGGAACGAAATAAAGTTGGTGTTAAATTTGAATCGTCGAGAACGGCTCAATCTGGCATTTGAAGATTTAGGAAAGCTGGCCTATAGTTAAGGTCTCATCGAATGTCAAAACACTACGAGTTAGCGAACTACGCTTAGTTAACTTCAATCGGGTAGCGCCAACGCGGGGGTGAGGCCGAACCGTAATTAATTACTGCTGTCGCTGACAAGCGAAGGCTGCTAAGTACCTATCGTTTCATAAATAAACTGTATAGGTTTATGTAGGTACAGCTGTAGGCTGGCACTAAACCAGTATTAATGGCAGCTTCACGTACGTGATTGCGCAGCATTATAAAAGCTTTTGGTTTTTACTACAGTCATATAATCTATCTTACTTTTATTACGATCATGTGATTTGTTGAATGTATTCGTGACGTAAATCAAAAGAAATCTAATTATTAAAATATGTATGAAGTTGAAGGGAACAATATTCATTCATCCGTAGACATGTCCTTAAAGAAATAAATCACATTTCAAATAAGCGCCGAAAGGTAAAATGCAAACAGAGACGCTCGTCCTAACAAAATAAGGACAGTAAACATATATAAATGTGGTTCTCTCAAGGCGCTGGCACTCAAATCTATCTCTTACGTCCCCCCTTCCAATCCTACGCTCCACCAAAAAACAATGTATAAAGGAAATATTTTCCCAAATGATTTCACATCGTTTTAACCACAAAAAAACTCGAGCAGTTGAACGAGAACGAAAGTGGACTAGTTAGTTTATTCATGAATTCGGCCCCAACCGAAATCGAACATCAAGTAGTTACTTATACGTCAGTTTTAAAAAGACTAACTACTCAAACTGAGCTTATCTAAGTCACAGTAAGCGAGCCAACTGTATAAGTAATTACTTAATAGATATTCGAATCCAATCGGTACGCCCTACTTATTTATTCATTGTCTATTTCGATTTCATTTGGTTAGACAAAGAACGTCTCGTTATCTGTTTTCTATTATAGTGTAATAAGCATTTATTCAATACGAACGTTGGGCTTCCTTAAATACAGGGATCTAACTACCTGAAGTGCACGCGCCACGAATTCTCCACCAAAACTTTTTGTGTGAAAAACAAAACTTTTATAGCGTCTGTTTTTTGCGGCTAGTTTTTGTATCTCATGCAGTAACACATTTTGAGTTGACTTAGGTTCATAAAAAGTTCTCCTATTATAAAATCCAATGAATATTCCTTGTTGCGTAATATCAAATAACCGGTGTAGACATCCACTTCAATCGATGACATCACCAAATAAATCTGTCCGTCTGTCGAGGAATCGGATGGCGGGACTCGCCCGGATCCGGTTGTTAAGCTCAATCGAAACTATTTTTATTACGCTTGGTACCATAAAACTATTTTTCATCATTTCATTTATGACTCGAGAGTTGTTAGTCTACCATATTATATCTAACACATGTAGATAAATCAGGATATTTTTGTTGATGTCAAGATTTCTATTAATTTTTACTATAACATCGGGAAGGAAAAATCCGTGATAAATAAATAAGTCCATTGATACCAACTAAATAACTTTTATGACTTCATTTTCTCGCCTTAAACTAAGCTATCAATTCATCCGGACCTAGAGAAGCGGCCATCAATTCAGCTAACGCAGACATATTCTGTTTTATGGCACTCAGTTACTAGTTTCAACAAGTGTCAGAATTATGTTCGGGAGTCGACCAAAAATGTGGACGAAAGCCCCAAGTGTGACAAATAGAAGTATCCGTGGAATTACAATCCTGATTTAACCTTACGTTATTCAATACCTTATGGTTCATACGTAAGGAGCCTGGTGTAATGTCTAGATGAGGTTGTTATATAGTCTTTGATACCTCCCACAGGGGTATAAAACTTGCTCGAATGCCTGCACTCCATCGCTTCCTAAGGGACGAAAGCCAATTACATAGTTGCTTACAAGATATAGCTAGAGACGCAATATGATCCGTCTTTCGCGGCAGTTTTCATTCGGAAGTTGGATGACGAAGAAAAGTTGCTAAGTATCACTTGTGCCTCGACAAGGGTGTAAGGCGCAATGCCACTGGGAACGTAAGTTCTTACTCGTCTATACTTTGAAACATTCTTTAATGACACTAATTGCGATTTTCTCGTTTCTTTGTTGGATGGAGTAAATATGCGGACTATGAATAGCAAGATAGGTAAGCTCTTTGTTCTGAAAGTATTTGTACCTTCGTCACTAAATTTTGACTTGAGTGTCGGCGTATACGCGGTATACGTCGGCATACACAAAAAAGCCTAAGAAATGTATTCCCAAAATTTAAAACAACGTCCGTTAATACTATGGACAAAGTGAAGAAACTTGCTGAGAATAGAAACGAAGAAAAGATGCCACAATGAGAAGAATTAATGCTCTTAAATTTATGATAATGTTGATAAATTGCTGTAATTTTTACTTGCCAAGCCCTCTGAATTTACAGTAAGTAATGAAAGAATCATAACACTGTATTACAGTGCTTCAACAAACAAAAATATAAACTTTTGCTACTAAACTGGGTGCTTGAACAAACTTTACGCAACATAACCCGTTGAACTTTGAGTCGCATGGATTTTGTATTACATTTGTTTTGGTTATGCACTCTCTAATGTGCACGTTTTAAGTTCTTACATAAATAACTTGAGTCGACTCCCGCGACTGACATTTGACCTCGCCTTAAGTATTACATGGCATGGCATTCATTGCGTTGTTTCTAAGTAACAATTATTAACTCTACTAAGTGTAATGTGCAAACGACGATGAGTTGCAAACAATTATCATTGTTAGAATGAGCTAAAGAGAATATATCAATTGAAAAAAACCGGCCAAGTGCGAGTCAGACTCGCGCACCGAGGGTTCCGTACAAACCTGTAGGTATATAAGTAAAAGTTATGGTATTTTTATTGCTAAATGAAATCCATAACATAACAATGTGGAAAGCTGACGGTACCTTGTCAATACATATATGAAAACATTATGTATGTTCGGAAAAATCTTCATCTCTTTAAGAAGAGAAGTGATAGACATAATTTTAATACTAGAAATAGGCACAATTTGGATCAATCTCGGTTTAGATTGGCTAAGGTACGAAATACTTTTATGGGGAATTGTGTAAAATTTTATAATAAAATACCACTGCGGATTCTACAACTGAACGAGACAAAATTTAAAACATGCATAAAACGCACACTATGTAGACAAGCATATTATAAATTAGAGGATTATATCCTTGATAAAAAAGCTTGGCTTAATACTGGTCCTGCTCCACAGTCACAGCCACTTGGGTCCACTAATTAGTTTTCTTTTATTTTATATTTGGAAGAGATGCTCTCCCTTTTATTTTTATAAACACGGTTTTTTTTTTTTTTTTTTTAAATCGTTTTTTTTTTTTTGGAGTAAATGTTTAATCTTTTTATTTTTAACTTTTGAAAAGTTATAGTATTGTATAACTTCGAAGCATTTTTTATTTATTTTGTAAATATGAGTACCACGTGTAATATAATGTAACTGTTTTTGTTTTTTTTTTTTTTGACATGAACGAGCATGGCAATTGAGAGTTTGTCATGCTCACTCAAATGTCTCGCTGATTATGTAATTTTTAATTCTTTAAATAATTCTGTCTGGACTAAATATTTTGCAGCTTCTCTCACTATTGCAGGACGAATACGCTCTTGACGACCGTGTTTGTAGCACATTTTTCGCTTCAAAAACGGATCAGGCGGGAGGACACGCCAGCGTCACCACTGTGCGGATCGCCCAGAGGACACGGTGGAGCATACGGTGGAGGTCTGCCCCGCTTGGGCGGAGCATCGCCGTGTCCTCGTGGAGGCGATCGGCGGCAGCGACCTCTCGTAGGGCCGGGCCCCTGGTTCAGACCATGGTGTGGAGCGAGAGGGAATGGGAAGCAAAATTCTCGTGTTGCGGTGTTTGTTTCCAAACTCCTCCGAAATGGCTGAACCAATTTGCATGAAATTTTGTGTGCATATCGGGTAGGTCTGAGAATCGGCCAAAATCTATTTTTTTATTTTTTTTTGTTAATCGCATAACAACGTTTGCTGGGTCAGCAAGTCTAATATATAAAATTCTCGTGTTGCGGTGTTTGTTTCCAAACTCCTCCGAAACGGCTGAACCGATTTGCATGAAATTTTGTGTGCATATCGGGTAGGTCTGAGAATCGGCCAACATCTGTTTTTTTTTTTTAATCGCTGAACAACGTTTGCTGGGTCAGCTAGTAAGTTTATGATTATTAAAAAAAATATACTATGTGATGTAACTAAAAATTTAAGATTTTAGGAATTTTTCCTATATGTGTACTTTATAACGTTGCTTCATGCCAAATTTCAAGATTCCAGGTCGTCTGGAAGTATCCTTTAGGTTGTGATTCCCTTGCGAGTAGTTGCGAGTTTCAAAATATGCGGCTTTAATTGCTGTATCTTTTGATTGCGTTGACGTAGAAGTTTGATTTTGTTACAGCTTAAAGATATTATAGACTTGAGTATTTGTTAAGAATTTCAATATAATACCACTACGCGTTCATAAGTAAAGGGGTAATAAGTTTAAAATTATTAAAAATATTTTTATTATATGATGTAACTAAAAATTTATGCTTTTCGCAATTTTTCCTTTATCTGTGTTATAAGACGTTGCTTCGTACCAAATTTCAAGATTCTGAGTTCACGGGAAGTACCCTGTAGGTTTTGATTCCCTTGCGAGTGTCGAAAATTTGCGGCATAAACGGGAGTATCTTTTGATCGCGTTGACTTAGAAGTTTGATTTTTTCACAGCTCCAAGAGACCATAGACTTGAGTATTTGATATGAATTTCAGCTTGATACCTCCACGCGTTCCTGAGAAAAAAGGTCTTGACAGACAGACAGACAGACAGACAGACAGACAGACAGACAGACGGACAACAAAGTGATCCTATAAGGGTTCCGTTTTTACCTTTTGAGGTACGGAACCCTAAAAATATGTACATTATAAATACGCAAATGGTGATTGTACATTGTACATATTTCTAGCATTAAGGTGTAGACAGAAACAATTTTTTTTTCTTTATTCAATATAATCGTAAAAAAAATTACGATGCGCATCATCGTAATTTTTTTTGTTGCTGCTCTTCGTTTACTTACCTAGATTGGTAAACTCTTTCCAAAACACTAACTACTCCGATGCCCAATGAGGTCGACTCATCTAACTTGCAACAACATTACAAAACTACCAGATTACTCGCAGTGCCTAGATTAAGATAAACAAACCCATCTATTTACAATTGTAAATAGGTCTTGCGTCAATACGACCTGACCACCCAAGCACCTGACTTGCTCACTGCCGGTGTACTTAACTGAGATACTTGACTGACTAAACATTAAGTAATACAGATTGAGCAAGCTAGAGGTGTTTAATCCGTGAATGTCGTATAACTGGAATCCAGTACTGGATTTGAAGACACCGAACTAACCGGTTATGCTAATACAGGGTTGGTGTTTCAAAGGTCAGATTTTGTGGAATTATTTTATTATTGTTTCTATGGAAGGAGTTAACGTATTTTACTATACCAACGTTAACAATTATTATTACGTGAATATTCTTTTTTTAGTGACATGTTTTTTGTAGTTTAGTGTTTTAGTGGGTTGGCCTTTTTGATCCCTACAGTTAAAATGCGCCATCGCTAGCTTCATCCACTTTACCAAAATCAATCATGTGTCTGTAATATTAATAATAACCCACTACACCTAAGAAGTTAAGAATTTTTTAAATTTCTTCAGAATTTTTCAATGATTTTAAAAGCCTTTCTAAAAAAATTGTTTAAAATTGCTCTATATAAAATTTTACACGAGAGTTGCCTCTACATTATTTAAAGGTCATAAATAATATATCGCAGGTAAAATATAGAAATACTGGCAGTACTTTTTCACACATGGAACACCGTATGAAAATATTATTTCTCGCACTCTAACGGATGGGGTGTCCCGTGTCGCTGTCTTTTAAAAATTCAACAAACTCGCTGTACAGGACCTATATCATTTTAACTAGACATGGAAAGAGTACGTTAAAATACACAAGAAATACTGGAATATACATGAAAGAACACAGTGTAAAAAAGTTAGGTAAGAAAATACTGGCCTATTAACGAAACATAAATAGCACATAAAACATAAAATTTGTATCGAAGAGCGATAGAAGTTTACCTTTATTTGATTAGTAATGTAATATCAGTTCCAAAAACGTGTCAGAAAGATTCTGTACGTATAGTCAGACCTACATCATTTTAACTAGACATGGAAAGAGTACGTTAAAATACACAAGAAATACTGGAATATACATGAAAGAACACAGTGTAAAAAAGTTAGGTAAGAAAATACTGGCCTATTAACGAAACATAAATAGCACATAAAACATAAAATTTGTATCGAAGAGCGATAGAAGTTTACCTTTATTTGATTAGTAATGTAATATCAGTTCCAAAAACGTGTCAGAAAGATTCGGTACTTACAGTCAACGACGACGTTTAGTTAAAATGATAAGGAAATTAATTCATGAATAATGTATGATGAGATTATTCATCAATAAAGTCAGTTTCAATTTAAGCATTTGACTCATAACAAGTTTCGGTTCTGGAATTATTTCAATATGGGTAATTCCGAATACTGTTTGTATTTCTAGCGTAATCAATGTGTTTAACGATTCGTTGAACACTTAAAGCTCCACATACCTACCTACTCACTTACCTTAGAATAAATTAAAATATTTCTTAAGATCTTATTTGACCCTATTGACATGTTAAGAGCATGGCCTTGATAAAAAAAAAATTATACTTTTAGCAATCAGAATATTAATTTGTCAATTGTATTATAATTTAAGTATGTTTTCTGTACCCGAGGTATTTCGGTTTATATTTGAAATGTTGTTAAGTATGAAGCTGCTTACAAAATATGTTTTCACTTTTGTTTTTGAATGTATTTCATGTATGGCTTGAAATAAATCTTTTGAACTACCGATATCGTGACAGTACTGATATTTCGCACGATAATTATTTAACCTAGACTCATATTTATAGTTATTATTATTATTTTTATGGATGAACTAACTGATTTTTATTAAATAATAGCGTAGAGCTCGATACGATAAGATAGAGTCGAAAAGTCACATACCTACCTATAGACAGATTAAAAAACCTTTTCAAGCGAAACATTTTAACTTTTAAATGACTTTTATGCGAGGACCAGTGAAATGAACATAGTCAAACCCGGATATATACTTACACATGTTTGATAACACTAATTCCTTTTGATACCCGACAAGTAAATTAGCAAGCGCATCGTACGTAACCACATTATAGCTGGTCTGTTGTTTGCTCTCCAGCTTGCACCTAAACTGGATTAGAGTAGCTTAAGTAATTACAACTGTACACCACGTAAGCAAACAATGAAATGCGAAAATCAACCTTACTGCCTCGAAATACGTGCTGCCAATGAGGTAGGCTGTACCAAGTTAAACCTACAGAGGGATTAACAAAAACTAGTTCAACTTAATCTCCCGCCAAAACATAGGTTTTGGTTATGTAACTCTTTGGTCTCGACGTAGATGACGATTTTTGATGTGTAGGTTAAGAATTGTGTCAAGGTCTCCATAAGTGCCGATCAGCTGATTTTTAAATGGATACAGTTGACTTCATGGTTGGGTGCAAATTTTAGCAACGAACCTATATTGTTCTTAAAAAAGTATTCAAATATGATTGTCTTTCAGAAATAGCAAGAGCATGTTACCTACTTATACCCTACGCTTATAATCTTGTTGCGAACTCTTCAACTTGATTTACTGAATTAAATAATATGATGCCCAACAATAAATTATGATATTGGGCCGTCATACACTTAAATAAATAAGATAGGATGCTAGTTTAAAAGCTGTTTCTAATAAATGTCAATACTCTCATGCTATACTAACGATATTATTATTATCATACGCAAAATTGAAAAGACCGTCAATTAAATTGAGTTGTATAGTCGTCAACGAAAGTCATTGACTGTTATGTCGATTTATTAAATTGCATTAAAATATTGAAGTATTAAACGGCTTTAAAGCTAAGGATCCCAAAATTTCCTATTTATCGGGCACTATTCCAAAATATCAAATATTTTTGGAACGGAAATACTTTTGTCTATGAATGTACGCACACAAGTGAGTGAACCAACAAAATCTATTCGAGAGTATTTGGCAACAAACTAAAGCAAATATGAGAAGATTTCATAAGTAAATATTTGTTTCATGTTTGAACTTAGATAGATACATACATAAAATGCACACTACACCAATATAGGTATTATATTATTTCTTAATATCGATTTTACCGATTAAACTAAATGTAAAAACACAACATAATAGTTTTCTCTGATAAGTTTTTTTTACACCTACAAAATGTTTTTTTTTTAACTATCCTTACTAATCTATACTTAATATTATAAAGCTGAAGAGTTTGTTTGTTTATTTGTTTGTTTGAACGCGCTAATCTCAGGAACTACTGGTTCGAATTGAAAAATTATTTTTGTATTGGATAGTCCGTTTATTGAGGAAGGCTATAGGCTATATAACATCACGCTACGACCAATAGGAGCGGAGCATAAATGAAAAATGTTGCAAAAATGAAAAACCGTTGAAACTAAAACACGCGAACAAAGTCGCGGGGGACAGCTAGTTATTTATAAATGCAAAAGTTAATGTTATAAACGCCAATACTACTAACCCGATTTAAATGAAATTTGGTACACTCAGTCTAGACTAGGCTGAGAAAGGACAAAGGCTAATATTTGCCGCGATAACCGAAATCTAAGCGGGCGGGACCGCAGGAAACAGCTAGTTTAAAATAAACTTTAAAAATAGAATTTCATGACTCTGTAATTCTTACCAACACAAAATTTATGCGAGTATGAAGGGATCTTCCCGGATGCGCCTGCGCATACAGATACAACACGTCTTAATTTTTTAGATATTCTTATTTAGGTCTTAAGTACTTAAATTCCAAGATGTTTAGTGAGTATAAACACTATACGAACAGACCTGGCAAAGTAAATTATTTGTTTGACACAAAGTTTATATATTTTTTATTGAATCCTCGATGTTATCGATAGTACTAAATCTGAACCTTTTATTTAGGGCAAGGAAAATAGCACCTCTTTTAACTTTTTGTGCCAATCCACTGTTCGTCGGACAAGCGAAGGGGCATTTTTTTTCTATCAAAGTTTTTTGTCGAATACAACAGCATCGATTTTAACTTAGCACCCGATTTTGTTCCAGTGACTTTTAGATAAATAAAAGACTATTACGGGTTGATCGCATTCGTTTTTTGAATCTGTACAGTCAACGCCAGAAGTTAGTTAGATGTATTATTATTATTATTATATTGTTCTCAGAGATCGAGAACACAGTATGTTTTTTTTTACTGTGCTGTGGTCACATTGAAACTAATGCCATCACAGAATCTATAGTACAGTTGATTTTTCACTGCATACCGGTGGTGAGTTCGTAACACATTGGCATTGACAGGACCCTTATTGCAGAGTAGTAAGGTTGATTTTAGAAAGGTAATTCGTTGTTCCTATTGACTTGCGGCCACCTTATACTGCGTTTGAAATTTATTAGCCAAACATGTAAACAAACACGAGTTTTAGGAAAAACAACTGTAACGCTTACATTTAAGGTTCAGTTTGCTCTACCACTTCATTTGTTTTTTATGACATTTTCAACATTACAGTTGTCTAAAATAACTTTATTTAGACTACCATAAAGTTGATGTTTGATTAAATGGAAATAATGTCATTGGCACAAGAATTTAAATAGACCATACGTAGCTTTTGTACATTTTAACTTGATAAGAAAAATATAGAGCAGGCTATATAACAATTTTAGAGTACCTACCTGTATTAATCATGAACACAGTACACATAGACAAATGCAATAACTAATATGATATCATACCTCAATTTATAGGATTGAATAAAGTCGTTATGGAACGTAGGTAACTAATAATTCTAATAAATCTTATCTACCTTCTGTACGCAGGTCTGCATTTAAAGAACCTTTGTATTAGTATAAAGATACCTACCTATGTTTAGTACGTTAAGCATAGATTAGTCTGTCCTTTAATAAGTAGGTAGGTACCAGACGGTTATCCTATTCTTCTATAGGTAGGTAATAGGCATGTTTCCTATTTTTTTTTTAAATGTCCGCCTGATAGATTAATGAATTTTATTGGACACATATTTTTTATTTTTTCCTGCAAACAAAAAATGATCAAAATACAGAGAACGGAAATTTCGCGTGACGTCACTCCTCGCTACAATTTTTACCAAGGCGAGGTGTCATAAGCCCCCACTCCAAAACTTTAAAGCGCTGTATCTTTGTAATTTTGTATTGTTTTGATAAAAGAAAAAATACGTGTCTAACATTTTTTTATTATCTAACTGACGGACTAAATAGATTTTAACTTTTCATACCCAGTCAACATCCCTATTATCGGTTGGATCGTAGGCTTTAACAACCGCTCCTGGTCTATCCAGCTATGTAGGTAAAGCAAGGTTGTTGAACTTTAGTGTGACATCTAATACATGTTATAGTTAAGGACGTTTAAAGTTACAAAGACATTAGGAAATAGGTATACCTACCTACGTTTATTGCAGTACAAGGTGTTGTTTAAAGAGCTTTCCCAATGATTGAGTTGGCGATTTAAAAGTTCGAAGTTTCTTAGTCTCCACCGGAGCCCCGCCAAGCATGCTGTAGCGAACCCGGGACTCCTTCAAAGGCAAGGACATATCCCCACGTCGTGCCCTCGGTGTGGGTTGAAGTCAATAGATTATCAACCCGTAACAAAAAAATGCTTCTCTAGTCTGGCATGTGGTTCATCTGTCAATTTCTATTATTGAGAGACAAGCGACTGGCTCGTAATTGCTGCTCGTCTGGCTCGACACTGGCGAGACTAGCGCATTTGTAAACCGCGAACACCCTCACTATAGTCGGTAGCAACAAGAGTTGTCAACTGTCACCTGTTTACTTTAAAAGGGAAAATAATGTCTATTGTCCAGTTCCTATATATATTCAAAAAACGATTCGTTTTGATTACGAACGGTAGAATTTTCTTCGTTTAGCTTAGTCCGTTGTCCGTACTAATAATTTTTTTTTTATTTAGGAAGTATAGGAACCAAGCATAAATGTCACACCAGACGGTACAGTCGAAACATCATTGCCATTGACAGCGCCCTTATCTTAAGTAAAGCAGGTAAGATTGATTTTTGTAGGTCGTTAAAACCTACCCCTGTCGCATGACAAGAAGGTCGAAAGTAAAATAATTATAAAGTTCAATACCTACAAGACCTACATTCAACATTCAAAAGACAAAGGTTAAAAACATTCAAAAGACAAAGGTTAAATAAAACCTACTCGGTTATCTTTAGATATATAGTCGAGTGTAACAAAGTACAGTCACATATCAAGTAACCAAAAATAAATTCAGCGTTGTTTTGCGGTGCGCGAAACGAATGCTCCATGAGGGTAGAGATCAACCCACGCAGGTGTACAATTTCATTTAAAGTCTCTTAATTAAAAGAATCTCCAGGCAATAAACCTCATTTAAGAATGAATAGGTTTATACCGTATCCATTTTAACAAAAAATTAAAGATAAACAATGCCACCAAAAGGTTTTTTTGCAGTCGCGTTTATAATGATAAACTTTATGAACATTAACATTACAAAATTTTATTATTAGCATATTAACAAAATCACCTGTATTTTTTACATGCCTATTCAAAAAATCTGCGGTACCTAGCTGCTAACTAATTAAAAGAGAATAGTTAGGTATAGACTATTTGACATTAGAACAAGTTTTTCTGAATACAGACGAATTATACAGCTACCTGTCGTTTGTTGTGTCTGTTGCATGTTGTTTTTGACATTTGTTTGTATTTTGCTAAAACGGATAGGATACCTACCTATCATATAGGTAACTAGATACATTTGTAATTTATTTACCTGTTGAGGTACATTTAAATGATGTACAACTACCTAGGTACCTACTTAAGATTAAAAAAAAAAAACCTATTACGTTAAAAATAGGACGGGTCCCTACCTGGTTACTAGTACCCACTCAACAGTTGGGCTCCATCTCTAATCTAAGTAGGTAGGTATACTATTGTTATACTATTGTAGGTAGGTACCTGCCTGTACCTAAGAACCTGCCGGTCAGACTGGCTCTATCCTCAAAAGTGCGTTGTTGTTTATTCAGGAATACCTACCTAACTTTCAGAAGTAAGGTACCTATAGGTACCATTAAAACAAAGTACTTGTGTATGTGGAAGTGTGACGAAAGTGTCAGTAATTCGTTAAAAATAAATAAAACCCTTCATAAAACAGTCGTGAGACTCGTTTTTTTGAAGTCCAAGTTCAAAATAATAATAAACTTGAACCGAGAATCGTCCGACGTCACTTGCGCTTAATTGGTTCAGCTCCTCAAACCAGTCTTCAATTAACAAGAGTGAGTGAGACGGAAGATCCTTGTGTGCTCCTGTAGTGACGTCATTTAATAGTCAGACTGATCTAATGAACAAACGTTATAAAAAAACATAAAAGACGACTTCAATCAAGGGCTCAACAGAACCCAAGAACACAATCAGTATAACAAACTTTTTGTGGATTATTTTTTTCACCTGCAAACTGCACGTGTGTCTCGCCGGTTTGATAAACTTTAAGTCGTAAAGGCATGTAGAGTTAAATAACATTAACAATAATATTACTTACTAAATCATAAAAAAAAAACTTGAATAAAAACTAATAATTTCTAGCCAACTAAGTTGCGGATATTGCGTTGGAACTACGAGTTCGCAGAGCAATGTTAAAACCATTAAGTCAAAAACTAAACTCACCTTTGTAAAGAAGTTCTGTGCGCGCGCAGGTAAAACACCGAAATCCCACAGGTGAACGTTATCCTTGATTCAAAATTTAAAAAAAGTATTCGAAACGGTCAACCGGCTTTGTGACGGCGCGTCTCCGGTAGACGCTCGTGCGTTTCTGTTTAGCGACGCACCACAACAAAACTACAACACTGTCACAGTTTGTTTATAAAATTATGAACCACTTATTAATAATTTCGATGACCCGAACTGCGCATGCCCGTGCAACACGCGCCTCTTTCGAATAAGGTTATGTTTTAAGTTGTAAGCACCTCCTTTTGGCTTTGCCGGTAAACGCACTTTACACTAGTTTCCCAGAAGAATCTTATTGGAACAAATCCGTGCGAACTTTTTTCCGATAACGCAAACACACGAATCACTATCGGAGTACTCGTAAAGTTATTCCCACGAGAATTCTTTATTAGTACTATCAGAAACCGACACTATTGCACCTATTTGACGATCAGCCGGCTCTACCTGCACCAAACGAAGGCCGTGTACGTATAATAAACACTTAAAAACTCCGGAACCGGTAATAATTTGATTCCGCACGTGAACGTGACACTGTCAAAATATATTTTTTGTAAACACAGCAACACCAGTAACTCACTCATTTACGGTGTAACATCCCATGTTTGTGATGCGACGAGGTCCGAGTGACAAATAAACGAATAGAAAAGAAAATAAACGAAGAATACTAAAGTCGTCGACTGTGAAGCCGAGCGTCCGACACTCCTGCTGAGCGCTGTACTAAACGCGAGAGGCCGCGCGACCCGCTCCGCCCCGCGGCCCGCGCGCGCCCCGCCCGCGCCCTGCGACCCGCGCTACTACACCGTATGAAAATAAACGTTATGTTGAAAAAATCACAAGTGCACAAGGGAAGAGCAGAGAGCATAGTTCATCCCTTGGTGGTTGTGCAAGTTGTCCGATTGTTTGTTTGTTTAGGTAGTTTTACGGCGGCAAGCGCGAGCGGCGCGGGGCGGGCCGGCGCGGGCGGAAGGCATTCAATTAATCTGACAACACGTGCGTGATGCACCCTCCCGCTCTCGCCTCAGGTTATCATACGATTCATTGACTAACTCCGTTACCTACTCCTGTTTTCACTAACTTTTACAACTTTGTATTGTAAAAAATATCACGATAAATACCTATGCACAGTACAGTAGGTAAATTATTCAATTCAATAAAATGTTTTTATTAATGAATGAATGTAGAGTCGGGCGCAAGTTAATAACTATTTTAAATAAAAGCCTCTCAATAGGTACCTAAACCCATTTGTTAACTAATCGTGTATTTGTTCAAGTACAGGGATATATACATACCTACCGATGTTTTAAAAAAAAACAATTAGGCGTGTGGATCTACATCTTTTGAATAACTAGGTAGGTACAGTAGATAGGACCTACTAAGAAGTCACAGATTATTTTATTATGTGAGTTATCATTGTACCCACCTATCTACCTATAATTATATTTTTAATATTGAGATAATTTTTCTGTTTGGTTTTGTTTATATGTACCTATATTAATAAATAGCTTTGTTAGGTTGATTCTAAATGAAATTGTTTTTTTGGAAAACCTAACTAACAACCTACAAATTTTTAATTAGCTCACAAACATTGGTTTTATTTATAACAAGGAAATAAATTAGTTCGCATTTAATTTAACAAAATGCTCGAATGTCAAAAAGTAACTTATAATTAATTAACCCTTTTTAAAACTTTTCGGACATGAGTTGTGTATTAAATTCGGTCAATTGCTCGTTCATTCACATACGGAAAGCAAGTTTCCTAACATGAATATCGCAGCGTCAGTTTTTTAATGAATGGATGAGAGGAAATGTTTCCATATTCATCGCTCTTTGGAGTTATAAAAAGATAGTTCGGTCTACTTTTTAGGTGGGTACCAACACATATATGTGTACGGTAAATAATGCACTGTTTTCGCTAACCTTGCTTCTTGGTGAAAATAAATACTTAGTCGTTATTAAAAAATGTGTCGCTTTTCACTTTTCAAACCTAAAATTCTTCCTATAAGTAAAAAAAAAATGTTGGCAGAAAATTCATAATGTTATCGGTATCTTTTACATATCTACTATCTAAATACATATATGTGTAGGTATCTGACATCTGTCTGATTTGTGTGATGCACTAAGCAACTAAATAACAGAAGTGTAGGTGATACAAAAAAGTTACATCATTTCTCAATTGAATAAAAAAACTAGCAACACTGTGGTTATGGGACATCAGTAACGTAGGTAACCAATATTTTTTATACTGAAAAATGTATTATATAAAAGTACTAGCATATACCAACAGTTACAAGCACAGATTAATGAAGTTATAACTATTTAATTCAGACTTTTATAGTATAAAAGATTGATTGTATTTACAAGTAACTCACCTAGTGTCCGATGAATATTTAAAATATTTCGCACGCTTAAATTTCGAGTACTTGAGGATTAAGTACTTTTTAAAATGTAGAACTTCACTAGAAAGTTTATTTATTACTTGATAATTTAATTTTATGTCATGGTAAAGTGGTTCAACGACCGGATTTGTACGCACAAGGTTGCGGGTTCGAACACACTACACGTAAGTACCAATGACACTTTTTTAAAGTTGTGTACTTGTTATGTACTTGCTTAATTATTTTAAGAGGCCAACGGTAAAGGATAACATTGTGAGACATGAATTAAAAAAACTGGAATCTGAAATCAACAACTCGCAAGTGAGCAAGCGTGGTGATCGATGGTCGTCCCTTCTCTACATGAGAAGAGGACTGTACCTAGCAGTTGGATATTTATAGGCTGGTAATATGATTATTATTTATATCTATAATTTAGTTCACACATTTTAAACAACAAGTCTACAATATAATAATACCTACAAGCATAAGATTGAAACATCCCGCATACTATGTAGTATACGGGTAATAGGATCCAACACTCCGAAAAATTAAGGTCTTCAATCGGCTTTAAATTGTTTGAGAAACATGCGTGTGAAAGACAGAGATAGAGCTATCTGTCACGTAGAACTATCTCCCCTACCTAACACGTCACATTTGACAGATACTTGACACTTGTGATTCAATTGTTATTTAGAGTAAGAATAAAGTTTTTGTTTTTTTTTGTCAGTCAGTTATTATTTCAGAAAAATATTTTTGGGCATAGGGTAATCTTATCACAAATGTAGGTAAATAAATATATGCGGTATTTTATAGTAGAGTCAAGCCATGTGGATATGTAATGTATTTATTAAAATACATCCAAGTCTCTACTAACTACCTTTTTGTTACATAAGCTGTTATCTAGGCACTTATTACCACTTTCTAAAGATAGGCTTTGATTATAAGCTATTAAAACTTCTGAACGAATATTTTTAAGAATCAAACAAAGTTGGATTACTGTCTTAACTGTACTACGTAACCTGGCGTTGCCTACAAGAAGTACCCACGTATATCGCGATCGATAACGTCAAAATAGTTGGGTTCTGAAGAATTTTAATCTCCTAAGATCGTTTACATCACCGTACGTTGGTACCTGCGTTAGACTTAAAGTTTTTTATAGCTCACAGGAATATCTTCGTAAAATATTCTGAGTGTGCCGTTTCCATATTAAGGTGAGCTAAACTTTCAGAATGGAGTTTTAGGTAGGTAGGTATATTCCTCTTAAATATTAGACGTTATAGGTATTAGAAGTTATCCTTTTTTATTACTCTGTTTACGAATTATTGTACGTAGGTACGTAATCTTGTAAATATTTAAGGGTAGGTTAAGTAAAACTTTAATTTAAGTGTAACTTCTATCTGAATAAAGGATCATTAGGTAATCATTAGTAATTTAAGGTAATTTTCATAACTGTTTAAGTTACATACTCAATACCTTTTACAATGATTATTACTATAAATATTTTTAATAATAACTTTTAACGAGTACGTAGGTACGACCTATATTAACGCGCACGCGTAAGCTATTATCGATAAACGATTACAGTTGCATCAAACTTAGTCATAAACTTATCGATATTATAATGGAGTTAATAGTGAGTGACCTTGGTCTCAAAGATCCACATTAAGATATTGAAAGCAAAACATTATATTATATGATTTCTTATCTTAAACCTGTTTATGGAAGTCATTTTTATGACGATGAGAGATTCGTTTATTACTTTTCAAGGTGGTCATGACGGAGAATTATATATTTTGATGATGAAACTAAAGATGGATTTGCATAACTCAATTTAATTATTTTAATTTAATTAATTTAATTTGTTCATTACGCATCTATGATTACTAAAATAGCACATAGGTAGATAAAACTTCAATAAAACTAAATCATTTGAATAACATTAACATTTGGAATCTGGTCTGGTGTCCCTTTTCAAAGCCCTATCAAGGCGTTTAGCATGTATAATTAAAATTTTTTTTGGATGAGATTTACGCAGTTAGCCTGAGCGCAGGCTTTGACTGCTTCTACGGACTTTAAAAAAAAATAAGTTTTTCAAGTTATTTATCATCTTTTCCCTTTTGAGTAACCTACCTACTCAAATTATTAATATTTACCTACATCAATTATTATTTTAACTGTATCTTTCTAATAACCGGCTAAATTTGAAACTAAAGCTTAATAAATAAACACTAACAGATATAACTACCATTCAGAATATCCTGGGCAGTCAGTCCAATTACAAACCTGTTGACTAGCCAATTATTCACCACGGCAGCATGAGCAAATTCCCCAACCAAAAAGCAATCGCTGTGGTTAGATAAAGCTCTCCAGTCAACGCTTTTGCTGAACTTCCACCAAACATAATAGGTATAACAGAAATAGGAATTATTACATTTGAGAGGTAACACTCAAACGCAACTTACTTTTAAGACGGTCTTATCTATACTTAATATTATAAAGCTGAAGAGTTTGTTTGTTTGTTTGTTTGAACGCGCTAATCTCAAGAACTACTGGTTCGAATTGAAAAATTCTTTTTGTATTGGATAGTCCGTTTATTGAGGAAGGCTATAGGCTATATAACATCACGCTACGACCAATAGGAGCGGAGCATAAATGAAAAATGTTGCAAAAATGACAAACCGTTGAAACTAAAACAAAGTCGCGGGGGACAGCTAGTTATTCTATATAGGTACTACTTGTTCTTGAGTTTCATTAGAGATTTTTAGGTCGGTTATATTTTTTAATGGCGTATTAATTTTTTGATTAACGCTTCGACTTTGCTGTAGTATGAATTGACTCCTAATAAATAAAACACAGGAAATTTTAATGAACCTAGGTATTTGTTTTTCATTGCTACGTATCTTTAATATATAAAATACCTACTGTAAAGTGTGTTACATAATAGGTAAGTAATTAACTATGTAATAATAATGAAAGTACCTAGTTGTGGGTCAATGACATTTTTCTAAGGAAACAACCAAGGAACTATAACTTCGTAACGATATATCTACTTATAGCCCGTCAGTAATAATATACATATTATTATCATAACACGTTTCACTTAACTTTTTTACTAATTGGCTTCTAAGAAAATGTTGTTTGTTCCTACATTTTAATGTAATGTAGTTAATGTGGACTAGGATATATATTTGACTGGGTACTTATGTTTTTTGATAGTTTATTTCTACAACCCAATACTATTAAACTTTTGAATAAACTCCAACTACTTCCGTTGAGAACTATGCAAAAATATGGAATTTAATGGACCATTATTTATAAAAGACAGTTTATATTGACTCCTCATTAAATTTATTATACCTACTCCATTTAAATATTTTTTAAACTCGTTCAAATCATTTATTAATACCTAAATAAATTAATACCCACTACCCCCTACTCTGTTTTAACAAAGTTTGGTTTAAAAAAGGAACAAAAGCTGTTTGAAATGTGTATTTACAATTTAGTAAGTTTACTCAAGAGTTCATAAATTCTCATTACAGAGTGTTAAAATATAGTTTTAATTGTCACGTTGCAAGTACAATTTGTATACAAGTCAAGATATTTATTTTCTGATAAGCGTAAGTCGGCGTTACCATGGCAACGTGTTTGTAAGCAGAGAAGAAATTTAAAAATGTATAAATATCTTACCGTGTCTGTCGTACCTTTGCGCACGCTTCAAGGTCAGACAGGTTTTTTTGCATCACTGAGCGTCGAAACGAGCTTTTTAGGACTTTAAAATGGTTGTAAGCAGTCGACTCTGTGCCTTAAGTCAATTTACTTACAAGTATTTGAAAACCTAAAAATGTTTGTGTTTATGAAATATATGTGCATACCTATTTACTGTGACCTATTTCTAATGAAGGACACTTTGACTACTAGGAAAAATAACTACGAGTTATAAATCACTGTAAGTATTTACTTATAATTATAACTAAACTTATTTATTTACTAGCCGTGTCCGCGACTTGGTCCGCGTGGAATTAAACAAAAAAGTTCGTTTTCGAAGTAGCCTAAGTTACTCCTTATTACCTACATCCACTATCAGCGAGTAAAAGTCCCGTGATAGCCCAGTCCAGCCGTTCCAGAGATTACCCGGAACAAACAGACAGACAAAAATGTTATTTTGGTATATGTTCCTACCGTAGATACATTCATATAGTAAAAAGGTTATTTTATTATTACAAACAGATACTTCAATTTTATTTATTTGTATAGATTTATTCTTTTTTGCACAAAAACAGTATAATAAAATAAATAACTTACCACAATAAAATATACACATACAGCGGAACATAAGCATAGAACCTCCACTTTTTTGGAGGTTGGTTAAAAAATAATATGTGTTGATTCTATTATGAACACAGATAAGTTTATTTTCCATTTTAAAACAGTTGACTATTGGTTTTTAAAGAGCTTACGTTTTTTGTTTCATTTCGGCCATGTTTCGCCGCGCTTGGAAGCAGTTAGCGCCTTTTTTATGCAAACAAATTTTTAATACATATACGGATAAAATAACATACAATTTTCATATAAAAAGCCACGATATACGAAACTTCTACACGAAACATTTATAAATAAAACATACCTAGGTATCTCTTCTTCCTTTTTGAAAAACACATAATTATAGGTATGATAAAATAGCTGTGTCCCGCGATTTCACTCGCCTTGCTTTCTTAAGTAACGTTATTTTAAATACCCTATAACCTTTCTCTAAAATTGGGCTAACAAATGCATTTTTTTTAATCATAATGACTGGTAGTTTCACAGATTAGCGCGTTCAAACAAACAAACTCTCGTAAAACCTCATATCGCTCTTACTATCAACTTCTACTTACTTTTGTTTTCCTTTTTAGAGTGGACTAGTCAAATGTTTATTCAAACGAAAAAGCCGGATCTAAAAAAGTTTGACATTATAATAACTTACTTAGCTATGACATCATCGCCAAAATAACTCCGGCATTTTAAGTACAATAAGGATAAAAAACACAAGATAGGTAAATACGAAAATTACATATTTCAAAAATAGATACCTATTTATTGGTCGTATAATGTTCGCTGTCGATGAAAAAATTAACAAGCATTTTTTTTCTAAATCTTTACGTACAAAAATTACAAACAAGGCCTTATGTCACTGGACATTTTCAGCCAGCCACAATTTAGGAAAAAAAAAACATTTATGGAGGTACAAAAACAAAACAAAAGACGAACATCATATATAGAGTATCACAATATTTAGATAATTAATGCATTTTCAAAGTCCTGTCCAGTTAAGGTTTAAAATTTAAATGTTCGCCGCTTCTCTGTCTTTCTACAGCATATTAATCAGTGCAGCTCACAAAGTCTGGTATATCAGCCCATCATTTCAAACGACAGTGTTTAGTTGGACTCAACTTCGCTTTGAAAAGGCGTTTATGGAAGCAACATTATAAGCTCGTGTTTTCATCGCAACTATTTCTATTTAATGTGTGTTAGCATCATAAACGCATGTTAACTGTACGTAATAAAGTCTACGTTACTGTAATTAACGTTTATGTATTTATTTTAATTTGAATTCCTTTTTTATGTTGTCTCGTAATAAATCCTTTGATCTTAGGTAATTCGATGTAATGTGTAATATTTGTACTAAAATCTACCTACGTACCAGTTGCAAAATATTTAAGCAAAATTACTCGTAGGTTTGCTAACAGAAATAAAAAAAACGACACAATATTACATGTTTGATCTCCCAATATCTTAATGCTCTAAGTCCAATATCAATGGACAGTTGCGCAGACAAGGGAATTGAATTTTGTTAAGTGTTTACCTTTTTGCCGGCGACTGTACGAACTGTCAAACATCTCCACTAATTCAGTTCCAATCTATCAGGAGTCGGGTATTTGGGTCGGACATAAAACTTCTGTCACTCAACAATATTACCGAAGGACTTGTGTACTTAATATTTTTTTGTTTTAAAATTCTCGCTGACGTGCTAAGGTTTGAGTGCTGACGCATATTTTAAGACAAGAGTGCCATATATATATAGGTATACTTACTTGTATTTAAAAATGACGCAAGGATTCGTGAATCGGTGAGATATTTTGTTTTTGTTTATAGCGTCTAAAATTTGCATACATCTTAGTAATGTATCGCATTTAATTCTATTTAAAACGTAAGGCTTTTTACAAGTAAGTCAATTGCTATTGATATTGCTATTGAAATTGATATAAGTAATAGATTAAAAACATTACATCCTAATTCTAGCAATGTGAATAAACAAATTGTATTACAATTTAAAAACTATTGTTCTACCAGAAAAAGCCCTCCGTGTAAAAAATATGTTCTAGCTACCTAACAAGTTTTATGACTGTTATTTTATTATACTAGCGCAAAAATAAAATGGCTGCAAACAGTCCTAATACGTACCTACCTAAATAATAATTATAAAACTTAATGCAGACTATATAAAAAATACTTACTGAAATAATTCCAACAATATTAAACTGGTATTTCTTAAGTAATTAAGTTTTTTTATATATTTGAATACATTAGTTAGATTATTATGAGAGAAGAGAATAATAAAACTAATAATAAAATAAATCACGATATTTTTTAAGGATAACAAGAATAGATGTTCAGGTCTAGATGAGTACTTGAGTAATCATTATTTACTTAGCAGGTATTAGTAGAAGTCTTTATTTACATATGTATCATCTGTGTATTTACAAATTAAGTAAGAACAAACAGCCTGCCGCGTGCTACACGTCTGAGCAATAAAATTATAAATACTTAATAAAACTCGTAATTTGCATTCCGAGTATTCCGACTCGTTACTTGTCCAAGACATATTTTTCATTAACTCTTGTTTATATTCAAAAGCGTATGCTTAAATTAAAATTAATTTTAACTGGAATTACTACTTCAAACCTTTGCTATTAAATAGTTTTATATAAGCCATTCAATTTTATTTCTAATTAAGATAAAAAAATGTTTTCAATTAAAACTATTTGTGTAAGTCTTCAAGGTCTGGTCCAGTTTTTATATATTGTTTTTCTAATTTAATACTTTATTTTTTATGAATAACACAATCAATTAGCAGTCACCTCATTAAATTAAGTACCTATAATTCCTGCCTACCCAGTTCGGTAGGCTTGAAATAAATATACCTACAAGCAAACATAAAATATGAGAATCAAGGCTCTCGTTAGAGATCATCGTACTCATGTGTCCCATCGTTATTTGATACCACCGATCGCATGTAATATGACATAGAGATCCCAAATTGGCACTTTTGATCGCAATAAAACTGTCCCAAAAAATCCTATTTATTACTCAATACTTAAAACGAAATACGAGTATCTTGTAAGATTAACATAAATAGATTTGAAGCTGGTGTTACAGTGACATAATAAACAACGTTATAAATACAAATTATAAGCTTGAAACGTTCCAAAAAGTTTTTATTATTGTTAATTCCACAATATTAATTGGTATCTGTTGGGTGTTTCCCATAAGTTGTAACATGAAGCCATAACTCCACGTGTGTGCGCGCCCTCGCGTCAAACTCTTGAACAATCTCGAGAACGCACGAGTGTTAGAACCTATAAATTATTTAGGTAAGGTAGTTTAAGTTTTAGCGGGTTTACACATCAATAAATAATCCCCGCGTAGGTGCTTACATACCAGGCAAACTTAATTTATATCCCCATTCCCGGTACATGACACCCGTAAGTCAGCACAATACCGGGAGTTACGATCCCCCGAGATCAAATTCGTCACCTGCGAAACTGTTCCCACTTTAAAACAATACGATATCCCATTATACGGTTCAAACACGCTGGCAATTTCAATTGGATTCTATATACGGATGACATTATTGCCCAAATTAACGTAACGATGCACTCGAGTGCAACTGCATCAGCGTGTAGTGAAATCAGAGCGGGATATTCATTACGCAATATTTTCCCCTACCCTAGAGAATCGCGATGAAGCGTATATAGAGGGAAAAAACGGCGAACTTCGTTTCACAAACAAAGCGCGCGCCTGAAAGGGGCTTGTGAAAAAACATTTTCATTGTGTCTGCGAGTCGCTCGATTTTTAATCTTCCTCCACGTCCCTCTGTAAGTTTATTGTAAGCTTTGCGAATCAGTTGGCGACCATCACTAGACGTAACCTACGTTTGTCATCAACTTCTGAACACTCATGCCGCTCAAACTTACTTTTCCGTCCACAAACTACTTGTGTTCCATTCAACGGTCTAAGAAATTTGAGGCCGCTGTAAATGTGAAGTGTTAAGGACATAGTATAGCAGTTAGTTTAGAATAAACAGATAATAAAATAACTAAGAATTGTTTTGTTGTTACCCCTTATTTTGTCAAGCGCATGTTTCAACTTTTTAGTATGTATTCTGACATACGACTTTATGGAACATTTTTCAGGTTCCAATTCCGTACAGATCAATTTTAAACTATAATCAATGTAAATATACTGGGAAACCGTTACACCTGAATTCAATTTACCAAGTGATAAAGGACGTCGAAATAGGCCACATTAATAAATTGGGACCTAACTATTCAACTATCAATTCGCATTTCCGAAGGAGAATTCTTATTAGAGCCAGCGTAACATGGTCTTTTGTAACCGCAGGATCCTTCCTTATGATAACATATTTTGTGGTGAATGAAGGGGGAATGGTATCCTCACTATTCTGGTCGCTACACGTGTGAAAGGCAGGGATCCACATGATGTCCGACATGTTTTATTCATAGGCTGAAGACACCGATGTAGTGACGTAAACACGACTTCGAGATACAGTCATGCATTGATCAGTATTGTGGCGAATTGTTTAGATAAACAATACATATTGTGAGATTTGAACGAGTTTGATATTAAACAGGGACATTCGGTATTGTTTGAAGTGTCATCGAGATATTCTTCTATTAATGAAGAAATTCCGTATCGATTACAGTGCTTCAGTTCGAGAAAGTATAGAAGTTTGAGCGCAAATAACTTCTTACTATGAAATCCAATAGCTGACCAAGGTAAAATGTTAATTTGAAAAGTATTCTTAGAAAGCTGTATAAGTTTACACTGGGTTTACAATTAATAACCACATTGCGTGCTATTTGCTTGCTATGCATTTTTTGTTTGGAAGTAAGGGTCAAGAAAAATTACATTAGTGAAGTAATTTGTAATACTGCAGCTACAAACATGAGCTGTTTATTCGTTTTCGTGCAAGCTCATGGAATACTTTAAACTAAGTATGTTTAGGAATTCTAAGAGCAAGTTTAGTTTGTGTACACATTAGACAGAGTTTACTCCGGTTGCTTAATTCGTTTATAAGCGAAAACTATAGAACTGGAACATGGTCAAATGTTTGCTTCAATTTAGTTGTCCCGTTATTATAGTTTTAAGAAAAATATGTTCCTGTTTGTTTGTTTAACAAATAAATTTGATTTGGTTCAGGTTCAAATACTTTTGGACTGTTTTATTTCAGTATACTCCCTTATTATACTACCTTTATGACGGATAGCTGTTCGATTGACAAAAATCATTCGAGCGCGATTAATAAATATTTCTCGTATTCATCTTTATCAATATACAACTTTTATATTTGTTTTGAAGTTCGCCATGTAAAATAAAGTAATAAAATTAATTGTATAACTTTTTAAAACATTGTTTACGATGTACTAGGTCATCTATTTTTATGTCTTTAAAAACTTGATTCGTAAATCTTAGATTTCGTCGCTACCTTATTAGGTATTTTACGACGAATCAATCATTAAGTTTCTCATCAAAATAATACATGCCTATAAAACTACATATGTATCTACTTTATTGGTTGTTCGATTATTTATTAATGTGTTTGGGATTAAGCTTTGAATTAATTAATGCCAAATGCCACTTAACCTATTTAGCCAAACAAGATTATGTTATTGCTAATTAATATTAACAATTGCTTCATTGATTTAATGACCGTAAGAGTAATGGTGGAGCGAGTTACTTGTATTCAATCCTCTTTTGTTAATACTGATTCTTACTTATTTATTTAAATATTACTTTATTTAATTCTCAAGTCTCAACTGCCTACCTAGCCTCTTCCCAGGCTATGTTGGGGTCGACTTTCAGTCTTACCGGATTCAGTTTTTGATACTGTATTTTACCTGGAGCGACTGCGTATGTGACCTCCACAAACCATTTTACTAGTTTACACAGTATCCGAAAGTAAGACTGGTTGTCAGAATTATAATGACTTAACGACTGTCAAAGATCAACGATGATAGTAGGGACCAATGGCTTAACGTGCTTTCTGAGGCACGGAGAGGTCTCGGTATATTTACAAATGGTCACCCATCCACGGACCAAGAATCGACCGAAATCAATTAAAAGCCTTAACTACTGGATTATTTTTCATGGGACCTTTAATTACTGAATTGTTTTTTTCATGTAAAATAGCCTTAAAAAACATTTTAATTTTAATCACTATTCCTCGTTTTATTACTCAAATTAAACCGCATAGTTAATAAAAACGTTTTAAGAAATAAATTTAGCTCAGCGCCACTTACGTAGAGTCAAGAATTATGAATAAAACATGGCACACTTCTTAGTACGGCCGGCTATCTGTCTTGCGTTGTACGACGTCACCTATCCATTACACGGTGTTATTGTACTTCCTGCCTTATGCCACAGCATTTTGTGGACCCTAAAGGGCCATTGAAGCAGGATCGAGTGTATTGTTAGTGTTTTGCTTTATTGTTTCCTTAAGACCGCCTCAACAAAGACTGACGTGTGGTGACCCATGAATTCACGAATGTATTTTTGGCTCTCGCCTTACTTAGACTTGTTTTTATTCGCATGCCTTGGATAATTTATACTACGAGTATACTTAATATAGAATGTCGTTTCGTGAATCCTGTACGCCGCGCCTTTAGTTCGCTCCTGCGTACTGGTCTGAAAAAGAAACAAGTAAAATATTATCCAGTGAAGGTGAGTATTTTTTTCAGTTTTTACAGGTGATTAAAAATAGGAAAGAAATAACGGCTTTTAAGTTAACTGAACAAAATGATTTAGAAGAATTATAAACAAAGTGGGCTGTTTTTATTTCTTCTTGTTACTGGGACCATACGAGAATCAGAACTTACCATATAATTGATGAAGCAACTTGTCATGAGTTTTGCTAATGAGCACACAGGCTGTTCTCAACAATGCGGATCTTGACAATTAGCCGGGAAACACTAGAATAAGAAAGGGTTAGACTACATACACGCATTTCTAACAAACGAACTCTAGGAGCCCAGCTCATTACCTGCGACTTCGTGGCGTATATACAAACAACGGTCACGCGTTCATTACAAAATCTAGAGCTCTTTTGATACTGGAAAACCTACCATATCTCTTAAATATGTGCTTTACTTTTAATACACTGTAGAATATATATAACAAGAGGAATTGTTTATCTACATACGCCTTAAATTGCTATTTGCTTCCTGATCCATTAAAATCCCCTGAGAATTAACTTAAAGTTACCTGAACATGACCTGTTTAAATGTTCCATTTGAGCAACAAAACATTGGGTATCCCTCGTATTCCAAGGTAACGTATGCACAAACCGGATCGAAAACCCGGTTCTCCCTTATCTATTTACGGGTAAATACATCAGCATAGGTACGGCAACCGAAACCACACGGCCATTACAAATAAAATTACTACGAAACACCGGCGCGCTGGTTCAAACGCACTGGAATGGATTCATTCAATTTGGCGAACTAAAATATTTTTCTTTTTAAAATTTCAATTGAATTAACTTTAATTGGTGTTCGATAGTGCATATCGAAGCTTTTTGGGTGTAATCGAATGGTTTTGTATTATTTCTGGGCGTTCGGTCATCGGTGTCGTTACAATATTGAGGCGAAAGTTTGACAATCGGTTTTTTGTTTATCGTTTGAACAGCCCGCACTAGTTTTTTTAGTTTCGAGCTTCCTCTATATTGTGAGTGCGTTTACAGCTATGAATGTCACATGCAAAGCGCTTAGTAAACGTTTGGAACAAATATTTGCTGACGATACGGAATTGTTTCCAGTATGGATGGAGATAAATTGAATCCATGCACTAAATCAAAAATCTAAAATGTTTGCGTTGAACGTTTAGTTTCATTTCAAAAATAAGGTTTGTTTTTTTGTTTTGTGTAGTATTTATGACAATTTTTAAAAGTTGGCTGGTAAAAGTGGTTGCGATTAGATTGCCATTTAACACATATCCTACAAATGTTATATTTCTAGAAGATATATAAGGAAATTAGATTGTAGCATTAAGGTTCCACCAATTATTTGTACATAATATATGAAATAAATGATAAACTCTAAAAGTCAATCTTCAAAAATATTTAAAAATAGGGCTTAATATTTTTTTACAGAACTGTAAGAATAATGCATAAAATATTGTCATGAAACACTTAGCAATAAACATAGAGATAACAAATAATACCGAAATCTTTTATTTATAGTAAAACTCGAATTAAGTTATGTTTACATATCTGAAAAGTAAATACATAGCAGACATCTACATAGCTACATACTCTTAAACATAACATATATTATTTATTTCCTTGTGTTGCTCTATGAAAGCTGAAGAAAGTGAACCGAGTGTAAACATTGCTTTGTGCGGTGCATAAACACGGGTTGGTTCGCAAACATCGGTGATGCAAGCATTTGAGCTCATCGCTACAGCATAAACTTTCACCTATATGAAGCCCTGGTACTGATATGCAATGGAAGGAATTTTGTATACACGTAGCACGGTTCAGAAGGTTTTTATTTGTTGTTAAAAATATTGCAGTTTTTGTATTCAATTAATGCTGACATTTGCTGTCAAAACGATAAGAATAAATAAAGAGTGAGAATATTTTACCTGCAAGGATGGTGGGTCACGGTTATCAGTCCAAATACGGCCAGTGCAATGTTCGATCCTCGCATGTGCGTAAAGATGTTTAAGTCTGTGGATTGAATGCTTTATAGATCCTGTTAATATCACTGGGTGCGAGAGTTTTCAAGTATCTAAAAATATTAATGAAACTGTAGTAAGTAAGCTTCAGGTCTCAACACACTCTTAGGGATAAAACGCGATTTTGTTCATTGTCATGTATTTTCACATCCATAATTACTGTCGTCTATTTGAAGTAGGTAAAAAGTCTCGCAAAACATAGCATCTCCAGTAATCTATAGATAATGGTTTATAATCTATATATATTATACTAATATATAAAACTGAAGAGTTTGTTTTGTTTGAACCCGCTAATCTCAGGAACTACTGGTCCGATTTTAAAAATTCTTTCAGTGTTGGATAGCCCATTTATTGAGAAAGGTTATAAGTTATATAACATTACTTATTTTTATTATTAAAAACCGTTGAAACTAAAACACGCGGACAAAGTCGCGGGGGACAGCTAGTAATAAATAAAAGCATATTTAAGAAAACTGCAACCGAGCTTAGTATTACGCTGCGACCAAAAGGAGCGGAGCATAAATGAAAAAGGTTGCAAAAATGAAAAACCGTTATAACTTAAATACGCGGACAAAGTCGCGGGGGACAGCTAGTCTATACTAATATTATAAAGCTGAAGAGTTTGTTTGTTTGTTTGTTTGAACGCGCTAATCTCAGGAACTACTGGTTCGAATTGAAAAATTCTTTTTGTATTGGTTAGTCCGTTTATTGAGGAAGGCTATAGGCTATATAACATCACGCTACGACCAAAAGGAGCGGAGCATAAATGACAGCTAGTATACTAATATAATAAAGCTGAAGAATTTGTTTGTTTGTTTGAACGCGCTAATCTCAGGAACTACTGGTCCGATTTGAAAAATCTTTCAGTGTTGGATAGCCCATTTATTGAGGAAGGAAGGAAAACACGCGGACAAAGTCGCGGGGGACAGCTAGTAATAAATAAAAGCATTCCAGAAAACTGCAACCGAGCTTAGTATTATTCTTTGTTCTGTTTTGAAAAATATACAAAAGAATTCTCAGTTAACACTTTTATTTCTAAGTGTTGATTAATATTTATTGGAGTCGAGGGAGGCAATCCTGTGGGACAAGGTAATTTACTGCGGCGGCGGCCGACAATACCTTATTTACGTTTAAATAAAATACGATCATTGGATTATTGATAAAAAACCTAAAACACCGATATTTGTTTCGCATTTTCTATTTTTTCCAGAATAATGGAGAATTATGTTTGAGTGTACAGCTAATGTTACTTATCTGAGAGATAGTTATGGTCATATAAAAGTCGTAAATGCTTATCTATGTTGAATTCTTGATTGAAATTACTGCAGTGGTAACACTGACCTTGACAATGACAACACTTTTATGTCAAGGCAGTAAGGTTCAATTTCGTGCTGTTGTTGCCACTGTCGTGTGATCATCGTATGGTCATGTAAACGTAAGTATTGAGAAAAACAAATGAGTACTCACATGTGCCCTTACTTTTCAATTAATTTTAATTGCAATACATTGCCAGTGCAAAATTGATAGATATTAGGTAAGCGGACAAGTGATTCAGTTTTCCTAAAAAAAATACTGTCAATGCAAGGAACTAACTGAAATCAAAATATTGACTGTATTTTTTTGTACTTTGTGATGTTCCATTTTGCATGGGTATTGTATTATAATTACCTAAAATTTATTTAAGAGTAACCCTCCTTACCTCAAGAGGAAAGAAGAAATATAAAAACCTAGGTACCTAAGAAAGCCATGAAAAGATATTATAAAAATTCCTCAAACATAAAACGTTTGATCTTAGAAATATTAAAATACACTATAAAAACTCGCTTAAGTCAAGTTCAAGTCGAGTCTGCTTCTTCAGAAAAATTTTTTAATCGTTCCAGACTTTCAAAGCCTTGAAGTCCAATGTATTCAATAAAACCCTTGGTCCACAACATTCAACCCCGTGTCCCGAACCTAATCAACCCCGGACTAATTTCACCAGGACGGAAAGGTACGCAACTAATTAATTCTGTTTTTCTTTCATTCCCAAATCATTAGCATTAAAATTGTTGAAGGGTTAACTTTTAATCCCGATTTACATTTTATTAATAAAAGGGAGATTTTAACGCTCAAAATTGTATTAAGGCTAGTGTTTACAAATTTAGATGGTTTACTGTGTTATTTATTACAATAATAACATTATTTAGAGAGTTGTTCTTGTAACCTACTGATTGTTCAAGGTACATCCATCCATACTTCACTACAAAGATATAATAATAATGATAATGATATACTATAAAGATACACTAGTATAAAGCAAAGACGCTTATCGCTGTCTGTCCTTATGCATGCTTAGATCTTAAAAACTACGCAACGGATTTCTATGCGGTTTTTTTTCATAGATAGAGTGATTCAAGAGGAAGGTTTATATGTATAATACATGCATAATATAGTAGAGAAACACTGATAATTTTAGAGGTTTTTAATTTAAGTCGTAAATAAACACATTTTTTTTCGCTTACTTTGCCAACGCTGGCTGAACCCTACGAGATAGATCAAAATAAAGTACTACAGTATTATACACCTTAAAAAGGTCTACAAAAAAATCCGTAATGGTATATGTCTATCTCTTAGGGATATCCCACAATAACCATTTTTATCCTTTACTTATTACGAGAAAATAATCCTTATCCAATTAAGTACCTTAAATACATTGTGCATGTAATATAGATCAATATGGCCCTTTACAGCACGGGTATCAGCATTGTACCCGTGCAAAGCCGGGGCGGGTCGCTAGTATATTATAAATGCCAAACTATCTGTGTCTTTCTGTTACGCTGTCTCTCCTAAACCGCTGGACGGATTTTGATGAAATTTGGTATGGGATAAGAATCCTTTTTGCCATTATAACCTGCACCCACGCAATAAAAATGTTCCTTTGTACATAGTTAGTAATTTTGATGAGAGGGTTTCCAAACGCGAATGTTGAATATGAAGTACTTAATGACTCAAACTAAGTAAGTCCACATAACATGTGTGAGCTCACACACTAGGGCTCTGCAATGTCCCAGTTACCTTTGTCATTTTCCGATGCGGTATCAATGGCAGTGGTTGGAGACGAAGAGCTGAAGATCGAGCTCAGTGGCGTGCCATAGGAGAGGCCTATGTCCAGCAGTAGACGAAGATAGGCTGATGATGATAAAATAGTAGTATTTTTTTTAAGCAGAAAATTCTTTTTAAAACATCTCTATATTTTACCTTAATACCTTTAACCTACAAAACTCTTAACTATGTTGATAAGCCTCAAGATGGCTATTACGGGAATGCATAATAAATAACGATGGTGGAAACTGTGAAAGGTATTGCAATTATATGAAGTTTCCTTCGGCCGAACTTACGCTCAATTCTCGTTGGCTAATTGATCGGATCTATTATTCAACGTTGAAAGTTTCAGTGGTGTTCAGTTTCGTGCTGTCACAGTTTCATGAATAATCAATCACCTTTATTATTGAAATAATCATATTTCCATTTCTGCTCGAGAAAAACAGAATTTATTTACGTACTAACTTCCGCGTGTGACTTCGTTTCGATTTATTTCTTGTCCAAATTATTAAGTAGGAGCTTGATTAAGGTTTAAGATATCTTCTTACTCCAGATAATTTTAGTCGTTTTATAATACGAATAAAATTATTATTTATTTTGTCCCGTTATGGTGATACGCATTACGCCCATGATGAGAATGATATTAAAAGTCTTTAGGCTCCACATATCGATCTTAATTCTTTATTGTACATGTTTGACACCATATAATACAATCATTAGAAATTTAGTGTACTTCATAGGCTAGCACACCTGTGAGCGTAATAGGAGGAGAAGACGTGTACAACTACAAAAAAAATACGCATACAATATAAGAATAATACACGAAATACACATTTTAACAACATACATATTAGTAGTAGTAGTGCTTGTGCTTGTTCATGTTATTCTTGATCGTATCACTTCTAAATAATTGCCGAAAAAACAGGTAAGAACTAGCCGACTGCATAAGTTCATGTAAAACTGTTTGTTACAGAAATTAAGCGTAGGGATTTAAAATCAATAGGTGTAACGAAACTCACATAACGCAGTAAATAACAGTCAGTTCATATGCAGTTGTGAAGCACAAACTATGTTCGATAATGAACTTCCGTGTGCTATCCGGTGCCGCCATCCGGACCGGCCCTCTGTATAATAAAAAATATTTTCCATTAACACAGATCCGCTTTGCCCAGATGTTAGCAAAATGAGAGTTTCATATCCATTAGGATTACCTGTTGGAATTGTTAATAAATCTGTGCTCAAAAGTGTTCCGAATCCACTTTTGACGTAAGCTTACTGCGTTACACGGGAGTTAGGGTTTTCAGCATGTAGTTTTTACCGTACGAAAATGTAGTTCCCAAGTCATCCGCTAACCAACAGAGAGAATTTTAGAATTTATTTTTTCTTTCTTTCATTATATAAAACGACTCCCGCACTAAAATTTAATCTTTGTGTCGCTTGGA
This sequence comes from Diachrysia chrysitis, assembly GCA_932294365.1. Taxonomy (NCBI): domain Eukaryota; kingdom Metazoa; phylum Arthropoda; class Insecta; order Lepidoptera; family Noctuidae; genus Diachrysia; species Diachrysia chrysitis. The sequence continues at coordinate 9,938,893 of OW028645.1, forward strand.
AATTTATAAACATTCAAATCACAACAAACATTTGTGGTTCCACACAAATGCTAGTCCCATGCGGGGATTGAACCCGCAGCACGTCGCGCACAGTGGTAATTAGCGCGGTGACCTATGTCACTTGGCTATGCACGGATGGCCATATTTATATTTTAGTAAAACAATACTTGTAAAGATACTAGGTAATGCTTACTTATAATAGTCAAAGTGGTATGTAGCGAAGGCCTCTTCATATACACGGAACCTTGATCACTTCGCTTACTGAGGCGCGCGTTGGCAGTATAGATTTCTTTTTGAAATATAAGTTTTCTCAAGATGTTTTCTTCATCATTCAATAGTAACACTATAATTTCTAAATAAGTAACTTTACTTTGGTAATTCCTATATAATTTTTTCTTAAACCCATTGCAAATAAATATCTAGTAAATATTTAGCTAAGGTTTGATTTTTTATTGAAAATTCAGGAAGTTTCAAATTGCGTAAAAATATTCGAAACTTTTAACTTCGTTTTAAAATAACGAGAGTGTGCACATGTGCGTAGATTTATTTTTATTCGCAGTGTTTTGAGTATTCACTACAAAAACTGACGAACTAGTCAAGTGCAGTATGCAAGGTTGCGGCTTTTGATATCGTGATTCGATTTCCATTGGAAAAACTAAACCAAACTTGAATTTTATGAAAAAACAAACATGTCTGTATCTATGGGATTGAAGTCCTCAAGTTTAGTTTTTGTTTAACAAGTTTATATGTACAGATTTCAGTTAATCAATAATACCTAAATTTGCTTAATTAATTCGATCCCGAAAATATACGTGAGTAAACCGTTTTGTTTCAGATAATTATTTAAATAGCTCTGTGACTTACTCATTTCGTTCTCAACCTTCCGATGTGTAAAATTTACTGTCACAGAGCATGACACTATCTAGTAATAAAACTGAATGTTTAGTCAAAGCATGTTCCCCCTTATTTTATAGAACAGCATGTCACAATACTAAACACACAGCTGTAATCAGAGGGGAGGCTCCTGCCTTGTATTTACGAGTGCGTTCCAAAACGTTTAACACTAACTTTGCTTAATTAAATTGGTTTTAATTCGGTTTATTCAATCAGGATAGTGGTATTAGGTTAGTGTTTTGGTTAGTTAATGTACGCAATTTAATTTATAAACACATTTTTAGTACCAATTAATAAGAATTGGTCTAGCCTGTTGGCCAAAGTTTTGTTGTGAAAATTAATGTCAGACATTAAAATTCTGTGGTTAATTTTGTTAAAGATTGTAAAATATTATGTAAAATTGTAGTTTAATATCCTGTTTCACATAATTTATAGATAAATCTTCGTATCTGTATGAGATACGACATAATAACCATGGGGCCCTGATGTCATTTCCTTCGACTCCATCTTGTTTTTTATTGCAAAACTTATGACTTTTTTTCGTGTTTTAATTTATTAGTAGTGTATTATTAAACTTAAGAGATTTTTTTCTTAGAATAAATAGAAATACGCTGTTATTATATCTCTTGTGCTTTAAACCAAGAGGAAAATAAATCGGTGCTGCTATAGTACCTACTTTTGTTTCTTTTATTAAACAGCAAGGGCCAAACTATCCGGATATAAAAGTTGGTACCTGGCGTCATGGTTGGTTGATGGTTTTCCAAGCAGTTATTATGTACTTTTAAGCTAGAATTTTATTTATCCATGATTGTTATTACGGTCTCATGGGAACAATTTCTAAGGTAAAAAGCGCAATTAAAGTAGTTTAAAAATCAAACTATTTTATGTTATCATTCATTTGATAATGATTTCTTTTTTGTTTATTCCCGTTTTTTTAATTATATATAAAAAACATAGGTATTGAAATAATAAAAGTATTATTTTACTAATTGCAGAATATAAATTAAATTACAAAGCATAATAGTAAAATAATAATATAAATCTACCAAAATATAGACAATTAAATAAAATATTATTTTAATCGCAGTGCGCAGTATTTCGGAACGTGTCTCGCAAGTTTAACGGAGGTAACCGCGAGTGTAAGACGGGCTTATAATTCCATTTGTTGAACGTTCCCGCGACCCAACTTCCGAACGTAACTTTAATTGAAATGCGTTTCTTATGACATTCTAAATGTGGATATTTGTGGCTATAAATTATTTTTATTAATGTCCCTATTAAGCCGACCTACATTTGGGAATAAACGAAGTTAAGTTACAAAAGGTTTGATATTTATGCGACAGAAAAGGATCATGTAACTGAATTCAAATTGCTTTAAATTTGTTTTGTGGAAAAAGTAAATTTATCTTAAAGCATGTTTCGGCTAAATTGATTTAGCTATTAAGTTCCTAAATTATATCAGACATTTTATCTACAGACTTCCATGTCAACGCCGCTGTTATGTAAAAATACGTCATAACATGGACACGTCAATACACCAAACATTAACGCTATCTGACATCAAAAATCGTTGCAATCAATCAAAACCGTCGCTATGACAGCTATCGCCGGTTTCAATTAGTAACATGCATACCATGAAATAATTGTCAACGTCATGTCCCCAAAAACATAACGTGACGAGTTACATTCATCGCGGCGTTGGCATTATAAATAAGTCTATATATACAAGTCAACCCGGCATTGTATTTAGCACAGTGGGAAATTTCTCGCATTTACTATTTCCCGTTTTCACAAAATTAGAGCGCTCGCGAAGTTTATTCCGACCTTTGTTCGCGTCGTATCTACGCAGAAACCTTAAATGAGCAGCTTTTGCAATTGAATGCAAACTCTAACCGATGATGAATTATAAAGGATTATGTAAGAATTCGTTTTGTTTGTCGTCTTCTAGATTATAAAGGGTGTTGTCAAATATGCAAAAAGCTGTGTTTATGTACAATTATAGTGGGCTTTTGTTTGATCTGATTGTCATTTATTTAGTATTTTTTTCATAGATGATATTATATTTTTATTGATGCAGAGTATTGTCAGTTTGACTTGCTTTTAAACTTTTAGGATTAAAACTTGTTTATTGTGACCCAAATTCGCAATTTTTTTTCTATTTATTTAAAACTAGCTTTTGCCAGCGGCTTCGCCCACCTGGTGGTTGGTTATCGCGACTAAACCATTAAATAAAAATGTAAACTATGTTCTTTCTTAGGATATAATTGCTTTATCTTAATTAGGTTTATATGTCTATTTTCTGCGCGTTTATGCATTTGTTTTCTTTTTATATTTGCAGTTCCTTCTCTATATGAGAAGAGGCGTGTGCCCCGCAGTGGGACATTTATAGGTTGGTATTAATATTAAATATTTGAAGTATTGTTAACCAAAGCTTACAATATCAACTAGCCTCATAGCATTTATAGAGCTACTCAAGAAAGGAAATATAAGAACAACGTGCTAACAGACCGCGTGGCTACCAATTAATGACTCTGAAATGAAACACTCCTCTCTATTGGCGCTCAGCAATTATTTCCCATTGTGTTCCAACACAATGCTTATCTACTAATGCTATTTACTAATAAGTTCAGTATCTTGTGTGCAGATTTTAGCACGATCGATGTGTGACGTCAGACTTTATAGTATATAATAATGATAGAAGCTGAACTAAACAAATGTTTGGTTATTTGCAAAAATAATTGTATATATATTTTTCCTTTTTAAGTATTGTGTAACGTTTTATTTGTCAATAGCCATAGACAAAGAAGTGTTTTTTACATAAATTGCAAAATTTATGTAAAAAACAACAACAACAAAATTGATCGAATTTTTAGCGACACGTATTTGACTTAATTTGCACTTACATAAGCTTATGTCAAACTATATTCCGTAGTTGTTAAAAAAAAAAGAAATGTATATTGTCTTTGTAAATACGATTTACTATACCCATGGGAGATGTGGTTTTACCTTTTACTGAGGTAGAATAACATTAATCTTCTTAATTTATATTAGTTGTTAACGTTATTGCTATTTTATAGGCCTTAGGAAATTAACTGTTATGTAATCATTTCTTGTTTATTCGTATTTAACGATTACTACCTTATTGCGTTGAGAATATAATACATATTATATGAAATACATTTGATTACTAGCTGATGCCCGCGGCTACACCCGCATAGGTGTTCGTTTTGTCCTTACTTACAATCCAAGCTTACCCCATACCAAGTTTCTTCCAAATCGCTTTATCAGTTTAGCTGTAAAAGCGCACAGACAGACTTACTTTCGCATTTCTAATATTACTATGGATGTAATAATTATGTGTCATGAAGCTTTTATGATATACGATGAAACTTTAGTTGTATTTCCTGATGGAAATTGTATAATGATAGTTGACACGACAGGCTGTTTCCGTGTTCTGTTTGTTCAATTATAATTGTAGTAATAACTATAAATAAAGTTATATCCAGTTGCCACTACTTATTTTGTTATTAGCAATATAAAATATACATAAGAGTATTACATAAATGGCTTATGTAATACTTTGACAACATTTATGAAGGAAGGACGAAACGACTCTCGACATCCTCGTTTTTGCCATTCTGTTCATTTGAGATTATACTAATACTGATAAATGTTCCACTGCTGGGCACAGGCCTCTTCTCATGTAGAGAAGGCTCGAGCATTGATCACCACGCTGCCTCACTTGCGGGTTGGCGTTTTAGTCAGAGAATTTTTGTAATCCAGGCTTCCTCGCGATGTTTTTCTTACACCGTTTGCCAATGGTGTCTTAGCATAATTAGGAAAGTACATATAACTTGAAAAAGTCACATTGGTACTTGCCTGTAGTTGGTCCAAATCTGCAACCTTGTGCATACAAATCCGTTCGTTAAACTTCTACGCCACCAAGACGTTGTGACATTTGAAATTTGTGTCTCTCTTCTCTAGGTAACTCCTTAGTAATTACAACATCGTCTACATTACCCAGTAAAATGGGTCTTCACAGCCCATTATAATGAGTCAGATAACCCGTCGTTCCATGTAAAATTAGGTATTCAGCTGAATCCGGTAAGACTGAAGACTGGCTAGGCAGAAGATCATCGAGCATCCTATGTTTCAAGACTCTTAGTGCCATATTAAATATAACATGACATCATAGTACAAAATGGAAAACATACAACGCGTTTTCAATGATGATTGAAAGTAATGCTTGACAAACTTCCTTCTTCCTTCACCATAAAATATGAAATATTTCCTTTTCTTCACAAAATAAACTCCGATAATGTACCAAATTTCCACGCGATTGATTGACAAGTGGTGCCCATATTGTACGGCGAAATGAGATGGCATTATGGAGATATTAGTACTACCAATTTCACGAGCAATATCACTGAATACCGTTCATAGGTGAAGAGTCCTCGAACCCAACATACGTACAAGACCGAGCTCCTTTATTCATACTTGAAAATCTAGTCTAGTTTAGTGTCTGAACGAATGTATAGCAATATTTATTGCGCCATACAGTTTTTATTATTTATTGTAGGTACTTCTAAAGAAAATATTTATTGAGTTTAGAATAGGTTCTAAGTATTTTCTAGGTATACAATAGAATATTTTCCTAGAAACTATTTGAAAGGTTTTCATAAAAAAAAAAAAAAAAATGTACCTAAAAAATAGATTTTATATAAATTGTGTGTATTTTACACACACATTATCAGTCCTATTTTTTTAGACCATCTTTCAATATTTAAAGAATGTAGAAATTCAGTTTTTTTTTAATTATGACATCCTAATTTAAATAAAAAGTGTATTTCTTACTATCTCCTGGCTAGCTGGTCAAATAACTGAAAATAGGTTTGAAACTTCTTATAGAGTTTTATAAAGTATTTTTCGTATGGTAGATAAATAAAAATATTTAAAAATAAACCCTGTAAATAATAAAACCGAAGCTTACATACAACCGATTCACAATCAGTTTTGATTAATGAGTATTAATATTTAAAATTTAACTGTTGTTTCTGTTCCATTAAATATTAAAACGGGTTCGCTATAAAGAATTCATGAAACAAAGCCGATTGGCTTATACTCGAATTCATGGATTAATGTATTGCGAAGGAAATGACATTATTCAAGTCAGAATTATTAATTGGCTTTATAAAATAAAATGATGATCTCAAGGTTATCGAGAGCACTTGAACAGGTTGATATAATGGCATTTATTTAACACTATACTTATAAGAAAAGTTTACTGTATTTAAATTTTTAAAAGATAGAAACTTTCATTTTAGAAAAATTGTAAGGGTTCGAGTAAGACATGAAAAACCGAAGAAACTCAAAATGCGGACGAAGTCACGTGGGACAGCTAGTTAATAATAACAATATCTTGGCATAGCTAACACGGATGTATTATAGTAATCAGACAACTGATAAACATACTTATATATTTCTAAATACCCAGATAAATTATACCCAGACACAGAACAAATGATCATGTTCATCATACAAATATTTGTCCTGGGTGGGAATTGAACCAAGTAGGCAGGGTGACTAACCACTAGAGCAACATGCCAGTCAGTCATTAATAAACAGTAAGTTATTTTCCGCCTTGCTTTCGCAACTATCCAGGCATGCCTGAATCCAGAAAATACTTTAACCAATTTAAACAATAGTTTTTGCGCTTACCGGGAGAAATATTTCACAATTAAAAACACCAGTAGGATGATACTACTGAAATTGATTAAAATCGTATTACCGTAGTCGGTACTTGAATTATTTTGCAAACTTTGCAGCTCACTATCTCCCGTTTTAAACCGTGTTAATTGTTAACAGTTTCAGTTTGTTTCACAAACAAAGTATCGGATTCAACGTTGTTTAACTACGGTTTACATAATTACGTTTAACAGCTACGATTAACTGGCCAGTTAACAAGTTAAACTATGTATTTACAGCGCAAGCTTTCGTTTTAAAACAATTAAATATTTCCAAGTTCTTGTTTTGAGTAATTCGACCACTGAAAATACGTTTTCAAGACTTGCTAAATTTTAATTAGTGGGAATTAGTTGTAGCCTTTACTTAAAAAAAATTAAGGATATAAGGTTTTTACATCATAGTTCTCTGAGGTCCCGCGTTTAATCCCCGAACTGGTCAATGTAGAAAACCACTTTCTGCATTGTCTCGGGTCTGGGTGTTTGTGGTACCTTGTTGTCTCTAATTCCATAACACAAGTGCTATAGCTACTTACTTTGGATACAGAGCAATGTATGTGACGTTGGTCACAATTATTTACATTTATTTATTTACATCATTTTAGTGGTTATATTTCAAAATAACTCAATACAAACCTTTGAACAAATATCAATTAATCCAGTTACTAGTTCTGAGAAACGGTCCACATAACTTAGCTTTCCTATTTATTCCTATATACCCTATTACAGTTTGCAGATAGGCACGCGATTAGAAGTCATTAACCTTTGGCCTGAGAACAATGTACCCTTTCCTGCGATATCCATAATTGCTATGGGATTGATAAGCAGTATTGTTTATACCAGCATAATAATTACCAGCATATGCAACACAAGTGTTATAAGCTTACGGGGTGTAATTTAAAGATGTTCATCTTTTAATCTTCGTAAATTATAAAACAAATAAATATACTGAAGAGATTGTTGAGTAGTTTTTTTTTAAACACAATAAAACTTGGTAGGTTTGATCTAATGATGGTAAAATCATTGTCATTTGACGGGGCATTGCTTGAGAAAGACTATTTAATATCACGTTACAAAACTTAGAATCCAAAGAAAAAGAAAAGTGAATGTTAAATGTAAGTGAGATTAATATAACTATACATAATTATTGAATACTTAGGAATTTTCTGAGATTAAATTTGGATAATCTAATAACGGTTGTACTTAAATTTAACAATAAAAAATTAACATATCCTAATTGTTTTATTACAATCTTCAGCAAAAAAAAAATACGTTTTTCTAACTTTTTCGGTCCTTCTACTTCATATTTTACTTATGTCCTTTGAGATAACACTTTAAAAACTAGAGTAACATAATAATGTTATAAGAGAACATGCATGAAATAAACTATTTTGGAAAATCAGCGCTGTGACGGCAGCATTAGCTGACCCATCTCCTTTTGCTACTATTTTCTTCATACTGCTATTTAATATGTACCGTGTGTTTTTTTAGTGGCAATAAATGTCTTTTTATTTATTTAATAATAATTATTTATAATAATAATAATAATAATAATAAAATCCTTTCCTTACGTCCGAGCTGAACATCTAGCTCACGTGGGGGGCGGACACGTGTACAGTACTTTCGTACTAAAAACTTACGCGGCTAAACAGGAAAGGTAACCCTATATGGAGATGAGTAAAAGAGTTTACGATTTACGGTCGCTTCCCGGGGGTCGCCGGGGCACATCTGGAGCCGATGCTGGATGTCACAGCATGCGAACCATCGGCGGTGAGGGGCTGAGCAGGCGGGCTCCTCCCGACAAAAATATTACAGCCGGGCGTCGTGTTCTGAGCAAGCGGGCTCACGACGTAGAAGCTACAGCTGATTTTTCAGGCGATGATACGAATTCCTTATTTTCTTCCATCCCATCAACTCGCCCTTCATATATGACAAGAAGTCTATCTACCTCTAGCATACTTGATAGTGTTGTGCAAGAGGTCACTCTCGACCATGATCTTGCACCCATTACGAGTGTTTCTAATACGCGCAGACGATGGACATCTGAAATGAACGAGTTCATATTGCGCACCTATCTTTATTTAACTTTGATAGACACAGATACCAAAACTTATCTTGAACCCCTTCATCTGAAATTCACTGAAAAATTCCCTAACATGCAGGTCAGCAGACAGAGGGTAGGAGATCAACGAAGAGCCATAATTAGAAATAAACTTTTGACACAGGAAGTAATTAATAAAATTTATAATGACGTTAGAGAAGAACTTAAGCAGACACAAGTAAATTTACAGACAACACCTTCACATACACTAGATCTCGGGCAATTGACACAAATACAGGGCTCAGAAATAAGCAACACACAAAACACAACACAGACACGTATGAGATGGACCAATGAGTATAACGAGGCTATAATGCGGGCATACTACCGAATAACATCACTAGGCACAAATGAAACTGCATACCGAAAACCTTTGCATCAAGACTTTATCAACAGATACCCCGCACTTGCACACTTAAGTGAACAAAGAATAGCCGATCAAAGAAGAGCCATACTAAATAATAAATATATAAGTGATGATAGATTAAATATATTAAAGAATGAAATATCCATTGAACTAGGGCTTAGTAATAATAATACCGGTAATTACCCTAGCGCACTAACCAATACACTCAACTTCAATAATTATGAGAATAACTCTAATACTCAAGTTAGCAGTACTCCCACAGATTTTACAGTTTTACCAAACAGTCCCACACAATCATTTAATAACATGCTCATAAATCTGTCCCATACCGAACCTAATACACCAACAACCCAAGAAACACGAAACCCAGAAATAGATGAGACTTTTCAACAGGCGTTCCTTTTTTATAAAAACACAAACCCTACTGATAGAGTCTTCATCCCTAAGCAAAAACCGTCTAAAATCATTCATCTATTCATCAGTTCATCTTTGCCCTGCCACTCATACCGTCAACATACGTGTTCATTTGCTCTTTGTTTGAATATCTTTAATTGTATTATTTTCCAATATAATTTTGAAATAAACTACATCACAGTGACAATAGTACGACAGTGAAGTGAATATCTTAAAAGGAATACAAAATAAGTGCATAAACTGAAGTTATTTCGTGATAACGGTCAAACATTTTAAATCACAACTGGTCAGCTGGTGAGTGATTCACAACGCACTTTACGCGCAGTGCATGGAATTGTCACGGTTCGGTAGCGCGCAGAAGTGACACTATCGCTTGCTTCGTCGCGCGGTGACGCATACGACGGCCTGCACCAAAGAGTAAGCGACGCAGATAGGGCAACGTTTTGTGCCTTCATTGCTTTGACTCTAGGAAGTCGGGTCGTGTGCCCTGTGGCGTACGGTCGTGTTTAGTCCCAATCTACGGTCGGTTCATTGTTGCGGCTTCGTGTCATAATGGAGGAAACAAATAAATGTAGTGCTTGTAATGAGTCATTCTCGGATGGAGTTCGCTGCACTCGATGTAACCAGGAGTTGCATTTCCACTGTGCTGGCATTACGGAGGCCGGTTTCCGGAAACTGGGTGACAGGAAACTCACGTGGCGTTGTATCAAATGCAAACAGACTGGCGCGACTAATCTACCATGCTCTGATGATACACCAAAATCCCCAAGACCCCAACCAGAATCGGCAGTACTGCACGAAATTCGAGTCCTGGCGGAGAAGTTGGCTCCTTTAGAAGGCCTGAAGGATGAGATCGTAGCCTTGAAGAATGAGTTTGCTGGCCTGAAGTCATCTTTGAACTCTAAATTTGAAGAAATAGTTAAAGAATTTGGCAGCAAAATAAGCGACATGGAGCAACGCATATCAAAGCTGGAAAAGGTTGAAGTTCGGATAGACCAGCTTCAAACTCGTCTTGATAAATTAGAGGATGAAAGCAGTAATAATGAACAATGGTCACGCATGAATAATGTTGAAGTGAAGGGGATAACTCAGACAAATAATGAAAATTTGTTTGCGGTCGTTGAGAAAATCGGCGCGAAAATAAATTTTCCGGTGCCTAAAAACCAAATTAATTTTATAACTAGGGTTCCAACAAGAGAAAAGGATGTTAAACCAGTAATCATCAGTTTTTGTAACCGGTATGTTAAGGAGAATTTTATCGCGGCCGCAAGAATTGAATCCAAAACATCTCCTCTAACGACTAGCCAAATTGGGCTATCAGGAAATCAAAGGATCTACATCAACGATCATTTAACTACAAAGAATAAAATTCTTTTATCGAAAACCAAGAAGGCAGCGTCAGAAACGGATTTTCGTTATGTATGGGTGAAACATGCCAAAATTCACGCGCGCAAAATGGATACTTCTCCTATTATATTCGTGAAATCAGAAAAGGACTTGGTAAAAATAGTGTAATGTCCTATGCGTGGCAACAAAAAATATTTACGGTTTCAACATTAGTTAGTGAATTACTATACGACAAATACTGCATAAAGTTTGATAATCGTAAACAGCTGCGTGCTAATCGTGTTTCCACCAACCACCAACTAACACTGTGTATTTGCATTGTGTACAAACTTAAGTCGTTAATTGATTATTCTTATGTGGTTGCATCGTTACTAGTTAATGTCAACTTTACTGCTTTCGCATTATGTTACTTTCTTCTTCCTCTCATGTTGTTTTATATTACTTTGTGCTCTTGGTTTATTATTTTCAACGACCGCTTATCGCCTTTTGTTTCCATTCAAAAGTCATTAGTCGTGTGGCATTCAATATTATTTTTTTGTCGGCCTCTGTGTATTGCTGTGCTTAACAAAATGTATAAAACTTTTTACTTCTACCTACGGAATTTCGATGTTAAAATATTATTTTTTATTGATGAACTTTTGAATGAACGGGATAAATGTTTGTCTAATATTTTTATAGAAATGCTCGGGAATGGCTGCTCTTAGAATTTATTATCAGAACGTACGTGGTTTGCGAACGAAAACGAATAATCTTTATCGTAATGTCTTTCTTAATTCATACGATATTATTATATTTACCGAAACATGGCTATCTGATGGAATTCATAGTAGTGAACTTTTTGATAGTCGGTACCTTGTGTGGAGACGAGACCGTGATTACTCACGCACCGCTCAAAAACGAGGTGGTGGTGTCTTGATTGCGGTGAAGAGCGAACTGACAGTCGTTGAGAGACAGGGTTGGCGTAGCTCCGCGGAAGATATTTGGGTCTCACTAATTCTAAAGAAATCTCGTCCCTTAGTAACTTACAGTTTACACGTATGTGCACTTTACCTATGTAAGGAAAACCTTGGTAATTCTTACAACACTCAACTGCTTAATTTCACTAATAATCTTAATCATTTGATTTTATCTCACCCATTGGACAAGTTCATAATATTGGGTGACTTTAACTTTGCTAACGAAGTGAACTGGATATATGGCACTGATAATACCACTGAATTAATTCCTTATAATTTACAAATAATTGAATTCTTTGACTGTGTTAATTCCTCTAACTTATCGCAATATAATAGTCAACGTAATATGAATGATAGATTGCTTGATTTGGTATTTTCTAATGATCAAGTTAATGTCACCGAGTGTTGTGATCCCTTGTCGTTGCCAGTAGATGCTCATCATAAACCATTGATAATTCAGGCTGATTTTGTTGAAATTCACAAACTTAGTGAAAACATGACCAAAAAATATATATTCTCTAAAGGTGATTATACCGCTATTAAATCGGAGCTGGATCAGGTGAATTGGGCGCAATTTCTAGCTGTCGAGTCGTTAGACAATGCTGTTTCAAAATTCTATTGTAAATTATATGAATTAAGGGATAAACATATTCCTCTAAAATCTGTCAGACAAAGTTTGCACCCTGCTTGGTATAGCTCAGCTTTAATAAAGGTTCTTAAAGAAAAATATAAATTTCATCGTAGATTCAAAACATACGGTAACATTTCCGATTATCACTCTTTTTCGTTGTTACGTAAAAGAGCTATTGATTTAGAAAAATCATGTTTTACAATTTACATGGATAAGATTGAAGCATCAATTATAAAAAATCCAAAATCTTTTTGGTCATATATAAAAAATAAAAGAAATACCAGTTCATTTCCTAGGGTAATGCACTATGATGACCAGTCGGCGAGCACAGGTGAAGAGATTAGTAATTTATTCGCCAGTTACTTCCATTCTACTTTTCAAGAACCGGACCGAGTACTTAATGAATCCTGTGAAACTCATGTTGCTGAAAGTGTTACGTATATTAGCTCAGTGGAGGTGGATCATAGCCGCGTATTAAAGCTACTTAAGACCTTAGATCTCTCTAAATCTGGTGGGCCAGACTTAATACCTCCCATATTTATTGTTAATTGTGCGGATAGTATTGTTGAACCCATATGCATATTATTTAAACGTTCGCTTTGTGAGGGTATAGTACCTACAGTTTGGAAATCGGCTTTTATTACCCCAGTATTCAAAAAAGGAAATAAAGCTGATATTTCAAATTATCGTCCAATATCTAAAATTTGTTTGTTTTCTAAAATCCTTGAAAGACTGGTTTATAGTGATGTTTACGCTGCTATGAAATGGTCCTTTGGTGACGAACAACACGGTTTCCTCAGAAAACGCTCCACTTCATCCAACTTATTATTATCTCATGACTATATATCAGATGGCATGGAACAACGTGCACAGGTTGACGTGATTTATACCGATTACAGTAAATGCTTCGATCGTATTGATCATCGACTGCTTTTAAAAAAGCTTTTGGCATCCGGTATACATGGAGACTTATATAGATGGTTTTGTTCTTATATTGAGAATCGGACTCAGGCTGTGGTCCTTCAGGGATACACATCGGGATGGAGCTCTGTGCCTTCAGGTGTACCTCAGGGATCCATTTTGGGACCTCTCCTATTTATTTTGTTTATTTCTGACGTAAAGCATTGTTTTAAACATTCATATATTCTTCTTTATGCTGACGACATGAAAATTCACAATATTATTCGTAATGTAACAGACACACTTTTATTACAAGCCGATCTACATAGATTTGAAGAATATTGTTGTAGAAATAAACTTCAATTAAATGTATCCAAGTGCTTTTTCATTACTTATACACGTCAAAAAAATATAATTGCTTCTTCCTACACACTTAATAATCAAAACATTGGTAAAGTTAATAGTATAAGAGATCTTGGTATTATACTGGACAGTAAGCTTCTATTCGATCAACATATTGAGCATATCGTCAAAAAAGCATCTAGTGCATTGGGTTTCATTATGAGACAATCAGCCTGTTTTCGTTCTCTTAAGCCTATAAAAATCTTATATTGTTCGTTCGTACGTAGCCATTTAGAGTATGCATCACAAGTCTGGAACCCTCAATATGAGATTTACAGAACTCGTATTGAGGGGGTCCAGAGAAAATTTTTGCGATATCTAGATTTTAAAGCGCAGCAGTACTCAGACGATTATATCCATCGTTGTAAAAGGTACCACTTTCTACCTCTTTATCTGAGACGTGAAATAAATGATGTATGTTTTCTACTAAATATTGCTAATGGTACTATTGACTGTCCTGACTTGTTATTCAAATTAACACTACGTACCAATAAAATTGAACTTCGTCAACGACCACTATTGGATATACCTTTTGCAACGACTAACTATAGACATAATTCCTTCTTCTTGAGAAGTGCAAATAATTTTAACAGATTGACGCGGGAACTTGATATCGACTTATTCTTTACTAAGATAAACACAGCAAGACGACTTTTGGCTGACTTATTTTTTGTATAATAGTACTGTAACATGGAAATAAAAAAGGAAAATGATTTGAAATATGGCACGCTACATTTAGTATTGTTAATTGTAATCGACGTGTGTTTATTATCTGTGGAGGCTTGTAATTAGCGATATGATTACTATATGTTATCAACTATGTGGTATTTTATTAGTCTGTAAGCCTTCTTAAAATAAAATAAATAAATAAATAAATAAATAAAATAAATAAATAAATAAAATTTAGCTCGCACTATTAGTTATTTGAATCGAGTAATTATTCCTGAATATCTTAACTTAGACACAGATTTCTTTACGTTACAAACCGTCATATACAGTGCAGCGTGGACTACAGCTAAAGTAAATGGAACGAAAATAGCGCTTGAGCCTTCTGAAAATCTTAGGGACAATAGAAGAGAACGTAAGCCGAACTGGCAAAAACGCATGGAGCGAAAAATTACTGATTTAAGATCCAAGATAGGTAGAGTGACTCAATTTATTAACGGTAATAGAAGTAGAAAGGTAACGACCCATTTTAACAATATCATTAATCAATATAAAACCCACACTATTCATGAAGAACCTAACACACAAGCTGTACACACTTTAGATACGTTAAAACAAAAACTTTTCGTTGTATCAGGCCGACTCAAAAGATATAATGCATGTAACCTTAGAAAACAACAGAATTTTCAATTCATCCACAATGAAAAACTTTTTTACCGCAATATTAAGAAGACCACGTCAAATATTCAGGCAAACAACGTCAATGACAATGAACCCAACAATCCGGATCCACAGGCTTTGCAAAATTTCTGGTCTAGAATTTGGGAGAATCCTACAGGACACAATGAACAAGCTGATTGGATACAAGCAGAATCGGCAAATACGAATGTGAACACCCGGAACATGGTATTTGAAAATATTTCACCGCAAATATTTCATAAAGTCCTCTCCCGTCTACATAATTGGAAAGCACCTGGGTCCGATTATATTCACAGTTACTGGTATAAGAAATTAACGTCAGTTCATTGTTATTTATATAATTTCATTAATAGTTTTATTCAAGACCCCAGTCTAATGCCATCGTACATAACAGCAGGTACAACTTATTTGATACCGAAAGACAACAATGACCTTAGTAATCCAGCAAAATACAGGCCCATCACTTGTCTGCAGACTTTGTATAAAGTTGTGACATCCTGCCTGTCTGAATTAATATATGAACATGTTAATGCTAATAACATCCTAGCAGAACAACAGAAGGGATGTCGCAAATTTAGCCAAGGTTGCAAAGAACAACTAATTATTGATTCTGTTGTATTAAATAAAACCCACAAAACCAAATCCGATCTATTTAGTATGTACATTGATTACAAGAAAGCTTACGACTCTGTTCCTCATTCGTGGCTGGTCAAAGTCCTAGAAATATACAAAATTCACCCAAAAATAGTAGCTTTTCTTAAGATTGTAATGTCAAACTGGACTACGGTGCTTAGACTCACTACTGCCACTGGAACATTAGAAACCAACCCAATTAAAATACAGAGAGGCATCTTCCAGGGAGATGCTCTCAGCCCACTGTGGTTTTGTCTTACTCTAAATCCTCTATCTAACATATTAAATGCCACAACTGCAGGAATACCTCTCACTTACACTGAGGAAACACAGACTGAATCAATTAATTTAAATCATTTGCTTTATATGGACGACATTAAATTATATGCAAAGAGTGAGAGTGAACTTAACGAAATAGCAAATTTAACAGAACTGTTTTCCAATGATATTAAAATGGAATTTGGCATTGATAAATGTAAAATTAATTCTATTAGAGCAGGACAGAACTATCAATATCAATACACTTTAACAACATTACAACACATAGAACCGTTAAATGAACATGATACATACAAATATTTAGGATATAGTCAGTCGTCACAGATTCAGTATAAAGAAACGAAGTATAAATTAAAACAACAGTTCCAACATAGATTGAACGTAATCTTAAGAACTAATCTTTATTCCCGAAACACAATTAAAGCAATCAACACCTTTGCTGTTCCCGTATTAACATATTCTTTCGGAATAATAAAGTGGACCAAATCAGACCTGAAAGATTTACAACGTAAAATAAATACAACCATGACTAAGTTCCGTAAAAACCACCCTAGATCTTGTCTGCAAAGACTCACACTACCACGTAAAGAAGGAGGCAGAGGTCTGATTGACGTTTCAAATTTACACAATAGACAGATTACCACACTTAGACAATACTTCTTTGCCAAAACAGAATCCTCAGTTCTCCACAAATTAGTAGTTAAAAATGATAAACAGTTAACGCCATTAAATCTAATAGACCCATCAGAGCAAAAGAATGAGAAACAAACTGACATTAAAACTAAGATTGTAGAATGGAGCCAGAAGTCCCTACATGGAAGACATCGTCAAGACTTATGCCAAGTAAATGTCGACAAAGAGGCGTCGAACGCGTGGTTGAGTCGAGGTGAACTCTTCCCGGAGACTGAAGGCTTCATGATTGCAATACAAGATCAGGTTATAGAAACCAGAAATTACAGGAAATATATTATTAGGAACTTAGCCAATGACATATGCCGAAAGTGCAATAGTGCTCCGGAAACTATACAACATATCACAGGTGCGTGTAAGTCAATAGCCCAGACCGATTACAAACATAGGCACGACCAAGTAGCCAAAGTTATCCATCAGAAAGTAGCATATCAATATAAATTAGTAGATTCCATAGTACCATATTACAAATATAACCCAGAAACTGTTTTAGAGAACTCCACAGCAAAACTATATTTTGACCGAGCTATCCTTACGGATCGAACTGTTCACTTCAATAGACCAGACATTACACTTATTAATAAAACAAACAAAACTGGCTACCTTATTGATATCGCAGTGCCAAATACCCACAATTTGCAGACCACCATAGCAGAGAAATTGTCTAAATACACGGAGCTAAGGGATGAGATCACCCGAATCTGGCACCTACAAAAGGTAACAATAGTCCCAATAGTACTATCTACGACAGGAGTAATACCCTGTCAATTACACCAATCCCTTATTTCTTTAAATTTAACTGCGAACACTTATCACCTACTGCAGAAAGCAGCAATCCTAAACACGTGTAGAATAGTAAGAAAATTCCTGCAGTGTGAGTCTGATAACTCACAATCCAGCAACACTAGGCCTCCAGCGTTATGTCCACCAAGTGTTTCAGATACTAATTAGTACCACTGATGGTCACTTGGCTTAGGCCCGTGCCATCAGTTCTTCCGGGTTACCGAGAATTGTAAAGATTTTTCAAAATAATAATAATAATAATAATAACCCCCCTATGGGGCCACCTTGACGTGGTGGGGGGGCTTTCGGGAAGGCATGAACTATTCAATGGTCACTAACAACTTGACCACACCCTGCAATCTTAGGAAGGCAGGAGAAGCTATGAGCCATTAACACCTCGGCATTACCCTTCCCAACTAACGGTCCCAAAACCTCAAAAAAGAAAAAAACTCAAAATAAAGAAATATGGTACAGACAAGAAGTTCAACGAAACGGCCCCAAGTTCCCGGCGGGTCTAGCAGCAGCACTGGCGATGACGGAAGCCAGCCTGAAGCTCGGCCCCGGGGTGCGAAGAATCTCCGGGAGGCGATCTCTACCCGTCAAACGACTACGGCAACGAATATGGAACCCGAGATGCAAAGCGATATGGACAGAAATCCAGCAACACCCTCACCGTTTAGTTTATTTGAGTCTCCAAACTCATCACCAAAATTTTATCAGGTTTCATCCCGGTCGAGTACCGTTTCACCTGTACCTGAGGATGTTGTGCAGGAGGCTAGCGCCACTATATCCGCACCCGCCACAGGTATTAATCGTGCGCGCAAAAGATGGACAGAAGATATGAACAAGTTAATCTGGCGCACGTACCTCATAGCCACAAAACTGAACACAAGCAAATTATACCTAGATCATCTCTACCGCGAATTTACAGTAAAATACCCTCAGATGCAAGCGTCAAGACAGAGGCTAGGAGATCAGTGCAGGGCGATAATTAGGAATAAATTACTACCACAAGACATTTTAGATGACATCAAAAATGAAGTTTCGGTACTTCTGCGACAAACACAATCGGAGTCGATAACACCATCCCTCATATCATTACCTAATGTTAGTCAACAAGGGCAGAGAAGAAAGTGGACCACTGAATACAATGAGTGCATTATTAGAAATTACCATAAAATAACAGAATTAGGGAAGAACCGATCAGCGTACCGACAACCCCTATACCAAGCAGTTATAGCGGAATATCCTGAGTTATCGGAAGTAAGCGAGCAGCGAATATCGGATCAATTGCGAGCAGTAATAAATAACAAAATGATTAGCGAACAAAGACTTACCGAAATACGCGATCATGTTGGAAATAGTCTCAGCTTGTCTCGTGATAATGTAGAAAATAGCTTACACTCTATAGGCCCACACTTCACAGAAAACACACAGGAAACTAATTTACTGACTCCGACTGTAACATCACTACTTTCAGAACCCCAAGTGCAAATAGAATTGCAAGACACTAACACTATAATATCCAGCGATTTAGAAGCAGAAAAAATTAAAGATCAATTTAGAATCTCATTAGATAAGTTTCGAGATATGGACCCTACAACGCGACCTTATATTCCTAAACAAAAGACCTCTAGGAAGCAAGCCCAAATTGTCCAATTCATTAATTCTCACATATTACCGCAGTACATAAAAACAGATCAAAGCTTTGAAAACACTCATACGGTTATTTATTGTGCAGCTTATACTGCAGCTATATGTAATGGCTCCAAAATCCGGGAAGGACATAATACTCCTAACCAGAATAAAAGAAGAGTGCCTGCCTGGCAGAGACGTCTGCAGGAGAAGATACTCAATTTAAGAAGGGATATTGGAAGAATGACAGAATACATAAAGGGTAATAGAAGTAATAGAATAATGACATTAGTAGAAGCAATAAAGAATAAACATCGCATTCACTCACAGCACGAAGAACCTAACACTAACAACGAACACTTCCTTGATACGCTTAAACAAAAACTCAATGCGGCTGCGAGCAGGCTAAAAAGATATATCAATTGTACACTCCGAAAGACTCAAAATTCACAATTCTCTAACAATCAGAAGCAGTTTTATAGAAATTTAACCGTAAATACTCAACACTTAAGAACTACAGAAAATACAGCACCAGCTCCTTCAGCTGATGATTTATATGATTTTTGGTCTAGCATTTGGGCTGTTCCGGTGCAGCACAATTCAGAAGCTGACTGGCTGCAGGCAGACTGTAACTCCACAGACAAAATTACACCAATGGAGTTCGATCACATACCACTTGATATATTTATGTATGTATTAAAAAAAGCACACAATTGGAAAGCGCCCGGAAGTGATCATATTCATAACTACTGGTATAAAAAACTAACATCCATTCATCCGCTACTATACAACCATATTAACGATTTTATACAGACACCCGATTTAATCCCTAGGTTTGTAACACAGGGTCTAACATACATGATACCTAAAGACACAGATCACCAGAACCCTGCTAAATACCGACCTATTACATGCCTGCAAACGGTGTACAAAATACTTACAGCGTGCATTGCCGAACTAATACACAAACATTCCTCTAAAAATAGTATCTTATCAGAGGAGCAAAAAGGATGTCGTAAAAGCAGCCAAGGCTGTAAAGAACAACTCATTATCGACTCGGTAGCTATGAAGCAAGCCATCACTATGAAAAAAGACATAAATACCATGTATGTAGATTACCGCAAAGCATTTGACTCTGTACCCCATAGCTGGCTTCTCCATGTTCTCCGACACTACAAAATTCACCACCTACTTATACAATTTCTTGAGAATTCTATGCAACATTGGACCACTAGACTGAAAACTTTAGGGTGCATGTACACAGAAACTTCAGAAATTCCAATACGACGTGGGATCTTCCAAGGTGATGCACTTAGCCCTTTGTGGTTCTGCCTAGCACTTAACCCACTGTCACACGTGCTAAACAGCTGTGCCGCTGGATATGATATTACTGCACCTCTTAAAAACATAAACCTCACCCATCTTATGTACATGGACGATATTAAACTATACAGTAACACTCCACAGTCCTTACACCGGCTAGCTGATATCACACAAGAGTTTTCGAATGATATACACATGAAGTTTGGCATCGATAAGTGTAAAACGCTATCTGTAAAGAGAGGACAAATAATCCCAAATGGCTATATATTAGACTCAGGAGAAACTATTGAGCCTTTAGAACCCAACACATCATACAAATATTTAGGATTCCAGCAAGCCAGACAAATACATCAAAAAGAAACAAAAAAAGAACTTAAACAGAAATTTAAACATCGGCTTAATACATTATTTCGATCGCAACTTAACGCGCGCAATTTGTGTCAAGCGATTAATAGTTATGCAATCCCTGTTCTCACATATTCTTTTGGCTTAATAAACTGGACCCAAAATTATATTCTTAATTTGCAACGTATTATTAATACCTCTCTGACAACTCATCGGAAACACCACCCTAGATCCTGTGTGCAAAGAATGACTCTCCCAAGGGATGAGGGCGGACGAGGTATTATAGATATAAGTAACTTGCACAATAAACAGATTTCAACGCTTAGGCACTACTTTTATGAATACTCCCAGAGCTCTACACTACATGAAATAGTTATACTAGCAGACAAACACCTTACCCCACTTAACCTCAAAGACAGGAACCCACAACGTAGCGAAAGGATCACTGACATGAAGGAAAAGATTTCCTTATGGCAGCAGAAATCTCTACACGGCAGACATCGCCATGACCTGCAGCAACCACATGTCGACAAAACCATGTCGAACGCATGGATGCGGCGTGGCGAGCTCTTCCCGGAGACGGAAGCTTTTATGATGGCAATCCAGGACCAAGTCATTGATACCCGAAATTACCAGAAATATATAATTCGCAGCCCTAACTTCCCCACAGATACATGTAGACACTGTCATGCTAGCTCCGAAACAATACAGCACATAACTTCCGCATGCCGATCCCTTGCCCAAAGTGACTACAAACATCGCCATGACCAAGTAGCTGCTATTATACACCAGCATCTTGCACATAAAAATAAATTTATTTCTAAAAAAGATCCCTATTATAAATACAAACCAGACGCCATACTCGAAGACCGTTATTGTAAAATTTACTGGGATCGAACAATTATCACAGATAAAACCATTCATTTCAATAGGCCTGACATTACATTACATAATAAAACTAATAAAACCGTATACCTCATTGACATTGCTGTACCGAATACCCATAACTTACAGTCCACAATATCAGAAAAACTATCTAAGTACCAAGATTTGGCTATTGAATTAAAACGCCAATGGCACGCAGAAACTATCCACGTGATCCCAATAGTTGTTTCAGCGACAGGTATTATCCCCAAAAGTCTGCAGCGCTGTCTTGACGTTTTAGACATACCTACGAACACACTGAATACGATACAGAAAGCGGTCATATTAAACACCTGCCGATTGACCCGCAAATTCCTGACGACATCGTCTGTCTCCACGGGTTACACAACAAATACTTAACGTCCATTTGCACTTGACTGCGGTCCGTGTGAAAAGACTAACCGTACCCCTTCATAAGGGAGAATAAAATATTGAAAGATAATAATAATAATAATAATAACATTCACGAGGTTGTCGACATGTGGGAGGTGGACTCAGCAATCATTGTCCCGATAGTCGTGACAGCCAACGGCTTAATAGCCAAGAGCCTCGACCAACACCTTCAGAGGCTCTCGTTGGGCATCTGGGTCAAGGGTTTGATTCAGAAAGCGGTACTTCTGGACACGGCGCGTATCGTGAGGAGGTTCCTCTCTCTGGGACCCTAACCACCGGCAGCTTGAACCCTGTTTCCGATGCCGGTTGGAGACTGTATTTTATATTTTTAAATGTATGTTTTTTTTTTTTTTAATGTATATTTAAAAATGTATTTTATATGTTTATAAATTGAATAAAGGAAATAATAATAATAATAATTATTTATTTCTCAAAAACTTACAAATAGGGTTTACAACTATAAGCTTGAAAAAAAACATATTTTGTTTACAAAAGTTTTAGACCTGCTGCCGAACTAGGATGAACCTGTATTTCGGCTAACAGTGCCATCCCCCTTGATTCATATACTTAATTATAATACAGTTGTTTAAGTGCCAGCATTTGATAAAACTATTTGTATTAT
Source organism: Diachrysia chrysitis (assembly GCA_932294365.1). Taxonomy (NCBI): domain Eukaryota; kingdom Metazoa; phylum Arthropoda; class Insecta; order Lepidoptera; family Noctuidae; genus Diachrysia; species Diachrysia chrysitis. Next base: position 9,961,638 of record OW028645.1, read on the forward strand.
ACAATTATTTGTGACATTGAGTTAGTAGGCTGAACCTCTCTTTGTGTGATGTGCTATGGTAAGTGTGTGAGTGTAAGAGGGTGTGTTTATTTTTGTGTTTTTTTTGTGTTTTTGTATTTGTGTGATTTATGCTAACTACTAAGACTGATACTATCTTTGCACAATTATTAGTTGCTCAGTTTCATCATAAGTGAGTCTTTGTAGGTATTCTGATACAAGTCTCTTGCAACGGTCTGTGCTGAGTGGGTATATGTTCAGTTTTTTATTAATTTTGTTATAAATGTAGGGGCCAAAAGAATTTATGAATTTTGTGCTAAATTGAGTGTGATAAAATCTATTCCGTAAGCAAACAAAGTCATTTCTTCGTTTGTTCCTTAATTGCGAGTTGTAAGTTAGGCGTGTGTGTTGTAGTATAATTATTTTTAATATGAATAATTGTCTCACGGTAAGAACACCACATATTTGGTAAAGTAGAGTAGTAGAAAATAATATAGGTTTATGGGAGCTTACTTTAAGTATTGCGCGTTGGGCAACCTCAATGGACTTAAGCGTAGTTTTTGGAGCACCTCCCCAAGCAGTTTTTAAATTTCAGCATTTAAATTTTACTTTAAGCTAACTTCATTGCTTTCCTTTCAACTACCCGTTCTTACTTTATTACATGGACAGTACTTGCCGTACAGCATCACTAAATAATATTAGTTTATTGTGTAAATAAAAGTAAATAATTGACCTGGGACTCAGGTGGCCTCTGTGCTACAACAAAATATATTTTTTGCCGACGATTTGCTCCGCTCCTATTCTTAAGGGATCCCCCCTGAAGCGAATTTGCATACTTGAGTAGGATAATATATTGGACAGGGGTAGCCTTGGATTGCGATGTATCAATTTTGATGCCATTTACCTGTATGATTAGGTGGAACACTGGAAGTTAAGGAGTTCTTCGGAGGAGGTCGAAAAATTCAAGCATTGTTTATAACAGTTTCTTATAGTTGAAGCTGAGTTTATGTTTACTACCTACAAAATAGAAATTGATTGGCAAATAATTTCAGTAAGATTCTTAATGATAAAATTTGGTCCTTTGATCACTAGTCTGGCGTCATTCTGATCATTGGCTTTATCTGGTGGACTGAATCTGTGCCGTAACCCAGAAAAAAGTAGTTCCACGAATACGCAGAAAACAAAGCGCAAAGGTACTGAAAACTCTTCCTGTCATTCCGTAAAAGTAAACCACTATTACTATGCTCCTAAATATGAAAACCTCATATATTTTAATCAGCTCCACCAATCTTGACATAAATTAACAGGCACTGTTACGCTAATAACGCGAAACGATGAAATTGAAAAATATTTCAAAGGTTCGCACAATGTGAATTCGTGAATATAGGGTGTTGTAATGTGGTACAATGGCCTATATTCAGGTAGTAGTATATGTATAGCTATATATTGTAGGCTGAATATCCTCTCGTGATTTCTCAGGAGATGTAGTGAATGGCGGTCTCAGGCCACTGTGAGTAAGTATGGAGTAGGTAAGTTTATTTTTCTTAGAAAATTTGATAAAAGGTTTTTGTGTTAAGGTATTTCGTTATTTTTTGCAAGAGGTTTAGTTTGTCCGTGTTTATTTTTGAAACTAAGTGGGATGTCACAGTAAAAAGTTCTGACAGATAACATTAGTGCTTTTGAAACTGGCTGTTCGTGTATACAATTTTAGTCTATCGGAACATAAAGTTTCATGATGGCGTTGGTTTTGAACCCAACTCATGTTTCTATTATCCTGTATAATGCTATCATTTTTTTTTTCTATTTTGAATGTTGAGTGTTTGGAGTCTTTGTCATAAAACTCGCTTTGCAATGTTTTGTGTACATTTTTGTTATATCCGTGATCCATTAAATAATATATGCTTACATAATCCTCATCATCACCATAAACAGCCCTCATCATTGCTAGGCATAGTACACTCATATTTATAGGTATTATTCTTACTATATTCTTAATTTTAAATAGCTTTTTTTCATTTAATGATACAAAAAATCATAACGATTAAACAAGAAGGTATTCTGAATAATAAAACACATACATAAATTTAGAAAACAGTTGTATATTTTTAAAACTTTATACAAAACGCACGCTCTTATTATATACGCCCATTTATTTAGTAACATTTAATTTTAATGTTACCTACATTAAAATTAAATGTATAAGTATAATAAATATTCAAAGATTACTCAAAATACCTTTTCCATAGCAATCGTATACTTTGAACGCAAGTCCTCAGAATTCTTTATAAAATCTCAAGTATTAAGGGACTCCAGCCAGTTAATTTTATACCAAATTCGCGAAATTTCATTACATTAACCAAGTGAAATGCGTTTATCTCTATTCAAGAGTGGAATCCCATTCATTCAAGATTCATTTAGTCGTAATACCTTTTTGATGTTCAGTTGAAATCAACATTGAAGGTTACTCAACGTTTCCTTCTATTATATATCAGATACAAGGATTATATAAATAGGCTTTTGATGCTCTTGTTTCGACTTTCACACTAAAATGTACCTTACTAGTGTACTGATAAACATAAAAAACAACAACACACACTACTCGCTTACGGAGGTTCCGTGGGCGAGTGGCGTCAATACTGGTTTTCAAGGCGTCGCAAGCTGTGATTCGATCCCCGGACGGGTCAATATAGAAAACCACTTTTCTACATTGTCTCGGGTCTGGGTGTCTGTGGTGCCTTCGTTGTCTCTGATTCCATAACACTAGCTTAAGCACTTGCTTTAGCTACTTACTTAGAGCAATGTATGTGATGTTTTCCACAAATAAAAACAAACAAAATACAGATTATTTCCCAAGTCTCTCCAGTAGAAGAAAATAGTAGCACATTTTAGTAATATCTATCAACTAGATACCATTGGAATATTTGTAAAGTTTAAGTAATTTTATAGTCTAACCCAAACATTCACTATTTACTAAAAAAAAGAACAGCATCCTGGGTTTATATTGTAACGCCTATCCACGTTTGTCAATTAATTACTCAGATATCCAATTACTCGTTGTTAACCCTAATTCTCCGAGAAAGGCATCAAAAGCGATTGTCTATGTGATTTTGTGGAACAGTAATCAGAAGTGGCCTGGACTGGCCACGTATTTCGGTATTATTGCAAACGGAATCCTGGCAGCGTCTAGTTATTCAGGACTACACCAAACATCTTCGTTGGCTTTAATCCAGGGGGCCAAGTCAAGGAATTAGGTACGCTGGAATGTGAGGGAATGCTTAATTTGACATAGTTTGGTTGTCTTTTGTTTTGCATATGGTCTATCTTTTTGTTCCTAAAATAAGACGAAGTGTACTGTAGTTAATTTTTATTAATAACTTTAAAATTCTACAGATTTTGGCTTTTACACTACGTAAGGATCTTTTGAACTGTCTGTTTCGTGTTCATCTGTGAAAACTAAGTACAGTTAACCATATACTTAATTATCATTGTATATTCTTTGGCAATATATTAAAAAAATTGCGAAATGGCAGTGTGCATTTGAGTATATAGGTACATTCTCTCAATTTATTTTAGTCAAGTAAATACCTTATAAATAAGCCCTCTAATCATTTCAATATGGTGTCTGTGCCCAGTTAGGTCTTCATAATCGCTCCACTTAGATTTCCCATTGGTACTTATACATGCAAACACTTTCCAAAACACTTCCGAAAACGGTACATCCATGTTGTATGGCTCTCTTGCAATTAGTTTCTGCTCAAAGCACGTCTGCCGCAGACCGAAGTCTATGATCCAAGCTAAAGCAACGGAAAACAGATTTCCGGTATAAGTAAATCGCCGACAAAGTAAAGGAATGATTCATAAGCTCATTCGTGGCAAATATTTCGATGAAGGAAATAATTATTTACCGACTAATGAAACAACTCGGTCAGTTTTGGATGTTTATAGAGCTGTGGTTGAGTTTGAAATAGAAGATTTTATGCAAGTGTAGCGTGTTATTGATCGGTTGCACATTGTTTTCAGTTCGTGATACAATGTATAAAGCTGTATTCAGATCGTGATCGGTTTGTGCGTTTTCCTAGCGATTGTTTATAAACTTAAGAGTTCGTATAGCTGGCGGCGAACAATGCGTGAGACGTTCAGGCATATTTAATGTCATCGAAACATGCGTCATCGTGATTTGGAGGTGCGTCAGATCATAGCCAATCTAAATCCAGTTGGTTTGAGTTATCTCTAAGTGTTCTTAGCAAATAGTAGCACACAATCAATGAATTACTCATCTTAAACCAACATTGCTGTTATCACCAAAAAAAATCTTTAAATATTGAAAATGCCTTATTGTTTTTCAAATTGCCCTTAACACTTTTCACCATTTGGGGAAGGTTTCTTTTATTGTTTTCTTTCACTAACAGTTTCAACTCATTAACATTTAAACTTTATTAAATAAACATCGTGTAAACTCAGCTTACAGCGTGCTCCGTGCTGTGGCCGCCCCTCGCATGGAGAACTCGGATTAGCCTGCAATTAGAAACCTCATGGCCGACGCAAATCTCTCTTACTAGCTCGGATTTAGGTGACCTGACTTCAGCTGCCTACTACTCTAGATATGAACGTCTTCTTGGGATTTTTTTAACATTTGGTAAGAAACGAAGTTCCTTTTTTATACAAAATGTTTCTTATAATTTCTTTAATTAACTTAATCGGCAAATTGCACGATGCAGTTTTTCCGAATGATTATGAATTCGGATTAAGGTATACTACTAATATTTCCCTTCTGGAAATGCCACTGATTGATACTAAATCTTCAAAATTTAAGATTCTTCCATACTAAAGGGATTAACGAAGTGAAATGAATCTTGACTCGAATAATGAAACTTTTGTCATAAATGACAGTTTAGTTACTTAGAGGAAGTAACTATACGACGATTTTTATATACTTGTGATGGTTGACAAACATCCAAAACTAAAGAAGTTAATACTTTTTATACTTGTGATGGTTTACTTACGCACACTTTTCAAGATAGTCTAACTAGTCAGTTATTCATGTATGTATCATCTGATCTCATCGCGTCAGATGGGATCATGTAAAATGGTACAATTTCAATAAAATCATCGTCATAAGCTTCTTGTTTTACACCTGGGCCTAATCTCTGATGGTTTGCATTGGAACACTCCACAAATCGTATTAAACAAACTAAAGCACACGTGGCTGCGGTTGATTAGTATAAATATGCAGTGGAGCAGCACAAAACAGTCAGATAATTGGGTATCACAACCCATCACAGCCGGCCAATCTATCTCTATAATCGGAGATAATTCCGCGGAACCACAATGTACTAGGTTTTGTTTACATTCGCGTTTAGCCAAACCGATAATTATATTAGTAGATTAATTTGGACGATCATTATATTACCAGTATAATCCGGATTACCCAAATGATGTGTGTATTTGAGGTGAGCTTGCATTAGTTGTTTTATTCTAAAATCTGAAAATTGACGTTGTGAAAAAAAGATTTTAACCAAGCTGAGTCCTCACATGCTATAAAGCCGTAAAGAACAACGCAAAATCCTGTTACTCAGCAAAAATTTATCGATAAATGCAACGAGGGAAACCTGAGAAATTTGAGAACAAATCACTCAAATTCTCGCTTACAAATATCTGTTTTGTCGACTACAACTAACTTAACAAAACTTACACAGAATCAAAAAATAAATAAACAAAATCACAGCAAAAGCTGGCGCGAAAAATTACGGAATTCATAACACGTTTTAAGTGCACAAGCCAGGCTGACACGTTACGGTACAAAGCCAGCGGAGAGGTGTAATTGGTAGCTAATCCTTGCCTTCGTCGGCACACGGACAGATTGCAGTCCGTATGTATGCAGTGTTGCTATAACACAGTCGAAAACTGTCAAGCTTAATGGATAGATGGTGGTTTTTTAGACACGTCGATGCCAAAACGTAAGAAGTTGTTAACGAAAATATTTTTTTTTTAATATGAATGACCCGTTGTTCTCTTATTATTTTAGGATATAATATAACCTTCAGATATGATAGGCTGTGGGTATCGGATAAAAATAAAATATGTAAGTTTGTAAATATGAGAAAAAAAACTTTAAACAGATCCTCTTATTTAGAATGTTATTTAATGAGCTCCCTTAAATATATAGGTTTTTTAATGAACCCCATTTTATATTATTAACAGTAATTATGAACTAACTAATAATCGCAATAAGTTATGTGCTTATTACACTATCCTGAATATATAGAATCCTAAATGAAATTGTTCCTAAATTTAGGAAGGTGTAATCGCATTCAGTCTTCCTAAATACGAACGAAAAAAATGCCTTGACATTTAAGCTTCCTTATTTAGTAACTAAAATAGCTCTGTGATGAAATTTAGGATAGCGTATTAAGCGATTTACACGAAATACGGTTTAAGATTTAACTTAATTTTAGGGTAACTTCATAGTCATGGCAACACCGTGTACATATGCGCGAGTGGCATTATGTATACAGTCAACCGCACGTCAGCGGGAATAATAAATTACGAATATCAATCTTAACGGTATCGAAATAAAGGTGCTATCAATGACGAAGAGTTAGTATGATTTGGGGTGGACTGTACGTTTATGGTGTGCGTTGATTCACGTAGTTTGGATGCAAGGAGTAAATCTCCCGTTTACGACGGATTTTGGCTTAAACCGTTGTTCTTTAAGACTCAGTATATTTGCTGAGACACTTGCAAACATACCGACATGTTTGTTTTGTGCAGAATTTATGTTTATTTGAGAGTAGTTTATTTTCGGGTAGTTTAAACTGTTTTCTGTTATTTATACATGCCAATACGCACGTACTTTGCATAATAAAGTCATCTGTAATCGTGTCACGGATTAAGATTTTATTGTCACGAGTTTACTTTTGAGATAACAAGAGTATTGAAGAAGAATTTAGAACGAAAATGATCCTTAAGATCTTAAAATAAAAGATTATTTTAGCATACCAAAAATATTTACAACCTAAGAATGCAGAATGCTCCTGTCAAAAATACTAGTTCAAGAAAAGGGTCGACTATTCTTCTCCGGACCCAACTCTGACAGTTATTATTCGGATGAACTGTACAATACGAATAGGGAGAAAAGGCAGACAAATACAATAAAATAGTATACATGTTATGAAGGAACAAGAGATTGCTTGCTGATTTAGTATAACAAAATGTATGTCATCCAAATTTATAACATGAAGTGTTGATGTTAACGAGATCTTTATTATAGGTAATTTTCTAAACTATATTGTAGGGAATTTACCATACCACCCCATAACAGCTACGAGATGGTATCTTGGTCAAGCCATATACAAAGGTTCTACGTTGTCACAAAGAGTAGTATGAGACGTTGTAAGCCTGGTGTAGCTTTCTCGTAGCCCTCTCGTAGGCTTACAGCTGCTACGCTTAGAATGGCTTAAGGGAAGTTTATGATAACGCGTTCTTGGTGTTTCTGCCAGTAACAAAATACTTACAGTATTACAAACACCAGTTGCTCATGCACTTAAATAAAAAAAATAATTAGAAATAAGTCAGTATCACAGCCTAAAATATTATTTTCGAGAAGTCATTGATCAATGCAAAATCCCATTGATTCATTTGTTATTCAAGAAATTATTTTTTTATTATATGTAGTAGGTACATTTGTGTAAAATATTAATAATAGTCTGTTTAAGAGTCGTGGCTAATGGTAATTTATATAACTTTAGATAACAATAAAAAATAAATTTATATTAATTAAGATCTGCTTCAAAACAGAAAACCCAGTTAAAAAATCTTACCGATCAAACATCAATTCTAATAATACGCGTTTTTTGAACATCTGTTTATTATTCAATTCTATAATAAGCCCTCATGTTTATCCAGGCAGCCATTACACAAAGCTGCTATAAATAAAAACAAATTTATACGAAAAGAAAAGAACCAAAACATTCGTTAATTGAACAGAAAAACTTGAAAGTCGTATTTCCTGTATCTTCCTACACTTAGAATAAATATGAGTATGATACTGGCTCTCAAATAACTCACAAGGACTTTTAAGAGATACAATAATAAGCAATAAATTTGAATAATCACGAATATTTATTTATCACGGTTCGGCTCTAAGGACATTCAAGTTATCAAAATGTACAAAGTCGGTAGCTGGTCGTTTTTGTTTTGAAAGTAATTAAAAGTTTTCTCTGTAGCGAAATAAGTTGATGCTGTCTCCTGACCAGATATTTAGTCGTCTTTGAACGACTTTTTAAAGACTAAAGTATTGGTGCGATCATTTTTATACAGTTTTTGCAAATAATTTTTTATTCATATTATTTTTACTCAAATCTTGTGTTTGAGTGAAACTACACGTTGATACTTAATTGAAGTCGATACAGATTTAAAACTCAACCCTTATTTCTATAAGATTTATGTATTTTAATTATATTAAAGTAGAGTATAATGTTAGTTCTTTCCTTTTCTTTTTTATATACAAATTTGTACTAAGTACGGTATTTAATCCTTGTATTGCGGGGGTTTTTACAAACATTCAAATCACATGCACCAAGGACACCGATGTCAGGTGAAGCTGTAAAAGACTGCGCTTAGGCTAACTTCGTAGATCTCTTTAAAAAAAAAACACCAAGTACACCCAGACTAAGAACAATCATTTGTAGATCACAAAAATGCTTGTCCTAAGAGGGAATCGAACTCGCGACACGTCGCACACACTGGTAATATGGCGTGGCGACTGATAAGACTCTGCTATCCGTGCAGTGTAAATTTATTATATTATTATTTACTTACTAAACAATACAGCCGAAAATACTTGTTTGGATACGCCTAGACAAACCAAGTCCTAAAATCTCATTAGCCATTTTAACCTGGATCGGAAAACAGATGCAAAATATCATTGCCTAATATTTTAGATAGCATTCAAATTACACCTAACCTTTAAACCCAATACGGAATTTTGAGATAATAGTAATGAAACGCATTCTAATTGAGCGTAACGATATCTCGGCGATTTCGCAATCATCGGGTAAATTGCGAGTTATTTACATATTGCTAACGACATAGGGTGGGTGAATGTATGCAATTTGGATCGTCATTTCCTGCAATCTATCTCACGAACTGGGCTTTACTGCATGTAATATTATGCCAATCTATGGGCAAAAGACCATGCATATGAATGTAGTATTTCTAAAAAATGTTTGTTATACATAAATCAAAAAATTTACACGTCTAATCAAACTTTAAGCATTTTAAATACGCTGTTAACCAAAATATTTTAATGTATTTATTATAAATCAACGATATTAAACACTTTCTTCAGTTTACGCAATTGTCATCGCCACAGAACAATGAATTTCTCAGTTAAAGTCATAGTTTCACTACAAATAAAAGATAGAGTTAGGAATAAAGCTTAATCAATGTTAAAACTGTTGTTACATGCCATTTTTTATGATCAGCTGGCTGGATACAGACTATCTTTCCTATCTATTTTCTAAAGAGAAAGTTAAAGGAGTCTAGCTAATCTTTCCATCTTCGTCAAAGAACTTAGAGACATATATTTACCTAGACTTCGTTTTCTTATATTATAAGCTCAAACACCAAAAACATTTTATTTAAAACGACCAGTAGTGAGCACCTTTTGCATAAAGAAATATCGGGCCCTATCAAAATGGCGGTGTAATTTGGGATGATAATGTTCTTTTTACGATTTGTTGTGTACAACAGATCTCTTGATGCGAGGTCAGCTGCAGTATAAATACTCTCATAGACTCGCCAAAATAGACTTTGATATATTGACGTTTGCTGGATATAAATTAGGCTTTTAAATTTTTTTGCTCTGGAATTTAAGATCGTAGTTTTAAATCGGTTCTAGATTGGTTGAAGTTTTTTATTTATGGCTTAGATAATGTGTTTTGACGTGATGTTATTTATGATTATATTTATACTGATCAGAATCTAGTTTTAGTTATATTTTGTGGTTTTAGGCAGTGTTATGAGAACTTTGTTATTTTAATTCAAATTCTAAATTTTTATTTGTGTTTAAAGAAAATGTTATCTATACTAATACTATTAAGCTGAAGAGTTTGTTTGTTTGTTTGAACGCGCTTATCTCAGGAACTACTTGTTCGAATTGAAAAATTCTTTTTGTATTGGATAGTCCGTTTATTGAGGAAGGCTATAGGCTATATAACATCACGCTACAACCAATAGGAGTGGAGCATAAATGAAAAATGTTGCAAAAATGAAAAACCGTTGAAACTAAAACACGCGAACAAAGTCGCGGGGGACAGCTAGTATGGTATATGCGGTTTTATTAAAAGGGGTAAGTACGATTGTCTGAAAACTGGTAAGTAAAAGATTAAAGTAGCAAAAAAAATATTATGAAATGTTTTTTGTATATATTGATTGTTTTAATTAACTAAGTGTTACAAAATAAATACCAGGATATCCCATTACCGATCACTAAAAAAATCATTAGCCCTAAACGAAGTGTCACCCGCACAAATTACAAAATAATATCTTAGATGAGACCGACTTTCGCATTGGGGTGCGTCTGTCCCCCGGTCCGTCGGGGTTGGGTAATTGAAATCCGTCATAGTAGCGCGTATGACAAATGACAGTCTACAACCGCGGCCTAGCGGGGACCGTTGGCTAGCTACACTTAGCAAATAAAATACTGGTGAACGGAAACTTAAGAAAATGTTTAAACACTTACGGAGTAAGTTATTACAGTTTTTCCCCGTAGCGTTAACTTAATTTCACTTAAAATATAGAACACAAAAAGCTTTAAAAAAAAATCACACTTTTCTAACTTTTCTTATTTGAATAATAAGAATTATATTTGGTATTTATTCATGTTTTACATTAAATAGTATTCAGGTTCTTAAAAAAAACAGCCTTACTTTTGATTTTGATACGTGTAACTAACTGAGTTTTTATAATATTTATTAGATTATTTAGATTTTAGATACACAAATTAGTTCCACATATTCAGTGCAATAATACTTCAAACCCTCACCACAATCCATCCTTAATTTAAATAGTCACAGAAGTATAAAAAGTTTATCGTCCAAAATACAAGTGTACACGTTTATTTCTGCCCGGGACAGGTCAGGACAGTTGTAAACATACATTCGCCACATTCTTGGGACGTCCTATCATTTGTCATCTGCTGGAAGCTGTGTCGGCCAGCACAAAATACTCCTCGTGTTTACCACGTGAACTTCAGTAATTTTTATCGTAATAGGAAACAGATGTTTGTGAATATAAGTTTGTTTTTATTTTATCGCGATTACGTGAATAATTTCATATTAGTCCAATCTATGCATTATTTGAAACAATTATGGTGTCAATATTATAATATCATTACTGTATTTCTAATATTATAAACTGGGTGATACCCGCGGCTTCGCACGCGTTATTAGGTGCGGAGGTACAGGATTAGCAAGAACATTCGTTTCTAATCGAGCTATTTATTACGACAGATAGTTTTCTAAAACGTTAATCATACTTTAATCTAAATAAGTTATCTGGTCGCTAAGGCTGCCTAATTTTGCCATGGTTACCCCTCTGTTTTTACGTCAAAAATGCCAATTTAGGTTTGCCGATGAAAAGGAAAGTTGTCGATTACTTATTTGATTAAATCAGCGCTAAGTATCACACTCAGCGCTGATTTGTGTACCTAACGTCAAAACTATGTAAAAAATCAATATTTTATTGTTATTTCCAGCTGATGATACTAGGCAATATAATCTCTCAAAATTTCCATTTACAGTAACCATAAATTCAAACCGACTAAACACTATACCAAGTTCAATATAATCTTAAAACTTTGATTCAATTAAGTTGTAAAAAATAATGAGTTTCTCTAAAATAGTAAAACTCGGTGCCTTCATTTCCTGACTGTTACGACTCAAGTATGCAGATAAGCCTTAAAACGTCCATTATCACTCCAACACCTACTTTACGGTTTAAGATTTAACCACCTTTTTACAACTCTGAGGCCTTTAACGTGCCACAAAGGCGTTCAAGTGCCTTTTCTAATAGTTTTGCATTTAAAGAATATTAGAAAAGTCTGCAGCAAGGAGGTATATTATTTTACGTGCTTTGAGTTAAGATTGAGTATTTCTTTTACGATTTCTTTAATAAAAAATACAATTTCTGTGTACGTTTCTTAGAGGAATAAAAAAGTAAACTATAGAGCGCGCATATCGAGTACGAACTGTTGGCACTAGTATGATCATGTAAAATCATAAAATTAGTGTCAAAACAGAGCGCACTGTTTTATTAAAAGTATCTTAAAACCTAATATTACCCTAATAATATCGGTACCGTGGATATTTTCGCATAAACATTTGAAAAACGTTTCGCACGGAAAATCACACATCAGTAAACCAGCGTAGTACATTTAGCTAAAAATGTGCTTACGCTTGGCATATATATCATTTATAAAGGAGTACTAGTGATACACACGCTCTATACGTCTTGTCTATGTTTATGAGGTTACCATAAATGTGATTAAGGATAAAATGTAGTTAACAGGATGTGTTTAAACACACTCCATGACTATTATTATTCACATTAATCTAATGAATGTTAAGATCTGTGTGTGACATGGGTCACAAAAGGCCAATAAGGACTGATTTTGGGTGTAATTACTAGCACATAGACTTTCAGAGAAACATTAAGCATTCTGTCTATAAGTACCTATCTTAAAACTGCTTACAGTAAATGATTTTATATTTACAAATTAAATAAAAATAAATGGTACATCAAATTGTTAATTGGTTTCAAATAACCATTGTTTTGAACGGATCACTAACACAAAATAGGTAATTTATTTTTGGACGGTTTCTTAGAAATTAGTAAATAATTATTTTCTGAGACGTTGACGAGCTCTTTGTAGCTTTACGAAACTCCCTTCACCCACAAGAAACAATGAAGGTACACGTGTAATGTGTATATTATTTAAAAGCCATCATTTATTTAACATTAATTAAACATACCCATACAAAAATAAAAAGAGATGATAAGATACCAATTTAAAAAACATAAATACCTAATATTAAATTTGTTTTAACTGGTAGCTAACAAAAACCAAAAAAAGAATATAATAATTACTAACTTAATATGTATACCCGTACAAATTAGGAATGCAGAGAGCGTAAAATCACATAATAATAATATTAATCTTAAACAAAAGAATATCAAACAATTGATCCAAAATCTCGGCAGTAATTATAATAATCTGTGTAACATTAGCATTACAATGATAATTGTTTCAAGCTATGTTGTTAAATTCTCAAAGAAAACTTTTAATAGGCATGAAGTTACGGGGAATTGAATAGAACTCTGTAATTGTTATATCAAGCCTGTTTCTGAGGTAATAGCATCGTAAAATATTCCTCTTAATATTATTTTGGGGGAAATTTTTGCTTCAAACTTATACAATTTGGCCACTGATATAATTACCTTTAGGGAAGTAACCACTTCTTTGTAACTTGTTACCTACTTACCAACAACTTTTTAGTTCAATAAAAGGAAATGTTTGATTTAATTTTGGTTTTGAACTTGAGTTTTTAGGGCAACAGCTTAAATTAAATTTCCGGTACCATTTATAACGAAGAATGATTTTAAGCATTATCGGTAAAACAGTGAAGCCCATTTGAATGTCAATGATTGGAGGGCTTTATAAATCCATTTTTTTTACAAACCGCACCTAGCTCTCTTTAGAATATATGCCGTTGGTTCTGACCTAAAAAGAGTAAGTAAGTACAAAAGCAAGTAATGAACCATACCTGCACATAGTATCGAACAAAACTCGAAGTTTTTTTGTTAGAAATCATGTCCCGAATAAGAACAGTCTAAAAAGATCATGTCAGTACTACGGCTAAGCAATAAGAATGCGATGAGTGAACAGTGCGTGCGTAATGCCTTGCTGCAGCAGACCCTTGACCCGGTCGCTAACGAGAGCCTCTTGAGGTGTTGATCGAACCTCTCGCCAGTAACAACCATTGGCACAATTATTGCTGAATCCACATCACACATGTCGGCTGTCTCGTGTGTTAGATTTGTAGATTAAATAAAGAAAATAGTAACATCTAAGGAGCTCTTCGCTAAGTTAAAGCCGTACGGTTTGACCGATAATAAATGTTAAGCTGTCGCTCGTCGCGGTTGGTCCGTGGATGGGTATATATTTGTAAACATACCGAGACCCCTCCGTCCTTCGAAAAGTACGTTGTGCCATGAGACCACCTCTAAGGTATACGCTATCGATGACAAAAAAATATTGAAATCGATCCACAATTGCCGGAGTTATAGCGTAACAAACATACAAAAAAAACCGTCGATTTAAAAACCTCCTCCTTTTTAAGTCGGTTAAATAATCAGCAGGAGACATAATCGACCATCAGATCTATTCTTCCCAACCACATTACCATAAACATTCCTTATCATGTCTATCATTCTAAATAACTCCAACAAAGAAACGTAATTAATTTGAAGTGCCATCAAAACACTTCATCAAGAGTTAACGCACACGTCACATTTACTAACAAATTACCGTCTTAGCTCTCATAGAGTAATGACAACAATGCGAGCGTTGCCTTCACACAGATCGCGTTCCATAACATGATGCTGTATCGTTTGTAATCGTCTTAAAAGGTGACACGTAACCCAACACGAGCTTTCTGGAAGCCAGTTTCTGCTTTTTACAGGCGTTTAAATAGTTTAAATTTCTTTGTGCAAAGTAGTTCGCCTTAAAATAGGGTTGACACGTCTTGACACTTAAAGAAGCATTATATCAATACAATTTTCTGTGTGAAATTCCGTTTGAGACATTGGTTTATAAGGGGTCAGGATGATTTTTTTTTTTAATTGGCATGTTGAGTGACCATCTTTCGTGCAGTTACCGCTAATGTTCAATCTTTGGATAATTTGATGACATGACTTTTAGGACTTAAAAAATTATTCAATTTTATTATTCGTTTATTCATTTCTTGTTTGTAGCACATCGCAGTATCTTGAGTTGTCAGTCAATGCAATATACATAAAACACTACGAGTTCAAGACGAGCAAATTCTCAGACTTACTGCACAGTTAAGCCAGTTTCGTCTAAGCACACACGACTCACACGAAAGCACTTACTGAGCAAGCCACGTTTAATGGAATGGATAATTTATCAATCAAACCTCCTTTAAAATTAACTACATGGATTCGCGCGTAATCTATAACATATTCCATTTGACACAGCAGACATTGTGTTCGCGACACATATTGGAGGAAACAGATAGGTCACGTGGGAACGAAATGTGTACATAATATTATTATGAGAATAAATAATGAAGACGGGATTCGGTCATAAAGCGCGAGCTCATATCTGTCTCTGAAACTGTGGCTGAAGTCGTGACGAGCAAAGGAACCCTTAATGTACATTTTGAATGGAGTTAATTAGAAGTTCATAACGTATTCATTGAAGTAATTTTATTGTTTGAGGGTTTGAGACACATATTGTTTTTATCGTGTGTGAGATTAAAGAGATGTTGATAGTTCGGGTGAAGTTATTATTTTAACAGTCTGCTTTTATATAAATATACGAGTTGGTAAGTCATTTAACAACTTTACGGGTTTTGTTAGTATGGTAAAGTTTGAATGTGGATTGTATTTGTTTATTAGATATGTATTAATTCATAGGAGGAATATGGTATATAATGGTATTTTAATTGCTCGCGTTAAACCTTCAATATAAATAATATATTTATTGAAGTATAAAATAATTTCCTTTTAAGTAGGTAGGCATTAAATTCAATTTCTCGGAGAAATATTTAAGTCGGTCCATCCTTTTTTTTAATTTATTGATTTAATACAATAATCAATTTCACATCTTAACATAATACTACATAATACCAATCGTAGATCCAAACAACATATATTATCATTTTTAAAACAAAGTTACCAGTAGTAAGATATCGTTAACTTATTGCTTGATTTACTGCACTTAGTGCCATCTATTGGCAGAATGTCGTTGACGACGAAAACTAGCACAGGCGGTTTTAATGTAGCGTTAATAGGAAAGATGGCGCGCTTTTACAATTGGTTATAAATAACTGGGTTATGTTTCTATAATGGAATACGGATAAAGCTTATTAATTTTACAGTTTATCTTGGAAAAATGTTTCTAATCAGCTTTTATAGTAGTGAGATCTTTATGTGTGAGACAAAAATAAAATTATTTAAGCAAGAAAACATATTTTTTGCGATATTTTATTTTTCTGATAATAAATTAATCTTTGTAAAGATGTTTTAAACATCCTATTATTTACTTAAAACGTCTAATGTTTATTGAATTACACTTACAAACAGCAGGAAATGTCAGAGTAATTTATAGCTAGTCTAGTAAAATAAACGACGTAATTACGATTTTCGCCGAAAGATCTGAGAAAACATTCTAAACTAAAACTTCCTCATTTATTTACGAAACGAGACTTCAGAGAGATATATCTGATATATATCTAGCGCACAAAACCTAAAAATGCGGTTAAAAAAGCAAACAAAAAATGTTCTCAATCACAGCCACAAGAAAAGTTAAAAGTGCTTCGAAAAATGCGATGCGAAATCGTGGAGGTCGATTTGGCGCTCAGCGGACCCGGGGTCAGTTGCATAAGCCACTTAAAAGGGGAGCTTGAATCGGGGGTTGGCTAATATTTTATAAAAGTTTTCCGAAGTCCAGTGGTGTGCAGTGTGCACTTTATTTCTTCAGGATAACAATGAGTCGGTCGACATTGACGGATCACGCGCCCGCCTCCACCTTGGAACGGAACGGCTAACTATTTATAAAGGTGTTATAAGAATATGATAGAGCTGCTCTAGTTATTGTTAATTTCTAAGGAGATGTAAGTTTGTTGTTGCTGTAGCTACAAATAATCTTCGATAAGTAAGTACAAATTCGCAGGTATTATTCGCAGGTATATCTAATAATCAAAGTATCTCTTGAAATAATAACTTCTTAATAGCTTGTTGCATGTAAGCTATTGCATAAGCCATTCTAATTTCTATAACTTAAGAAACAAGGTATATGTAACGTTTTCTTTTAAGAAAAATATTGTGCTTGCCCATAAATAGCAATAGTTTCTCATACATTTCACTTGACTGAAAGAAGACTTACAATCTCCTAAATATTTGTCAGGTGTGAATAAGTAGTTTGGGTCTGTGGACGTACAACTTATTCATAATGGTGTTTGATTAACTTGTACGTGAGTTATAAACCTATCTCTGAAAATAACGTAGGCACAGGATATATTACCTATCATACTTTTAGTTAAGTATCTACCTTAGTAGTTTTGCAATCGGGCCTGCGGGAGACGGGGAGTCAACTGATCAGCTGACAGGCCCTGGAGGATACGGACGCGAAGTCCCACGTGTACAGACACGTGGGACTACCCCTCACTTCTTCTAAAGACGGCTTTGGAAGAAGTGAGGGGTATCATTATACACCTACCCCTCTAGCAGGGGTCCTACAAGAACCGAGCCCCGCCGGAGCCCGCCGAGCAATCTTTAGCGAACCCGGGACTCCGGCAAAGGCAAGAACGGGACCAGGATGTTTTTAGTCGGTGCAAGTTCGACATATTCCCACCTTGTCGTGGGTTAAAGTCATAAGATTTTCACCCCGAAACCAAAAAAAAAGAAGGTATATTCTTTTGCTCTTCTACGAATATTAGCGACATTGCTCGCTAAGCCAAGATACGTCATTATGTAAATTAGTGTACTATAAAATGAATAGTGTGATGATGTAGTTACCAAACGAATATAGTGGTAGGAACGTCTCAATATGATTAATCACACAGAATCGAGTCAGCATACTCGAGTCACGAACTTTTATAAATGCACGTTTTGTATCATACAGTCAACGTACGACATTCATAGAGGTTTTCAGGACAATTCAGTGGAAACAATTATTTTATTACTACCCATCTTAAGTATTATAATAGCTGCGACAATAACTTACACTTGATTTTATCAGTAATAATTGAATTATTTTCGTCAAATCTTTATCTATTCGTAAGCTATCTAGGTGTGGTTAAAGTTAATTATGGCTACGCTTAAAATTTATTACCAGAATGTTCGTGGTTTACGTACGAAAACGGGCATAGTGTTTCGTGGAGTATGTCTTAGTTCCTACGATATAATTATATTTACAGAAACGTGGTTAGATGACAGTTTTTACAGTAGTGAATTTTTCGATGGACGTTACCTGGTTTGGAGACGTGACCGTGACTGGTCCCGAACCGGTCAGTCGCGTGGTGGTGGTGTTCTGATAGCGGTGAAACATAACCTTACAATAGTTGAGAGGTTGGATTGGCGTAGCTCTGCGGAGGATATATGGCTATCCTTAATCCTTAAAAGGTCCAAACCACAGGTTAGTTACAATTTACATATATGTGCGCTTTACTTGTGTAAGGAGAATCTGGGTAATTCTTATAGTACTCAGTTGCGTAATTTCGCGGATAGTCTTAACAACTTAATATTAACTTATCCACTTGATAAGTTTTTGCTCGTGGGTGATTTTAATTTCGGTAATAATGTCGAGTGGTGTAATGGGGACATAGCCACTAATGGTGAGTTAATCCCACAAAATGTTACTTCACAGCATGTCACTTATTTCTTCGATACACTACATACATTCAACATGTCGCAGTTTAATGGTGAGCGAAATGTGAATTGCAGACTACTTGACCTTGTATTCTGTAACGACATTGTAACTGTCTCAGAATGTATGGACCCTCTTGCTCTGCCTATTGATCCTCATCACAAGCCTCTAATTATTGTGACAAATTTTGTCGAACTTCATACACTTGTCGATAAACCTAAGCAACGTTATGTTTTCTCGAAGGGTAATTATGAGGCCATTAAATCTGAGCTTAATCTAATTGACTGGCAGCAGTTTTTACACTCAGTAAGCTTGGAAGATGCTGTCACTAAATTTTATAACAAACTTTATGAGCTTAGAGATGTACACATCCCTTTAAAATCGATAAAACAATCCTCCTACCCTCCTTGGTACACCCCTGCTCTGATTAAAATTATTAAAGAAAAACATAAATATCACAAGAAATATAAACAATACAGTAATTTATCTGATTATCACTCCTTTTCATTACTACGCAGCAGAGTTATTGAGTTGGAAAAGACTTGTTATGACCGTTATATGGCTCATATTGAGGCTTCCATTATTAAAAATCCAAAATCTTTTTGGACGTTTGTAAAAAGCAAGCGGAGGGCTGGCTCATTTCCTAATAGGATGTTTTACCGCGAGACTTCTGTGAGTTCTGGGCAAGATATTAGCAACCTTTTTGCTAGCTATTTCCGGTCTACCTTTTTAGAACCAGAATCAGCTCATGATGAATCTACTTCAAGTGAAAGATATTGTGATACTGCTATGTCTATTAGCACAGTTGAGATAAGCCACTCACGTGTATTGAAGCTGCTCAAATCCTTAGACCAAACCAAATCAGGTGGACCAGACCTTATACCTCCATTGTTCATAGTTACTTGTGCTGATAGTCTTGCTGAACCCATAACTATCCTATTCAAGCGTTCTCTTTCTGAAGGTATAGTCCCAAAGATCTGGAAGTCTGCTTTCGTCACTCCCGTCTTTAAAAAGGGCGACAAAGCCGACATGGAAAACTACCGCCCCATTTCTAAAATCTGCCTTTTTTCCAAAGTCTTTGAACGAATAGTTTATACCGATGTCTATGCGGCTTTCAAGACAATTCTTGGTGATGAACAGCACGGTTTTGTTAAGAACCGCTCAACCACGTCTAACTTGCTTCTGTCACAAGAGTTTATTACGAACGGTATGGTACAGCGTCAAGTTGACGTGGTTTATACCGACTATAGTAAGTGTTTTGACCGTATTGATCATCGCATGCTGCTGAAGAAGCTGTTTCTCGCCGGAATTCACGGGGACTTGTACCGATGGTTCGCCTCTTATATAGAGAACAGAACGCAGGCTGTTGTGCTTCAAGGTTACACCTCTGGTTGGAGTTCTGTCCCTTCAGGGGTGCCACAGGGCTCCATTCTAGGTCCTTTGTTATTCATATTGTTCATTGCTGACATTACACAGTGCTTCCATCATTCGTATATTTTACTCTATGCTGACGACATGAAAATTCACAAAGTTATAAAAGACATGTCGGATGCATATGAGTTGCAAGATGACCTGCACAGATTCGCGTTATACTGCATCCGTAACAAACTCCAATTAAATGTATCTAAATGTTTTGTCCTTACATTCTCACGTCGCACATCGTTGGTAAATTTTAATTATACTATAAACAATCAATTAATTAGCAGACTCCATAGCATAAGAGATTTAGGGGTGATCGTTGACGACAAGCTTTTGTTTGATCAACATGTGAATAGCATAGTGACAAAGGCATCAAAAGCTCTGGGATTTATACTACGCACCACGGCCTGTTTCCGTTCACTTAAACCAGTAAAAATCTTGTATTGCTCTTTCGTGCGTAGCCACTTAGAATACGCATCTCAGGTTTGGAACCCGCAGTACGAAATTTATAAGTCGCGTATTGAAGGTGTACAAAGAAAATTTCTACGTTACCTAGATTTTAGGGCACGGCAATACTCAGTTGACTATGAACACCGCTGTAAACGGTACCACTTCCTTCCTCTGGAGTTGAGGCGTCACATTGGGGACATAGGTCTGATGATGGGTGTTGCAAACGGCCACATTAATTGTCCTGATCTTGTTGCTAATTTGGCATTACGCACAAACTTAATGGGATTACGTCAGCGGCCAATATTAAGTGTACCTTTCGCATTGACCAATTATGTGAAAAATGTTTTTTCAATACGGAGTGCAATTGGTTTTAATAGACTCTCGGGGGACCTTGATATCGATTTGTTCTGTACCAGTGTGGTGACAATGCGACGGCAAATAGCACAAAAATTTTTCGATGGTTGAATAGCTTCTCTGGTAATTGGCTTATACTTGTGTAATTACTTTCTTTTTTTTTTTTTTTTCTCGACATATATTTTTTTTATATCTATGTGTGGAGGCTTGTTATTAGCTATTTGATAATATTACACTCGTTATATCATATTTCTGTTAGTCTGTAAGCCTTCTTTAAAATGTAATAAATAAATAAATGTAATAAATAAATAAACAAAGGAGGAAGTATGTGAAATAAAGGTATAAAACAGATTGCACTTTCCTTTTTGAATTCAGAATGGAAAGTGCAATCTGTTTCATACCTTTTTTATTCAGACACGGTTAACGTCATATCTACCGAGCTCTGTTAATGTGAGTTATTCCGGTCGGATCTTAGTTCGATAAAGTAAATGTTTTGGAGGCTTTAATAAGTTTTCTGAGGTAATAATGTTAGAAGGGCGTAACTTGTCAAATGTAATGTCTGAACTCGGAACTAGATAAACTGTCTCGAATCTTTCTCTCGACTCTCCTATATAGCGTCGGCTGTCGACTGATTTTACTTTTTTATGCAATTAGATCGGAAGCCGGGATTCGATTTCTGCTCGAATCAAATTTGTGTGAAATTTCATAGTGGTTGTAAAACTGTTTATCTTGAGTTGAGCGCTTATGATTTTTTTCTAGATATTTACAAAGAAAGAAAACAACAAATAAACGTTGAATAAAATAGTTTGAAAGCATCTTCAGTTTATAAGCAGACTGCAATCGGCTCGTCTCGATACAAATAGCTTTTTTATGTCGCCTCAGGCCGCGGTCACACTAAATGGTTGACTCGGAAGCTCTCCCCTCCCCAACCCTTCTGGTGTACTAATGGCTCGATTTGTTCTTATAGTTAGTGATGCCCGAGGTTATACTATCCGTTTGTGAGATAACAATAAGCGGAGTTTATTTTTACGTATTTTTATATTCTTAAGATTATCGTGTTTAGCTTTGGAGTTATAATATACGAATTGTGTAAATGTAAGCAGATATATGAAATGATTACCTTCAGAAAATTGAATTATCGATCTAGGCGCACATAGGCCCGAGGTCACATGATGTTTATTATGTAACGGGAATTAGCGTTAACATGCATAAATAGATTAGTATACATAGATATATGAGTCTGCTTGCGACCACAGCCGGTGTA
Organism: Diachrysia chrysitis; assembly: GCA_932294365.1. Taxonomy (NCBI): domain Eukaryota; kingdom Metazoa; phylum Arthropoda; class Insecta; order Lepidoptera; family Noctuidae; genus Diachrysia; species Diachrysia chrysitis. The sequence goes on from OW028645.1 coordinate 9,983,795, forward strand.
ACTTGGTCGAATCGTCTAGCGTAAAGGTAATTATGCATGTTTGCGCTGATTTCCGTTACATAATATTATTATAAACAAGCAACGCTATAGTTTAAAAGTTAGCCTTCACAAAACACAGCGTACTTATGCTTACTTTAGCACTTGAAAATTTTAAGCTACAATTTCAACAACCAAAATAGCTATACCTCAACAGAATCTATCCCGCGAAATTCTCAAATAAAACACCACTAAAACAAAACACAAATAAGTTGCATCTACAATTCCTCATAATAAGCGTTTTCATTCGAGTTGCTATCGAGTACCGTTCGTACCGACCTATAGTTTTCCCGTTGGAACTTTTCAATCGGTAGATAAGAGGCTTGTGGAGACATTCTGATATTTATTTACCACGAACCGAAGGAAACTTATTCGCTTTGTCGACAATAAATTGCGTTTGTTCATTATTCAATTGTTCCCCTCTTTCGTTTAAAATGCGAGTTAATGAGCTTAGTGATTTTTGCGGCGTTATTTTGTTGAACATTTTCTCTTTGGGAAGTTTTATTTAACAATGTCTGCGAACTTGCTTGCTAGATCAAATAACGAGGGTACTGTTCTGAAATATTGGGTATTGATATTTTATTTATAAGCTGTTTGCTTTGTCTCGGCGGAGTATAATTAACTGGAGACCCGGCCCCGGTTTGCTTGAGTTTGATATAACTTTATTGTATAATATTTCAATATGTGACCTTATTATATTTTTACCCTTGTGTACAAATAGCTATCGAAACCACCACCACCTAACCACATACCTAATCATTATTTTTTGCTACGTGGAAAACTTTGCTTGAATTTTCTTAGCGTTATTCTGCATAGTGTTACATGGAATAATCTCAGTACAGTTTTTTTTTTATAGTTATAATCCCTATTAATACTCCAAATACCTACTTGTTTATACTGTGTTTTTACTCGATAGTTAACTAAACCAACCCCTAGTATAATAATACTAACCTAACAAGCTATTGACTGTTTTTTAAACTTTAACCCGCTGTTAAATTATAATAATATTTAATATGATATTTTTGGGACAATTCACACACGGCTATCTGGTCCCAAACTAGGCAGAGCCTGTGTTATGGCAACCAGACAACTGATAAACATACTTATATATTTCTAAATACATACATTTTATAGATAAATTACACCCAGACACAGAACAAATGATCATGCTCATCACACAAAGATTTGTCCTGTGGGAATTGAACCCACGACCTCCGGTTTAGCAGTCAGGGTCATTAACCACTAGACCAACAGGCCAGTCATATAACATATTAAAACAAATATAATACCTATAATCTCGTATGAGTTAGCTTGTAACGATTAGTTGTTACGGTAGCACATCTCTTATTCATCTCACTAATGGCAAAATCTGCTCAGCTTAAACTGATGGCCAATTTCGATAACAGTATGGCTTACTCGATGTTAAGAATTATTAATTAAGCTTCACAATATTGGCGTAGAACACTCGTGTTTGATTTTGGATATTATTCAATGAACACTGATGGATTATCAGCTCGTATATAAGTCTAATACAACATTAATATTAACTAGCGATCCCATCAATATAAACTTTGTAACTCAAGGATAATGTAGCCTTCTAAGCGTGAAAGAATTTTTGAGATCGGACCAATAGTTTTTGAGTTTTAAACATACAAAAATACAAATCATTAATTTTTTTAATATTATTATTGTTACATATATAGATTTACCATACACGTGATTCAGTATACTTGACAAAAAATATTGTCAACGTTTTTATTCAGGTATGTTCCTGACGCGTAGTTTATATGATAATATTCATACAATATAACAATACAACAATAAGTTTAAGAGAATAAAACGTCACAATTCTAATTTCAATATGTCAAAGTTAAATTCAAGGTATCCCCCCGGTGCTGGTATGTTATGTAGGAATTACTGACAACTTCTTTACCTAATATTGTAACTGAGAGACGGATGAACATTTACAATTTTAAATATATTGTGGACATCAAAGGCAAAGATCGTTTAAATAGTAATAAAGAAAAGGCTTTTCCTGAACCAAGGGATTGCTACCTATAAAGGGGCATACCTATAAGAATGCCCACACTTGGTAAAAACATTTATAGATAAATAAATCTATACTAATATTATAAAGCTGAAGAGTTTGTTTGTTTGTTTGAACGCGCTAATCTCAGGAACTACTGGTTCGAATTGAAAAATTCTTTTTGTATTAGAAAGTCCGTTTATTGAGGAAGGCTATAGGCTATATAACATTTCGCTACGACCAATAGGAGCGAAGCATAGAAAAACCGTTGAAACTAAAACACGCGAACAAAGTCGCGGGGGACAGCTAATAATATAAATAAATGTGGTCAACATCCCATACATTGCTGTAAACCCTAAGTAAGTAGCTAAAACACTTGTGTCATGGAATCAGCGGCAACGAAGGTACCACATACACCCAGACCCGACACAATGTAGAAAAGTTGTTTTTTTACATTGACCCGTCCGGGAATCGAGCCCGGGATCTCAGAGCTTGAAAACCGGCGTGTACGCCACTCAACGTCGGAGGTCGTCATTTATGGATCACACTAATGTTTTTTCTATACGTCTACGATATGTCGTATTTGAATTGATTTAGGTAAGTGGGAAGAAAACATTTTTTATTAACTAACAAAATATCCATGCGAAATAATATAGGTCCTACCTAAAGGTAGATACTATATATAGGTAAGTACAGAGGTAGCGTTCAATTCTAACATGTACCTACCTACCTACGTCATAAGAAACTAAACTCGTCATTTTTTTAAACCCACCTTTATTTTTCAGGAAAAATAACATTAGGGATGTCTAAAATAAAACTTGTCAATATTCATGATTCGTCTCACTCCCTTCATCTTTGATAGAGGTAAGGTAATCGCCAAGACTTCCAAATATATTTTTTGTTTTATATTTTCCTGTTTATTGTAAAAAATAAACAACAGGAAAATAATTCAAATTAAAGGCATTCTTTTTGTAAAATATGATTAACGCATAATATGATATAACCTTTATTTAAAATTTGTATTGAACACACCTATAATAGCCTACAATCTATAGATATAAATATATATAAATCATTATCTTTTTAAAATCGAGGAAGTACTTCTAAATTCAAAACACATCAAATCTTGAGTCCCAATACATCTAGAGATTTAGTGAAGAATCGAAACGCGACTCATAGTTTTATTATAGTTATAAAAGCGAGATTCTGCAGCCGTGTAAAGTGGCCCCACAATTTTACGCGGAGCAATATTAAAACGTTTCAATTGCCGCGTTTTACGAGGAGGTCGAATTTAAAACGCGTTTTGGGGGGTGTTGCCAGCCTTTTCCTAAATGCTTTATGTTGTATTTTATTATCCGTGTCGCCACCTAGTCTTTATTGCGCGTTGTATATTATTCGCATTTATTCCATTTTGAAACACTGATAAGGAGTTTTTAACTGAGTTTTTGTTTAAAACGTGTAAGATAAATTTTCTTTTGTTTACCTCATGCTACGGAATCGGGGTTTTATTTGCGTTAACGTCGACAACCCTTTTTGCTGTTGAAATGGGCTTACTTTATAATCTGCCTAAAACACGATTAAAACAGGATATTAAAATCGATGAACGTTGTAATTTTTAACAAGACACTGTTAATCTAAAATCAATAATATGCTACCCATGGTAAGAGCACGTCCTTTTATAAAAGTCGCATGGGTGGTAGCATAGAATAATTAGTACCCTTCAAAGTTTTGCCTGAAGAACCATAATTGGAAGTTAAATATCCTGATCTAAAATTTACTCTATAATTTATATCGATTAGCTGACATTAATTTATCTCAAAGCTACGACACTAATCAACTTCAAAACCAAATCAAGAACAACACAGATTCCACACATAACAACTTTTCATTAATTTTTCACGCACGCAAGTAAAACAAAGCTTTATGTATAAAATATAGGCGCCATTAGCTTTAGCAAAAGGTTTATTCAGGATCATCCGAGTTTTGGAAGAAGCAATTAACGCTTGTGAATCATTGAGTAGGTTGCGAGCTTAGTTAAGCTTTCAGATGAACCTTTCAGCTTGTGTCTGTGAATCTAATACGTACAACGCATTTGGATCTATAAATTTTATATACGATTAAATTGTAAACACAGGTAACGCGATAAATAATGTTTTATCAATATTGTTTTGTAAACGTTTACTTAAAACAAGCGTTCTACTTGCAGTTACTAGTTGGAGGGAGCGTAAGGACTGGTCTAAAGAGACGAGCAGAGATCAGTACGTTACATTGAGTGACTGCCTATCTGACCTTCATTAAAATATTTATTGGGCAGTACAGTACTGAAATATAACTACTCTTTAAATGAATTCTATCGCGATTTATTTAGTTACCGACCTTTGGAAGCGTGTACAATCGGTTTAAAAAGTAGTTTTATTTCATTTTGTTTAATATTTGCGTAAACCTCTGTAAGCAATAATACAGTATTTCTTGGTAAAAATGGCAGCTAGACTAGCTAGACTTGTACCTAACGACTGTCAGGGACCAGCATATGACACTCGATAACAACGGCTTAACTGTCTTTGAATCTCCGTTACCTAATGGTGCCCCAAATGCCCAGTTAGCGCCACAACGGAAGACTTAAAAAAGGGCTAATGAAAGAGCAATCGACTTGGCTATAATTTTGGCTGGACCTACTGAAAACCACAGACATTAAAAGTAGAAGAATGATTAGTCACTCCTCCACCGATGAACCCGCTACAAGCTCGATTTAACCTGAACTGTCGGTCAATACGTGCGTCTAGAACTTAGCCACGCGCTATTAGCGTGACTTAACTTCAAAATCGTTAAGAATATACTAATAAACTTTAAACTATCGCGTTGCATGTTTATAATAATATATGATGTAAAGGGAATTAGCGCGAACATGCATAAATATCTTTGCGCTTGACGTTTCCACCAGGATACACCGGCCGTGGTCGTAGCAGTCTTTAAGAAATTAAAACAGTTAAAAAGTATTTACCCAATCCAAAATATTAATTGTCAACACAATTGCCTCTCTTAAGATATAACGTTATATTAATACCTTATTGTTTAGCGATCACTTTAGAATTGATTATTGATATCGGTGACATCTTGCCGCTATTTGCTTTGAACCATGAATAATGTATTAATCATGGTATTACCATAATTAGTGCTAAATTATACACTTTGTGTACAATAACACAATAATGCTGCCCAAACGGTTAAGTATGGGAATAATCCGGTTTTTGCCATATATAATAAATGAAATATTATATTCATATAAGATTCTTTAATATGTACCAACAAATTTACGTTACATTCTACTTTTACTAGTATACTATTATAGCTTGTAATAGTAATGATAAAGTAAAGATTTAAAGGAGTGGACAACATCACATACATTGCTCTGAACGCAAAATATGCAGCTAAAGCACTTGTGTTATGGTATCAGAGACAACGAAGGTACCACAAACACCCAGATCCGAGACAATGTTGAAAAGTGGTTTTTCTGCTTTGTCCCATCCGGGGATCGAACCCGGGACATGACATCTTGAAAACCGGTGTGTACGCCAATCGGCAACGGAGGTCGTTAAATTATTGTAAATGCGTGTTTGTTTTTTGCTTCAATAAATTAAATAAATAAACAAATTATGTGTAGGTAAAAGAAATTAAAATAATTACATTTTGTCATTCGCATACGAAGCAAAAAAAAGTAAAAATTTATGAAAATTTACGTATTAATTCTTAGGCGTTTTCCTAAATTTATACCACAAAAAAATAATATAAACCCCATTAATATAAGTTGAAAATTACTGAATGCATTATTCACTGTCTTTCAAACAAATATCGAAATTATTTTAGGTTGGTAACCCTGGGCTGTTTTCATTAAACTCGTATCCAATTTTAAAATTACTTTGCTGAACAAGTCATTTGATCTCCAACGCATATATTTGTTGCGTTCAGTTTTCCTTCTTCCCTCATCCTGAATCATCATGAATAATCATTTGAATTAAGCTAATGCATCAGCTTAATAGTCCATCTACGTATTCGCGCCTAATCGAATAATGGATATTAATCGTTCCGTGTATTATCGCAAATGAAACAATCTTATCTATGTTGTCACTTTTAACTTTAATTTGGGAAATCCTTTTAGTAAATTCGTCCGAAAAAAGTAATTTAGAAATATATTATGCAACATACTTACACTTATAGCTCGAGACAGAAAATCTAAATTCTGAATTAATGTGACTAGCTTTAAAATAAAAAAAACTAAGGTTGATAAAAACTTAGGTAACAAAACAAAAGAAACGAGCTAATAATTTTTACACAGTGGAAAATATCTTTATAAATCAGTTAAACTTATGGCACCGTAGAGTACATAAACGAGCATAGAGTACGTGCATCACTATACATTTTTTTTTGCTATAAATACTACGCTCGTGTACCAATTTAAGTGATTATTCGTGAGACGACACACGTCTATATGCGAAATGGTTAATATCGGTAATATAGGGTAATAGGTATTAGGTTTTGAAATAATCTTAAGGAATTATATTTTATTTCTAATAATTTTAAATGAAATAACTTAATAATAATAAACTTAGCGTACTTAGGTCTAAACCTACAAAAATATTTGCATGCCTATGTGATGGCGGAATGTGCCGAACCATGTATTATTATTACCATCAAATTTGTAAACCATGTTTCACGCAAATAAAGATTCTTATTCTTATTCTTAATAAAACAGCGCGCTCTGTTTTGACAGTTATTTTCCAACGACGCTTATTCATACTGGTGCTCACAGTTTATACTCTATGACTATTTTGACGGGGTCAAAAAAGAAAATCCATTACAGAAATCGAATCATACAAAAATTTTCAAAGCTCTCCCTTTATATTGAAATAAAATCGATGCGGTATTTCTACGATAAAACCGTTAGCGAACAACGTGTATTTAGTTTATGAAATTCAATATTTCAATTCAATAACAATTCCAAAAGTTGCCCATTTCAAAAAGCTCTGTGTTCATCTATTATAAATCACGAAATATCGTCGGAGAATTTCATCGAACATTGTGAAGCTTTATTAGTATTACAGACGTTTGCTCGCAGTTGTAGACGGTTAAAAATTCCGTTTTCAAACTGTATAGATTGGAATATCAACCCCACACAGTGTAATATACCTTTTGCGGTGAGTTTGTTCTTGCAAAATACCTACTAGGGTAACCTGCGGCTACCACGAATCCGCATCGTATTTCGATGGCAATTAGGGGTTGAAATCTCAGTGAACTGACACACGAAGCTTCATATAGCAAGCGTTCTGCAATTCTGTAGTGGACTAATTAAATGATCATTGTTCTAGTCTGGTGTAATTGCAATTCCAAGACTTACTTAATATAAAAGAGTTAACTGGAGTGATCATAATTCATACGCAACCTACTCAATCTGACTTCTTAGTTATTTAGATGATTGAGTAACCTTTTCTTCAACAGTGTTTGAATTTGTCAGATGCATAAGCGACCTTAAAAAAAAACAAAGCACCGATCGTTTAGCATAATCAACAGCACATCAGTGACTCGTAGTAAGGCCCAGTTTTTGGCCATTGTTCACCGTATCCGTTTTAATTTTCGGTTCGAAATCGACGAAGTGAGCTTCGACGGCACCGGCCGATATGCTTCCGGGCCTGTTTACTCAACGCAAATAAACCGGCCCGGCCAATTCCGGCCATTGTTAGAAATATACCAATTGTTTGTTACCCACAAAGAGTACACTACAGAACTGCTAACAATGAACCGCTAATAACAAAGATTGGGCGTTCGATTTTTGATTTTTAGGTTTTTGTTTATATTATCTTGTATATCGGTATGATCTTAATTAATTAGGACACAGCTGGTAATATGGTATAAATCGGAAAAAGGCGTGGTTGGAGTATGTATTGTATAAATGTATCCTGAAGTCAAATAGAATGTATGAAGAATACTCCAGGAGAATATACTATACATAAGGTCGACTATAAATCACTTGTAATAGAACAGAAAATTATCGTGAAGATCTAATTCACTCGAGTTATTCATTTAAAACAAAACGGTATACTCACGTATATTCTCGGGATCGCCCGACTAGTTTCTAACTCAATAGGAGTCCCTAATCATGAGCTGACGCGGCCGGGCGCGGTGGTGTCGCGAGTCGGACTCCTACCTAAAGCATTACATACGAAACTATAGACTAAATAAAAAAATAATAAAAAATATTAATTCTAAGTGTGAAAATAATCAATGTTTTTTCTATAATTATGTAGAAGTCGCAATGTAGGATTTTTTGCCATTTAATTTACTTTCAGAGTCCAAAACATGTTCCAAGGAGTTTGGTATACTTTCATAGCAGTTCAAAAACACAATAATTTGATCCAAAACATAACAATAGACCTTACCTTTACCTAGAATATTCAAATTATGCAGCACTGATGACCGTTTGTCAACCCCCGAACTTTCCCGTGGCTTGTGTACTTTGAAAACTCCGTGATGACCGCCGCGGCCACAGGATTAACCTGATTCGCTTAGAATTTTAGACCAATTAGTGTATTGATTAAAGTTTATTAAGTAACAATTAAATTTTAGATGTTTTGACAGCGTTTTTAATTTCTTACTCCGTCTAAAAAATCATTCGGAGTATGATATAAAACCCAAAATCTCAAAATTTACTTCTGGAAAAAAGCCCATACTGCAAATTGTTTTCACGCGTTTTATACCTCTACACAGTCATAATAAAATAATTAAACCAGTCTATATATGTCCCACTGCTGGGCACAGGCCACTTCTCATGTAGAGAAGGCACGAGCATTAAACACCACGCTTGCTCACTTGGGGGGTGGCGATTTCTAATTTAAATTTTTTGAATCCAAATTTCCTCACGATGCTTTCCTTCACCGTTTGCCAATAGTGTCTTAGAATGACTAAGAAAGTACATATAACTTTGAAAAAGTCACATTGGTACTTGCCTGTAGTGGGTTCGAACCTGCAATCTTGTGAATACAAATCCGTTCGTTGAACCGAAAGGCCACCATGACAATCATAGACAGTCATAATTTTTTATAAAAAAAAACCTAACTATATTTACTCAGGTTTCTGAAAGGCTGATCAACACAAAAAATAAATATAATCACCTGTCAAACATTATGTCAAGCGTTGTCAATGGTTCTTAGTCTTCTGGTAAACCAATCACAGCCGTGATAAGTAGATTTGACAACAAATTAAACTAAGCCGCTTTTTAGAATGTTTGTATTATGTAATTACTTTTCCTAAAAACACCACTCAAAACTAAAAGCTAATAAATTTAAATACACACAATATATCGAATGAGTAACGCATTAAAACAACACTAGAATCGTCGGGTAAACATGTTATTTCAAATATACATTATTATTCCAATTAGCTGAGTTTACTTTTCAAACGTTAGTTAACTTACAAAGCATTCCGTTTGAGGTGTATAGCCTCAGGATACCGGCCAAACTAAAATACTGGCCGACTATCACAACGTTATGAAATTCTACAATTAAACAGAAATAGACCTATACAAATACCTGCTATTATTCTAAATAGCGTTGTCATTAAATTCTCAGCGCCATTTTGAAATAGTGTGCATTCATGTTTTGTTACGTTTGAAAATGGAAAACAGTATTTTGTAAAAGGACCGTGTTTTGTTTTGTTTTTTTTTCGAGTCTGTCAAGATAGTTTGAGGTTGCATTATAATAACAGTAGTAGATATATTGTTTGATATTTTAAAGGTTATGAAAATAAAAGGATTAAAAATAAAATTAATATACACGTTAGAAAAAAAAGTCAGAGTCAAATCAAAGGGGTTCGATACTTTTTTTTTTTAAAGTATGTAAGTATAATGGTTTTCAATAAAAGTACAAAATCAATCATCAACACCTTTTTGCTTCATTTTAGATGAGTAAAATAATAATGAGCTTCTCAGGTTTAAAAATCTTAAATCATTACATTGCATTAAATTTATGTGTATTAAAGTTTGATTCTAGGTAATCAGCACGCTACCCGTATACTTACAATGCATTATTGGTTAGCTTTAAGTAACTAAGCTTCCATAGTGAAGTATTAAGCTGACGACAAAGTGCTCTGTCTTTATTATAGAAGCATAATATGTAAAACGAATACGTAACAAGAACAGGCTGCTTTGCCCATTAGTGATGCACGAGAATATTACGAACATTATGTAAGTAGCTTTGAAAACGAATTTATTAACAGATTCTTGTTATAATAAGCGCCTAAGTAATATGTGATCAGGCTTTTGAGTCTTCAAATAATTAATTATTTGGAAAAAGGTGCAAATATTCTGTTGGTAGATAATCTAAATTTGGGTACTGTTAAACCTAGTATAAATAATTTTAATACATTTATTAGCTTAAAGAAGATTATTGTGGTAAACATTCACATTGACAAACTTCTATAACTATAGAAGTTTATCAATGTTAATGTTTGTTCATTAATCACACCACATCTACTAAATGGGTTAAAGTTTTAGGCACTTAGTTAGACAACGTCTTGGTTTAAAAGATAGAAAACAATAACATTAATTGCTCTGAACCCAAAATAGTAGTAAAATTCCATAACTTATGTACCTTAGCTTGTGATTTTTAACCAAAAAGCAATCAATAGCGCTAGTGTAAAATAGCTTAATTAAAAAAAGATTAACGATAATTGTTTGAGAGTTAGTGAAGTAAGACAGAGATATAGGTACCTACTAAGTCCTTAATCCAGTAGATGGAAGGTTGCAAAACAACAACGAATGTTCAATGTAATTTACATTAACAAGCTAGACGTCACTCAGAACCAAGCCAGTCAGCAACAGCAACTGTCTTTTTAAACCACATTTCAGTGAACCAAGACCTAAATAAGCAGAACTAAATGAAATTCAAACGGCAACTAACATCAGAATAATTACAACGGTTTCAGAGAACGACTAGAAATTTAGCTGTCAGTAGTTTGAATAAGGTTTTTATATCTTTTGTGAAAAAAAGTAATAGTTATAGGCTGTTTTTAATGGGTCGATGAAGAGTGAGCTTGTTTAAAATAGAGTAAGATATAAATTGGACTTTTTACGAATATTTTAAATGAATAATAAATAACCATTACAACTTTTTATTCTTTGGCAAATACTTTTGGATCTTCAGACGAGTCCTCAATATTAAAAATTAGTTTCAATGGTAAAGTGGTTTTAGACTTACGCACTTAGATTATTACCTCAGAGGAATAAATAAGAAAACTATAAAGTGCGCATATCGAGTATGAACTGTTGGCACTAGTATGAACATGTAAAATTGTAAAATTGGTGTTAACCTAATAATATGGGAACCGTTGATATTTTCGCATAAACGTCTGTCATGTGAAAATTGCATAAAACAGTAAACGAGCGCACTACATTTAGCTAAAAATGTTCTTACGCTTGATATAAGGGGCTACTAGCGATACGCACGCTCTATGCTTGTCTATGTTTACTCTATGAGTACCACTTTCATTTGTTATTCTAAATATGCCTTTTTATCTTATAGTAAGACGAGCATAGCTTTATAATAAAGCATTCACTGAGAGCTCACGAGTCATAAAACGGATTTATGATGAAGACACAATAATAATAATTATTTTTTAGGTATTCTCTCCCTTAACAGTAGCTGCAGAAGCTTTTAGAAATCAAGTCTAGTCGACACTTTACGAACAGGAGCTTTAAAGCTAAAATCGAATTAGCATTTTGTTGCCCAAAGTGCACTTATTCGCTTTAGATATTATCTTTTGAATGCATTTATAAATGGTAATCTGGTCGCTTGCTGATGAGTTCTTATTTATTTTTAATGAAACAAACACTACATATGTGGATTTTTTGTAATGTACTTAGCTTGCTTACTGTTTTTACGCCAAGGTAGCAAGCTTAATCTAAATACATTGTATCATAACTTAAAATAAGTTGAAAGTAGCTTTTCGTCTCCAAAAAAAATTGTACATGTTTTAATTTTTCCCATTTGAATCATACTGTATACATTTTGTATTAGGTAAAGAGAATAATGAAAAGGCGTTGTTTTAATGTGCCGCTCTAACAAGTTACGATCTTTACAGCTGCTCTATATTTAGTTTTTTTACGGTATCTAGGCAACTCCTGTACATTTTTTCAGGGCTTGCGTAGTAACACAACTCTGCTCAACATCAAACAAGCCCGCATACACAAGCGTTCGACCGCTACAATACAAAGCCAGCCTCTTTGTTAAAACTGTTACACTATACTATAATTACTGTTAACTTTGTACCGCACCCATTATTTCTAAGAGAACGCTAACGAAAGACGCACCTTTTACATTGAATTATTAAAATTAAACCGTTTCACGTTCCGGTCTCAAAGTCGTTCGTTTGCGCCGCAAGAAAGTTGCGAAATACATATCAAAGGACAAAGGAACTAGACCGGGGGCCATTTGTTCACCGTACGTATTTGTTCGCGCCTAATTAAACATGAAACACTGAAGTAGCAGGTATATCAAGGGAATTAGGGGTCTGAAGTGTAGATTTTAATGTATTGCTCGTTTCCGGGAGACGGGCTTTTTGGTTAGTTAGTTTATAAGTGATAGTGTTCTGAATTATACTTGATATGTGTATGAAATTGCTTTAGTGGTGTCGGAAATACAATAAGATGTTGATATTTTATATTATGTATTATCTAAATATATATTTTGTATTATATATTTAGACTAGAATTATAGTGGATTTTGGTCCTACTGCATTGCATTTTCCCAATTATGTTTAGGTGAACCTTCAGCCAGTCCCAAAACTACTAGTTTTTTTTTTTACATGGAATATCTGCCTGTCTAACTTAAGTTACCTGAACTAAAGTGCCTTGTAAAAGTGATGTTTTTTTATCCTAGTTACAAAATAAATAATTCGATTTGATTTGGTGAGCATAAAATACAAATAAGACGTTTTCGATTAAACTTCTGGATGTGGACCTCCAGAAGTTGAAACAAGAACTCATCAGATAAAAAATAATTTCAGCATTGGAATACTGGAAGTGGCTATGATGAATACCTAAAAATACACACTGCTTCCTTTCTATAGGCCTATAAAAGGGTAACTTCAAAATGCTATTAATAGCAACCAAAATACAAACTAATGAAACGGCAAACAATCATATGAACCGAATGAAACAATTATTTGTCCGTAAATTTCAACTCGTAAAATACAACCTTCTATCTCTAACCAGTTACTAGTTATATTATCGACCTCATTCCGTTAATGAGAGCAATCCACAAACATTTGCATATGCCGGCCGTGTTTATCTGTTAACTACCAACACTTTGCAATCAGGAGCGAGCCTCAATATCAGTATGTACCTACTGAAAATTGATATTGCGAGCTTAGAGCCGAATTGGTGGCGACCGCCGATAGCGCACTTTGTTCTTATTATGCTTATCTTTGATGGTAATTATGTGGCTAAGTTTCAATTTTGTATTTGGGTTGTACTTTTTATTTAAAAGTTGAGGCCGTCCAGGCAAGTTCAAGCATTTCGCAGTCGGCTAAATACAGCCATTGCTTAAATTTTCTTACTCTAATCCATGCACAGGTCTGGAAGAGATCATAATAAGTGATAAGACCCACCCATTGTACCAACTTTATTTTTTATTTCTTTATTTAATTGTTAGTTAATTGTATATATATTTTCTTCTATACACCGGTCGATGTCAACACGTCAACGACGACCGTCGCTGAACACCAGCGCTAAGGCTCTGCTTCTTGTAAGAACCTTAGTTCATGCTGAGCGATGGCCGTTTATTAGTATTTATGTGTTTTTTTTTGTGAACTTTTATTTATGAGTCGCGTTTGTCGCAAATAAACGTTTCTTACTTACTTTCTAACTATTTACATTGTTCTGCTATTTACTAGTTTCTTGGTGTACAATAAAGAGTTATTATTTTTACAGTAAGTGTGCCTTTCTAGTGGTGTCATATTGTCACAAGCCTTTATGCTATTGTGTGTGATCCTCAAATTTAGTATTATTAAACACTTTTATAAGAACTAGTATTTTTAAACACTTATGAAGGATGTTGAATAACTCTAGACAACATATGTAGGCCTGCGCGCTTGCTGTGAGCTCCTAAAGTAAGACTTTCCAGCGCGGAAGCGAGACACTGCTACACGCAGTGTATTGCGCCGTTTCGCTTCCACAACGGCAAAATTCCTGCTTTAGGAGCTCATGGTACAGGCACAGTACACAGGAAGCAGTAAACAACGTTTAAAAGTAATATGTATGCAGCACTACCCTTCCAATATTTTACCGTAGACCTTGACATTGGTCTGAGAACGATATGCAGGTATAAAATATACGACCTACATCGTAACCTTCAGTGAAACGTGTGTTAATATATATATACCTACATGTATATTATATCAGGTACGTGACTCGGTAAATGATTTACAGACAATACCGCGGATTAGTTGTTATAGAATAGCAAATTAGGATGCTACGAGATGTTACTAAAGATTTACCGCTGTGTTAAAATGTAAGGCCGGCTGAAAAAAAGTAAACGTTTTAAAAATTTCCTATTCCATGTTTTAAAGCTTTTTGCACAAATAAGAATCTGTGTTTCAGATATTGTAAAACTATCGGTGCCCCGCGGTTTTACCCGCGAAAGTATTCCCCGTTCCCGTACTTTTTTCTAGTTATTCTGTTATTCAGGGTGGAGACGAATCCAGCAAATCACAGATCATGAAAGTAGGTCCACCCGTTCTTGAGATAAACGGTGTAACTAACCCCTGACTTTGTTTTATATATAATGATAACAACAGTTAGATAACAAGTTTAGGAAAATGTCTGATACAATCTGGTACCCACTTACTTACTAAAATATTTTCCTTATGACTATTTTGCTATATTATTATATTAATAATAAAAAATAGATTAATTATTGTGTTTGCTTGTAGCATTACATTAGCATTATCCTTTCTTTATTTCTTATGTACTTAATTATGCTAATTATACCCAAATTCAAGCTGGCAAAGTTCTTGGTGAATGCTGGCTGTTTCTGCAACATTAACCGCATGAAATAGACGTTGCAAACATAGTAAAAAAAAACCGAGATTAAAGTATTTCAATTACACAAGAATGAAAATATTAAGTTCACTTGAAAAACAGTAAATAAAGAAATAGATATAAAAGTAAACTATTTAAAAAAGCTTTCCCTATGAATCATAAATCTAGTCCCTTTATAAAACTGGCATGTTGTCGAATTTTACCTGACGTACTCCCAATAAATCATTTTATGGTTTTACTACTTCCTCAAACTCTTGGCATCGGTTTATGAATATCTAATCGTGGCGTATACGAAATCCATGTTACAATTTTAAATCGTAATCGGGGTCGTATTACGTGCGTATGAAGGTATCTAAGAAAAGTCTAACTCAACCCTATACTTTTTGTACGTTTTGCGAAAATAAATCCGCTTAACCACAGAGAGACTGGCGAAATAAAATATTCTATTAGCAAAATCCGTTAGCTCATAATTCACTCAGAGAGCAGCGCACCGCGGGCATGGCAGGTGGTCTTAATAAATACGAAAATGGCCTATCGCGGGGTTAGTAATAAATTCAAAAGGCAATCAACGCCACGGGGGCGGGTAAAAATATTAATAGCCGAGAAATAATTATGTATTCATGACTTCCAGCCTCGGTCGGGATGAAGTGGAGCCGAAGCATCGGGTAAACTAAATCCGTGGGGATTGGGTGAAGCACTCGGCGACCTCGCCGGCTCCGCGTCCCGTGGCGCCCGCGCCCTGCCGCCCGATCATCAGAACTCACTCACCTCACGTTTTTGCTGAAGTGCACGGATTATCGGGAATTACCCGACGACCACCACTCAATAATATTCCCTTTTCACTTTATATTAAGGCCTTAATTATAAATTAATGCAACGTAACGAATTAACGCCGTGTTTACACAAGAGTAGTCAAACATTTACAACTTCTGAAGAGTTCATTACGGCTAGCAAATTGTAATTGGCTGTTGCTCGCGGCCATTCCTCTGCTATATTTAAGTTTTCGTGATAGAGTTAAAACTAAGTATCAAATAACTCTATTACTGTAGGTAGGTATGTAACAAATTCTTGAAATTTAATGATGACAGTTGCTCTAATATCTAGTCAGGTTTAAGATAAAGTTATAATAATTTATTCTTAGAAATGTTTTTTTTTTATAATTATATAATAATGAATCTTAAATATTTTCTGTGTGCAAAAATTATACAAAATTAACATTACCTATATATAAGAAGTAAAAATGTTATACAAATTTAACTCCGCCCACCTTTACCTACTGTATATTAATCCACCGTGACAGAAAACAAAACAAGCTAAATCAGCTTTTCTCGTTTGGTTGCAAGTCATCAATCAATCGTTAATCCAACGACGCAATATCCATAAAATGGATCGCGGCTCGGCGTGCATTCGGTACGTAATTCTGGCGGAGCGAGGCGACGACAATGCCGCAATCGCCCAGCAATCTGCATAATGGATTGCTGGGCGAGCGGCTCGTCCGGTCGCCGCTCATTCAATTGTCGCGGTCGCCGATGTGTCGCACCGTTATTACGGAATACGGAATTAATAATTTCATGGGAGTATAGGCGCTAAGGTTCACACCTCATTGGTTGTTACAAGTTTTTTTGTAGGGATTTGAAATTAGCTGCCTTGTGTGTTTAGCTCTGGTAGGATGCATTATATCTACATTTACCACACACACTATTTTTTTTTGATACATTCTATTAAATCAGTCACAACACTATGATATTTATATAAAGTTTATTTTAATTAATGAACATCCAAAATATATCAAATAGTATGACACCGACAGCCGAATTTCAGCGCAACCACTTAAGGCATACATTACCATATTTATCACGAATCGTGCATATATAAACATGCATATTAAAATCCAGCAAGTAAGTAAGTAGTTATAACTAACTATATTCATAATATTGAAACATTGCAAATGTATGTACACTAAATTGTGTGAGTTAGTAATTTTGAATTTGAAATGCAAAATATGTGACAGAACCGACACAGCTTACTAGAACGCGTCCCATCGGAGATCTTTGCATATTTGACAAACTGTTTTGTCAAATTCTAATCATTTATTCAACGAATGTAGGCAGTAACCGGTCCATTGGCACAACTACATCACTATGATGTAGGTCAACGTTCTGCGAAAGTAATGACGAGGGACAAATGTAATTGTTCTAGAACTATTTTATTTTGACAGTTACCTTCGAAGCTTCCAGAGAGAGACTGTATTTGTAAAATTTTGTGGTCACAAAGTTTTCCAATAAATACCTCATTCAATTCTTTTGAATGTGTTGTTATTTTTCGTAGCCTACGTAATCATGTAATAACGCAATAAGTACTACACTACACAGTAAAAAAGCAGCAAATGACCATTAAAATAATTGTATAAAAAATAAGTTAATCGCATCTCAGCTTGATTTACGTTACAAAAAATCATTGTCCAATCTCAAAACTCCGAATTTTATTGATCTCAACGCGATTTTGAAATGACTTCCTTACATTTCTTAAACTGCATCTGCAAGGGTGATAACTCTGCGAAGTAAAAGCATGTGTCGTAGCAGCCCGTCTTCATGCTACGTCACAAGACGTACGGCTCAATATCGTGCCCTAATCTAAGCCGGGCTTTCACCAGCCGCCAGAGATTTACTGCTCACATATTATATGTGCTCTGAAGAGGGACAATAGCCAAGATATTGATTTAAAGTATGATATATTGCGCAACACCATCTTGATGTGGAATAAGATGTACGGGATTCACTCGAGTGAAGATATTTTCCTTGTTTTCCTGTTACTTACCGAGCCGGTGATTTGTTGGCTTTTCGGCTTAATGATTCGGTGTATTGGCGGGGAATCAAGGCCTCTTCTTTTTTCCTTTTTATTACGCTTAATTAATTGATGGGTCGTTGATTTAAATACACATAATGCACGTTTTGTAAGTCTTAAAAGGGAGTTGTTAATTAGCTGCCGTGAGTAACACAAAATATTTCTGTTAACATTTTTGATTTATGGAAAGTTACGTAATAAAAAGAGCTTGTTAAGGTAAGTAAGTGAATTCTTTACATTATTATCTATATTGATATAATCTCTGTCGGGCAATATTTGTATTAATTCTAAATCTAATTTATGTCTTTACTAATACACAATATTTTTACATTGTATAGTATAGTAGGGTCATTTTCATAAGTCAACACTGAGGGTTAAAATACCAGAAAATCAAGTCCAAGTTATATTATAATTCTTTTACCGTAAAAACATGATTTAATTTAGGTTTTACAACCACATTCCGTAATTTTTTTTAAGCCAATAAAATGAGATGTTACGGTGCTTCCACTCATGTACTAAACACGGAAACGTTACCTCAGTGTTACCTATGTATATCATTAATATATCAAAACCAAGCAAAGCCACATCCCTTTACCCATTAGAGACGTCGACAACAATCAGATGCGACGAACTAATTATCCGATATAACGAGATTAGGTTACTCCGTAACATTAGGTAATAATTAATTAGACACAGCACATACTTACACGTCATTAAGTAATCGAGTCACGACCATTGTCTACAACTATGTTAATAGATTAATTTGCAATCATTGTGTTATGCCAAGAGTCTATTGAAATGATCTGTTATTGATTATTATGGTGCGTTCATGTATGGATTAGGTGAGAAATTAATCTATACTTATTAATATTATAAAGCTGAAGAGTTTGTTTGTTTGTTTGTTTGAACGCGCTAATCTCAGGAACTACTGGTTCGAATTGAATAATTCTTTTTGTGTTGGATAGTCCGTTTATTGAGGAAGGTTATAGGCTATATAACATCACGCTACGACCAATAGGAGCCGAGCATAAATGAAAAATGTTGCAGAAATGAAAAACCGTTGAAACTAAAACACGCGAACAAAGTCGCGGGGGACAGCTAGTGAGACATATTTACAATGTTCTAATTATGTTATTCAAAACAGTTATTCAATGTTTTAATTATAATTTGTAGCACAAGTCGCAACTTTTAAATTTTCCGCAAGTTTTGATTTTCGTGTTTTTTTTTTATTATTATTTTTATTAGATACAGAGGTATTGTAAAATAAAAACATTTACATTAAGGGGTTAGCTTTTTGTGACGTACCATAATATGGCATCATTATTGTACTCAAGACTAATGCCTGGGTACTATATTCAAAAACGATTCGTTTTGCTAAAGGTCGGTGGAATTTTCTAATCAAAACGAAGGAAATTCTACCGACCTTTAGCAAAACAAATCTTTTTTGAATATAGGAACTGGCTCTAAAACAGCAAGCTGGCGTGAAGGGCACACAAAACAACAAACAACATTTACACGGCCTGTATCGTCCAATACTTTTAAACTCCAAAAGCAATTCAATTAAACTAAAGGCCAATCCCGATCGAACGGGCTCTATTAAAATAACTAATCCAGCAATTCCAGTTACATAGTCAGTACAGTAATTGAAATCCATGGACGGCGCTGCCATTTCTCCTATGAGCCAACGGTCAATAGAAAAACACAATAGGACCGGTACAATAGGGTCCATTCAATGGTCTTAAACGGTCGCAACCAAATGGAAATTTTAGTGTTCGAAACTACCCCCACTGTAGATGTAACTGGATTTTTTCGAACGGTACTATATGACATTATTGGTCTATTGTAGAGGTAACGTAAGGTTTTAAAAATTGCCTCTCTTGACCGCCACAGTCATTTATACAAGACAAAGCTAAATGTATCCAACACCCACAGTTACATGACAGACTTTTAAGATGGAAATCGTAACTTGGCGAAATCCGAAAGGACGCTCTTGCTTTTTTTGACGTGGTGGTCAAAGGGACAGATTATATCGTGTTTTAAAATTATAGAATTAAACTTAGATTAAGAATTCAACTGTAGTACACTCGACACTGGCAGAAATTGCTCAAATCATCAACAGATTTCCATAACAAATAACAGTCAGTTTACTCATTAAGTTTGAGGACTTTGTGCTTTTCTAAATCAGCCTGTCTAATGTTCACTTACGTAATCTTCGCTTATGTTCAGTCTATACAAAAATATATTTTTTGTTACGAGATTTACTTAAAAATGTAATAATCTAACCTTAAAATTGTGGCAATAGAATAATTCAGTTTTTATTCTTATTACAGACCCTATTATAATCTTTTGCTAATCTCCTCTATTCACTGCTTTAGGAAATATGACAAACATGATGAATTCATAACAAGATAATCTTCTGTGCCTTGATCATAAGCAATACCTACTTCATGTCTTACTGTACGACAAGGATACATCTAAGTTCCATCTTCAATCCTACATAGTTACTCAACAGAGGAGACTAGTGTCATCTGCTACCACGTTTTAAGGATTACTCGATCAGTTAGGAAGAGGGCGTAAAGGCTTTCACGTTTCCCTTTCTTAATCCGTGACAGTACATCTCAGAGGCTATAGAGTAACTTGAAGACATACGTCCAAGTACGAACACTCGGTATGATGTAGGTATGTTAGGGTGCTGTTAGACTTGAGAGAGACTTGATTCTCGTGTATGCTACATTATTAAAAAAATAAACGGGAGTAAATTTGCTTTGAGCTTTTTGCCGAACCGAGCAACTTTGTCGTTGTTTGGTTCGGTAAAAAGTCAAAACATCTTCGTAAAGACCTTTAGACTGTTTTGACGAGCATTTACTAAAGCGTTTGCTAGAATGATTGTGAAAATGTTTGTGGCGATTATTGGCTCTGATCGTTGTTCTTCGACAAATATACTATAAAGAGCGAATGCTCGATTTTATGTTACAAGTGAATGGTCTAGTCTGTTAGCACCTTAAGGTTGTTGTATGGTCAGCTAGTATTACAGCTTCATGTCATGTCATGGAACAAGTCTTTGTTCAGGGATAGTGGGTTACTGAAGTTTGTGATATGGAAAGGATATAGTGCACACATAGCTAAGTTTAAGAGTGTGCTCTTACAATCTATCTATTTATATAAAAGAGAATGTGTGTATAACCTAAAACTCGAGAACCGTTAGCCCAATTAAGATGAAACTTTCACACATATAAAGGGCGACATGACCACTTGACCACTCCAACGAACATAGTACCGTTAGTGCCGGATAGGTGGCCCTGGTAGCAGTAAAATATTTTAAGCCATTGGTCGATTTGTGGATTTTTTTAAGTGAAGCGAAGCGCTCCGGGCACTGGCTAGTGTAACATAATACCAGTGTTATCAATGTTATCAAGTCGATGCGTTTATTAGGTATAGCTATATATATTTTTTATTGTGTAACCACGCCTAACTTTTTACAGAGTAGTCCGATTTTGATAATTATTATTTATATTCAAATACTGATGAAGATCCGGCCACGCAATAAGCATTACCACTTTCTTGTCACATTATAGAATCGACATCAAATCAATATTACTAAACAGATACCTATTCATATCTCATGTTATCCAAATGTTACATTACATTAAAAACAAGACTGGATTACCCTTTAATGCTAGCTCACATTCGCCGGGTCCCTCTGTTATTTTAGTTTCTCTGGTGATTTACGTTTAGGACGAGAGATACTCTTTCACGCTGAAATTAAAGAAAAACAGAGCGCCGAAGGTATGTTTATTTTACCGTACAACTTGTAAAAGCCAACCGGACTTGTAAAATCTATCTAGACGTAGTGATTAAATGTTACATGTACCCTTTCTTACTGTTTCGGGTTTGTTTTTAAACTTGGCTGTAAACAGGTGCTATTTTGTTTTATTATTTTATTCCTTTAGAGGGATACAGAATTTCCACGAATTATTTAAATCATCAGCATATGTTTTCGTGTATTCCAACATACCTAGGTTTTGAAAAACCTTTTACAAATTTATACTCTGTATGTTATCCGAATAACCCATTTTCACAATAAAAGAGTTTGAGTTTGAGTTTGAAAGAAACTTAACGTTTACTAACATGAGTGTTAAATGTAATACTTAAATATCTCAGTATGCTGATGACGTCCATTCCATTCACACTGAAACTGGGTTAAGTCGAAGCGAAGAGAAATCAGTGGATCACACAAATATTTGTATAAGACGAAATCATATAACAACTACGTCACTATAAGAGAATTCAGTATAGTTTATAGGTACATGTAACAAAGAAATTAATAAACTGATGTCCGTATAACCTGGACGATAGACTGCCGAGATACATTCATAATGAGTCATGTATGAGTAATAAGACTATAATCTGGACAATATCGCTGGAAACAGACCGGCCGCAGCTACATTAGGTAATAATAGAGAATCCTTCGGGCTACCTGTGGACTCTGTCTACAGACCTAGGAAAAGTTTAGAACCGACATCTTAAACATTAAAAGAAAACAAGAGTGGTAAATAAAACACACGTAGATACTAACATAATAAAAAAGCTATAAGTATTTGTATAATAACTTTTGTGAGGATTATTTATAATTATTTTAAAATCCCTATCCCTAATCTTGGGCTGAAGCGGCTGCGGTGGTGTCGCGAGTCTAACTCAGTTTGACCATGATTAGGGACTCCTATTGAGTCTGAAACTAGTCGGGCGATCCCGAGAATATGCGTGAGTAAACAGTTTTGTTTTAAATAAGTATTTTCTGTTTCACAAGATATTAATTTATTGCGCATTAACATTATTATAGAAGAAATGTATGATTTAAATAAAGGATTAATTAGAAACTGCTTATGGTGGTGAGGAAAATAAATATTTATTTATTGCTAAGCTACAACAAATTGTAGGTAAACGACTCCACGGCTCTAAGTGCCTTGCTATATTAAAGTTTATTGATCTAGAATTCTAGATCAAAGGTTTTGTGCTCATAAACTTCACAAATAAACAAGTCTATACATTTTAAGTGCTATATTCTCCTGAAGCCGGCAGCCAGCAGCGAACGTCGGGTGGTAACGAGCGCAACATATCATTTGGCCGAGTGTGAAATACGAAATGCCTGCAACCAGAAACAACGTGATTCCACTGATTCAACTGCTTCCATTGCCTGCCCTCTTATGGCAAGAAACGCATACATTTCCCCGTAAAACACGTATTAGGCAAATATTTACTACCCGTATACTAGTTTAAGTTCATATATACACACACATGACAAGAAGTTAAGGCTATGATTACGGTACATAAAAAATGATTTTAATTAGGTACTAACTGAAATTAACACAAAGGAACATTGCTTTAAATAAGAAAATGTGCAATCTATTTATATTCAATGAAAACGAAAACAAAACTTTATTACTTGTAAACTACTTAACGAATTTATTATAATTAATTCTTGCTAAATTCGATAAATGGTTTACATTTTCATAAAAATTAAAGTAACGTAATATTTTCTACTGTTGTTTACTTCCCACAACACTGCAGTTCACTGTATACAAGGTGTAAACAGATTTGGCAAACTGTAACAAAGAAAATGCATTATTTCTCGTAGTGTTTTAAGAACAATTCAAAAGTTTTATTGAATTTCCAATTGTTATTAACAGTTGAATTAATGTCTATAAAACAGTTTTACAATATTAAGCTCGCGAGGTTTTATAAACGGTTTTTCCTCATATAAATTCAGTTGTTTTAGGATAATAAAAAGTGCAGATTAATTACTTTCATTGTGAACTAGTTACAAGCATTTTAATATTGTTAATTCTAATTAGTCTGTAAACAGAGAGGAGCTATAACATTACAAAATATGCCGTCACAACTGTTTTCACCATACTAATCTGAAACTGCCCCGTACAAATCGTCGCTTTGCAAATGAGATAGAGCATGCGTCACTTACTAACTTAAAAAGCTTATAACTTTTTTATTTGAGTATTTGTTATTGCCATTTGGTGCATGATTATGCAGAGGCCATAAATTTCGCTTCTTTGTTATTCAATTAGAAACATAAAATTCTAAGAAAAGTGTTTTCTAACCGAAACGAAAGTGTCGAGTGAGAGTGGTATGATGCCGGAGACTGTGGGGATGAGCGGGCGCGACCAGCACAGCATGGCGATGAGCAGCGCGCGGCGAAACCGCGGCGACGCGGACTGCCAGTCGCTCAGGTACAGCGCCGTCGCCACAGACTCACTCTGGAGGACAATATTCAAAAGTAAACAGAAGAAACCTTGATGGTAGATTGCACAAAGTTCCAAATGACCCTTACCTCAAACTGCACCAAGTTGCCGAAATAGCAATAAATTAAAACCTCGACCAATAGAATGGCCAAGTAAACGAAGAAGAAAATAAACTGCAATGACATTATGTTGGTCTGAAAATAATAATAGGAACTAACTTTAGTGTTGTACATTAAAGTAGAATAATTAATCAATATAATAATAGTTATTTTAACAGTGTAACTTTATCACTTACTAAACTCAATGCGTACGCCGCCGCACAAGCTGCAGTCATGGAAGTAAAGAATTGCGTTGAAGTGGATACGTTGAAAATAGAATTAATCTCTCGTGTATACCTAAAAACAAACCTTAAGGTATTTTTCGTGCTAATTTACTTTGTGACTAACTTACAATAACCCATCGTATCGAAAGTCTACAACATACCACGCAAGTTTTTCATATCTCTTCACGTAATACACGAAGCGTTTCCGAATGGCTTCGTCATTTTCATCGCTGTACTCGTGACGATTTTCAACCAATTCTTCCGTCGTTGAGTTTCCGTCAAACAAATGTTCAAGATTGTACTTAATAATCTTCAATTGTGCTACGGCTTGCGCATAAAACATCGCCACAGCGCAGTCCATTCCCAAGTGGCCGTATCCCGTCCATAAAATGCAACACAATTCCATTATTACAGTCACGGTGAACCTATGGATACTATGCGTTTAAAACCTAAATGATAACCTCAAAGCAAAAGAAAGAGAAAAATGGAGAAATTTTGCAACTATTGATGAGGAAAGGTAGAGCCAAAGATTGAAGGATAGAAGGATAGTGCTGTCGATAACTCTATCTACAAAAGAAGATACGAGTAATATTGAACTCTAAGTGTTAGTAGAAATGGCTCAAATTCAACTGGATTAGACAGAGTCTGTTACCTGCCCCATGAGTTGACTTCAAATGGCGTATATATGTGAACGATAGCGGTTGGATCCAGATACCTCTTAAGGTAGAGCGTAATTAGCCAGACTGGTGAAGTAAACATAATATCCATGCGAATGTATTTCCATAGACGATCAGTAACTTTCTTACTTTCAAGCAATAATTCCTCATCATTAATGCAGTTTGGTGCGAAAATTGGATCTAGAAATGTAGTAAAAAAGTAGTATTTAGAAATCCGAAATGTCTTATTTTTATTTTTTTTGTGTTTATTTAGTTTTCAATCATGACGATTTCTTGTCTAACTGGATAAGTGTAATAAGGAATACCGACTAGCGACTAGATAGTCGCTAGTCTGACACCAACAACCCAGCATACTGACGGTGTTTGTTACAGTGAATAAAACGGTATATACCACTTCTTCATGTTTGGACATATTAATTGAAAAAATAAACAACTAGCAATCAACATACCACTCAATAACTCGTTTATTTTATGAAGCCGTGGTGACTTCAAGTAAAGCATAATAAATTTGATCAACATGTCAATTTGTGGAACTTCTACCATCAATGTATCAAAAACAAGGTTCGTATCATGAAGATTCTGCAAAGTTACAAAGGTAGAAAGATAAAATCCATAGAATAGCCGAGAGATGGCAATGATACTCCGGTAATAGTTTCTGGTAGCAAGCAGCCCCAGACAAGTGGCATTTCTTCAGGTAATCCGTTCTTACTGTTCTTGATATTGGCTGAATACTCCAAGGTAACTTTAGTCTTCAAGGTATACCGGCCACGCACGAAACGATATAAGTACTTGAGCAAGTGTGCCCTAATACGTATGTTGCTTATTTGTATGGAATTAGTAATTTGAAAGCAATAATTGTGCAAATCTTGCTGTCCAATGTGCAAGATACGTAATACGGCAGACTTGCGCAAGTGTGGCCAGCATTAGGTGTTGCGTGAGGATACAGAAGTTATAGTTTTTATAAGTTTTAGTAAGTCTATATTTAGATTCTTTATACTTGGCCGGAGCGGTATGATTTTTCTAATGAATCTCACCTGTGCAATAAATATTATATGCATCAAATTGTAACCAGTAAGCACCAACAACACAAAAATCCTGTATAATTGGTAGCTTATATATTTAAATCTATTTCTCGGTTCTCTCCACATGTAGAATCCAGTTATCCGCAATATTTTAAAGACATCTGCAAATGAATCTAAAGGTTTTATTTTTCCTTCACTCATTGTTCGGACCACGTAGTAATTAAGTGGATATCCGGCTAATACTGATCTATTAGCCTTTGGAAGTAAAGTTGATTAAATGCTTACGTTAATTAAATAATTGGTTAATTATTGGGTGCGCACGTTTGCGATGCGCTATTGGTTTGTCAGTTAACCTTCGCCTTCTGCATTGTGTTCACGTTATTTTCTTTCCCATAATACCATCGCGCTCATAAGTTTTTAATTACAAAATAGTAATAGAAAATTGATTTATTACGTTTATTGTTTTATGAAGAGAGATGCTGATATATATGGCGGACAGCAGTGTCAACAAAATGTTCCGAGTCTACAGAGATACAAATTGTAAAATGTTCAAAAGATTCGGAATTTCTAACTGTCTTTCGAATAACAGACATTGACAGCTTTGACCAGGGCGTTATAAAAAGAATTGTTAACAATTTTCATATTATTAAAAAAAAATGCCTACCATAAGCAAGTTGCAAATAAAATTAAAGGAAGACCTACATTTCCAAGGATTTGCAGCAAGTCTAAGGTGGATAATAAAAAATATCGAATTTTGGTGGAAAAAAACTGAAACCAATCGACAAGTTTTAATTGAACAATCACAAATTTGATTTCAGAGAATTGAATATCTTAGAAAGATAAAAAAATCTAGAGAGGAAGGAAGACCTATAATTTATACAGAT
The DNA here is from genome assembly GCA_932294365.1 of Diachrysia chrysitis. Taxonomy (NCBI): domain Eukaryota; kingdom Metazoa; phylum Arthropoda; class Insecta; order Lepidoptera; family Noctuidae; genus Diachrysia; species Diachrysia chrysitis. The sequence goes on from OW028645.1 coordinate 10,010,947, forward strand.
AAAACATACGTTGATAGTTCGCTTGCCTCTCACCCTTCTTGGACAGACGATCCACCAAAGGCGTTAAAAACATCTGGCTAAAGGTAGCCGTCTTGTCATAGAGAACGAGGCTGGTGAAGCAGGGTTTGTGCCGAATGCTTTGCTGACATTCGAAGCCGGTACAAAAAGCGGCGACTACCACGCCAACATGAATTCGGAGAATTACGACCTGTGGCTGTGTACGAAATTGATGGCGAATTTACCGCCCAATTTAGTCGTGGCAGTCGACAACGCATCTTACCACAACAAATTACTCGATGCTGCACCAACCTCCAACACAAAGAAAGCAGACATGCAAACCTGGCTCCGTGAAAAAGTTATTGAATTTGATGAAATGCGGAGTTGTACAACAGCATAGGAAAATACAAGGAAAGATAAAGAGAGATAAAGATAAAGATCATTTTATTTGTATAACATGCGTATGTACAAAAATAGTACAGGGTGTTGAAAAAAAATACAATAATATGCACGTTCATGTTTTGCCTATTAGGTGTACAAATATAAAAAGGGTGTTTTCGCAATTACAAACAACAAGCTTAAAGCACTATATCTAATTAAATATTACAATTAAGAACATTATTATTTTATACTATATTACTTAAATGTATAAACTATTATCTACATACAACTTACAGGTTACTGTCATTTAAATAATCTTTAAAATTATAGTAACATTTTTCAATTAATACATTAGTAAGTATTTTTTTAAATTTTTGGAATGTTTGTTTTTTAATGTATTCTGGCATTTTATTATATATCGTCGGTCCCATAGACATAATGCTTTTCTTTAAAATAATCGAGCGGTATTATAGCCTTCTGTGTGAAGCAAATTTTTATACTGAGATCTCATGGGACCTGTACGTTTTCTGATATCTGCTAATGGAGTAAAAAGTTGTATATTTAATTTGACAAAAATAGCTACTTCTAATATATAAACGGACGGGAAGGTTAAAATTCGTAGGGACTTAAACACAGGCTCACAACTATCTGTTAGGTTAGGTTAAGGAGCTATTCAAGATGTTTAATATTGATGCCATATTAAACGAAGCAGGCCGTTCTGTTCTTCGTTTGCCTCCATATCACACGGATCTAAATCCAATAGCCTGATCCCAAATAATGTCGCTAACAAAAATGAAGGTTTACCTTAGACGAATAACTGACCTGATTAAAGACAAAGTGAATGTAATGGAAGCAACCGAATGTGGGAAATAGTGCACCAAAGTAAAGAAAATAGAAGACGATTTTTGTAAAAGCGATCATGTGGTCGACATGATGACATAAACTTTTATTTTTCGAGTTGGGGATGACGATTCTGACTCAAACAATGATGTTGAAAGCTGACTAGACTCAGACGACGATGAAATGGCTACTTCTAGCACAAGTACCGCGTCCACGTCTTTTCACGCTACCCAAGACGACCTCATGGAAGGAGTCTCTAACTAAACTAATATATATTTTTTTCGAAACCAAAAAGGCCAAGTAAAGTGAGTAATCTGCTTTACCACCACGTCTGCTTCGCAGTCGGATGCTAATGCTGGGGAGAGGTTCACCTAAACGTAAGAAGTACAGTATCAAAAATGTTCAGTAAATAAATGTTGGTTGGATAGGCTTTACAGCTATTAACTAATAATCTTAGAGGGAATTTGATTGACCTTTCTTGGCACATAGTGGGCAACATTTAATTTGTACTACGTAAATACTTCAATTCCACGGAGATTGGTAATTTTAAACTGACTTTTTTCGTTTTATTCAACGAAGGTAGTATAAGTTTAAGTTTTAGTAAGTCTATATTTAGATTCTTTATACTTGGCCGGAGCGGTATGATTTTTCTAATTAATCTCACCTGTGAAATAAATATTATATGCATCAAATTGTAACCAGTAAGCACCAACAACACAAAAATCCTGTAGCTTATATACTTTAATCTTCGGTTCTCTCCACATGTAGAATCCAGTTATCCGCAATATTTTAAAGACATCTGCAAATGAATCTAAAGGTTTTATTTTTCCTTCACTCATTGTTCTGACCACGTAGTAATTAAGTGGATATCCGGCTAATACTGATATATTAGCCTTTTGAAGTAAAGTTGATTAAATGCTTACGTTAATTAATTAATTGGTTAGTAGTAGAGTGAAAGTGAGGACATCAAGTTTCCAGTGTTTTGTATAAAAACATTAGTTTAATATACACAAAATTACGACCGTCGAAGAACCTGCCAAAGTGACATAAAAACTATTAAATAAGTGCTCAAGACCAGTTAAAGCAAGTAGTTATTTATAAAAACAATACCATAACAAACTTTAATAACACAGTGAACTTTTACTAGCAAAAAACTATATACAACTTAGTGATGTTTTGAAAAATTTCTACCCGCCCAGTGATATAAATGTGCAACAATACTTAAAATACGAGACAAATCGGTCCGTGCACGGAACACAAAGGATTGAACTTTGAACCCCCCGGCGATAGCGGCACGCTAATCACTTTGCCATAAACTGTAGTTTTTGAGCGTTAGAATCATAACTGTCCCAGCGTCTTACAACATAGGGTGGACTGCCGCGCCACAGTGACCGCGATCGATTCCAACCAACGAGTCTTCTTTTTGCGTTTTATTATAGTTTTACATATTTATTCTTCACACGCGATGTCGTTGTTGGATCGAACTCCGCCAAGGTTATCCGATTCTGGTATTATTACTCACGTTCAATCAGAACCAGACATGCAGAAAGCACTTTTCGACACCCCGAACATATCGAAAGTCTCGATACGTCAGAAGCGCCCTCGTATGGATACCTCGCCCTGCGACGCACAGATACAGCCCCCTAGTGAACAACTTTTAGAGACCATACGACACGAAATACGTACTGCAGTGTCGGCAGAAATAACAGCAACTTTAAAAACGTGTATAATGGATGAGTTTAGCGAGTTGAAAGAAGCCATCACTCTTATCCGTAAGCTGGAAGCGTCTGTTCAGTTTATGAGTGATGAGTTCGACCGAATGAAGAGTATGCTAAACAGTTGCGAAGAAATAAACCGTCAAATAGTAAAAGAAAATTCCTCTCTTAAAAATGCTGTATCAGACCTATCTATGAAAGTCAATCTACTGGAGCAAAATTCACGCCAACAAAATGTGGAAATCAACGGAGTACCTGAGAATAAAAAAGAGAACTTGGTAAAAACTGTCGTGCAACTAGGCAAGGCTGTTTCCAGTACCTTAAAAGAGGAGGACGTTGTATCGGCTATGCGTGTCAGAAAGATGGATCCCCAAAACAGCAATCCTAGGGCAGTGATAGTTAAATTACGTACCACAATCGTTCGTGATGAGGTCATAACATCGGTAATGAAATATAATAAAGCTCACGTCAACGACAAACTTAATTTACACCTGTTAGGTTACGGAGGCCCTAAGAAACCTATATTTGTGTCTGAGCACTTATCGCCCTTAAATAAAGAAATTCACGCGGCAACCAGAAAGGCAGCACGTGACAAAGGCTATAAATATGTTTGGGTACGGGATGGACGAATCCTGGTACGGATGGCAGATGGGCTCCAGGCCAAGCAAATTCGAAGCCTTGAAGCAGTTGCCTTGCTCTAGCAACTTAAGGTCACGCTTACATAATACCGTGAAGTAAACTAGGAATTCAACATCTACTACCAAAATTTCAGAGGAATGAAAACCAAATTAACAGATATCAGACTGAACATTTTAACATGCAATTATGACGTCATCATTGGGACAGAGACGTGGTTGGATGACGGTATCAACGACGGCGAAATTTTTGATTCCAGATAAAATATTTACCGAAGAGATAGAGCCTCTACTACCCTAGGTACGAAAAAAGGTGGCGGTGTACTCATAGCCATATTAAAGACCATCGACTCTGTTCGCATGTCCCGTTGGGAAACGGATACGGAAAACTTGTGGGTCAGACTGAAAAGCTCTTCATGCCAAAATACACGGTACATCAATATCTGTGCCGTCTATCTACCGCCACCAGTACAACAACATTCGCTGAACTCATATCTAGACAAGCTTACTGAAATAATCGACACTACAGGCGACTATACACTTGTAGCAGGAGACTTCAATCTCGGTTTCATCAGATGGGACATTGACAACCACTCACCTCAATCTACCTCAACCTCTGCCAGCAACTACAATAATGACCTTGGATATGCGCTTGTGGATTCCTTGTCTCTAAATAACTTGGAGCAGATAAATAACATTAAAAACTCTCTTAACAAGACCCTAGACCTGATTCTAAGCAACTTTAGTGGTATACGTGTTTATGAATGTAATAATCCCGTATCTGTGGTAGATACCTATCATCCACCTCTGGAAATTGTAATACAAAATAGTTCTCCACTTATGCTTAAATGTAAACCATTGGTCAGGTACAACTATCGTTACGCAAATTATGCCTTAATTAACGAAAGATTAAACCAAATAAACTGGTCCGAAAGCTTCTCAGGGTGTCGCGATGTTGATGCTATGGTGGAAATATTATATAAGATCCTTAGTAATACTATAGAAGAGATAATCCCTAAAACAAAAGTGTCACAGAATAAATACCCAATTTGGTTTTCAAAGTCTCTTATAAGGCTCTTAAATGAAAAGGAGAAACTAAGAAAACGGTATAGGAAATATCACAATCCTCGTGACAACTATGAGTATAGATTGTTGGGTCTCAGAGCAAAGGAGATTATCAAAAATAGCTACAACGAATATGTTAAAAGTATCGAAAGGGGAATCACTCACAATCCTAAACTTTTCTGGTCCTTTGTTAAGGCTAAAAAATCCAAATCCGTTGATGTACCTTCAGTAATGAAGTTAGACAGCAACACAGCTGAATCAGGTCCTGATGTTTGTAACCTTTTCGCCAAACATTTTTCTACCTCTTTCATTTCACCAATAAGTTCAACACCTTCCCCATGTCCAGTCAGTAATCAGTATCCTCAAAGCTCTTTAAGTCGTATTAAGTTCACGGAAAGAGATGTAGTCAGGGTTCTCAAAAGACTCAACTTATGTAAAGGCCCAGGACCAGACGGTCTACCACCCTTATTTATCAAAAGATGCGCAGAAAGTCTTGCTTTACCACTTAAAACCATTTTTAACTTTTCTATGGCAACGTCAAAATTCCCTTCAGAATGGAAAATGGCCCAGGTTGTTCCGATTTTTAAAAAGGGAGAAACGAATAATGTTAAAAACTATCGACCTATATCAATACTATCAGTATTCTCAAAGGTGTTTGAGTCCCTTGTCTGTCCCATTTTGACATCATACTCGAAGCCAATGTTAGCCCAGGAGCAACACGGGTTCTGCTCTCAAAAATCTACTACGACAAACTTAACTCTCTATGTCAACGAGATCAGTAGACTTGTGGATTCTCGGAAACAGGTGGATGCCATCTACACCGATTTTAGTAGTGCTTTCGACAAGGTGGATCATGACATCTTGCTGCGTAAGTTAGCAAACATCGGTATATTTGGCAATCTGCTCCTATGGTTCCAATCGTATTTATCTAACAGGAAACAAAGAGTTGTGGTTAAAGGGCACCATTCTCATTCATATTCTCCGTCCTCCGGAGTCCCTCAGGGATCGCATTTGGGTCCGATTTTGTTTATCATATTCGTCAATGATATAGTATCCTACATAAAACATAGCAAGTGCTCTCTTTTTGCGGATGACCTTAAACTCTACAAGGTAATTACGTCTCAATGTGACGTACTCTTGCTTCAACAGGACTTAGACTCGGTGCTTGATTGGTGCCGCTTGAACAGGATGTCACTTAATGTCGATAAATGTTATCATATCACTTTCACAAAAAAATATAAATCTTTACCCTCAACTTACATCCTAAACGGCATTTCCTTACAGAGAGTCGACACTATTCGAGACCTAGGTGTGTACCTTGACAAAAAGCTTACCTTTAAACCACACATTGACCTCATCATCACTAGGGCGGCCAAAATGCTGGGTTTTATGAAACGTGTCTGCCAAGATTTTCAGTCCCCTCGCACTCTAAAATTGCTATACAGTACACTCGTTAGGAGCGTTCTAGACTATGCTTCTCCAGTGTGGAATCCATCATACCGAGTTCATATCAATCGTATAGAACGAGTACAAAAAAGTTTCACAAGATACCTTGGCTATAGATGTAAAAATAGCCCACCAGAAGCTGATTATGCAGATAGACTTCGTCACTTTAAAATGACAACTCTGGAACAACGTCGTAATATCACTGACCAAATACTGCTATATAAAATTATCAACGGCCTCGTGGACGCGCCAAAACTCCTAGATGAGGTAAACATATCGGTGCCCCGCTGCACTATGATCAGACAGGAACGCGCTTTAAAAATATTTGCACCCTGTACCACTCGTCGTACCAACCTGGGCCGATCAGCACCAGTGAACCGCTTATTGAGAACCTACAATCAATCTCAAACGCGCACCAACTGCATCGATATCTTTCGCGATACTCTGGTTGAATTTCGTAGGCATTTAGCACTTGTAAGTCCGCCCAACCCATAAATGTTTCTGACTTTCTTAATTGTTCTTCATTAATTAATTTCTTGTATTTGTAACTTAGCAATCCTATACTAATTAACTGTTTGTAAATTATTAAAACATGTAAAAGCTGTGCACACCTATAAGTGACAAGGTCACGATATTATTAATCTAAGCATTCTTTATTGTGTAAGTTCTGTGACTTTGTTGTTGGAGTGCCATAATAAATAAATAAATAAATAAATAAATAATTGGTTAATTATTGTGTGCGCACGTTTGCGATGCGCTATTGGTTTTTCAGTTAACCTTCGCCTTCTGCATTGTGTTCACGTTATTTTCTTTCCCATAATACCATCGCGCTCATAAGTTTTTAATTACAAAATAGTAATAGAAAATTGATTTATTACGTTTATTGTTTTATGAAGAGAGATGCTGATATATATGGCGGACAGCAGTGTCAACAAAATGTTCCGAGTCTACAGAGATACAAATTGTAAAATGTTCAAAAGATTCGGAATTTCTAACTGTCTTTCGAATAACAGACATTGACAGCTTTGACCAGGGCGTTATAAAAAGAATTGTTAACAATTTTCATATTATTAAAAAAAAATGCCTACCATAAGCAAGTTGCAAATAAAATTAAAGGAAGACCTACATTTCCAAGGATTTGCAGCAAGTCTAAGGTGGATAATAAAAAATATCGAATTTTGGTGGAAAAAAACTGAAACCAATCGACAAGTTTTAATTGAACAATCACAAATTTGATTTCAGAGAATTGAATATCTTAGAAAGATAAAAAAATCTAGAGAGGAAGGAAGACCTATAATTTATACAGATAAAACATACGTTGATAGTTCGCTTGCCTCTCACCCTTCTTGGACAGACGATCCACCAAAGGCGTTAAAAACATCTGGCTAAAGGTAGCCGTCTTGTCATAGAGAACGAGGCTGGTGAAGCAGGGTTTGTGCCGAATGCTTTGCTGACATTCGAAGCCGGTACAAAAAGCGGCGACTACCACGCCAACATGAATTCGGAGAATTACGACCTGTGGCTGTGTACGAAATTGATGGCGAATTTACCGCCCAATTTAGTCGTGGCAGTCGACAACGCATCTTACCACAACAAATTACTCGATGCTGCACCAACCTCCAACACAAAGAAAGCAGACATGCAAACCTGGCTCCGTGAAAAAGTTATTGAATTTGATGAAATGCTAAAGCCGGAGTTGTACAACAGCATAGGAAAATACAAGGAGCTATTCAAGATGTTTAATATTGATGCCATATTAAACGAAGCAGGCCGTTCTGTTCTTCGTTTGCCTCCATATCACTCTGATTCCATTCATATGATTCTGACTCAAACAATGATGTTGAAAGCTGACTAGACTCAGACGACGATGAAATGGCTACTTCTAGCATAAGTACCGCGTCCACATCTTTTCACGCTACCCAAGACGACCTCATGGAAGGAGTCTCTAACTAAACTAATATATTTTTTTAAGTTATTTATTTTTATTTACATTAAACATTCTACACTAGTTGAAGATGTTTTTATTTGGTTGAAGAAGTTGGTGAAGATGATGATGATGAAGATGAACCGAAGATGGTTTTATTTCATGTAATATATTTTTCAATGTTCAAATTCAAAACCAATTACCACCAACCAAAAATAAAACAATATTTGTATAATAACTATCGTGAGGAGTATTCATAATTATTTGTAACATAACGGGTTTTCTTATACATACTTAACTCGAACTATATGTTATAAATTAAATTACGGGCTATATCGACTCGCGACACCACCACCGCCGCGTCAGCTTATGATTAAGAACTCCTATTGAGTCTGAAACTAGTCGGGCGATCCCGAGAATGTGCTTGAGTAAACCGTAATGTTATAAATAATTAAACAATAGTCCTAGTACTTTCGTGCGCAAGTGTACCCATGCGCAAACTTACCCACGCCACTTTCTGCCAGGTTTCTTTTTACATGATGCGACCCGTGGGTTTTTTATTACTAAACTTAGTTAATTAATACATAAGAATAAAACAAATACCCATATCACAAATATTTTTTTATCTCGTCTGCCATCTTATATTTTACCTAGACTTTAAAGCGTAGGCACAAATTGTAAGTATCGATCCAAACTTAAAATCCAAACCAAACAGACCAAGTAAAGTAAGTAATCTTCTTTACCACCGCGTCTGCTTCGCATTTGGATGCTAATGCTGGGAAGAGGTTCACCTGAAACGAAAGAGTACCAAACACGATATAAATGTAAATGTCCCCTAAATATCTTATTCTTCTTCGCGAGTCGATCAATAGCAGTCAGATTTTCAGTGACCAGTACTCAGCCACGCAAACAGCGTTGTCCGTGGCTTTGTACAGGTCCTCGCGAGTGCAGGTGGTAGGGCATGCTGGGCAGCTCATTAAATAGGCCATTGTTTGGGGGAAGATGCCACACTCACATGGCTCAGGTGTACTTTTTCCTATAGGTGTGAGGGATAGACCTCTGTGCAGAAGTCTATGATTACTATGTTGACGACCTCCGTGGTCGAGTGGCGCACACACCGGTTTAAAAGGTATCGCCAGCTCTGAGGTCCCGGGTTCGATCCCCGGCCGGGTAAATGTAGAAAATCCCTTTTCTACATTGTCTCGGGTCTGGGTGTTTGTGGTACCTTCGTTGTCTTTGAGTTTTATAACACAAGTGCTTTAGCTGCTTACTTTGGGTTCAGAGCAATGTATGTGATGTTGTCCACATTTATATTATTGTCCACATTTATTACGGTACTTAAACAATGGGAATATTGCTAAAAATAAGGAAATGTACCATTCTATTTATATTCAATGGAAACGAAAATAAAACTACATTACTTCTTAACTACTTAATAAATTTATTTAACACATTCTCTAAATTCAACAAACAACATTTACTGAACATAAATAACGTAACGTTATATTTTCTATTGTTATTTATTTCCCACAACACTGCAGTTCACCGTATACAATGTGTAAACTGATTTGACAAACTGTAACAATGAAAATGCATTATTTTTCGGTGTATTTTTAGGAACAATTCAAAAGTTTTATTTAATTTACAATTGTTATTAACAGTTGAAACGATGTCTATAATAACTTTTTGACAATATTAAGCTAGCGAGATTTTATAAACGGTTTTCCATCATATAAATTCAGTTGGCTTAGGATAGTAATTTATTATATACCTTAAGAATTCTGTTATTGGGTATTTGACAAGATTTTTATTTTTTATTTGAAAAATATATATATTACAAATAGTTTATAAAAAGTTGTTTTCGAGTCGAATGTGTCGATTTGCAAAAACGGCTGATTAATTACTTTCGTATTGCACTAGTTACAAGCATTTTAATATTGCTAATTAGACAGGGAGAGCTATAGCAAATGTGACGTCACAACTGTTTTTCATTTCAGCAAAAGAGATAGAGCATGCTTCACTTACTAACTTTAAAATCTTATACCTATTGTATTTTTTTTTGTTTTTCGCTGTTCTGCTTCAATTTAATAGTATTAATAGAAATATTTGTAATAAATAAATAATTCGGAAGTAGACAAATACCCAATTGGAGCATGGTTATACAAAGGCCATAAATTTCCTCTCGCTTGTTTGCAATTAGAAAAATAAAATTCTATGAAAAGTGTTATCTAACCGAAACGAAAGTGTCGAGCGAGAGTGGTATGATGCCGGAGACTGTGGGGATGAGCGGGCGCGACCAGCACATCATGGCGATGAGCAGCGCGCGGCGAAACCGCGGCGACGCGGACTGCCAGTCGCTCAGGTACAGCGCCGTTGCCACAGACTGGCTCTGGAGGACCATATTCAAAAATAAACAAAAGAGACCTTGATGCTAGATTGCACAAAGTTCCAAATGACCCTTACCTCAAATTGCACCAAGTTGCCGAAATAGCAATAAATTAAAACCTCGACCAATAGAATCGCCAAGTAAACGAAGAAGAAAATAAACTGCAATGACAGTATGTTGGTCTGAAAATAATAATAGGAACTAACTTTAGTGTTGTACATTAAAGTATAATAATCAATATTCATTTTAACTGTGTATCTTTATCACTTACCAAACTCAATGCGTACGCCGCCGCACAAGCTGCAGTCATGGAAGTAAAGAATTGTATTGAAGTGGATACGTTGAAAATAGAACTAATCTCTCGTGTATACCTAAAAACAAAACTTTAGTTACTAAAACACTGCATCACGAGACTACTTATATATAGAAGTCCGTCAAACAGTATGATGAGTACTAAGTAAACAAAAAGGAATTATAAATAATATGTTTATTTTCTTATTGTTAGATTTTAAGATGTCTGTACGGAAAATACAAATGTGACGAATTTCCATTATCATTATCCAAATTACTATATGACGAATTTACTTCATAAAAATAGAAGTGTGGCGAATTTACTCATCCTTTTTTCCGCGCCAATTTACTTTTTGATGAACTTACAATAACCCATCTTATCGAAAGTCTACAACATACCACGCAAGTTTTTCATATCTCTTCACGTAATACACGAAGCGTTTCCGAATGTCTTCGTCATTTTCATCGCTGTACTTGTGACGATTTTCAACCAATTCGTCCGTCGCTGAGTTTCCGTCAAACAAATGTTCTAAATTGTACTTAATAATCTTCAATTGTGCTACGGCTTGCGCATAAAACATCGCCACAGTGCAGTCCATGCCCAAGTGGCCGTATCCCGTCCAGAAAACGCAACACAATTCCATTATTACAGTCACGGTGAATCTATACACAATAGGCGAGACTAAAATTCAAAACCTAAATGACGACCTCAAAGCAAAAGAGAAGACGGGAGAAATTTTGCAACTATTGAAGAAGAAAGTTGGAGCCAAGAGGTAAAAATTAAAGTATTTGGATAGTGCTGTCGATTACTCTATCTACAAAAGCTAAGCTTCTATTAAAGAAGATACGAGTAATATTGAACTAAGTGTTAGCAGAAATGGCTCAAATTCAACTGGATTAGATAGTCTTTTACCTGCCCCATGAGTTGACTTCAAATGGCGTATAAATGTGAACGATAGCGGTTGGATCCAGATACCTCTTGAGGTACAGTGTAATTAGCCAGACTGGTGTAGTAAACATAATATCCATGCGAATGTATTTCCATAGACGATCAGTAACTCTTTTACTTTCAAGCAATACTTCCTCATCATTATTGCAGGTTGGTGAGAAAATTGGATCTAGAAATGTATTAGAAGTAGAATGAGTTTTTTTCAGCCGTTTTCTAATCATGCGTTCATGCTTAACTGGGTAAGTGAAATTAGTAATACCGACAAGCGACTGTCTATCTGACACCCACAAACCTTTTTTTGTTTTAGGACATAATATAATTTATAAATGTACAAAATTTACGTCGAAATTATCTAAAAATTATAAATAAAAAAATTAATAAAACAATTAGCAATCAACTTACCACTCAATAAGTCGTTTAATTTATGAATCCTCGGTGATTGCAAGTAAAGCATAATAAATTTGATTAACAAGTTAATTTGTGGTACTTCTACCATCAATGTATCGAAAACAACGTTCGTATCATGAAGATTCTGCAAAGTTACAAAGGTACAAAGATAAAATCCATACAATAGCCGGCAGCCGGCAATGATAGTCCAACAGTTTCTGGTGGTTTCTAGTGGCATTTCTTCAGGAAATCCGTACTCACTGTTCTTGATATTGGCTGAATACTCCAAGATTAAGTTCCGTCCTAAAATTATGCCAGCCACACACGAAACGATATACTACTTAAAACTACTACTTGCGCAAGACTGGCCTACAACGTATCTATATTATTTTGAATTTAAAAGCAATCATTGTGCAAATTTTGCTATCAAATGCTTTTATTAGATATGTAATACGTAGACTGCCGCAATTGCTACATGGGTATACAGAAGTTATAGTTTTTTAATTATATTAAAGATTCTTTATACTTCGCCGGGATTCCTTCTTCTGCCCAGCCTTTTCCCAAGCTATGTTGGGGTCGACTTCGAGTCTTACCGGATTCAGCTAAATACCGTATTTTACATGGAGCGACTGCCTACCTGACCTCCATAACCCATTTTACTGGGTATCACAGTATCCCAGAGTAAGACTGGTTGTCGGAATAGTGATGTTACCTGGGTATGAAAAGTTAAAATCTATTTAGTCCGTCAGTTAGATAATAAAAAAAAATTAAACACGTAATTTTTCTTTTATCAAAACGAAAAAAAATTACAAAGACACAGCTCTTTAAAGTTTCGGAGTGGGGGCTTGTGACGCCGCGCCTTGGTAAAAATTGTAGCGAGGAGTGACGTCACGCGAAATTTCCGTTCTCTGTATTTTGATCATTATTTGTTTTCAGGAAAAAAGAAAATATACGTGTCCAATAAAATTCAATAATCTACCAGGCGGACATAAAAAAAAAATAGGAAACATTGGTACCAAAAATCAACGTATGACAGTCGGGACCAACGGCTTAACGTGCTTTCCGAGGCACGAAGATGCTCGGTATGTTTACAAATGGTCACCCATCCACGAACCAACCGCGGCGAGCGCGACTTAACCTTTTACTATTGGTCAAACCGTACGGCTTACCTTAGCCACGAGCCCTTTTTGCCGGGACACCAATTGCATGATTTTTTAATTTAATCTCACCTGTGCAATAAATATTATATGCATCAAATTGTAACCAGTTATCGCGATCAACACAAAAAGCCTGTATAATTGGTAGCTTATATATTTAAATCTATTCTTCGGTTCTTTCCACATGTAGAATCCAGTTAACCGCAATATTTTAAAGACATCTGTAAATGAATCTAAAGGTTTTATTTTCCCTTCACTCATTGTTATCGCCACGTAGTAATTTAATGGAAATCCGACTGAAACTGATCTATTAATTATTGGAACTAAAGTTGATTAGATGCTTACGGTAATTAATATGTCATAAAGGTCATCATGACGAACAAAAATTAAATAATTGGTTAATTATCGTCCTCCGGTTCCCTGTTATTTTATTTGAAGCGTCTTTTTAAACATTTTATTATTTTTTTATGTGTTTCGTGTGTTTTTTTTTTGCTATTAAACTAACACAATTTGCATGTTCAAAATAATTAATACATAAATAGAAAACAAATACCTACATCTTAAATTTACAAATATTTTACTCATCTGGTCTGTAATTTTATATTTTACCTACCCTTTAAAGCGTAGCCATGCATCGTAAATTACGATCAAAACTACGAAAAAAAAATACCAAAAAGACCAAGTAAAGTAGGTACCCTGAAAACATCAGCCAACCCACGTAATTTATAATTATTTTAAATTATCCGAGCTAATAAGAAGTATGAATGCCCGTATAATTTGTGACCTCAACTAGGTAATTATAGATTAGTTAAAAATACGTTTTATTTGTACTTTGGATACAGGTTCAACTTGTCAAGTTGTGACATGTAAGGGCTACCGTT